>CM067169.1:128236008-128341008 GCA_034093135.1 Erigeron breviscapus | reverse complement strand
TCATATGTGATCAACAACTATCATATGTGATCAACAACTATCATATGTGATCAACAACTATCATATGTGATCAACAACTATCATATGTGATCAACAACTATCATATGTGATCAACAACTATCATATGTGATCAACAACTATCATATGTGATCAACAACTATCATATGTGATCAACAACTATCATATGTGATCAACAACTTCATATGTGATCAACAACTTCATATGTGATCAACAACTTCATATGTGCAACGACAATCAAGGCCTTTTATGTGAGAAAATATCATTGAGTCGGTTACATATATTGGAAACGTTTTAACTGAAATTCGTTTACCAAATTTACCCTTTATACAATATTACATTCCGCTCGTTTTCATTTTCAATTTATTTTACCAATATACCATTTTATTTATTAGCCTTTGATTTAAATCATCCAATGGTTATAATTTACTCAAAAGGTTCTTAAAGGTTCTTTCCTTTTTAGAGGTTCTCAAAATAACTTTTCACTATATATATATAATATATATATAATAGATGGGTATATATATATGTATGCTTTCATTTTCATTCCACGTTTTCATCTTAAATTTCTTTATTGATTTCACATATTTGTATTTTGACTTCACTCTTAGATAGAAAGATATGTTAAGTTTCTTACTTGAAGAATCATCATCATAAAAGGATGTTATTATTATATAGCTTTAATCTAGTTTCAATTAAAGTTTAAAATCCCAAATTCCCAATTGATTAAAACCAGTTTTTGGCTATAGTTTGATACACTTAACCCTATTCAATTTTATATATCCATGTAGGCATTAAAAACTTTCCCAATTTTAACATCCTGCGACCGATGACCCATTATGCCTGTAATAATCTTTATGATTGACCCGTTAGCTCATTTCCCGGCTACCTGCTAGTCAACTTGATGATAAAGACCCCTCATAAGATCAAACAGTCTCTGTTGTGTAGCCATGTTTTCCAATTACATTTTGTCCCACGACCGCCACTCAGTCGGTCATTTGGTTTCTACATGATGAAAGTGTGACATATTTGTAGTTTTAATCGTTAAGATGATTATATATTGTAGAATGGCCTAGTAGGAACCTATATAAAAGTAAATCGATATTCTAGACTATCAGTAGAGATGTGATATGCATATGCTTAAAATTTGTTTAGAAAGAACAAAGATTTAGTTCTTGGTAGTTTTCCTACCCGTTGGCTCATTTTCCGGCTACCTGCAAATCTCCTTTATGATAAAGACCCCTCATTTGGTTAAAGACTGAGCATAAGATCAAATAGTCTCCGTTGTGTAGCCATGTTTTCCAATTACATTTTGTCCCACGACCGCCACTCAGTCGGTCATTTGGTTTCTACATGATGAAAGTGTGACATATTTGTAGTTTTAATCGTTAAGATGAATGTATATTGTACAATGGCCAAGTACGTACCTATAGAAAAGTAAATCGATATTCTAGACAATATCAGTAGAGATGTGATATGCTTAAAATTTGTTTAGAAAGATCAAAGATTTAGTTCTTGGTAGTTTTCCTTTAAAAATCTGGATAAATTCATATTAATTAAAATCCGCAATAAAATCGTGTGCACAAAAGTCATAATTCATATCTTGTTCTATAACTGGAGTTGTGTGCAAAATCTTTGTACATGGATGATTCCCATGATATTAGAAGTCACTACATTTCTTGATTATATGATGTGTAAACACCTCGTTTCTTTAGCTACTTCTTGTCTATAATTTCAGACTGAATTCCCAAAATAATCATAAATTCCAAGATGGTAATACACAATGGCGGATGCCACTAAAAAAATGTAAGATGGCGGGTTCATTCACCAGCCAGTATTGTAGACTGGTAGCGCAATTGCTCGGACTGTGTCATGAGAGGAAACACTCATTTTATTGTTCCATCTGAAAGATTTGAGCTTTTGGGAGATTCTGAAAAGTTTCTCACTACCTACACTTTTGGGACCCATACTGCAAAACATACGTTCTGTAAGGTTTGTGGTATAACTTCTTTTTATACACCTAAGTCGAACCCAGATGGAATAGCGATTACATACAAGTGTGTTGATTCTGGATCGATAACCCATGTAGAGATAAAGCATTTTGATGGATTAAATTGGGAGATATCACACAAGTCAACTGGCATTGCCTCGTGTTCTAAGGTGTAGGATTGAAAATAATCATTGTTGTTTTGCAATGTTGGGCGAAAGTGACCTCAGAGCGTATAAGTTCATCTTAGGTGTCAAATGTTGTAGACAACTAGACAAGTATATTGTTGTTGTTTTCAAAATATAATTGTTTGTTAACACGATGGGCTAGGTTTAGCCATTACATTTTAATCTTATGTCTGACTTATATTTTATATAGCAAATAAGTCCTATTTTTCTATAGACATTTTATCTAACAAGAATCTTCATGATCTTGGTTTAAAGGGAAAAGAATTAGCTGATGGGCTATCAGTTAATTTGGTATATGTCATAATTCTAATATGCATAAAATCACAAGTGAATACATATACTTATTTGCAGATAAATTAGTTGCTTAGACCGACATCGATTGGTTAACTGGAACTCTGGAAGATGGAAGAGGAGATACAGATGGATGTAATACTGGGGTGTGTTGGGTGCACTGTGAGTTTCCTCTTAACTGTTCGCAATGATGATTCAGCTATTGATGCTACATACAGATAATCTAGATTATGTCACAAACACCTGACTACCTGAGACCCTGAGTACTAGTCATCTTTGAATCATCTGAATAGTAAAAATCTCGCCGGTTTACTTATAATGACAACATTACATATATATAATAATCTGTTAATTGCGGAAAAATTGTCAATAAATATCATAATATGACTAGATAATGTATATAAGGGTGACTTTCAAATATATCTATTTTAAACATCAAAATATTAACAGAAATTTGACAAATTATTTTCCTAAGCTTTATTTTTTTAACTCACAACTTTTTTCCAATGATTAATGCTGACCAGGTTGTTGATCTTGCTGCTGCCGCCCCCAATGTCCCTAACAACGCTCCTGCTAATGAAGTAATTGGAGTCCCTCAAGCTCCCCCTCTCGCTGTCAATCAACGCAACATCGACCAAACTCAAGTTAGAAAACAAAACCAACTCCAAGCTGGAAGATTCACTCCCAGACGCCCACAACAATCCAACACTCACCACCCAGAAGATGATACTGTTGAAACGGCTATCTTATCATCTGCTATGAACTTTCCTCCAAACAAAATCCTCTATCCAAGCATTTCGAAATTCACCCCCAATGCTGCTTCAATTATGTACTACCTTCATTTCATGGATTCTACCATGGTCTCCACCCGCCAATGGACCGATAACTGTGCTGGATGGGTTCCCCCCATTTCTCAGATTTATGTCTCCATCTTGTTCTATATTCAAGTCATTCGTGCTATGGATGCCGCTGATTCTTTGTCTCCTGGATGCGCCCTTTCGGTCCTTCTCAAAGATTTTGTTGTCATGTTTCCTCTTGACTCACTATGGATTCCTGGCCCTCTTGTTGCTGCTTTCAAAAGCATTTCTGCTTTCTACCCCTTAACTACTGGCCAATTTGGCAATGTTACTCTTTCACTCCCTAGGACCCCTGGATGGTCAAGGAACAGGCGCTACGCTCCTTCTGACACTATTGCTCCTTTCCTTCCAAATATCAGTATTTTCATTTCTCGTCTCCAATCTGCAATCACTGCTGCTACCACCGACAATGTCACTGAGGTTTCCTTTTCTCATGACGTTGGAAGTCCCCAATATATTGGGCAAATCTTTTCTCAAAATTGCACCGAAGCTAAAGAAGAAATAATCTCTCTCAGCTCCCCTAGTGCCAAATTCAACTATGGTGGAAACAGGGGCGGAGGCATGTGGGGGGTGAGGGTGGCCATGGCCAACCCCCCACACAATATAATCACACTAACTATTTTGCTTGTAGCTGTCTAATTTGCATAGGTTGAAAACGAAATTGAAAGGATTATGTCACTACATTAATACACAGTCAAGCTTGAGCTCACATGACAATGAATATAGCCCCACGCCCCCCACTAACCAGAAATATAGTTGATTGAAAATGGTGTGTCAATTGCCATTAATTAACCTGCTATGTTTTTTGTTTGTTGCCATATGAGAGGAAGAAGATGACATATTTGTCTTTTTAGTCCTTAGACTATTTAAGCTTTTTCAAAGTCTATGTATGTTTGGGAATATATAACTTTACACACTATAATATTTTAACGCTATTAAATTGAAGACACATATAAATGTTTTATTTAATGAAATAAGCAAGGCTTAATGTTTTTATTTAATAAAGGTTTAGTAATTTTATATAATTTGTCTTCGTTTTTCTAGTAAAATTGAAGTTTTTTGCAATAAAAAAAAAGAGGTAAAGGAAGGGAGGCGGAACTGAACCTGGCCCAAAAGACCTGCAGTAATCGTTTACCATTACGAATAGAATAATATGTCGTTAAAAAAAATAAAATTGGCCACCCTCATTTGGATTTCTGGCTCCGCCACTGGGTGGAAACCTCCGCCTTTGGGAAAATGCTGCACAATTTGTACCACATCTTGATCTCCCCGCAGTTCTTGACTCAAACAAAACCGACGTTCAAGATTCTTGGGCTCGATTCCTCTTTCTTGAGGAAGATTCTAGTTGGTTTAGACGTGTCTCTGACATTATGGCTAGATACTGCCAATTCTTCAGAGGTTCCACTCCTCTAGGTGACTGTTCCCCTGCTGGCTCTGCCGCTGGAGGCGTTGTCTGCACTCAAGTGCGGGGTAACATCTACCAATCCCCCGATTGGAACGAAAAAGCTAGAAATCACAGCTCTTTCAACTCCACCGATCCCCATAGAATCGGCTTTTACTCTACCACATCTAATGCCACTCTTACTTTTCATACCAGTTGTTCAATCCCTGAGCTCCCTATTGCTTACACTGTCGCTGCCCAGACTTTTCAGATCAACATGGTCCCATCAACGATGCTACCTGCCCAAGTTCATGAAGGTCAGTTTTGGCAAATCTTTCCAGATGCTGAACAAACCAGAAACGTTTCGGTGTATCAAGCCATCCCTACTACCATCAACCGTGTCTACCACAGCGACACTCACATTGAAGCTGATCGCCAGTAGATGCAACCCCGCCACCAGTTTTATTACTTATTTCAGCTTTAGGAGCCGTTTGGTTCCCCGAAATTTATGGAAGTTTAATTAGTGGAATGTAATTTAAAATTTTCTAATGTTAACTTAACATGACAAAGAAAAATAATCAAATTTCATTTCATCAAAGTCCCATAAGTTTTAGGTGTCAGCACAAGAAACCGTATTACATAGCTTCTCATAATATTTCATTTTTAACTCACCACCTATGCACCCAATCACCAAAATGGAAGCTAACATGAATCGAAGAATTACTACTTGAATCATGTTGATTTTTTTTGGGTTGATATATATTCACCTTTGATTCAAATAACTTATATAGAAGCTTTTGAGGGTGTTGTGATCAATTCATCAATATACTATTAAGCTAAAGATTCATGCATGTGCATGTGCATGTGTAATAAATGTAACAGCCTTGTAATGCTTATAAATATGAACTTTGATTTTGAGGTTCGTTTCAAGTTATACTCCGCAAGAATTAGATTTTAATATCAGACTATATAATAGAGCTGTTCTAAGAAATGCTTCATTCAACATTTATATGTGGAGGTGATTTTTTTAATTAAAAAAGATGTGAATTACCCCGCAAATGTTAGGTGTCTAGAATACAGTGTCTTAATCGGACTCACATTAGAGAATTATTTCGTCGAATAGATCCCCAATTTAAATTATTCAAGGAGAAATTAAACCTTTATCACCCAAAGATCTGAAAAAGAAAATTCACCCGGATCCACCATAGGTGGAAACTAAATCACACGACCAATTTTTTACTAATTATTATGCAGCAAAATTATATTTATCATGCATGTTTGTTAAGTCTGCTTTCAAAATACAACACGTACATATACATTATTAAAACATATACCCCGGCCTAAAACTATAATAAACGCTAATATGCTACTATACATACTAAACGAGTACAAATGAGTATTTAGAAGAGAAAAAGATGCATCACTTGGCACGACTCCCGGCTAGCTAGCCATGCATGCCAATTATTCAAGAAAGTTTGATTTGATTCTGTCTATCGAATCTAATCCATTTTCTTATTGATATTCGTATATGTGTATACGTATATATTTAATAATAATTGACTTATATCATGCATGATTGCATGATATCATAAATTCATTACACATCCTTGATTTAAAACCTTTACAGAAAGTGTTGTATATATATCTACTAGATTAAACCCGCACGTTGTGCGCGGCTGACTGAGAACGTAAACTAAAATTAACTGAACATTACATTATTATTCATAGTTTAGGATAATATAAAAAAATAGTCAATTTACAACTGATGCAAATAATAAAATTATAATTTATAAATATATAATATATATCAAATATGTTAAAGCATGACTAATGAAACGTAATTATTTATAAATCATAAAATTCTTTTTTATGATCTATATTTATTAAATATAATATAATAAACAATCTCATTTGAAACAATGATAATTATCATTGAATTAATAAAAAGACGCGGTCTAAAGCATATAAACATCTTTGTGCTCATATATTATCAAAATACAGAATCTTAGTTATATAGAGATAAGTTACAAATATAGATTTAAATATCAAAAATATGTGTGTGAAATTGATAAAGTAAATATCTAATTTAACATTGATAATATAATCGGTTAGTAAAATATTAGATGTAATTATCAATATAATCTAGTTTTATATTATATTAAAGTAAATTATATTCACGTACAAAGATAATTAAATACAAAGGAAAATAGAAAGAGATAAGTTACAAATATCGACAATATATTATCAATGTCTTTTAATTAGTTTTAATATTCAATGAATATCTACCGTAGTTTGCAAAAAATAAACAAATATTAAGTTAGATCAAGTGGTTTGTGCATAATATTAAAAGTTAGAGGTCATGAGTTCTAATCTTGTATTTGATTTTTTATTTGTTATTTAAAATTGATAAAAAAAACAACAACAAATGTCCACGTAGGCAAATGATGACGTGGCAAATTGTAACACCCCAAGCCAAGGCTCGAAATATTACGGAAATCATATAGCACAAGGTGGGATTAATGTAGAACATGAACTAAATGCAATTAAAAGATTCAGTGAATCCATACAATAAGAATAACAAGTACCAAAATACACAAGGAGCAAGTAACCATCAAAGTTTACAAAAGAACATCAAAAGATGGCTATCGATCCTAAGTATAATGCAAAAGAAGGCAAATGGATCCTTGATCCATATAAGTCCAAGCCCGGGTTCAACAGCAAGCAAACAATCAAACTCCACGCCCTGGTAACCTGATTACCTGAAAAGTGTACTAAGCATAGTCAACACAAGGTTGGTGAGTTCGTAGTAATGGTCCATAAGGAACCATCGTCAATAATCACAATATACAAGTAGAGGCGAAAACATGACTTACAATGAGCCTCTATGTAACACAATATCATCCATAACAAGATTTCACAAAACAAGTAAGCGTGTAATAAACGTGCACAAATGAAGTAAATATCAATACAAGCGCCAAATGCATAATCAGTCATAATGCATATCATATGTGTGAGCTTCAAGTCACCTATGCAACGATACCCGCCTGTCATCACAATGAACAAGGCTGCATCTCAAAATCATCGAGCTATATATGTCTATATACTCGGAGTCATGTCATCAACATCCATAAGATAAGTGTATACATCTATACACTTGGATGTTTGCGTCCTCAATCGAGGGATCATTATATCTACATATGCATGCTTACCTCAATCGTATATGCATCAATTATCGATCATCAAACATAATTCATCTATCTTAAACCATCAATCACAATTCGTCAATCATAACCATCAATCATAATTCATCAATCATAACCATCAATCACAAACCCAAACTAAACTATACGTATATACAATTAGGAGGATTCTACTTTCTTCGAGTCCTAGATGCTTATATATAGGGTCACCCGCAGCCTTCCCACCACATCTAAAACCCATTGAAGGCATAACCGACTTCCATGTATGTACGTCTATCCTAATAATAATAAAATGCTTTACAAACATAAACTAAATCAATCAAACGTATCAATCAACTCATCAATCCAACATTCAAATCACTCAATCAATCAACAAAGCAAGTAAGCACACAATTGTACACTTTCAGCCCGAATCTCAAATGAGTAGGGAGTTACGGAACTCACCTTGATCGGAAAAGAAGTTAAGTTTGATATAAAGTCAAGTTACTGTCGTTCGATGTTCACTTCACGTCCAATACCTAAATATCGATAATATACATACACATTAACATACATATATATACATATACGTAGTTTATCAATTACTCAAAAAAACCCTAATTAGGTTTCCAAAGTGGTTCTCGACATTAGGTGACTTCTAGGACTCTTATTCGTCGTTAAACAAGTTAAGGAGTGACTTAGATCGAAGCTCGATGCATTCCTAGGGTTCCGGAAGTCAAATTAGGTCAAGAAAGAAATCAGAAAATGGGCAAAGGGCGTAGGCTACGGCCCTGGTCTTGAACTAGCGTAACCTACGGTCCTAAGGGGCGTAAGGTACGGTCATCTGGAAAGTTCAATTCTAGCGTCTTCGGCAGCGTAGGCAGGAGGTTTTGGAGCAAAAGGTCAAAATGCAGCGTAAGCTACGCCCCAAAGGGTTGTAACCTACGCCCAACCAAGGTTAGCCCAGCGTAAGCTACGCCCAAATGGAGCGTAGGTTACGCCCCCTACTGGGCAAGCCTACGACCAGCAGCAAAAAGTGCAGAAACTTGTAACCCAAAACCCTATTTCACATGAACCAAAACCTTAAATCGAATTTCAAAGCTAAAGGTCCAGTTTTGAAGTTATATTAGACGTTCTTAAGCTTAAATACACTTACCCAAATCGAGTTTTCATTCCAAAACATCATCAAATCTTCCAAATCAATCAACCCAAACCAAAACCCTACTTAAACCCTAATTACATTTTTGAGTCGATTTAAGACCTGTAAATTTGTGAAACGACTAGAAACGAGTAAATAAACATAAATAGATGAAAATGGGATGAATTTGACTTACCAAAACCTTCTTCTTGAGCTAGAACCTGAATTTAGTCAAAATGGGCCAAAACCTTGAACTAGGAGATTAAATCCTTTGCTAAGACGACAATGAGATGAAGACGATAATGATTTCCGAGTTAACCCAAACCCAAAACACCAAATGATGCTAGAGAAATGAAGAACTAGAGATGGATGGTCTTGCTTTTTACTTAGAGAGAAAAGAGAAGAAGAAAGAAAGAAATGTGTGGTGAAAGGAAGAGATAAGGGGAAGGAAATGGGTCATAAAGGGCTGGTGGGTCGTGGGTATTTCCCTTCGCAAGCCAAAATACAAATCGTTAAACATTTAACCACCGGTTAAGTCATACTATCGACCCGACTAACATACCACATTGTCATTTAATCACAAAACGACCCAAATATTTCATTAACTTAAATTGTTAGTCAAATTACACGTAAAGTCAACGGGTCAAAACTCACGGATGTTACATTATTCCCCCGTTAAAAGAATTTTGTCCCGAAATTCAACAAAACACTAATTACTAAATAAATGCGGATACTTAGACTTCATATGATCCTCTCGCTCCCAAGTGAACTCGGCTCCACGTCTAGCATTCCATCTAACTTTAACAATCGTGTAGCGCTTATTCTTGAGCTTCTTGACTTGACGGTCCAAGATCTCTACCGACTCTTCAACAAAATTAAGCTTCGAATCCACTCTAATCTCGTCCATGGGCACATGATGCGTAGGGTCCGCCAAACACTTGCGTAGGTTGCAAATATGAAACACATCATGCACACCGCTAAGCTCTTGTGGTAATTCTAATCTATAAGCCACTTTTCCAACCCGTTCAAGAATCTTGAAAGGACCAATATACCTTGGACCGAGCTTGCCTCGCTTCACGAATCGGATGACGCCTTTCCAAGGTGATACTTTCAAAAGTACATAATCACCCACTTCAAACTCTAACGGTCTCCGCCTCACGTCGGCATACTTCTTTTGACGTTCGCGGGCCAATTGCAACTTCTCCTTAATTTGAGAGATTACTTTAGTTCTTTCAACCACAATTTCTGGCCCGATAAGTTGACTCTCACCAATTTCCGCCCAAGCTAGAGGAGAACGACATACTCTACCATACAATGCTCTAAAGGGCGCCATTTGGATGGTAGCATGATAACTATTGTTGTACAAAAACTCAACTAGTGGCAAATGATCTTCCCAACTTCCACCAAAATCAATTGCACATGCTGATGTGCTAAATCGAGTTTAAAAATTAAAACTAGAAATACCTCGAAACTCACTACTACACACTATCGGGCAGTGGACCCGATCGAATGCAATATAGTTAAAAAGTAAGTCCAGGTTCGTTCACGGGGATTGGTCTGAATCAATTGTCTAATAAAGTAGTTTGGAAAATAGGGTGTTGCTTCAAATCTCTCTTTGACAATTAAAGTAAAATAACTTTAAATACAAAAACGCGTAAAAGTAAAGGTAAAGCTTCAAACAATAATAGTAAAGATCATCCACCTTGATTTCGCTAGACTTCAAACATGATTGCATCAATTAAGACCAACTTCATTTAGAGTTGACAAGATAATCGTGAAAGGATAAAATGCTCGCGTGGTACCACCAACCGCTCACAAATCACCCAAACACCTAAATTGCTAGTTTAATTACCCAAGCCGGTACCACCAATGCCTAGACAACCTTACCAACAATTAGTTTGATTGACTATCAAATTACCAATTGTGCCTATGTGAAAATAACGTGGTACCACCAACCGTTACAAAACACGTTGACAAAATGATTCCTTTTATTAAAATGACATTCACTATCATACCATGAACTAGTGATAATTGCTCATAGACAAGCAACCGTTTGAAAATCACATATGTATTCAACTAGTACCACTAACGAAAAACACACATGCCACCAATATCATAATAATAACATAAAGGAATTAAATCATCAAGATCTCGACACAATGATAATTGAAATCAACTCTTTGAATTAAAACATATAGCAATCACATCATTCGTCTAGTTTCATCAAGGTGGATGATTGAAAGATTAGTCACTCATGATTAAATTGAAATAACAATCAAAATAAAGGAAGAACATGATGTACCAATCGTTTGAGAAATAGAAATTGCAAGACAATAAAATAGATACGATCTAAGTGGGTGCACGTGAATCTTCAATGAATCGGAAGACGATCAAATCTTGATTTGATCCTTGAAGGTGTTCCTTGTAGTGCAGCTCTTAGAAAGAAGACTTGATAATTTGGGAATTAGGTTTGTAAACTATTTATATCTCCCTTTAATCTGAAGCAAAAGCTGCCCAAAATCTTTCAGCCCCGTACTCTCACTGCGGCGCAGTGGGCGAGTGATGCCCCCACTGCGGCGCAGTGATTATACACTGCCCTTTTGTGCTCGTTTGTCAAGGCTGACTGCGGCGCAGTGGGCACACGCACATCCCACTGCGGCGCAGTGTAATATTACTGGTTGAATTCTCCTTTTTCCACTAGCTGACTGCGGCGCAGTGGGCCTGTTCACCACCACTGCGTCGCAGTATAAATATACTGGTCTCGATGCTCATTTCCATTAGATGACTGCGGCGCAGTGGGCTTGTTCACCACCACTGCGTCGCAGTATAACTATACTGGTCCGAATAACACTTCTTCAAAAATAAGAACTTGCATAAATTTTCTATCTCTTTTCACCTTAACAACTCTCGAACTCTCCAATCAACTTCATGACCTCAAAATTACTCGAAATTGCACCAAACGGACACGTCACCTGTTTAGAACCTGAAACCACTAACAAAACCCATAAACGCGCCAAATGCCAGCAAAATCGACTAAAAACATATAATAAAAAAGCCAATAACGATGTGGGCGATGGGTATAAATTGGTCACATCACATGCCCTCAACATGTCTTCGAGTGTTTGAATGGTTCTCTTGGTTTGTCCATCCGTTTGAGGATGAAACGCCGTGCTCATGTCAAGCCGAGTACCCATTGATCGTTGAAAAGCTTCCCAGAAGTTCGATTTGAAACGGGTATCTCTATCTGAAATGATAGAAACCGACACTCCATGCTTAGATATCACCTCCTTAATGTACAAACGAGCCAAAGTGTCAGACTTATCGGTTTCACGAATGGCCAAAAAGTGAGCCGACTTCGTTAACCGATCTACTATCACCCAAATCATGTCACGACCATTTCTTGTCTTCGGTAGCTTAGTAATGAAGTCCATTGCAATATGTTCCCACTTCCATTCGGGCATCACTGGTTGCACCAATAATCCGGGTGGCTTCTTGTGATCGGCCTTTACTTGTAAGCAAGTAAGACACTCACTCACATACTTAGCCACATCATGCTTCATGCCCGGCCACCAATAAAAGTCTTTCAAATCAAAGTACATCTTATCCGCTCCTGGATGGACCGAATAAGGCGATCGATGAGCTTCATCCATACGAAGTGTCCTTAGGTTACCGAAAATGAGAGCCCAAAGTCTTTCAACCAAGTATAGCCCGTTATCATTCTTTCTACAAATTGTTGCTCCATGCCATCTAGGTTCTCATTTCCAAAGTTTTCCGGTAGGGTAGCTTGAATTTGGGCTTTATAATTCGGTCACGGATATTTGGCCCTACCGTGAGGCTCATAGCTCTAGCCCGTCTCGGCTTCACTCTCTCCTTTCTACTCAAGGCATCGGCTACGACATTGGCCTTGCCCGGATGATAACGGATGTCACAATCATAGTCACTAAATACTTCAAGCCAACGTCTTTGCCTCATATTCAATTCACTTTGGTTAAAGATGTGTTGAAGACTTTTGTGATCGGTATAAATCACACATTTGGTGCCGTAGAGATAATGTCTCCAACACTTCAAAGCAAACACAACCGCTCCAATTCCAAATCATGTGACGGGTAGTTCTTCTCATGCACCTTCAATTGACGAGAGGCATAAGCGATGACTTTGCCCCTTTGCATAAGAACACAGCCCAAACCTTGACCCGAGGCATCACAATAAACAACAAAATCTTCAATTCCATCCGGTAGCGTCAAAATAGGAGCGTCGCATAGCATATCTTTAAGAGTTTGGAAGGCGTTTTCTTGTTTCTCGCCCCATTCAAAGTTTCTCTCCTTTTGAGTCAGGAGAGTGAGTGGTTGTGCAATACGGGAGAAGTTTTCGATAAATCTTCTATAGTAGCCCGCCAACCCGAGGAATTGACGGATCTCGGATGGCGTTTCGGGTCTTCTCCAATTCTTGACCACTTCAATCTTGCTTGGGTCCACATGGAAACCATCCTTGCTCACTACGTGACCAAGAAAGTGGACCTCTTCCAACCAAAACTCACACTTGGAGAATTTAGCATACAACTTCTCCTTTCTTAGTAGTTCAAGCACCTCGCGCAAGTGCTCAACATGCTCTTCCTTCGTCTTCGAGTATACAAGTATGTCATCAATGAACACAATGACAAAGTGGTCCAAGTATGGTTGACACACCCGGTTCATCAAGTCCATGAACACCGCCGGTGCATTAGTCAACCCGAAAGGCATAACGGTGAATTCAAAGTGACCATACCTCGTGCAAAAAGCCGTTTTAGGGATATCATCTTCATGTACCCGGAGTTGATGATAACCTGAGCGAAGATCGATCTTGGAGAAATGCTTAGCACCTTGAAGTTGATCAAATAAGTCATCGATTCTAGGGAGGGGATACCGGTTCTTCACTGTGAGCTTGTTTAATTCCCTGTAGTCGATACACATTCTGAAAGGACCCGTCTTTCTTTTTGACGAATAGGAACAGGAGCACCCCAAGGAGATTGACTAGGGCGAATGAAACCCTTTTCTTGGTGTTCCTTGAGTTGAGTTTGTAGCTCTTGCATTTCGGTTAGAGCTAGTCTATACGGAGCTTTTGCTACGGGCGCGGCTTCGGGGATAAGATTGATACAAAAATCAAGTTCACGAGTTGGAGGTAATCCCGGTAAGTCATCCGGAAAAACATCAGGAAATTCACAGACAATAGGAACAGTCTTCAATTCTACCTTTTTGACGGTAGCACTAAAGACTTTAGAATTAGAGGAATCGGAGATTTCGCCTTGAACCCTAAGAATTCTATCGTTAGTCAAAGGTATCTTAACAACTCTCTCACCACAATCAATAGTCGCATTTACCGCCGTCAACCAATCCATACCCACGATAATATCGAAGCTACCAATATCAAGAGGCATGAGGTCAATGAAGAGTTCGACGTCGTTTAAAGTCAAAATACAATCGCGAAGTATCTAACTAAGCTTAGTTAGTATTTACCATTTCAATATCAAGTACATAGTTTAGAGCACACGGACGCACATCAATCAAAGGAACAAAGCTAGAGGACACTAGGCTATAATCGGCTCCGGAATCAAATAAAACTGTTGCATAGTGACCATTAAGAAGAAAGGTACATGCCACCACGTTGGGGTCATTACGGGCTTCATTTGCATTGACTGCAAAGGCTCGGTCGCGGGGTTGTACTTGCTGGCCTTGTTGTCCCCTGTTCTGATTTGGCCCGACCATTTGGAGTTGGTTGGGGTGAACGGCTACCTGAACCTGTTGTCCCACCTATCGAGGACAATTGTTACGGTAGTGGGTACGACTACCACATTCAAAACACTCGCCTCTTTGCTGATTACCTTGAGGAGGGACGGCCCGAATAGGAGCCACATTCATTGGGCCCGTTCTTGGTGCTCTGCAATTCTTGGAGATGTGTCCAACTTGGTTACAATTGAAACACGCCCCACATCGAACGTTGGCGGGATGGTACTTGTTGCACCTACCACATAAAGGATGGGGTCCTGTATAAGCCCTCTTAGCCGGTTCCACCGCTGCCATAACTCTACCCCTATTAGCATTTTTGGGGTCAAACCTTCCCATTTTCTTCACTCCACTTGACTCTCCCACTTCTTTTCTCTTGTTTTTTGAGGAGTTGCTCAAAACACCGCTCCTCAACAAGTCTTCAGTCACACTACCGGCTTGGTTAACCGCATCCGCCAAAGAAGTAGGCATGTTAGAGTTCACATAAGATCGGACTTGAGGATTCAAGCCCAACACAAACTTTTCGAAGGCCCGAGACTCGGAATCCACCAAATGAGGAATGAGGGTAGACAACTCCTGAAATCGTCTAACATAGCTCTTGTAATCGGATCCGTCCATTTTGAGATGGAAAAACTCGATGGTCAAGTTTTGTAATTCATAGGGAGGGCAAAACTTTGCCTTTACCTTGTTCTTGAAATCGGCCCATTCCAAGTTGTAGGTCCGACCCAAAGCCATTTCTTGGTTCCACCAACTTAGGGTATCGTCTTTAAACATGCCGGATACATAAGAGATCCGGTCGTCATATGTGCAATGACTTCTTTCAATCACCGCTTCTATCTTCTCAAACCACCTTATACACTCTGTGGGACCACCCCTTCCATCAAACTCCGGTGCCCCACAACTTTTAAAATCTTTGAATATACACCCCTTTCGGTATCTTCCACGTTGATTATACATGGGCATACGGTTATCAACCTCCACTGGTTCCTCTTCTTCCTCTTCCACAACATGAGGTTGAGCATTCTCATTATTCATATTAACCGGGGCTTCATTCTTTTGAGGCCCATTGTTTGGAGCCACATTGTTTCCCCCGAGACTTGCCGTGACTTGGGCAATAATGGTCGGCATGATATTGGTGACCGTTTGAGCGATCACCCGCCAAGTTTGGCACAGGAGCTTCACCACGACCCCTTTCTTGGCCCCTACCACGACCTCTACCACGGCCCCTACCACGGCCCCTACCTCTACCTCCTTGTACCTCCGGTTGAGCTTCCTGTTGAGGCTCTTCCGGGTCAGCCCTATAATTCGTTCCGGCTCTCCTTGGTCTCACCATTTCTATAAAACAAATGACACGTTGACCCGAGAGTTAGTCTCAAATGCTCACATGTTAGTCACACAAGTAGTCAATGCTCTCTTACCGATATAACATACTCATTTCATAACATTATGCTAAGGCAAGAGTGCTAGAATCCTATGGGATTCTTACTTATCATATCATCATGTCAAGTTCACTACAATTGTTTATCATTAATTCAAGTAATCATGTTCAATACATCATGCAATCAAGCAACTAACACGAATGATTCAAAGTATAATTCGAATTCGATATGCTCTCTAGTTATTAACCGGGTATGTATACAGGGTGTACCAATGGCTAACCCTCCACCCAATCAACTTCCATTAAGCATATCGGTTCCTTATTATACTCTAAGTCATACATGCGCAATCCATGATGTCATTAACTTGTTATAATGTTGGGAACCATAAAAGAGTTGATCGGGTTCTTTTAGGGTTGCCACAATATTATACTAAGTTAATAACATAACTTCATTTTGCTCTAAATCATCCAACTAGCACCAATCAATAGTAACAATCCATATCAACGACAATCAAATTCAATCAATGCACACATTAACCACATTGTACTCATTCCACATTCATCACATTGAACTCAAGTCATCACATAAGTGGTTTTAACTACGAACTCACAATACATACTTTCTAGGGTTCACATAATTCACATTGCACGCAAATTCCTAACCATGCATGCTATATGAAGAGTTTTAAATTAAGTCGTAGTCTAGGTCAAACCGCCTAATTCTCTACGACCACGCATGGGCCACCATTCTGTAACACCCCAAGCCGAGGCTCGAAATATTACGGAAATCATATAGCACAAGGTGAGATTAATGTAGAACATGAACTAAATGCAATTAAAAGATTCAGTGAATCCATACAATAAGAATAACAAGTACCAAAATACACAAGGAGCAAGTAACCATCAAAGTTTACAAAAGAACATCAAAAGATGGCTATCGATCCTAAGTATAATGCAAAAGAAGGCAAATGGATCCTTGATCCATAAAGTCCAAAGCCCGGGTTCAACAGCAAGCAAATGATCAAACTCCACGCCCTGGGATAACCTGATTACCTGAAAAGTGTACTAAGCATAGTCAACACAAGGTTGGTGAGTTCGTAGTAATGGTCCATAAGGAACCATCGTCAATAATCACAATATACAAGTAGAGGCGAAAACATGACTTACAATGAGCCTCTATGTAACACAATATCATCCATAACAAGATTTCACAAAACAAGTAAGTGTGTAATAAACGTGCACAAATGAAGTAAATATCAATACAAGCGCCAAATGCATAATCAGTCATAATGCATATCATATGTGTGAGCTTCAAGTCACCTATGCAACGATACCCGCCTGTCATCACAATGAACAAGGCTGCATCTCAAAATCATCGAGCTATATATGTCTATATACTCGGAGTCATGTCATCAACATCCATAAGATAAGTGTATACATCTATACACTTGAATGTTTGTGTCCTCAATCGAGGAATCATTATATCTACATATGCATGCTTACCTCAATTGTATATGCATCAATTATCGATCATCAAACATAATTCATCTATCATAAACCATCAATCACAATTCGTCAATCATAACCATCAATCACAATTAGTCAATCATAACCATCAATCACAAACCCAAACTAAACTATACGTATATACATTTAGGAGGATTCTACTTTCTTCGAGTCCTAGATGCTTATATATAGGGTCACCCGCAGCCTTCCCACCACATCTAAAACCCATTGAAGGCATAACCGACTTCCATGTATGTACGTCTATCCTAATAATAATAAAATGCTTTACAAACATAAACTAAATCAATCAAACGTATCAATCAACTCATCAATCCAACATTCAAATCACTCAATCAATCAACAAAGCAAGTAAGCACACAATTGTACACTTTCAGCCCGAATCTCAAATGAGTAGGGAGTTACGGAACTCACCTTGATCGGAAAAGAAGTTAAGTTTGATATAAAGTCAAGTTACTGTCGTTCGATGTTCACTTCACGTCCAATACCTAAATATCGATAATATACATACACATTAACATACATATATATACATATACGTAGTTTATCAATTACTCGACAAAACCCTAATTAGGTTTCCAAAGTGGTTCTCGATATTAGGTGACTTCTAGGACTCTTATTCGTCGTTAAACAAGTTAAGGAGTGACTTAGATCGAAGCTCGATGCGTTCCTAGGGTTCCGGAAGTCAAATTAGGTCAAGCAAGAAATCAGAAAATGGGCAAAGGGCGTAGGCTACGGCCCTAGGGGGCGTAGGCTACGGCCCTGGTCTTGAACTAGCGTAACCTACGGTCCTAAGGGGCGTAAGGTACGGTCATCTGGAAAGTTCAATTCTAGCGTCTTCGGCAGCGTAGGCAGGAGGTTTTGGAGCAAAAGGTCAAAATGCAGCGTAAGCTACGCCCCAAAGGGCCGTAACCTACGCCCAGCCAAGGTTAGCCCAACGTAAGCTACGCCCAAATGGAGCGTAGGTTACGCCCCCTACTGGGCAAGCCTACGACCAGCAGCAAAAAGTGCAGAAACTTGTAACCCAAAACCCTATTTCACATGAACCAAAACCCTAAATCGAATTTCAAAGCTAAAGGTCCAGTTTTGAAGTTATATTAGACGTTCTTAAGCTTAAATACACTTACCCAAATCGAGTTTTCATTCCAAAACATCATTAAATCTTCCAAATCAATCAACCCAAACCAAAACCCTACTTAAACCCTAATTCCAATTTTGAGTCGATTTAAGACCTGTAAATTTGTGAAACGACTAGAAACGAGTAAATAAACATAAATAGATGAAAATGGGATGAATTTGACTTACCAAAACCTTCTTCTTGAGCTAGAACCTGAATTTAGTCAAAATGGGCCAAAACCTTGAACTAGGAGATTAAATCCTTTGCTAAGACGACAATGAGATGAAGACGATAATGATTTCCGAGTTAACCCAAACCCAAAACACCAAATGATGCTAGAGAAATGAAGAACTAGAGATGGATGGTCTTGCTTTTTACTTAGAGAGAAAAGAGAAGAAGAAAGAAAGAAATGTGTGGTGAAAGGAAGAGATAAGGGGAAGGAAATGGGTCATAAAGGGCTGGTGGGTCGTGGCTAACCCACGGATCGACCCGTTTCCCTTCGCAAGCCAAAATACAAATCGTTAAACATTTAACCACCGGTTAAGTCATACTATCGACCCGACTAACATACCACATTGTCATTTAATCACAAAACGACCCAAATATTTCATTAACTTAAATTGTTAGTCAAATTACACGTAAAGTCAACGGGTCAAAACTCACGGATGTTACACAAATGAAGTGTCACATGAGCACTAAAAAATATAAATATAAATTTAAATGTCAATATATCTTAAAAAAAACATTAAAATTGTGAGAAAATGTCACCTAAGCAAAAAGCTTAGTTGGCACGAAAAAAGAAGTGACACATAAGGAAAAACCTATCCTCATGCTACCTTTATCTTTAGGGTAAATTACACTTTTGGTCCCTCAACTTGGCACGTTTTTTCACTTTTAGTCACTAAACTTCAAAAATTGCAAATTCTATACTAAACTTGACACTTTTTTTTCCACTTTTGGTCACCGCGTCAACTTCGTTAGTTTTTCTTCGTTAACTTGCCCACATTCGTTAGTTTTTTTTTCCCACTTTTCGTCCTTCCCATTATTCTATAATTAAAATTGATAATCAACCAAACTTGAGATGAAAAGTGTAATTTATCTAAATTTTTCTATATAAATACTTCATTCGTCCCATTTTAAATGTTATATTTTGATTTTCTCTTTTTATTTTTACTTTTAACTTTGGTCATAAAATTTTTTGTTTCTATTGTATAGTAGTTGGTGTAAATTATATAAATGAAAAGTACATTTAAAACTCAATCCATTATATGTTTTATAAAAAATTTATATAACACAAACAAAAATATTTAGGGTTAAAGTAGACATTAGAAGACTCAAAAATTCAAACACAGTCACTAAAAACATATAACTTATAAATAAAACTTTCAACTAACAACTATTTCATCGTCGTTAAAAAAAATACAATTATTTCATCTAATCAAACTACTTTATAACCAATAAGGTAAACAGTAAACAAACAGTAAACATAAAAAAAAAATGTTTTAAAACACAATAAAAATAAAAGGGTAATTTGATGGAAACCCCTTGATCCCATGTACCATTTGTTACCCACTAATCCCCCAGCCAGACTAGTGTCCAGGTAATTCTCAACCACTTAATAATCCCTGATTATCTCAAGTTTGTCTTTGGCAAGACTCGAACCCAGGACTTCTCCTAGAAAGTGGCGGCTGGTGGTCATTGGGCTATTACCCGATTGTTAAAAAAACACAATAAATGAATATGTATTTTCACCAACCGGCCAAAACGATATCTAAGATCTGAAGTTGGGCCGATTATCACTTTTAAGAGCATGGGGTATGGGAGGTTAACCCCGGACCCCGAACATGATGTGGCATTCGGCGCCGTCCCTCACTCCATACCCTTCCCATGGTTCGGCGTTCTTGGTTCGTGGTGAGGCGTTGGAATGCCAATGCTCGGCGTTGCTTGTATTCTTCTAAGTTTTTGTTGTTTTCTGACTATGTCACTATCATATATATAGAACTCTCTCTATATATATATTATTATATGTGTATGTATGTAGTATATCAGAGAAGATAAAAAGGAAGGTGATGCCAGATCCACTCATTTACATGGTATACGTGTTACGTGTATACAAGATCCACTCATTTGTTTTTTCACTTTATCTTTTTAAAACCTTATTCTTAACTATTAATTTTTAGTCAAAGTAAATAACTCTTAGTCAATGTATAACTCAAAACAAACTGAGCCATATATTTTTATTCTTAACTGTATAAATGTTTTTTCTTTATTGTTTTTACCATTGTGTTTTTTTATATATTACTATTACTATTATATAAAACTATAAAAGTAGTATGGTAAATAACTTATGTAATTTATAAAAGTAAATAAAAAAAAAAAAGGTGTTCTGCGTCCTGATCGTTCTGCATCCATAACGGATAAAACTGATAAAATGATGAAAGTTGATATGGCGCTGAGTTGACGTTCTGGATGGTTCTGCGTAGTTCTGCCATACCTGATGCTCTAATAATGGAATCAATGGCAAGTACGAAAAGTGGAGAAAAAAAAACTAACGAATGTGGCAAGTTAACGGAGAAAAACTAACGAAGTTGACACGGTGACCAAAAGTGGGGAAAAAATGGCAAGTTTAGTATAGAATTTGTAATTTTTTAAGTTTAATAACTAAAAGTGAAAAACGTGTCAAGTTCAGAGAGACCAAAGGTGTAATTTACCCTTATCTATATTATACGGAATATCTCAAATTTGAAAACGAGGCCAGTAAACAAGAAAGATGACAAACAAAAGTTACTCCGCGTAGTACGTTTTTGGTCCTAATTTGGACATGTTACAAGAACAATAATGATACGTACGTGAATATAATAAAAACCATAAAAGAAGAGTGATCGATGAACACATCATCATGAAATTAACAATGCGTAAATATTTGTGATTTATAGACATAATTAATTACTATTAACAACTCAACAGTTTTCCCTAACTTCTCCTTGACTACCCGTAAGTAGTTCAATAGCGCCCATTCGAACCATGGATTTAGCAAATTGAGCAAAGAAAACCTCAGGCTTTTCCATAACCTTTGACAGGAAAGCCGATCGTTGGTTTGTGAGCAATGCTGCATCTGATACAAATAAACCTTTATGCTGGTTTACACTTCGATAGTAATTGGAATCAAAGGAGAGGGAGCTCTTAGGATCCATTTCGAGTATAGTAGCCGGATTTTGAGGGTTTGGACAGATTTTTCTCAATTGTTGTGCGTATGTGGCGTCGAGAGAAGGATCAGCATCTCCTACACCTGTAAAGTTGTAAAGTCTTCTTGCAACAAGGACGCAACGCGAGTTCCCAATCGTATGTGCCCCTATATATGATACAAAATTAACTGTTTAATTTACATACCACACTATATATGTGTAACTACGGGCTACGGCATAAAACTAGAGAGGAAGTCAAAAAATTTATTTCGAGTGGTGGCAAATTTAGAAGGTTAGTGTTACAATTTGTATTTATTTTCATATATTTATTTTTTTATAGGGACAAAGTTACAAATGTACTCTTGAAATAAAAAAACGTTACATTGTATCAAAATTAGGCTGGGCTCCATGCTAAATCCGTCCCTGCATAAAACTACACTACTACGTACTGTATATATTTCTACTGCAAGGAGGTACGTTAAATACGTACCTGAAAGAGTGACAAGATCGTTAAGGTCAAGGCCTTTGACTCCAAATTGAGTTAGAAGAGTTGTGAAATTGGCATTTGCAGATGGTAAATTTGCACCTACTTCTGATGCCAATGACACCTTTCCGTCTTTTCTTCCGGTATAAACTGGCCACATTTCCTTTCGGAACTGCAAATTAATTTTCAACGGCGTGAAAACTATAATTTTAATCTCTTCGATAAAATACTAAAATTTTCGAATTCTAAAACACAATTATTATGATATATATTCAAAATCTTTTATCTCAAAAACCGTACATCAATAAATTATAAAAATTATATGGGTGTTCTTAAAATTTCATGTTCTTTCATTAGAGAGGTCATTCGATATACTTTCGACGAATTTTTAAATCCTAGCGGAGCCCGTCAAGTAGATCACCCTATCACCGATCACCCTACGACCTATCACCCCCTATGATCTCACCGCCGCATCGCGCGAACATTTGGCTAAAATCGGTTTTAGGATCTAAAAGACTAGGACAGGCTCATGTTTTTGTGGCAAAAAATAAGTCCACGTTATTTTATGAGAACCCGCTTAGGTGAAGAAAATAAAATTTGGTTTTATGTACTAATATTAAAAAAGGAAAATTGATGGATTTCTTAGATAACGTTAAATCATATTTATGTATAGTTTGTTACTTATCAATTACTTGCATCTTTTTTCATTTTGTTTTATTATATATATATTTTATTCTATAAAAAAGGGATATATGAATATCTTATGAAAAAGGGACTAAGAAATAAGGAAAAAGACTAAGAGATAGGAGTTTTAATAATCATTGATTCAAAAACAATTTCAACATTCAAAAAACTAGAGTTCTTAAATCTAGAATACAACGAAAAGCTTAATAACAATAATATATCTTTGGATAATTACAAAGTTAGTTGTAAATTTAATAATAAATATAAGCATAGTTTACATACTGAAAATATCCATTTAAACGGAATAACAGATTTAATAATAAACTTAGGATTTAATTTAGAAAAAGAATCCACTAATACACATAATATATTAGAAAGTTTAGCTAAAAATATATATAAAAGGACAGAGATTTCAAATAAAATAATAGAGAATTTAACATATATTAAAGAACAGAATAATTTAATTATAAAAGAGATAAAAGATATTAGAAAAAATATTCCTAATAAACAAGAAATACAACAGTTAAGTTATTTATTAGAAAATAAGAAGAAATAGATTTAAACAAAAATATTAATTTATATAATCAGCATCAATTAGAAATCTTAAATCCCAGAATTTTATATCAAACAGGAAGATTTAATGTTAATACCGTATTAATAAGAAGTAGCAGAGAAGAAAGTCTAAGAGTACTTGATAGAACAGTAACAATAGATTTATTTTCTCCAGACACTATACAAAGAATAAAGCAATCGGGAAAACATTTTTCACATATAGGATTAGTAGTCATAGGAGTTAAAGCTTTAGGTAGAAAAAATTTAGGAACAAAATTATTAGCATTGTTGCTAGATAAAAGTTGGAAAATAGAATTAAAAAAGGCAATAATTTCAGGAATGGAAGTTGACCTTAGTCAAAATACAGCTTTATTTTATTGTGCACCGGATATTTTAAAAGATATAAAAGATTTACAAAATATAAAAATAGCATTACAGACTAAAGGATATGAAAATTATGATGGAAATAATCTTGTAATTAGTATAGGAGTATTAGGTAGAGCAAGTAATAGATCAGGTATGAAATATAAAGTAAATATAGAAGGAATAGTAAATGCTATAGCTTCAAAATCTATACAAATGATAAACCCAATAAAAATAGATCCTGAAGAGTTAGCAGGATTAGAATGGCAATTAGATGAATTAAAAGAACAAGAAAATGAATAGTTCTTTTTTAGGTAGAAGTAGAACGTTACAAGAATCAAGAGCATCTACTAGCAGTTTACATGATACTATTTCATCAGATTCATTTTTAAATAGAATAATTAGAAGAGGATCTAGTTCTAATAGTACACCAAATACTATACAGTTAGAAGAAGAAATAGATTTAAACAGAAATATTAATTTATATAATCAGCATCAATTAGAAATCTTAAATCCCAGAATTTTATATCAAACAGGAAGATTTAATGTTAATATCGTATTAATAAGAAGTAGCAGAGAAGAAAGTCTAAGAGTACTTGATAGAACAGTAACAATAGATTTATTTTCTCCAGACACTATACAAAGAATAAAGCAATCGGGAAAACATTTTTCACATATAGGATTAGTAGTCATAGGAGTTAAAGCTTTAGGTAGAAAAAATTTAGGAACAAAATTATTAGCATTGTTGCTAGATAAAAGTTGGAAAATAGAATTAAAAAAGGCAATAATTTCAGGAATGGAAGTTGACCTTAGTCAAAATACAGCTTTATTTTATTGTGCACCGGATATTTTAAAAGATATAAAAGATTTACAAAATATAAAAATAGCATTACAGAAGCTAATAAATATAAACCTATAGAAAATACAGAAGAAATTACAGGTTTTACAAAATATTCAGGAACAGGTAAAAGCGATAAAGTATATCCAAATTTATTTAATTTTATAATTAGTTTATTATTACAAATCATTGAAAAGTTAAATAAATTACTTAATAAAGATAATCAAATAATTGAAAGATTAGACAAATTAGTTAAAAACAAGGAAATCAGACAAGAATTAGATAGTGAAGTTGATAAACTCACAAACGCATTAAATAAATTAAAGATTAACGATATTAAAATAGAGAAGAAACCAGAACCATATAAACATTGGATACCAAGAAAATGAATAACAGTTCTTTTTTAGGTAGAAGTAGAACGTTACAAGAATCAAGAGCATCTACTAGCAGTTTACATGATACTATTTCATCAGATTCATTTTTAAATAGAATAATTAGAAGAGGATCTAGTTCTAATAGTACACCAAATACTATACAGTTAGAAGAAGAAATAGATTTAAACAGAAATATTAATTTATATAATCAGCATCAATTAGAAATCTTAAATCCCAGAATTTTATATCAAACAGGAAGATTTAATGTTAATACCGTATTAATAAGAAGTAGCAGAGAAGAAAGTCTAAGAGTACTTGATAGAACAGTAACAATAGATTTATTTTCTCCAGACACTATACAAAGAATAAAGCAATCGGGAAAACATTTTTCACATATAGGATTAGTAGTCATAGGAGTTAAAGCTTTAGGTAGAAAAAATTTAGGAACAAAATTATTAGCATTGTTGCTAGATAAAAGTTGGAAAATAGAATTAAAAAAGGCAATAATTTCAGGAATGGAAGTTGACCTTAGTCAAAATACAGCTTTATTTTATTGTGCACCAGATATTTTAAAAGATATAAAAGATTTACAAAATATAATACAATTTGGTTATAAAATAAATTTTGGATATTAGAGGAAAAAAAAAAAAAAAAAAAAAAAAAAAAAAAAAAAAAAAAAAAAAAAAAAAAAAAAAAAAAAAAAAAAAAAAAAAAAAAAAAAAAAAAAAAAAAAAAAAAAAAAAAAAAAAAAAAAAAAAAAAAAAAAAAAAAAAAAAAAAAAAAAAAAAAAAAAAAAAAAAAAAAAAAAAAAAAAAAAAAAAAAAAAAAAAAAAAAAAAAAAAAAAAAAAAAAAAAAAAAAAAAAAAAAAAAAAAAAAAAAAAAAAAAAAAAAAAAAAAAAAAAAAAAAAAAAAAAAAAAAAAAAAAAAAAAAAAAAAAAAAAAAAAAAAAAAAAAAAAAAAAAAAAAAAAAAAAAAAAAAAAAAAAAAAAAAAAAAAAAAAAAAAAAAAAAAAAAAAAAAAAAAAAAAAAAAAAAAAAAAAAAAAAAAAAAAAAAAAAAAAAAAAAAAAAAAAAAAAAAAAAAAAAAAAAAAAAAAAAAAAAAAAAAAAAAAAAAAAAAAAAAAAAAAAAAAAAAAAAAAAAAAAAAAAAAAAAAAAAAAAAAAAAAAAAAAAAAAAAAAAAAAAAAAAAAAAAAAAAAAAAAAAAAAAAAAAAAAAAAAAAAAAAAAAAAAAAAAAAAAAAAAAAAAAAAAAAAAAAAAAAAAAAAAAAAAAAAAAAAAAAAAAAAAAAAAAAAAAAAAAAAAAAAAAAAAAAAAAAAAAAAAAAAAAAAAAAAAAAAAAAAAAAAAAAAAAAAAAAAAAAAAAAAAAAAAAAAAAAAAAAAAAAAAAAAAAAAAAAAAAAAAAAAAAAAAAAAAAAAAAAAAAAAAAAAAAAAAAAAAAAAAAAAAAAAAAAAAAAAAAAAAAAAAAAAAAAAAAAAAAAAAAAAAAAAAAAAAAAAAAAAAAAAAAAAAAAAAAAAAAAAAAAAAAAAAAAAAAAAAAAAAAAAAAAAAAAAAAAAAAAAAAAAAAAAAAAAAAAAAAAAAAAAAAAAAAAAAAAAAAAAAAAAAAAAAAAAAAAAAAAAAAAAAAAAAAAAAAAAAAAAAAAAAAAAAAAAAAAAAAAAAAAAAAAAAAAAAAAAAAAAAAAAAAAAAAAAAAAAAAAAAAAAAAAAAAAAAAAAAAAAAAAAAAAAAAAAAAAAAAAAAAAAAAAAAAAAAAAAAAAAAAAAAAAAAAAAAAAAAAAAAAAAAAAAAAAAAAAAAAAAAAAAAAAAAAAAAAAAAAAAAAAAAAAAAAAAAAAAAAAAAAAAAAAAAAAAAAAAAAAAAAAAAAAAAAAAAAAAAAAAAAAAAAAAAAAAAAAAAAAAAAAAAAAAAAAAAAAAAAAAAAAAAAAAAAAAAAAAAAAAAAAAAAAAAAAAAAAAAATAACTTCTGGCATCTACAAACAGTGGGACAAGCAACATCACATAAAGTCCAACTTTTGAATGCTATGAGTATATATTTTAGAGAGCAGAATTTAGTAGTTCCTGAACAAAGACAGAAAAAATTTACTCATTATGTTATATTTAAAGGAACAAAATTAGGAGTTTTCAATAAATGGGAAACAGTTGCAAAACATATACAATGTATACAACCCATTTTCAAAGGTTATTATAGTTTTTCAGAAGCAATAGAAGCATGTAGAGAAGCCTTTGGATTAAAGGATTTTTATATAGAACCAGAGGAAACAAAAACTTTTTCTGATATAGCACAAATTAGTCCTGAGCAAATTATAAAAGCTCAAGAAGAGACAATTGCTAGCCTTCAAAAACAATTATTAGAACAAGGAAAGAATTCAGAGAATGTTATTATACAATTAGAGAATAGAATCTTTCAAGAAAAAGAAAAAATTATGATAGAAAAAATTAGTACATTACAAGAAAAATTAGAGAAAAAAGAAAAAGAAACAAGTACAAAAATATACAGAGATTTTGATAGCTTCAAGGCAAGACTATTAGATATTCCATGGTTACATACTATGAAGCCATTAATAGATGATTTCCCTGAAGTCGAGCAGATTATTGAAGAAAAAGTTTGTAGAGAATTTCCACTAGTACTCTATGATTTACAGTTAAAAATCATAGATCTTGCATTTGAAAAGCAAAAGTTCAAAGGAGTAAATGTAGTTCAACGAAGAAGCAGCTTGGGAAAATCACATTTCCTGTTACAGATCAACTTAGAAAAAACAGATATGCCTGAAGACCAGATAATCAATTATTACCATAATGGAATGATTGATTTCTTAGAATTTGGTTATACTAATAAAATAGAAAATTTACTCAATAAATTAGGAGAAAAATTAGTATTTGTAGCTGGGAATATTGCATCTTATTCTTTAAACCCCATAGGATGCAAAATCTTTTCTTCATTTCCAGAGATGGATAACCACACCTACAGGCCATCAAGAAAGAGAATTTTCATTAGTGAAATAGAGGCAATTAAAAACAAATAAAAGGGATAGCATGTATAGAGACAGCTAGTGATATGGATATCAACTGGTGGTTAGATGATGACTTTTGTCCAGCAAACCTATCAAAAGAACAAAAGCACCAATTAGAATATGCTAGAAAAAACATTAGAGCAAAATGGATTACTGAAGCCCAGAAGACACCAAAGATACCAATGACCTTTCCAAAAGGACAATACAAATTATTAGCAGAAGGACATTATATTCAAATTTGGGCACACCATAACTGGACAATGTTTCTCCCCTTCATAAGAGAAAGTGAAGATTTAGAACAATGGGACATTACAAATGAAGATGTATCTGAAGATGATAATAGTAATCCCACTCCAGTTTCGCCAGTATCAATCGATAGCACGCACATAGACTTTTGATTTTCTAGAAAGCATGATGCAAGCCATGACGTTTAAACAACAATAATTCAAGATTCCAATGGCAGACACAATACTATTTACTTTATTAAAGTTTTTGATTGTATTCAATAATGTAGATTCCTTTGTTGAAAATTTCTCCCGTTGTAATTATTAGATAGGGATGTTTATTGTATAGAATAAGATTTGTAGATCTAGGGTTTTGTAGAGATTAATTGAATTTCGTAAGCGATTTAGGGTTTTTTATCTTAAAAACCCTGGGTGATTGAAGATTCTGGTTGATTGCTTCCGCGTGGTATTATTGGTGATATTTTTCTTTCTTTTTCTTCCTTCATCTTCACTAAAGCACTGTAAGGTTTCTCTATCTATATATGTATTAAACAATATATATGGTTTAATATTTATATTGTTTCTTTTGTGTATTATGTTTATTGTGCAGGGACTAAAGGTGGAAAGGCTTTCAAAGTTTCTAGTATAAAACCACTGCTATTCAGATCTAGGGTTTTGTAGAGATTAATTGAATTTCGTAAGCGATTTAGGGTTTTTTATCTTAAAAACCCTGGGTGATTGAAGATTCTGGTTGATTGCTTCCGCGTGGTATTATTGGTGATATTTTTCTTTCTTCATTTCCAGAAATGGATAACCACACCTACAGGCCATCAAGAAAGAGAATTTTCATTAGTGAAATAGAGGCAATTAAAAAAAAAAGTCTTTTATCAATAATAATAATCCTCCTTCTTGATCATCCGCTGTGTATACCCCCATTGTAAGTTTTCTTAAACTATGTATATATGTATTAAACAATATATATGGTTTAATATTTATATTGTTCTTTTGTGTATTATGTTTATTGTGCAGGGACTAAAGGTGGAAAGGCTTTCAAAGTTTCTAGTATAAAACCCTGCTATTCAGATCTAGGGTTTTGTAGAGATTAATTGAATTTCGTAAGCGATTTAGGGTTTTTTATCTTAAAAACCCTGGGTGATTGAAGATTCTGGTTGATTGCTTCCGCGTGGTATTATTGGTGATATTTTTCTTTCTTCTTCTTCCTTCATCTTCACTAAAGACTGTAAGTTTCTTAAACTATGTATATATGTATTAAACAATATATATGGTTTAATATTTATATTGTTTCTTTTGTGTATTATGTTTATTGTGCAGGGACTAAAGGTGGAAAGGCTTTCAAAGTTTCTAGTATAAAACCCTGCTATTCAGATCTAGGGTTTTGTAGAGATTAATTGAATTTCGTAAGCGATTTAGGGTTTTTTATCTTAAAAACCCTGGGTGATTGAAGATTCTGGTTGATTGCTTCCGCGTGGTATTATTGGTGATATTTTTCTTTCTTGTAATCGTTCAAGTATTGTTGTTTAGAATCACACACGATTGTGGATGATTCAAGTCTTTAGATCTACACTCGTTTGAGGATAGATCACGTTATCGAGTCTGTATTAGATCTAGGTTTTGATTAATAAGAGGTATTCATCGTGTTCCAGTATTAGATCTATAATTTTAACATGGTATCAGAGCCAGGTTGGAATTAATTAGGGTTTTTGTGTTGATAAAATTAGGGTTTCTGAATTTCAATTGAAGATCTAGGGTTTTGTAGAGATTAATTGAATTTCGTAAGCGATTTAGGGTTTTTTATCTTAAAAACCCTGGGTGATTGAAGATTCTGGTTGATTGCTTCCGCGTGGTATTATTGGTGATATTTTTCTTTCTTCTTCTTCTTCCTTCATCTTCACTAAAGCACTGTAAGGTTTCTCTATCCTTTATTCTGGTGGATTGCCTAGGATTTGTACATAGAATCTTACAGCTGTCTTGACCTACTTCACAAAGAAGTTTTGGAATCCTGGTAGTAGTTTGATTTGATGATTGTGTGAATCCTTGTGCGGTCTATTAAACTCCAGGATATTATTCTTATTCTTTATTTGCTTTGTCTGAGTATTTTGTGTGTTTTTGTCTATTTGTTCTATTATTTGATTTGCTTGTTATTTGATTCTGTCTATTATTTGTTTTTGCTTGTTTTGTTGAATCTACTTTGTCATAATGGTGATTGAAACTGGTGATTCTAGTAATAATACTGTTAGTGGTCTTGATATTGGTAGTCCTTTGTATTTACATGCTAATGACACTACTGGTGTTCCTATTATCTCTTACAAGTTAACTGGTACTGAAAATTACAGAGTATGGGCTAGTGCTTTAAAACTTGCTTTGCAAACTAAAAATAAACTAGGGTTTATTGATGGAACTATTGTAAAAACCACTTATGCTAGCAGTCCTGTGTTATCTCAGCAATGGGACAAATGTAATGCAGTAGTATTGTCATGGATTTTAGGATCTATTTCTCAAGAACTTTATGTTGGTCAAATTTTTTCTGAAAGTGCTTATGTGGTTTGGACTGAATTGAAAGAAACTTATGATAAAGTTGATGGTTCTATTATATATAATGTGATGCATAAAATTAATACTATTAAGCAAAATGGAACTTCTCTGTCTGAATATTATCATAAGCTTAATTCAATTTGGAGAGAATTTGATACTCTTACTAAACTGCCTGCATGTACTTGTGATGCTAGAACTGAATTAGGTACTCATGACAAATTGATAAAGTTAATGCAGTTCTTAATGGAATTAGATGATATATATCAACCTGTTAGAAGTACTTTGCTTACAAAAGATCCTTTACCTGATTCTAAAAGTGCTTTTTCTATATTGTCTAGAGAGGAATCACATAGGAATGTGCATGTGTCTTCTAGTAATGATACTAAACCTCAAATTTCTGTGTTTGCTGCAAAAACTTTTGATCAAAAGAAAAGATTTAGTAATAGTAGAGGACCTAATCCTAATCTTGTGTGTAAGAACTGTAATATGTCATACTGTTGAAAGATGCTATGAGTTAAATAAAATGGCATTCGGTGTGGTCAAATAGATATGTATTTATTGAATACATATTTATTTATAAAAGTTAAATGAAGTTTTCTTTATAAAAAAAAACGGGTATAACAATTTTACCAACACAACATTAAAAATAAATATGGTACAAATCTTTGACTCCATTATTATGATTTCAAATCCAATTACCATCATCATCCTTCCCTAACATCAATTTTATAATATGGTGTCAGTCTATATAGTTAATACGAGAGAAAGTACCCGCGCATTGCGGCGGTGAGATGGTGGGGTGATAGGTCATAGAGTGTGATAGGTCATAGAGTGTGATAGGTCATAGGAGGTGATAGGTCATAGAGTGTGATAGTCAAATGCCTTAGCCGTACGGGCTCCGCCCTCGGATTTAAAAATTCGTCGAAAGTATATCGAATGACCTATCTAATGAAAGAGTATGAAATTTTAAAACACCCATATAATTTTTATAATTTATCGATGTACGGTTTTTGAGATAAAAGATTTTGAATGAATTAGATGATATATATCAACCTGTTAGAAGTACTTTGCTTACAAAAGATCCTTTACCTGATTCTAAAAGTGCTTTTTCTATATTGTCTAGAGAGGAATCACATAGGAATGTGCATGTGTCTTCTAGTAATGATACTAAACCTTAAATTTCTGTGTTTGCTGCAAAAACTTTTGATCAAAAGAAAAGATTTAGTAATAGTAGAGGACCTAATCCTAATCTTGTGTGTAAGAACTGTAATATGTCATACTGTTGAAAGATGCTATGAGTTAAATAAAATGGCATTCGGTGTGGTCAAATAGATATGTATTTATTGAATACATATTTATTTATAAAAGTTAAATGAAGTTTTCTTTATAAAAAAAAAAAAAAAAAAAAAAAAAAAAAAAAAAAAAAAAAAAAAAAAAAAAAAAAAAAAAAAAAAAAAAAAAAAAAAAAAAAAAAAAAAAAAAAAAAAAAAAAAAAAAAAAAAAAAAAAAAAAAAAAAAAAAAAAAAAAAAAAAAAAAAAAAAAAAAAAAAAAAAAAAAAAAAAAAAAAAAAAAAAAAAAAAAAAAAAAAAAAAAAAAAAAAAAAAAAAAAAAAAAAAAAAAAAAAAAAAAAAAAAAAAAAAAAAAAAAAAAAAAAAAAAAAAAAAAAAAAAAAAAAAAAAAAAAAAAAAAAAAAAAAAAAAAAAAAAAAAAAAAAAAAAAAAAAAAAAAAAAAAAAAAAAAAAAAAAAAAAAAAAAAAAAAAAAAAAAAAAAAAAAAAAAAAAAAAAAAAAAAAAAAAAAAAAAAAAAAAAAAAAAAAAAAAAAAAAAAAAAAAAAAAAAAAAAAAAAAAAAAAAAAAAAAAAAAAAAAAAAAAAAAAAAAAAAAAAAAAAAAAAAAAAAAAAAAAAAAAAAAAAAAAAAAAAAAAAAAAAAAAAAAAAAAAAAAAAAAAAAAAAAAAAAAAAAAAAAAAAAAAAAAAAAAAAAAAAAAAAAAAAAAAAAAAAAAAAAAAAAAAAAAAAAAAAAAAAAAAAAAAAAAAAAAAAAAAAAAAAAAAAAAAAAAAAAAAAAAAAAAAAAAAAAAAAAAAAAAAAAAAAAAAAAAAAAAAAAAAAAAAAAAAAAAAAAAAAAAAAAAAAAAAAAAAAAAAAAAAAAAAAAAAAAAAAAAAAAAAAAAAAAAAAAAAAAAAAAAAAAAAAAAAAAAAAAAAAAAAAAAAAAAAAAAAAAAAAAAAAAAAAAAAAAAAAAAAAAAAAAAAAAAAAAAAAAAAAAAAAAAAAAAAAAAAAAAAAAAAAAAAAAAAAAAAAAAAAAAAAAAAAAAAAAAAAAAAAAAAAAAAAAAAAAAAAAAAAAAAAAAAAAAAAAAAAAAAAAAAAAAAAAAAAAAAAAAAAAAAAAAAAAAAAAAAAAAAAAAAAAAAAAAAAAAAAAAAAAAAAAAAAAAAAAAAAAAAAAAAAAAAAAAAAAAAAAAAAAAAAAAAAAAAAAAAAAAAAAAAAAAAAAAAAAAAAAAAAAAAAAAAAAAAAAAAAAAAAAAAAAAACGGCCACTTGGACTTATGTTCAAAAGGATTCCATTTCAAAAAAAAAAAAAAAAAAAAAAAAAAAAAAAAAAAAAAAAAAAAAAAAAGATTTTGAATGAATTAGATGAATAAAATGATTTATGGAAGAGAGAAAAAAAATGAGTGGTTGACATTTGCGGAGAGAGATAAAATGAGTGGCTGAAAAGTTGAAAAATTTTGGCGGAAACAAATGCTTTATAATGTATTAGAGATATATATGCATATATAGATCAAGATCTAAAAAAATATTTTTCTTTTCTTCTCCATTTCATTCCAGCATATACTCCAGCAACATATATATTTCGATCCATTCATCTTGCTCAGCACGAAACCGAATAGTCGTGCACTCGAGTTTCTAGATCTTTGAACCAGACGAGGTGGAAGACGATCCACTTAAAAAGTCGTGCATTCGAGCTTCCAGATATTTGAATCTTGTAGTCGGTATTGGTTGTGGTGGGGATGGAGGTAACCGGTGGAGGGATTGGGTCAATGAAGGTTTTGGTGGTTAAGGGTCACCTTGATAGTGTTTTCTAAATCTTTATGTGTGTGTATATATATTCTGTGTTTAAATGTAATGAAATAGATGTAGGCATATATAGATCAGAGATATATAGAGAAAGATGAGATAGAGAGAACATGTTGGGGATGGTGATGATTGTTGAGAGTATGTGTCACAAAAATGAGATTGTGTGGTGAATATGTATTAATATCTATATCTATATATATAATATAAAAGTTGAGTTTTGAAATCAATTCTGATCGTTGTCGTTGGACCGATCAAAAATATAAACTTATTACCACTAATTAGCAAGGGTAAGTCGAGTATCGTATCCACAGGGAATCATGGGAAAGTGTTAAACAATTTACAAAATTTGATTAAACTAGGCATAAACTTAAAATTGATTGTTGGATTGTTTTGATTAAAAACTAAAAATGATTATAACTTAACACAATAATTCAATAATAAAGAGGCTAGACCATTCTCATGATCCCAATTATGCTTTCAAAAGTATAACCTAACTTATATTCGTTGGAAATCACATAGACATGATTCGTTATAAAGCTTGGAATGAATGAATTTCAAGAACTAATTGATTAGGTTGTGATGATTCACGATAATGAAACCGAGGAATTGACACAACTAAATTATCTATTCAAAAATCAGATTACAAGTCATAAGAGATTCTTCCAATAATTAATGATTAACAAGAAATTGAAATCAAAAGATAGATGGAATTCATTCAAGGTTATAAACAAGTAATCATTCATTCAAACCAAACAACACTAGATGCAAAACACAATTAAGAATTAAACATCTAATCCAACTTGAATATAAGAAAGGTTGAATACAATTGTCTTACATAATTGTTCACATAAGAATGATCTAAAGAGAAATTAGCCTTCCATATTCATCAATGAATCTTCAAATTGGATTGTCATCTCCATGAGTTTGTGATTTGATGATGATTTTGGGGCTTTGGAAGGGTTAGGGTTTGCTCCAGAGGTGAGAAAATATCAGTTGTTATTTTCCAAATTCGTAAGTGATTAATGATATAACTGAAAATTAAGAGATCCACAAAATTAGGAAACTTGTTCAGCAACCGGCGTAAGCTACGGTCAACCTGGGCGTAAGGTACGCCAACATTCTTTTGCCCAGCGTAAGGTACGGTCACCCTGGGCGTAACCTACGCTCCCTCTAATCCAGATTTTCCAGTTTTGGCTTCTGCACAGCAACTGGCGTAACCTACGCCTGATTTCAACGTAAGCTACGCTCCTGCAATTTCACCTGGCGTAACCTACGCTCATTGCTAGCGTAAGGTACGCTCCTTGTATTTTCAGAATTCCAGATTTTGCTTCTTGACTCGTTTGACTTGTTTCTTGACTTTGCTTGACTCGTTTATGCTCCATTTAACGCCAAATTGTCACCTAAAGCCTGAAACACTTAAACAAACATAAAAACGCCCTAATTGTCTATTAACATGCACAAACCATGCCATTTGCACACATTAAAGCCATGTAAATCAAGCGTTTATCAAATTCTAAAACTTCAATTTCTCTTTTCATAATGATCATGATAAAAAATTGATTGATGATTTTGGGGCTTTGGAAGGGTTAGGGTTTGCTCCAGAGGTGAGAAAATATCAGTTGTTATTTTCCAAATTCGTAAGTGATTAATGATATAACTGAAAATTAAGAGATCCACAAAATTAGGAAACTTGTTCAGCAACCGGCGTAAGGTACGCCAACATTCTTTTGCCCAACGTAAGGTACGGTCACCCTGGGCGTAACCTACGCCTGATTTCAACGTAAGCTACGCTCCTGCAATTTCACCTGGCGTAACCTACGCCTGATTTCAACGTAAGCTACGCTCCTGCAATTTCACCTGGCGTAACCTACGCCTGATTTCAACGTAAGCTACGCTCCTGCAATTTCACCTGGCGTAACCTACGCCTGATTTCAACGTAAGCTACGCTCCTGCAATTTCACCTGGCGTAACCTACGCCTGATTTCAACGTAAGCTACGCTCCTGCAATTTCACCTGGCGTAACCTACGCCTGATTTCAACGTAAGCTACGCTCCTGCAATTTCACCTGGCGTAACCTACGCCTGATTTCAACGTAAGCTACGCTCCTGCAATTTCACCTGGCGTAACCTACGCCTGATTTCAACGTAAGCTACGCTCCTGCAATTTCACCTGGCGTAACCTACGCCTGATTTCAACGTAAGCTACGCTCCTGCAATTTCACCTGGCGTAACCTACGCCTGATTTCAACGTAAGCTACGCTCCTGCAATTTCACCTGGCGTAACCTACGCCTGATTTCAACGTAAGCTACGCTCCTGCAATTTCACCTGGCGTAACCTACGCCTGATTTCAACGTAAGCTACGCTCCTGCAATTTCACCTGGCGTAACCTACGCCTGATTTCAACGTAAGCTACGCTCCTGCAATTTCACCTGGCGTAACCTACGCCTGATTTCAACGTAAGCTACGCTCCTGCAATTTCACCTGGCGTAACCTACGCCTGATTTCAACGTAAGCTACGCTCCTGCAATTTCACCTGGCGTAACCTACGCCTGATTTCAACGTAAGCTACGCTCCTGCAATTTCACCTGGCGTAACCTACGCCTGATTTCAACGTAAGCTACGCTCCTGCAATTTCAACTGGCGTAACCTACGCCTGATTTCAACGTAAGCTACGCTCCTGCAATTTCACCTGGCGTAACCTACGCTCATTGCTAGCGTAAGGTACGCTCCTGAATTTAATGAAGTCATTAGTTATATTAATTTTCTAACATTAATATGTATGTATTGGTTTTGCATGTTTCATCTTCATTGCACGAATACATTGTCAGATGAAGGGTTGCCTTCTTAAATGAAGGCATTATATGAGGTTATAACTAATGATATTATCTACCTTTTAAGAGGGAGGTTGATACATATTTTCTTCATTATTAGATGTTTTAACTTTTAATAATAAGAGTTGATGGTTTAAACAATATATTCTATAACCGTTTTTGAATACCAGGTGTTGTAGCATGTTATGGTTAATGTCGTATACCAAAAGCTATCCATGTTTCTTCTCATGTTGCTTACTACCCTTTTGTAGTTATATATAAACCAATTCCCTCCTTATTTGTTAGAATTTTATTGTAGTTAATTACAGAATTTATGATAGTTATTGTTTATGATTAATATATATGACCTCAAACTTATATTGTGATTAATCACAAAATTTATTATAGTTACTCTTGATTTAATGACTTTATTAAAATATTTTGAGTTTATAATGTATTTAGATAAAGACATATTGTTTAACTGAGTGATTAAATGTTTGTGTAAGTTGGGAATAAATATGGTCATTTGCAAGGTAAATGGAGATGATGACAATAATTAAATTATTTGGCTATGAACATGGTGGTAGGATTGGGGATCAACGCCCTAACCATAATCAAACACAACTGCTTTTTTTTTAAATATGTTCATCTTTGTTTCTTTTTTTTTTTTTTTTTTTTTTTTTTTTTTTTTTTTTTTTTTTTTTTTTTTTTTTTTTTTTTTTTTTTTTTTTTTTTTTTTTTTTTTTTTTTTTTTTTTTTTTTTTTTTTTTTTTTTTTTTTTTTTTTTTTTTTTTTTTTTTTTTTTTTTTTTTTTTTTTTTTTTTTTTTTTTTTTTTTTTTTTTTTTTTTTTTTTTTTTTTTTTTTTTTTTTTTTTTTTTTTTTTTTTTTTTTTTTTTTTTTTTTTTTTTTTTTTTTTTTTTTTTTTTTTTTTTTTTTTTTTTTTTTTTTTTTTTTTTTTTTTTTTTTTTTTTTTTTTTTTTTTTTTTTTTTTTTTTTTTTTTTTTTTTTTTTTTTTTTTTTTTTTTTTTTTTTTTTTTTTTTTTTTTTTTTTTTTTTTTTTTTTTTTTTTTTTTTTTTTTTTTTTTTTTTTTTTTTTTTTTTTTTTTTTTTTTTTTTTTTTTTTTTTTTTTTTTTTTTTTTTTTTTTTTTTTTTTTTTTTTTTTTTTTTTTTTTTTTTTTTTTTTTTTTTTTTTTTTTTTTTTTTTTTTTTTTTTTTTTTTTTTTTTTTTTTTTTTTTTTTTTTTTTTTTTTTTTTTTTTTTTTTTTTTTTTTTTTTTTTTTTTTTTTTTTTTTTTTTTTTTTTTTTTTTTTTTTTTTTTTTTTTTTTTTTTTTTTTTTTTTTTTTTTTTTTTTTTTTTTTTTTTTTTTTTTTTTTTTTTTTTTTTTTTTTTTTTTTTTTTTTTTTTTTTTTTTTTTTTTTTTTTTTTTTTTTTTTTTTTTTTTTTTTTTTTTTTTTTTTTTTTTTTTTTTTTTTTTTTTTTTTTTTTTTTTTTTTTTTTTTTTTTTTTTTTTTTTTTTTTTTTTTTTTTTTTTTTTTTTTTTTTTTTTTTTTTTTTTTTTTTTTTTTTTTTTTTTTTTTTTTTTTTTTTTTTTTTTTTTTTTTTTTTTTTTTTTTTTTTTTTTTTTTTTTTTTTTTTTTTTTTTTTTTTTTTTTTTTTTTTTTTTTTTTTTTTTTTTTTTTTTTTTTTTTTTTTTTTTTTTTTTTTTTTTTTTTTTTTTTTTTTTTTTTTTTTTTTTTTTTTTTTTTTTTTTTTTTTTTTTTTTTTTTTTTTTTTTTTTTTTTTTTTTTTTTTTTTTTTTTTTTTTTTTTTTTTTTTTTTTTTTTTTTTTTTTTTTTTTTTTTTTTTTTTTTTTTTTTTTTTTTTTTTTTTTTTTTTTTTTTTTTTTTTTTTTTTTTTTTTTTTTTTTTTTTTTTTTTTTTTTTTTTTTTTTTTTTTATTATTATTTCACCCTGTGGTGACTTTTTTATCATTAGAAACCCCTCTCTCTAACGACCGTTTGTTGTCCTCCGTTAAACCCCTCATGTGCAATGCACATGAGGGTAATTTCGTCTTTTTACCATCATCTTCATCTTCATATTCAAATCATCAACACCACCACCAGTTCATCCATTCATTCCATATCTATATATTTATATCCCTAATTCATCCTTAATTTATTAATAAACATAACTCCATCTTTCACACTAACAAACGTAGTCTCAAACACATGAATCGTATTACACATGAAGGTATGTTGTTGTAAAAAGATTAAACGAGTTGAAGAACATGGTGCAGAGTCACACAAATTATCTCCAACTGTGCTATAAACTTAAATTTATCAATCCAAGATTCCAAGTCGATCCATCACCAATCGATTCTTCTTCAATCGATTCTTCTTCAATCGATTCTTCTTCAATCGATTCTTCTTCAATCGATTCTTCTTCAATCGATTCTTCTTCAATCGATTCTTCTTCAATCGATTCTTCTTCAATCGATTCTTCTTCAATCGATTCTTCTTCAATCGATTCTTCTTCAATCGATCTTCTCAATCGATTCTTCTTCAATCGATTCTTCTTCAATCGATTCTTCTTCAATCGATTCTTCTTCAATCGATTCTTCTTCAATCGATTCTTCTTCAATCGATTCTTCTTCAATCGATTCTTCTTCAATCGATTCTTCTTCAATCGATTCTTCTTCAATCGATTCTTCTTCAATCGATTCTTCTTCAATCGATTCTTCTTCAATCGATTCTTCTTCAATCGATTCTTCTTCAATCGATTCTTCTTCAATCGATTCTTCTTCAATCGATTCTTCTTCAATCGATTCTTCTTCAATCGATTCTTCTTCAATCGATTCTTCTTCAATCGATTCTTCTTCAATCGATTCTTCTTCAATCGATTCTTCTTCAATCGATTCTTCTTCAATCGATTCTTCTTCAATCGATTCTTCTTCAATCGATTCTTCTTCAATCGATTCTTCTTCAATCGATTCTTCTTCAATCGATTCTTCTTCAATCGATTCTTCTTCAATCGATTCTTCTTCAATCGATTCTTCTTCAATCGATTCTTCTTCAATCGATTCTTCTTCAATCGATTCTTCTTCAATCGATTCTTCTTCAATCGATTCTTCTTCAATCGATTCTTCTTCAATCGATTCTTCTTCAATCGATTCTTCTTCAATCGATTCTTCTTCAATCGATTCTTCTTCAATCGATTCTTCTTCAATCGATTCTTCTTCAATCGATTCTTCTTCAATCGATTCTTCTTCAATCGATTCTTCTTCAATCGATTCTTCTTCAATCGATTCTTCTTCAATCGATTCTTCTTCAATCGATTCTTCTTCAATCGATTCTTCTTCAATCGATTCTTCTTCAATCGATTCTTCTTCAATCGATTCTTCTTCAATCGATTCTTCTTCAATCGATTCTTCTTCAATCGATTCTTCTTCAATCGATTCTTCTTCAATCGATTCTTCTTCAATCGATTCTTCTTCAATCGATTCTTCTTCAATCGATTCTTCTTCAATCGATTCTTCTTCAATCGATTCTTCTTCAATCGATTCTTCTTCAATCGATTCTTCTTCAATCGATTCTTCTTCAATCGATTCTTCTTCAATCGATTCTTCTTCAATCGATTCTTCTTCAATCGATTCTTCTTCAATCGATTCTTCTTCAATCGATTCTTCTTCAATCGATTCTTCTTCAATCGATTCTTCTTCAATCGATTCTTCTTCAATCGATTCTTCTTCAATCGATTCTTCTTCAATCGATTCTTCTTCAATCGATTCTTCTTCAATCGATTCTTCTTCAATCGATTCTTCTTCAATCGATTCTTCTTCAATCGATTCTTCTTCAATCGATTCTTCTTCAATCGATTCTTCTTCAATCGATTCTTCTTCAATCGATTCTTCTTCAATCGATTCTTCTTCAATCGATTCTTCTTCAATCGATTCTTCTTCAATCGATTCTTCTTCAATCGATTCTTCTTCAATCGATTCTTCTTCAATCGATTCTTCTTCAATCGATTCTTCTTCAATCGATTCTTCTTCAATCGATTCTTCTTCAATCGATTCTTCTTCAATCGATTCTTCTTCAATCGATTCTTCTTCAATCGATTCTTCTTCAATCGATTCTTCTTCAATCGATTCTTCTTCAATCGATTCTCGGTCCACCAATCGATTCTTCTTCAATCGATTCTTCTTCAATCATCAATCGATCTCACCAATCGATTCTTCTTCAATCATCATCGATTCTTCAATCGATTCTTCTTCAATCATTCTTCTTCAATCGATTCTTCTTCAATCGATTCTTCTTCAATCGATTCTTCTTCAATCGATTCTTCTTCAATCGATCCATCACCAATCGATTCTTCTTCAATCGATTCTTCTTCAATCGATTGGTAGCTTCTTTACTTTTTACTTTTTACTACTTCAATTCATCATTGGATTCGTTTAATTTATATGTAATTAAGAACAGAAAGTTTATTTATAAAAAAACATACAAGTCGATCTGTGCTCCATCGATTTATATCATCAAACAGAAAGTGTTTATTTATAAAGAACAGATCTTTTTTTTTTAACATGATTTCGATACAGATATATATATGTTTATATATATATATATATATATATATATATATATATATACATATGTCGTGTGTATGTGTATATATATATATATATATATATATATATATATATATATATTATATATATCATATATGTATATATTAGATGAAGTTTTAAATGCATTAATTTATATATATATATATATATATATATATATATATATATATATATATATATATATATATATATATATATATATATATATATATATATATATATATATATATATATATATATATATATATATATATATATATATATATATATATATATATATATATATATATATATATATATATATATATATATATATATATATATATATATATATATATATATATATATATATATATATATATATATATATATATATATATATATATATATATATATATATATATATATATATATATATATATATATATATATATATATATATATATATATATATATATATATATATATATATATATATATATATATATATATATATATATATATATATATATATATATATATATATATATATATATATATATATATATATATATATATATATATATATATATATATATATATATATATATATATATATATATATATATATATATATATATATATATATATATATATATATATATATATATATATATATATATATATATATATATATATATATATATATATATATATATATATATATATATATATATATATATATATATATATATATATATATATATATATATATATATATATATATATATATATATATATATATATATATATATATATATATATATATATATATATATATATATATATATATATATATATATATATATATATATATATATATATATATATATATATATATATATATATATATATATATATATATATATATATATATATATATATATATATATATATATATATATATATATATATATATATATATATATATATATATATATATATATATATATATATATATATATATATATATATATATATATATATATATATATATATATATATATATATATATATATATATATATATATATATATATATATATATATATATATATATATATATATATATATATATATATATATATATATATATATATATATATATATATATATATATATATATATATGTTATATTATATGTTATATCTTGTTTATTTATTTATATGTTATATCTTGTACTGCTGTTTGATGATGTACTGCTGTTAGAGCCACTTAACTAATACGCAGAGAGATAGCTCCAAATATAAGACACTTTCGTTCATAATTTTTTAAATCAAACGAATACTTTTCAGTTACACACACGATTACATCATCTTCTCTCATATTAAGTAGTTAACATAACTTTTGAATTCAAGAACTGAACTTTTATGAAATTATGAATGATAAATTACTGGTGAATCTAGTAAGTTATGTATAGATTCAAGATTGTCGAGTTTAGAAACAAATATAGACGTATATAATACACATAAAGACCAACTATTTCCTCAAGAAACAACACTTGCATTTGTTTAAGCACATCATTCATATATGGAAAATTGACGGAGATTAAAGTGAAAACTAAAAAAAAGTGTTCAAAATTTATGTATAAAAACAAAAGCATCTAAATTGATTTGTTCACATGGAAATTAAAAGGTTATATTTTTATATTTTACATTTTTATTCTTATTTCAACTTATATAAAAACAAACCTCCTAAAGATAAGAATAAACATTTAAGTAGAAAACTAATATGCAAGTTCGAATATATGTTCATGTTTAGCAAAATCCACACACACATAAGCAATAAGCAATTTGCATGTATAGATTCAAATAAGAGTAAAAGGACAAATTTATTTGAAATAAACTGAAAATGAAAATGAAAAATAGAGTGAAATGTATTTATTTACCTGATTATGCACCAAAATTGTATTTATCATGCATGTTTGTTAAGTCTGCTTTCAAAATACAACACGTACATATACATTATTAAAACATATACCCCGGCCTAAAACTATAATAAACGCTAATATGCTACTATACATACTAAACGAGTACAAATGAGTATTTAGAAGAGAAAAAAGAAGATGCATCACTTGGCACGACTCCCGGCTAGCTAGCCATGCATGCCAATTATTCAAGAAAGTTTGATTTGATTCTATCGAATCTAATCCATTTTCTTATTGATATTCGTATGTGTATACGTATATATTTAATAATAATTGACTTATATCATGCATGATTGCATGATATCATAAATTCATTACACATCCTTGATTTAAAACCTTTACAGAAAGTGTTGTATATATATCTATAAGCTAGAAGAGAGATCTATGCTACCTTTATCTTTAGGGTAAATTACACTTTTGGTCTCTCAACTTGGCACGTTTTTTCACTTTTAGTCGCTAAACTTCAAAAATTGCAAATTCTATACTAAACTTGACACTTGTTTTCACTTTCAGTCACCGCGTCAGCTTCGTTAGTTTTTCTCCGTTAACTTGCCCACATTCGTTAGTTTTTTTTTTCCACTTTTCGTCCTTCCCATTATTCTATAATTAAAGTTGATAATCAATCAAACTTCAGGTCTTAAATATCGTTTTGGCCGGTTGATGAAAATACATATTCATTTATTGTGTTTTAAAACAAATTTTTTTATGCTTACTGTTTACCTTATTGGTCATAAAGTAGTTTGATTAGATGAAATAATTGTATTTTTTTTGAACGGCGATGAAATAGTTGTTAGTTGAAAGTTTTATTTATTAAGTTAGAGTTTTTAGTGATTGTGTTTGGATTTTTGAGTCTTCTAATGTCTACTTTAACCGTAAATATTTTTGCAGAGTGAAGTTCCTAAATAATCATGAATTCCAATATGGTAATACACAATGGCGGATGCCACTGTAAAAATGTACGATGGCGAGTTAAATCACCAGCCAATATTGTAGCCTGGCAGTGCAATTGCTCAGATTGTGCCATGAGAGGAAATACTCATTTTATTGTTCCTTCTGAAAGATTCGAGCTTTTAGGAGATTCTGAGAAGTTCCTCACCACTTACACTTTTGGGACCCATACTGCAAAACATACGTTCTGTAAGGTTTGTGGTATAACTTCTTTTTATACACCTAAGTCGAACCCAGATGGAATAGCGATTACATACAAGTGTGTTGATTCTGGATCGATAACCCATGTAGAGATAAAGCATTTTGATGGATTAAATTGGGAGATATCACACAAGTCAACTGGCATTGCCTCGTGTTCTAAGGTGTAGGATTGAAAATAATCATTGTTGTTTTGCAATGTTGGGCGAAAGTGACCTCAGAGCGTATAAGTTCATCTTAGGTGTCAAATGTTGTAGACAACTAGACAAGTATATTGTTGTTGTTTTCAAAGTATAATTGTTTGTTAACACGATGGGCTAGGTTTAGCCATTACATTTTAATCTTATGTCTGACTTATATTTTATATAGCAAATAAGTCCTATTTTTCTATAGACATTTTATCTAACAAGAATCTTCATGATCTTGGTTTAAAGGGAAAAGAATTAGCTGATGGGCTATCAGTTAATTTGGTATATGTCATAATTCTAATATGCATAAAATCACAAGTGAATACATATACTTATTTGCAGATAAATTAGTTGCTTAGACCGACATCGATTGGTTAACTGGAACTCTGGAAGATGGAAGAGGAGATACAGATGGATGTAATACTGGGGTGTGTTGGGTGCACTGTGAGTTTCTTCTTAACTGTTCGCAATGATGATTCAGCTATTGATGCTACATACAGATAATCTAGATTATGTCACAAACACCTGACTACCTGAGACCCTGAGTACTAGTCATCTTTGAATCATCTGAATAGTAAAAATCTCGCCGGTTTACTTATAATGACAACATTACATATATATAATAATCTGTTAATTGCGGAAAAATTGTTAATAAATATCATAAGGGATAATGACCTGTGAATGTAGCTAACTAAGCCAAAATGTCTATGTAATGTAACAATCTCGAAAGCCGTCTATCCAATGCAACTAAAAACGAATTTGTGTCTATCTAATGTATGTAACCGGATAAACCTTACAATATGACCGGTTACTTAATTTGTGTTCCATGTCAGCTGCCATGTAGGCTTATGTTGCCCAGTTTCCCTCCCAATTTCATCCCATATATATCCCGCTTATTATTTTCCTCCCCTTATATTATATTCCCTCCACCACACTTTTCTCCTTTCCCTCCAACACACTTTTTTCCTTTTCCCCATCCACTCATCTCCATGGCTTCTTCTTCTTCTTCATCTTTCATAAGTAAACATTGTCACCTAATGAACATTCTGACAATAGCTTTGGCACACAATGCATACCAAAATTGTGACAGTAAACACTGTCACCTAATTTTCATATAATTATGCAGTTTCATTGCACCAAAAGATTAGTTCTACATACCACATTAACACATTTACTACCAAAAGACTAGTTTTATCACCTTTTACTCATCCACCATAACATCTTCACGAGTTAATCCCGGTCCAGGAAGTGTTTAGGAAAGTCTTTGCCTTAAAACTCTTTCACTTGGAGGCCTTCTCTTGAAATGGTTTCATCACTTGTTCAGAAGGAAGAAGACGAATTATCGGTAGAAAACCCTAAATCGCCATTGTTTATAGATCCCAATGTGTGTGTATGTGTTTAATAATGGATCCTGATATATACACATACATATAATATATAAATATAAATAATCAGTGCTATTACACGTAAGGTCAGTCAAAGTGCCACATGGGACATAAATTAACTATTTTTAAAGTGGTGACCTACTACTGGTAGTTTATCCGGTTACATCCATTACATAGACACAAATTCGTTTTTAGTTGCATTGGATAGACGGCTCTCGAGATCATTACATAGACATTTTGGCTTAGTTAGCTACACTCACATGTCATTATCCCATATCATAATATGACTAGATAATGATATATTAGGGTGACTTTCAAATATATCTATTTTAAACATCAAAATATTAAGAGAAATTTGACAAATTATTAGTTGATTTTCCTAAGCTTTATTTTTTTTACTCACAAAACTTTTTTTACAATGGCTAATGCACCAGGTTGTTGATCTTGCTGCTGCCGCCCCCAATGTCCCTAAAAACGCTCCTGCTAATGAAGTAATCGGAGTCCCTCAAGCTCCCCCTCTCGCTGTCAATCAACGCAACATCGACCAAACTCAAGTTAGAAAACAAAACCAACTCCAAGCTGGAAGATTCACTCCCAGACGCCCACAACAATCCAACACTCACCACCCAGAAGATGATACTGTTGAAACGGCTATCTTATCATCTGCTATGAACTTTCCTCCAAACAAAATCCTCTATCCAAGCATTTCGAAATTCACCCCCAATGCTGCTTCAATTATGTACTACCTTCATTTCATGGATTCTACCATGGTCTCCACCCGCCAATGGACCGATAACTGTGCTGGATGGGTTCCCCCCATTTCTCAGATTTATGTCTCCATCTTGTTCTATATTCAAGTCATTCGTGCTATGGATGCCGCTGGTTCTTTGTCTCCTAGATCCGCCCTTTCGATCATTCTCAAAGATTTTGTTGCCATGTTTCCTCTTGACTCACTATGGATTCCTGGCCCTCTTGTTGCTGCTTTCAAAAGCATTTCTGCTTTCTACCCCTTAACTACTGGCCAATTTGGCAATGTTACTCCTTCACTCCCTAGGACCCCTGGATGGTCTAGGAACAGCCGCTACGCTCCTGCTGACACTATTTCTCCTTTCCTTCCAAATATCAGTATTTTCATTTCTCGTCTCCAATCTGCAATCACTGCTGCTACCACGGACAATGTCACTGAGGTTTCCTTTTCTCATGACGTTGGAAGTCCCCAATATATTGGGCAAATCTTTTCTCAAAATTGCACCGAAGCTAAAGAAGAAATAATCTCTCTCAGCTCCCCTGGTGCCAAATTCAACTATGGTGGAAACCTCCGCCTTTGGGAAAATGCTGCACAATTTGTACCACATCTTGATCTCCCCGCAGTTCTTGACTCAAACAAAACCGACGTTCAAGATTCTTGGGCTCGATTCCTCTTTCTTGAGGAAGATTCTAGTTGGTTTAGACGTGTCTCTGACATTATGGCTAGATACTGCCATTCTTCAGAGGTTCCACTCCTCTAGGTGACTGTTCCCCTGCTGGCTCTGCCGCTGGAGGCGTTGTCTGCACTCAAGTGCGGGGTAACATCTACCAATCCCCCGATTGGAACGAAAAAGCTAGAAATCACAGCTCTTTCAACTCCACCGATCCCCATAGAATCGGCTTTTACTCTACCACATCTAATGCCACTCTTACTTTTCATACCAGTTGTTCAATCCCTGAGCTCCCTATTGCTTACAGTGCCGCTGCCCAAACTTTTCAGATCAACATGGTCCCATCAACGATGCTACCTGCCCAAGTTCATGAAGGTCAGTTTTGGCAAATCTTTCCAGATGCTGAACAAACCAGAAACGTTTCGGTGTATCAAGCCATCCCTACTACCATCAACCGTGTCTACCACAGCGACACTCACATTGAAGCTGATCGCCAGTAGATGCAACCCCGCCACCAGTTTTATTACTTATTTCAGCTTTAGGAGCCGTTTGGTTCCCCGAAATTTATGGAAGTTTAATTAGTGGAATGTAATTTAAAATTTTCTAATGTTAACTTAACACGACAAGAATGAAAAATCAAATTTCATTTCATCAAACTGCCCTTAATTTTTTCTAGTGTCTGGAATAGACTATATGTTTCCCATGTATTTTTGCGGTTCTTTTTTTGTTTAATTGTTTGCATCAATTTACTTAATCTTATGTTAATAGTATAATGCAAAAATATATATATATCACATTTGCCCAATAAAAAACATAACATCAAACATACCCAGTTCAAATACTACAAAGATCATTTTAACCACTTTACCAGCTTCACTAGTTTTAAAAGTTAAAACTAATTGTACATATTTAAATTTCCGAATCCCACCAATCCATGTTATCGACTTGATTAATCTGATTAATATTCTTAAATTCATTATTCAGTTCAATTCATGGATAGAATAACCTATGTGGTACTCTTTCTTTCAAATCATAATCGTGTTAGCAACACTTAAATTTAAAGCAAAACAAAAAACCATGAATTACATCTATCTGAGCATGGGAAGAAGAGAGCACTTTCAAAATTTATTATTAACAATATAAAGTATTTTATTGTTTAGTTTTGACTAAACTAATATATTTGGACATATTTAATACGGAGTATATTTCAACGGCATATTTGATAAACTTTAAAATTAATTTTGACATCTATGATATGTAAAAGTTTATTTGGTACATAAAATTTTGTTTTTTTATTTTTTTAAAAAAAAGATATGGAGCTTTCAGTATATATTTACTCTACTCCGCAACTATAGAGTAAAGATGATTACAAAAGATTCACTAATCTTTCCAACTAATCGGTTCCTTTTTTTAAAAAAAAGATATGGAGCTTTCAGTATATATTTACTCTACTCCGCAACTATAGAGTAAAGATGATTACAAAAGATTCACTAATCTTTCCAACTAATCGGTTCCTTTTTTTAACCAACTTTTATAACAAAAAAACCTATCGCTTTGTCATCAAGAAAGACTTGTTCAGCACTAATCATTGTTTGCTCGAATATCTTCTTGTCTCTAGCCTTTCAAATTTTGTGATTTAATAATCACATATCTGGAGACAGAGATTAAGCATTTTATCTTTATGTTTTTGAAGTATCTTGTGTATGTTAAATAAAACTTGAAACCAGTCTCTTTACATTATTGTAGTAAAAGTAGGACTATCTACATCTTAAACCTCTTTCATACATCGTCGAGAGACTCAACCCATAAAAGACGAAATTATGTGTTTACTTACTTACTCATATCTAACGTATGTATTAATAATGAAGGATCCTATATATCAATGATATATACCCGATTTAAACTTAGTAAAATATCTTTTTTTTAACATTTTTTTCTTCGTAAAATATATTGATGTTACTTTTTTTTCTTTGATTAAATATTTTACACCCATTTGAAAAAAATATTGCGTAGCATCCGAATTACCAACCGACCCAATTGATATTTTGTTTTAGGGTTTTACTTGTCTTCCACCATTCCTTTCCCTCCATTTCCTCTCTAATTTCTCACCACCATCAATACATATACATATCATTATACATACAACTTTTATATATATTATATATATATCCCATTTTCTGTAAATGCAGTTATAGTTATTTTCCTGCAATGACAAGAAATCGCATTATCCATCTCTGTTCTTCACAATCCAATCTTTTAAAGGTCAGATATTTTTCATCTTTTCATCTAGTTTCTTCATCTAAGAATCAACTCCATTATTTTTCATCACAGACCCACAAATATTTTTCCTTTAATTCCCCCAAATCAGCCCATTTCAATAAATTCCCCTGTTTTTTTCAAGATTTTAGTTTAAATCCAAGATTATATTGTACCCATGATAATAATATTGATATTAATGATAATGAAGTTAATAGTGATGTAATTGAAACAAAAAGTGATGGACTTGGACATGTTGCAACCACTGATCCTGTTGAACTTTATCGTAAGCTTCGAGATGGCCGGGTTTCAAGAAAGTTAGAGTTAGATGAGTGGGAACAGCTTACGGAGATTTTTAGGTGTTTTACGAAGTCCGGTTGGGCTTCTAATCAGGCTTTGGCTATATACATTAGTGCTGCTTTTTACCCAACTGCTACTCATCATTTTAGGAATTTTTTCTTTAAGAAATGTGATCGGGCTATAGTTGAGCATTTGTTGTGTTTAGGTCCTGGTAATGAAGCTGAGAGGTTTCTTTTTCCGATTTTTGTTGAGTATTGTTTGGAGGAGTTCCCTGATGAGATTAAGAAGTTTAGGGCGATGATTTCGTCTGCTGACATGACAAAACCTGAGACGTGGTTTCCTTTTGCTAGGGCTATTAAGCGTAAGATTGTATATCATTGTGGCCCGACTAACAGTGGGAAAACTTATAATGCGCTGCAAAGATTTATGGAAGCGAAAAAGGGTATTTATTGTAGTCCTCTTCGACTTTTGGCTATGGAGGTTTTTGATAAGGTGAATTCGTTAGGCGTGTATTGTAGTTTGCTTACTGGTCAGGAAAAGAAGTATGTTCCTTTTGGAAATCATACTGCTTGCACTGTTGAAATGGTTTCTACAGAGGAGTTATATGAGGTGGCTGTTATTGATGAGATTCAAATGATGTCAGATGATTATAGAGGGTATGCTTGGACACGGGCTTTGCTTGGTTTGCAGGCTGATGAGATACATTTATGTGGGGATCCGAGTGTGCTTGGTATTGTGAGAAAGATTTGTGCAGAAACTGGTGATGATCTGATTGAGAATCACTATGAAAGATTCAAACCGTTGGTGGTTGAAGCCAAGACTTTACTAGGAGATATTAGAAATGTTCGTTCAGGTGATTGTGTTGTTGCCTTTTCAAGAAGAGAGATTTTTGAGGTGAAAGTAGCTATTGAAAAGCATACAAATCATAAATGTTGTGTTATTTATGGTGCATTGCCACCCGAGACCCGTAGGCATCAAGCTAACTTGTTTAATGAACAAGGTAACGAGTTTGACATTTTGGTTGCAAGTGATGCAGTAGGAATGGGGTTAAATCTCAATATAAGACGAGTCGTCTTTTATAGTCTTTCAAAGTACAATGGTGACAAAGTTGTGCCTGTTCCTGCATCACAAGTTAAGCAGATTGCAGGTCGGGCGGGTCGTAGAGGAAGTATATATCCAGATGGGCTTACAACCACGTTACACTTGGATGATTTGGACTACTTGATCGAGTGCTTACAAAAAGATTTTGATGTAGTAAAAAAAGTGGGTCTCTTCCCATTTTTCGAACAAGTTGAGTTATTTGCTGGTCAGCTAGCTGACATTACATTTGCTCAACTTCTTCAAAAATTTGGGGAAAACTGTCGTCTGGATGGTTCTTACTTTTTATGTAAACACGATCATATAAAGAAGGTTGCTAATATGCTGGAGAAAGTTGAAGGACTCTCTCTTGAAGACCGTTTTAACTTTTGTTTTGCTCCCGTTAATATTAGGGATCCAAAAGCGATGTTTCATTTGTTAAGATTTGCCCAATCATATTCTCAGAATGTGCCTGTTAGTTTAGCTATGGGAATGCCAAAAAGCTCTGCTAGAAATGACACAGAGTTATTAGATCTTGAAAGTAAGCATCAAGTCGTCTCTATGTATTTGTGGCTTTCGAATCACTTCAAGGATGATACTTTTCCATATGTTAAGAAAGCTGAGGCTATGGCAACAGATATTGCCGAATTATTAGGTGAATCCCTCATTAAAGCCAACTGGAAACCGGAATCAAGAAATCAAGGCAAGAAGAATGATAAGGAGGATGGTTATGAGAGGCCTAGATCGTTGGTTAAGATTCAAGAGAAGTAAGTCTTTTTACTGTATCTTTTTCTTTCTTTTTTTCCGAAAGTAGAAATATATTATATCAGTACCCAAGAATTACATAGCCATGTGCTCTACCATGGACAAGCCGTAGGTAAAAGCAACCATGACCAAACAGGAAAGAAACTCTCATAGAATCCCTAAACAAACAGTCTACCATAAACAGCATTAATATCAGACAAGCAAGCAGTAAACGTCTTTGTGTGATCATTTTGTTGAAACATAGAACTGAATTTAACTCCCTCCCCCCTCTGTCTACAAATACCCCAATCAACTAGTCTCTTTCACATTCTAAGACCCGTCAGCCTTGGCCTTACAGTATCTAGTATTGTTCTGTATACACTCTCCCATGGTCTGCTTACTTTTTCGAACAAGTTGAGTTATTTGCTGGTCAGCTAGCTGACATTACATTTGCTCAACTTCTTCAAAAATTTGGGGAAAACTGTCGTCTGGATGGTTCTTACTTTTTATGTAAACACGATCATATAAAGAAGGTTGCTAATATGCTGGAGAAAGTTGAAGGACTCTCTCTTGAAGACCGTTTTAACTTTTGTTTTGCTCCCGTTAATATTAGGGATCCAAAAGCGATGTTTCATTTGTTAAGATTTGCCCAATCATATTCTCAGAATGTGCCTGTTAGTTTAGCTATGGGAATGCCAAAAAGCTCTGCTAGAAATGACACAGAGTTATTAGATCTTGAAAGTAAGCATCAAGTCGTCTCTATGTATTTGTGGCTTTCGAATCACTTCAAGGATGATACTTTTCCATATGTTAAGAAAGCTGAGGCTATGGCAACAGATATTGCCGAATTATTAGGTGAATCCCTCATTAAAGCCAACTGGAAACCGGAATCAAGAAATCAAGGCAAGAAGAATGATAAGGAGGATGGTTATGAGAGGCCTAGATCGTTGGTTAAGATTCAAGAGAAGTAAGTCTTTTTACTGTATCTTTTTCTTTCTTTTTTTCCGAAAGTAGAAATATATTATATCAGTACCCAAGAATTACATAGCCATGTGCTCTACCATGGACAAGCCGTAGGTAAAAGCAACCATGACCAAACAGGAAAGAAACTCTCATAGAATCCCTAAACAAACAGTCTACCATAAACAGCATTAATATCAGACAAGCAAGCAGTAAACGTCTTTGTGTGATCATTTTGTTGAAACATAGAACTGAATTTAACTCCCTCCCCCCTCTGTCTACAAATACCCCAATCAACTAGTCTCTTTCACATTCTAAGACCCGTCAGCCTTGGCCTTACAGTATCTAGTATTGTTCTGTATACACTCTCCCATGGTCTGCTTACTTTTTCGAACAATCTCAAGTTTCTCACTATACAAAATACACACTTGCAGCCCATGTTATTCCTCTAACAATACTCCCAACTCCTCTATTTGCTGGGGATTTGATTATGACATCAGCTATTTTATTTCATATAACAACATTCGTTTTCAAATTGTTCCTTTCTGTGATTTCATCCATATTGAGTAATCACACGGCAAGAAGGCAAGAACTAGTGGTTCAAAGTATCTTTTTGGGACTTGCAGAATGGACATACGGTCTCTTTGTCTGGATACCGTTTTGCCAATTTGTCTTGTGTTTGTAACCTTTCCTTAAATGCCATCCACATAACAAATGCATGTCTTGAGATGCATTGAGAAAACCAAACAAGTTTAAGCCAAGCTATCTGAGCATTTTCTCTTGTTAATACCTGCCACACTTTTTATAATATGAAAGTGTATTCTTGTGTCGTTTATTGATCCACATACATTTATCTATACTAGCTTCAGTCAAAGATTTAACTTCACAAAGGACTGAAAGACTGGCCATTAATAATCATTGCAGCAACTATAGAATCATTACTCAGCTTAGCTTCATAAATTATCCTCTTAAGTATGAATGTCTCAAGATCATGTTTTGCATGATGCTAAATCTAATTGTTCATCTAATTTCTTTTGTAAATCATTTGGTTGCAGGAAAAGGCAAGAAAAGGAGTCACAATCTGTAGTGAAAGTGACTGCATAGGATCCTGTATGCTTGATGCATCCCGTTTGCTTGGTTTTCGATGTCCTAATGCATCCGTAGCTGGGAAAGATTAAAGTCATTTATATTATAACATACGTGCAACGACAACTCTCGGAGGTTAAAGTTTGGACAAAAGAGCGTTGGTGATGATACAAGCAACCCCTTAACATTTTATTTATTTAATTATTACCGTAAAACATTAGTCAGTTGGTCTAGAAGGGATTACTTTTAAAATCAGAGATGAAACCCATAGATAATTAGAGGTTTTAGTTTTATATTTAGTGCTACGTATAGATTTAGAATTTAGTGTTCTGTGCAATGATTCTGATATGCTACTAGAATGAAGAATCTGATGTTTTTATTCCTGATCAGATGGTGTGATGTATACTCGGAAGGGTTGGCTGTTAAGTTCATTTGTTCTATGAAACTGTGATAAATATATTAGCAGTGTAACACATTGCCTTTTCCAAGTGCAGTATCGCGTTTGATTTAGATCCCGTTGCTGTAGTTTCATGTGGATCTCGCATGTTATTCCACAGATTATGATAGCTGCTTGTTTCTTTTTATCTAAACCTTGCAAGTTGAAATTTTGTTATGAAGATCTGCAACACCTTGGTATACTAGATAAAAACCATGAAATCCAGTTCCTGGGTATGATCATATGGTTCTCTAGTCTCGTAACTCTCGTGTAATAATGCTATCCATATTAGTTATAATCTAGTGTTTTCGTTGATTTAAACAGGTTATAACCTTTGATGGAACTAGTCGTGTACATTTCAGTTTTTTCCCCAAACCGGTTTCTTTTTCTTTTTTACACGACTAGATTGAACTACTTCAATTGACCTCACATGGCAGGTGAAGAGTAAGTGAAACATTAAATATCTGTATAAGCAGTAAACAAGATTGTCCATTTAAGTTCAGATTCTCAATGTACATACTTGATACTTGTTTTAAAAATAAGGATATAAAGTAAAGTTTGGCAAGTCCTTTAAAAATAAAAAAAAATAAAAAAAACTCTATATTCAGGCTATTCGCTACTCTTCACTTATCTACATGTTAAAAAAGGCATGATTTCACATTCACTTAACCCGCTTAGGGATTGAGTCTTGTTGTTGTATATCCGTTTTTCAAATATTGCTTCCAATAGTACTTTTTCGTTCTCTGTAAATGTTATCACATGTGATCTTTATTAGTTGTCACGTCTACAAAAATGAGTCATATGCTCGCGCAATGCGGCGACGATGGTGGTAGTGGCGCGGGGTGGTGGTGGCGGCGACGAGTGATGGGGGCTTCCATGGTAGTGAATGTAAAAGTAATTGATGTTAAAAGAGGTAGTATATTTTTTAAGGATTGAAGGATTTATGTTGTATAATTATTTTTTAAGATATTATAGGTATATTAAGTGGAGATGTTTAAATTAATAAATAAAAGAGATGAGTGTTTTAGATAGTTCAATTTCTTAATTAGATTTTTGGGGTGGGTTTTATAAGGTATTATATCTACAAAAATATGATCATATACATAGAGGAAGGGTTATTTAAGAACCCACAAATAAAAAAGAACTCAAGAACCATTCTGGACCACACATCCTTTCTCTCTCTTCAATTAAATAAAAAAATTCACCCAAATCATTCAAAATGCTTTATCTCACAAACCGTAAATCGTTAGACGAAACAAAAAGCATGGGTAGTCTTAAAATTTCGTCCTCTTTCATTAAAGATCCAATTCGATATACTTTTGACGACTTTTTAATTTTCGTTTTTTTTCCTCTTGTACTTGTGTACCTACACATTAGCAATATTCGATAGTTAAAGTAAATACATGTATTTTACGTTAACAAAAGTTGAATACAGACATTTATTCTAATAACAATTAAAATATCAAATCTTGTACAACCATCAAGTATAAAGAAGATCTGCCTTAGACACTCCTAACCTTGATTTATTTTGTAACAACAGTCACGAAAACAAGCACTGGTTCAACAGTATCAAGTCCCACGCAGGGTGATCCGTAAAATTACAAAAAGTACAAACCATTGATGTCGAAGCTGCCATTTATGAATAGCATAAAACTCTACTTACGGGCACTTGCATCAAAATTATACAACTGTTTTCTTGACACCTTTTTCAAATAATTCAAAACTGGAATTACAGAAGCAACAGCAGCGTCTTTAACACTCGAAAAGTGAGAAGCTAACTTTATTTGAAATCCCAACCACCACTCACTTCCTCAACACCGCACTACATTGTGCCATGATCTTTGACGCCCTTGTAATCGCATCAGTCATATAGAAATTTTCAATTGTAACACCAAATGGTGTTGCACTAACCTTGCTAGACACCTCAGGTTTCACTGATACAGAAAATGTAGTCGGTTCTATCTCATCCACATGTACCAGATTTGGTGCAACACTTCGGATACGTGTCCGGACCCCACTAATAGTATCGTAAGGTAACGTGGCCCCACAAACCTCAGAAAGAGCCCTAATTATCTTCCAATCTTCTCTAGCATCACCAACAGTTGGGACAGCTGGCACAGTTTGCTGAGCACACCCTTCTGTGTTCTCATACGTCCCTTCCTTTTCGCTGAATGCTGCTGCAGGAAGTATAACATTAGCCCTGTACACACCCTTATCACCGTGGTGCCCCTGATATACCACAAATGCATCCTTTGGAAGCTTATCTAGGTTCACATCATCTGCACCCATTAAATATAAGAATTTAGCCGATTCAATGCTGTTGTCGGATTCAGGCACGAGCCCAAGGTCCAGAGCAGCAGCTTGGGCAGCATTTAGGAGCAAAACATTGATCCCATTCCAGTCCGGTCTGACTAGGTTTGCATGTTTGGCAGTGAGTGATTGAAGAACCGAGAAAATGGCATCTTTATCTTCACGTTCGAAGATCCCGGCACCTACTATGATGGCAGGGTTTTTGGCGGACGAAAGTGCTGAGCTGAAAGCGTGGCGACCCTCGGCTATCTCAACTAGGGTTTCAGGGCCTGAGCCAAGATGCTGATGGTCATAGTTGAAATTGGCAGGTGGTCCGATATAGCCCACCTTAGCTCCTGTGGCTCTGACCGTTTTGCGGATTCTTGCATTAACCATAGCAGCTTCCACCCTTGGCTGCAAGTTTTAAAAAGTAAGCTTAGACTTTAAAAAAACTGCTTAAGAAGAGTTGGCATAAGGAGGCCGGTCTGCTAATGGGTCAGAAAAATGCTCATGTCAAAATGAGAATTAAAGTATCAGTTGGGTCAGGTTGGGCTGACTTGTCACTCATATTGTACTTTGCAAATAATTAACGTATTTGACATGATTGCAAAAACTTTATTCAAGTAAATAAAATAATAAATAATAAATAAAATTTGGGGCATTTTAAACAAGTGAGTATACTTTAGGCGACTCTTGACCCATTAAACCCGATTCATTTATAACCACATTTACTACATTTGACCTGCTATCACAAATTACAACCCGAATTGACCTGATCTTATGCAAATGGGTTTAAAATTTGAAATTATCCCCTCTACTAGATAACAACATTTTTAAAACATGAAGAATATTACCTGGGTACCAACTAGAAGAAAACAATCAGCTTTTTCCAATCCACTGATACTGCTATTTAAAAGATATCCTGAGCGCAAATCAGCATTTGTATTCTTACCATTTCCTTCACACCACACATTATTTGATCCCATCCTGTTCAAAAAATCTTTTAGTGACATCATAGATTCTGCATCACTTAATTTACCAGCAACTCCAACAATTTCCTCTGGCTTAACACTATGGATGACCTCAGCCACCACAGCAAGAGCATCCCGCCAGCTCACAGGCTGAAACCGCCCATCACTACCACGAATCATGGGGTCATTTAGTCTCTGTCTCTTCAAACCATCATAACAGAAACGTGTTTTGTCTGATATCCATTCCTCATTAATGTCCTGTCAGATCAAATGTGAGCTCATAAGTTATAACTTAAAAAAATAACAATAAATAATTTGCAGTTACACTTTAAGTACCTCATTTAAGCGTGGTACAATGCGCATCACTTCAGGACCTCTACTATCAATACGAATGTTGGATCCAACAGCATCGGTGACATCAATGGTCTCAGTTCCTTTTAGTTCCCAGTTTCTAGCTTTAAAAGCAAAGGGTTTAGAGGTGAGTGCACCCACAGGGCAGATATCAATTACATTCCCTGAAAGTTCACTGGTCATGAGTTTTTCAACATAAGTACCAATCTCTTCACCACTTCCACGCCCTAACATTCCAAGATCTTGCACTCCAGCTATTTCACTTGCAAACCGAACACATCTGGTGCACTGGATGCACCGAGTCATCACCGTCTTGACCAATGGACCAAGATTCTTATCGACAACAGATCTCTTGGTCTCTGTAAAACGGCCTCTATCTGATCCAAAGGCCATGGATTGATCCTGGAGGTCACATTCCCCACCCTGATCACAAATTGGGCAATCGAGTGGATGATTCATTAGAAGGAACTCCATCACTCCTTCGCGTGCCTTTTTTGCTATTGGTGTGTCAGTCTTAATTTTCATCCCTGTAACCATAAAAAGTAAATTTATCAAGGAAAAAAAAGAGGGTATTGGGAGTAAGATTTACAATGTCCTTGTCTTATCTAAATTATTGAGAAGGTTGAACGGAATTATTTCTTCTTTTTTATAAATAAAATAAAAGCAGCAGTATGCATGTTTAACATGACTACAGCAATTTAGGTTTCTGAATCTATACAGTAATACTTTATCAAGTAACTCAATAATTTGCTCAAGTATCTTGCTGTTAGAGTTGTCAAGACTATTTATCCAATACTGGAGTATCAATGGGTTCAACAATATGATACAATACTGTAACCCAAACAGCAATACATTGTTGGACAGGGCAGTGTCTCACCAACAATTCACTATTTCCATGTACGTTATTTCATGTTCTTGTTCGGTTGATCTTAGTTAGTAGGAATGTTAAAAATAAGATATAAACCCATGGTTCCGTGATAATGACGGTACACCACTGGCCCACTTACCTAAATTATGATATTTTAGAATTCTACTGAAATCACATATGCATGTTTAACATGACTACAGCAATTTAGGTTTCTGAATCTATACAGTAATACTTTATCAAGTAACTCAATAATTTGCTCAAGTATCTTGCTGTTAGAGTTGTCAAGACTATTTATCCAATACTGGAGTATCAATGGGTTCAACAATATGATACAATACTGTAACCCAAACAGCAATACATTGTTGGACAGGGCAGTGTCTCACCAACAATTCACTATTTCCATGTACGTTATTTCATGTTCTTGTTCGGTTGATCTTAGTTAGTAGGAATGTTAAAAATAAGATATAAACCCATGGTTCCGTGATAATGACGGTACACCACTGGCCCACTTACCTAAATTATGATATTTTAGAATTCTACTGAAATCACATATGCATGTTTAGTATTACTCAGTTGCCAAAATGCCCTTTGAATCAGAGAAAAGTTTATGACCACAATCAATGTTAACAGAAACTTCCATATCGGGTTGTCCCAGTGTCCCACAATATACGTAACATTTGCTTTCTCAGTTTGTTCATAAAACATATTAGCTTTATTTATTTATATTCGTAATCATTAGTAGATATTGATAACACTGATTTTGTTTTAGAACTCAGATAAACAACCAAACTATGTCCAATCCTAAAACTCACATGAGGCACTTACTTCCATTTTCCAGACAGATGAAATCATGAAATACAGTACAAAACATATAGCTGGAGTAGAAAAACAAGAGAGAAGTGATTATTAAGAGGTTACTGAATAAAGAGCTGCATAAAGAGAGATGAAACTATAGTATCGAGTATCGACTTAGCTTATTGTCTACTTGTGCAACTTTAATACTGCAACATTGTTAAAAAAAATTTACAAACATAAAATAAGAAAAGTTGGATCAAATATTAAGTGAAAAAATTATTCCTTGATTAACTTGTCAAATAATATTGGAATGTATCAAAAGATCAACTTTGTTATATTTTATCTTTTTTCGAAGTTTCACTAGTATGATAATGGTTTTGCAGCTGGCATGCAATAATCATGTTTATAACTCTAACTATTATGTTTTTATTATTAATCCCAAATTCCTAATTACCATCAAACAACAATGCTAGTTAAGGTTTAATATGTAACGATACCTAAAATATACATGACCCTAAGGTACAGCCCTACTGATACAAACCAGATCAGTATAAGAATGAAAATGATGAAACAAACAAGATAAATGGTTCATATTAATGAGATAAACTAACCCAAAATGAGATAAACCGACCCTCCAATTAGTATGCCAGTCAATTATACATAATACTCATCATAATAAAATATAACCCTAAAGCCCTATTTATATACAAGACTTACTAGAAATCCTAATTTTAACCACCAAGTAATAAATATGATCAATAATAAACTATATAAAATAGCTAAAAAAAGAACACTTAAGCCCTAACTTTATGGTTCATATCAACTACATCCCATGTTAGCAAGATGACAGATAATACAAATTACATGAAACTTCAATCAGAAACTATGAGATGATTGAATGAAGCTTAAAATTTTAAGTACTTCCATAAAAAGCACTTTACTTTGTCCTTAGATATCCTTATTTCAGTGTAAGATAAGCCAAAAAGTACTACTAATTCGCTTCCATCCAAACACGTAGACAGTACTTATTTCGTTTAAAAGAGAGACACTTTTTAATCTCTACAGCCAAATTTACAAATATCCTAACAGTATACACTTTAACAAACATATAATTCCAGTAATTCAGTTACACTCATTCGATATTCAAAACATCATTTCCCTAAACCAATCAATATATAAATACATACCTACACATATACATAGTATAATTTAACAGAAATATATATGCATTTCGAATTTCGCAGGCAAAATTACAAAAATCCTAAGTTCTACTACTATACATATATATATATGAAATGAAATGAAAAGATAAAAGTGACCTGGAAGTGCAGGCATGGCACAAGAAGCAACAGGTTTAGGAGACTTTTCAACTTCAACTAAACACATCCGACAATTTCCGGCAATCGAAAGCCGATCGTGATAACAAAATCTCGGAATATCGACACCGGCAACCGAACACGCCTGTAATACAGTCATACCTTTCGGTATCTTAACAGGATATCCATCAACAAAAACCTCTATGACGTCATCTGGATTAGGGAAATGAACTCTGGCTCCAGCTACTGGAGTCCGTTTCGGTAGATCCGGTTCGGGTGCGACTTCTGCGGCGGCTGATTCGGGTTTTTTGAGGTCTGGTGTTGATACGATTGATCTGATGTAATTTAGGGTTTTAGGGTTTGATTGAAGGAGTTTGGATCGGAGGATATGAGTCTTTGATGCTAGCAACCCTAACCCCATATCTGGTGTGTGTTTGTGTGTGTAAGAAATGTATGTATGTATGTATATAATTTGTGTTTGTATAGGGGAAAGTGGGGAGATGTGGCGATTTATTTTGGGAAGGGCGTGTGTGTAGTGTGTACCATGAGTCCTTGAGGGTGAGTTTGACTTTTTGAATCCGGTCTATTCGATTTCTCATTCAAAAGTAGACAAGACTTTAGAGGGGGGGGGAAAAATCCTAAATCTCGACCTCGATACATGAAAGTGATACCTAGTTTCAAGTGAGATCGGGACGGGTAATTACTTTTATGGGTTCGCGGGATTTGAGACAACAATACCGGGAAATGATACCACATGGGAAATGAAACCGATACCGTGTTTTGAGGATTTTCAGGCACGGTACTGTCTGTACGAGCAGTACCGTCGGTATCAGAAGATACCAGTATCACACGCATCCCTACTAAACTCTAGAGTCGTAAAAAACCAGTTCAAACATATTGTTTCAATTATTATACCGTTAGGTGTCCAATTAATTGTAAGCGGTTTTCGTAAAACCCGTGGGTCTTTCGAGTTGAACCGGTTATACCAAAACACGGTTCCTTAGAAGCAAGGGTGTAGTGCAACAATTTGGCACTTTGGCAACCTTTAACTAGTTTGTAAGCCAATAGAATTGTGTCGTTTGTCCAGCCAATTTCTTGTCGAAATGTGCCAAAAAATAGCCAAAATGTAGGGTAGTACCAATTTTTGTCAAATCTTGTCAAGCCATAAGTTACCAAATAATCTCTACACTTTCATTAAACTTAATTACTAAAACAAAATAATAAAACACATTACAAATAAATTGGAAAAACAAAATACAAGTAAATTAGAAACAACAAACCTAAAATATAAACACTAAAAACAACACAACTAGACCAATCCATCATGAGGTCATCCGTATTTTTCGGTGACGTCACGTTTTCATTGCAAGACTATGTCACGCACGGGTTCGGTCAAACGATCGTGAGGTTGCGCAAAGATTTGGATGTCTTGATCCATCACTTTTTGTCATTGCCATTCGAGTTGATGAACCGCCCATATCATATTGTTGTTGGATAGGTTGCGGCACACAAAATGGTTGCTGATTTGTGATGTGTAAAGCTTGTGAGGGGTTCTATACCCAATCTTAGATACAAGATAGCCACATATTCCCTTCCCTCATATATATATATATATATATATATATAGTCTTTTTAGTTTCATAAAATAACCACCTTTCTCATACAACAACAGTACCCATCCCGGCATAAGTGGGGTATGGAGGAGACAAGATGTCGGCAACTTTACATTTATCCAAAGGCATAAGTGGGGTATGGAGGAGATAAGATGTCGGCAACTTTACATTTATCCAAAGGCAAAGAGACTGCTTTCAGAAGAACTTCTGATTAAGACTTTATTAATTAAAAACTGCAATAAGAGTCGTCGTTGTGTGGATACAGTAGGAACAATAATGGTCCAAATATTGATGCACCAATATGATCATAACACCGTGCTTACTCTAACTTGATCAACTGTATACATAGACACAGAGTTTCTGGAAAACCATAATAAACTATGATAAGACAGGATTAGTTGTAATAATTTATTATTTTCTTGTGTAAATGTAATTCTAAAAAATCTATGAGCCAAAGTACAAAAGTTATGACTAACGAATTACAAGAAGTCAACCAAGGGAAGCATCAAGCATCACATAAAAAAGTTGTGTTACATGGTACAAGCTTTAGTGAATCAAGACAATCAAATCATTCAGACTTTTAATTATGTACATACAAAGCCACTTTGTTTTTCCTTTTAACTTATCATCTTATTGTAGGTAGAAGAAGATTTGTGTTTATCTATTTGCTTAATTCCTTTTCAAGCTCATCAAATTCCCAGTCACCTATCTCTTCTTCCGTGTAATCGCGGTTAACTTTACCAAACTCAGATTCTAGCTTCGCTAGCTCTGCATCAGGGTCCAGCCCCTGACCCTGTTCACCTTTTGCAGTAGATGACTTCACTTGCTGGTCTTTTGTCTGGGTTTGGGTTTCAGATTTCTCTGCGGCTTTTTTCTTTGTCGGTGATTGAATTTCTGCTGGCTTGGTGCTAGTTTCGGATTCAAGTGTCTCCTCTACTTCATCAGGATTCTCCATTTCCAGATTTGGCCTCTCAATGGAATCAAATTTCTCCCTCAACTTTTCGATGTTTTCAAAAAGTTCTTTGATTCTTGTATTTTCTTTCCTGTAAGCAAGTACTGAAATTTCAAAAGACCCGGCGAACAAAAATCGACCAGATTGGACGACATTCTAAATTACAGGCTCATCAATCATACCTGGAAGTCTTCCCGTGTTGAGCATAGAACTGCTCTTTCATGTTATCCACCACACTAAAGGTTGTAATGATCTGCAATAAGAAAAACATTAGAATCATCTTTCTACAAATTATGTCAAACATATTTTGGCACTAATATTTTTCATAGCATTATCCAATATTCCTCACTATCATGAAAAGAAACGTCTATCCTATCAACGGAACTTGAAATAAGTAACTAATACCTACCTTTGCTTCATAGTCCAGATATTCCTCCTCAAGACTTCTTCGAGGATTAATCAATTTGGAAGCTTCTTTATCTGCATCGGATGGTAAACTTGACCTGTATTGTGAGAATAAAAAATTATGATGCATAGAATCAAACATCGAAAAGTACTTGTGCCAAAAACATATACAATATTACAATGAGGTATTACCCTTCGCTTAAGCTCTTCAAGTTCTCAACATATTTCTCAATACGATCAAGGGAAGGCTTCAACCCTTCCTGTGTACAAATATAAAATTATATAATCCCAAAAACAACAAATAGCTAATACGGTTGCGGTAGAGGATAAAGTATACCTCGTAAGCCAAAAGCAGTTTAGTGACCAAGTTCACAAAATAGCTCTCATGTTTCTCCAAATCATCACTTTAGAAAATCAAAAATAAAGAATTAGAAATACTTCAAGGTATAAGACGTGCATAGACATTCTGAAAGACGAAAGCATACCTGATCTGCTTCTCCTTGGTCTCTGTATTAGCACGCTGAAGAACCCAGGTGTCTTCCAAAAAATTGACCCAAGTATTCAGAACATTCACTTCTTGCTTACAGGAGCTGATGGATTTTACTAGCTCATCTTCCTATACACATAAATGATAAAAATAAAATATTGTTATTGGTATGTACTGCAACATAGGAATTATGTATCCTCAAGCTGAAATGTAGATGGGAGAAAAGATAGATGTAAACACCTTTGTTTTCAAGTGTGCAACAAGCTGATCATTGGCTTCATAAAATTGATCCCTCTCTTCCCTAACATTCTGAAGCCGTCCATTGGCAGCTGCCAATGAGATGTTGACCTAAAACATAAGTCCTGACAATTAACAACTAATGCTTCAAAGCATTTATAAGCACAAATAGATGAAGGATAAGAGTAGATGATACATACCCTTTTTAATTCAGCTTCAAGGTCATTTCTCTGTTTCTCAAGACCTGCAACCTCGGCAGCCAACTCCTATAGCAAAACCAAGTTATTATTCTAATATTACTCTCCATTCTCCAATCCACAAAATGAGAAGAATTAATTTCAAGATGTACAAAAAAACAAGTCATCTATTAATTATATGGCAATACAAACTAGGGGAATTCTATTGTCACCTGATAGGTCCCTAAATCCCATCTTTTTGAGTATGTCCTAATTCTTATTTGCAAGAGTAACCCATTACTTTATGATGTGCAAAGCTATTTCCATTAAGCAATTTCTCTGAATGAGAACAAAAATTAACGAGAAAGTAAGGAATCCACTTTCTGTAATATATTGGTCAGTTGCAATCTATTAGCTTCTTTACTTTGACATGACAGAACTTGTAGGTGCTAAACGTAAGCATGTGATTCTACAAAACAAAAGGGACAAACGTGTCAACCAAAGAGGGTTCTAGACTCCTAGAGCTTCCGTTATTAGTTTATGTAGTCAGTGACTCAGGTGCAGCTGTAAGGTAGAGTTCAAGCTTCACAAGTAGAATGTAACAAGCCAAAAAGGTTTGATCCATATGAAAAATACCTTCTCCATTTCACCAACTTCACTTGCTTTAGAGACACGGAAATTTAATGCTTCCTCTTTCTGAACTCTGCAAAGAGTTGTAAATAAAAGAAAACAATTACTCACAAAATAACAGCATATTTTGTATACAGTACACGGTAGATCAAAAAGGCTTTTGGCAAAAATAATTTACAAGAAAACGATAGTATCTTCAGCAAAAAAAGAAGCATAGTACCTGTTATCAGAAACACGCTTCTCAGATTTTGTGGAGGAGCTAACAAGCGACTCAGATAACACTTTCAGCTTATCTACCTGTTGGAACCAAAGACGACAGCATCATTGATCAAACACTTCAGACATAATTTCTTAAAATATATTCCTTCTGTCACAAAATAAGTGTCCACCTTTCAATTAGTTTGTCCCAACTTAAGGGTCCACATTATTAGCTTTACTTTTTGAATGTTTATAGTCTACACACTTTTTCATAAAAACTAATACAGTAATACCTAGATGCTATTTGCAACAGTTATGCTTCAAGCTTCACTTACACAACTATACTATAAACGACAAGCAGGTAGTAAAACTAGCCTAACTTCCAAAGATATGATGTTGCACCTATCATTTAGTGTTGAAGTTCATTTGTTTAAAAAATGGTAGACTATACGATAAAGAAACGTTTCTCAAATGTTTCAAACTAGCCTTACGAAACCAAACATGAAGCATAAATTACAAAATTATCTGTACCACATGGTAACACACTGCTCTATATGTTCCCATCAAGACTCAAACACTAGATAACATGAAAATTTATGATCTTCAGTTTAAAGATGATAAATTTCAATTGTAAAAAAATAGTTTCTATATAGTTGCCTTCTAATATATATATATGAAGTAGTTACGAATATTAGCAGCCCTTCATTACAGTGGTATTAAGTTTTAGAAACTCTAGTTTAAATGATATCTCTCTCATTGTCTCAACTCTCAAGTCATTTTGTAACCTGTATCATTGTTGCAAAGTAGAACAATGAGGGTAGACCAGTTATACAAGTTAACAGGTCACTAACAGTATTTGAATTGATCAAAAAAAAGTTCTTGACTTGATTACATAGCTTAAACTCATGGGAAGTCTAGAGACTTTCACTTTTAAATTCATGAATATAGAATCACACAAGGACCTGGCTTTTGGTCAGAAGTAGTAACTCAAACTTTGGTTCATAAGTGTCCAGATAATTGGTATAGTTTGTGTACTGATACCCATTGACATTGATATCATATAGCCTTATAGGGTGAAACCCAAAAAAAGGCCATACATAATAAGGGGAACATGATCCACAATATATTCATCTCTTATAACCGAAATAAAGCAAGCTACCTTTTGAGCATGGATTTCAGGAGTTTCTCCACCATAAAGCACCTTCTTTTTCAGTAGAAGCCCTTCCAGTTTAGAACAAACTCGAATATGGGCGAGAGCTTTCTTAAGAGCCTACTAAAGAAACAAACAATTACATTCCAAAGTATAATCTCCTGCATACCAACCCCGTCTCCAGTTTATTATAAGTCTGAATTACACCGTGTTGTCAATTAGACAAGGTTCACCTCTATTGTTGCAATGGTTGCTTCTTTGGACGCTTTTTCATAACCGTCGCCAATAATCTCCTTAGATGATTCCATTCCATCAAGCTGTTCCTTAAGCACAGAGGCTTCAGCATCTATTCTGTGAATAGCATATGAAGAGAAGGGATGACTATAACTCAGCACTCACTTTATATTACAAGTACATCAGATGTGAAAATTCAAAATATGCTTTAAAGATATACATGGGGCGTATTTTATCATCTGTGTTCAGTTCAAATGCAAGTATGGAACTCTGCAGCTAACATAGCAAGACATTTAACTTATTACCTTTTAAGCTCCGGATTCACTTTTAATCCAGTGATGGCACCTTGTGCAAACTGCAGCAATTCCTCACGCTTTACCTACAAAGAGAAAAGAAACAAGCTCTTAGTATAGTGTTATGCAGTCTTGGCAACATTGTCTTTTTCACTTTTTGAAGTAGAAGCTGATGGAAGTTAAAAATATTTCAGAGCAATTACAAAGTAGTAATACCAAAACTTCATCTCCGTAGCTTGAAAAAGCTTTTGCCAAATCTTGAATGCTGCTGACTATGGCATTATGAACTTCTTTTCCTCCAGTAAGGCAACAACTGCAAAAACAATAATGAACATAGGTTATGCACGTTACATAAAGATCGAATGATATCATATAAAACCGGTAGAGCAACTCACCCAAAAAACTCCAGAAGCAGAGAAACCTCCTCCTCACTTGGTGGTTCAAGAATCTATTAAGCGGAAAAAAAGAAACCAACAAGTAAATAGACAGAAACTTCTGCAGTGTCTAAATGTACATTTAGAGAGAAAAAAAAATACAAATGATAGACGTACAAGTTCTTACCATAGCTATTGTAATACCCTCCAAAGCTTGACTATAGAGAAAAACATCACGAAAATTCATCGGGTCTCCTGCCATATCAGAGTCATAGTACAAAACCTGCCACGATTCCAACTATTAGAAAAAGCTATCAATATGACAGCATGAAGTAACACAAACATACTCACCAGAGACGGCTTTCTTGTATTATCTTTTCCTTCTTCAGGAGAAACAGCCTGTATTTCATGATTTTTTTCATCATCTTCAAGTAAACCCCCTGACAATTTCTCAGTTTCTTTCAAAGCAGCAAGCCATCTTCTCATCAAATGTATCCTTTCCGGACCTCTAACGGTTATAGACGCCTCTTCCAACCTTTTAACCGTCTGCTTAAAACTTTTAAAACTTCGAGCCCCCTGCCACATTAACCTTCGTCAGTAACCACAGCTCTCCAGACGAACCAAAATCACAATTCCATACACTATCATATCACTTTAAAAAACTACTTAACAGCCAAAATCACATCATATACCACTAAAACACTTCACCAAAAAATATTGATTTTCATTTCTAGGCAGCACGATTGAACGAAAACAATATACTAACAATAAAACAAATGCTAGTGCCACCAAGGCACCAAGTGAAAAGAGTTATCATGAACAAATCTGCACACCACGCTACACTAATAATTTTCATATTAATGTTAGATTGCAACTATTTCACTTTCTTAAAATGCAACTAAAGTAAGCGGTAATCACACTCACCACACTAAAAAAAAGTTAAGGAAAGCACTATTTACCCGAAATGATCACACTGACATTTACCAATTAAACAAACTAAATCTCACACACAAGCACAGCACCGGATCCACCAAGCCAGGGGGACGGTGTAGCATCCGGCATGATGATATCGTCCACACCGACACCACCCAAACCGTACAAAGCACTCTTAACAAACTTAACTAACTTATTTTAAAAGAAAACATTACATTTCAATTCCTACTTGGCGTTATCAACACAATAACACACACACACACACTCACACTCTATACATACATAATTACATACTATTACATTACATTTACATACATACATATATACATACATACATACATATATATATATATATATTATATATATATATACAACTAATAGCATATCTACATGACCTATCATTTCAGCATATCCAGATAGTAATAAAAAGCCCTAATTTCATTTCAATAACAAAACACATCAATATTTAGAATGCAAATATATATTATATATATATATACAGTTACATACAAGTTGAGCATTGAAGATTTTGGCGCCTTCAGCAACGGCTTGACCGGCGTGTTGGACAACTGTATCAGCGTAATTTTTCACGGTGCGAGTTATGTTGTTTTTGTTACCGACTTCCACAGCCTTATTTACTGCAGATCTTAGCCATGACATTTCTGCTAAACGACGGCGTTTTGAATTGAATGAGGTGGTGATGAAGAAGATGAGATTTGAAGTGGTGACGTGTCAAATTTCAAGGGTTTTTGTGAAACGGAAGTTTGGCGGTCGGTGAAGACTGTCAAGACATTTTTAGAGTGTGGGGACAGACAGTGAGAAGTGTTTGTGTTTGGTCCTTGGAGAATTGAGATAGTTTCATTTAGATCACTTTTTAGTTTTTATACGATATTGTAACAACTTTAATTTAAAACCAAACATTTATGTAAACAAATTATAAAATACTTATCCAAAATAAAGAAGATAATGTTTCAATAAATTATAATAATTTGTAATTATTTTCCATAAATATAAAGTATTATATATATATATATATATATATATATATTATATATATATATATATAGGGAAAAGTGAATATAAGGTTGTCCGGCACCTAAGCTTAGGTGTGAAACCCTCACATATAATTTTTTAATATTTTTTGTTTAATGAATAAATGTTTGGCCCCATGAATTTTATGGTTAAAAAATTAGTATGTGAGTGTTCCATCTAAGCTTAGGTACCTAACAGCCTATAATAACCATCTCATAAAAAATATTTTGACTAAACAAATAAGAAAAGTATAGTTAATAAGTTAATAGGGTACTACTCGTATATATCATACATAAATTTTTATAATAATAAATGAATGATAAGGGGCAAATTAGACACATCAACTTTGTAATTTGAAAAAATTGGAAGAGAGAGGGGATGGCTGAGATAATACACAGTTTTTTTGATCTTCGGGTTTGAATCCGCAACTTTCAGGATAATATTGTTATAAGTCCAGTATATTTTTTTATTTATTTGCAATATTTAAAAGTTTGATAGGTATAAGCAAAGAACTTTTTGCATAGGATGAAAATCGATATATTTAAATATAAAGCATCATAGAATAAACCGCATTTGATGTCTGGAAATTCAATTTGTTAATGACCTCGTTGGCGGATCCGTAGTGGTACATAAAGGGGTCCTTAGTAGGGGTGTAAACGAGCCGAGCCGAGCCCGAACTTGACAGTGCTCGAGCCCGAGCTCGTTCAAGCCTTAGTATTTAAACTCGAGCTCGGCTCGTGGTTTATTAAGAAAGCTCGAGCTCGACTCGTTTGTCAAAAAAACTAAACAAGTTCGAGTTTGGCTCCAGCTCGAGCTCGGTAAGTGATCAAAACTAAGCTCGATTATCGGAAGCTCGTGACAAAAGCTCGTTTAGACTCGGCTTGATTAGTATATGAAAGCTCGATTAATATATTTATATGTATATATAGGTTTTAGGTAAAATAAAACAAGTATTAAAGTAAAACAAATAAAACAATAGGTTTCTCTTCACTGAAAATCACCGTGCATCATGAAAATCATCGTGCATCAATTTAACCATGATCTAAGGGTCAAGATCTTGTCTTACTTGTTTTACTTTAATACTTGTTTTACAATACCCAACCCCTATATATATATATATATATAGTGAAAAGTGAATATAAGGTTGTCCGGCATCTAAGCTTAGGTGTGAAACCCCTCACATATTAATTTTTTAATATTTTTTGTTTAATGAATAAATGTTTGGCCCCATGAATTTTATGGGTTAAAAAATTAGTATGTGAGTGTTTCTCATCTAAGCTTAGGTACCTAACAGCCTAAATAAGGTAATCGTATAAAAAATATTTTGACTAAACAAATAAGAAAAGTATAGTTAATAAGTTAATAGGGTACTACTCGTATATATCATACATAAATTTTTATAATAATAAATGAATGATAAGGGGCAAATTAGACACATCAACTTTGTAATTTGAAAAAATTGGAAGAGAGAGGGGATGGCTGAGATAATACACAGTTTTTTTGATCTTCGGGTTTGAATCCGCAACTTTCAGGATAATATTGTTATAAGTCCAGTATATTTTTTTATTTATTTGCAATATTTAATATATATATATATTATTAATATATAATATATATAGGTTTTAGGTAAAATAAAACAAGTATTAAAGTAAAACAAATAAAACAATAGGTTTCTCTTCACTGAAAATCACCGTGCATCATGAAAATCATCGTGCATCAATTTAACCATGATCTAAGGGTCAAGATCTTGTCTTACTTGTTTTACTTTAATACTTGTTTTACAATACTGTACTTTAATCAAGATCTTGTCTTACTTGTTTTACTTTAATACTTGTTTTACAATACCCAACCCCTATATATATATATTATTATATTAGTATATGAAAGCTCGAGTTTGGTCCATGTGACTTCTGATATTGTAGTGTACATGTAAATAAGTAATGAATGTATAAGTTTCATGTTTCTTAAGAGCATCAGGTATGGTGCTTCGATGCCGACCCCGAACAATGACATACTTGAACCATAACTGATGCTTTAAGTGTTTGCATACGTTCTGTGTGGGGTGATTGGTTACATGCAGCATAAATATAACTTCATGGATTAATTTCATTGTATATCTGGATTTCCCGATTAGTTTTATGGCTTTGGAGTAATATGGCATTTAGGTCATTAACTAGAATTTTGAGAAAATTTCATTACATCACCTTATGGTTTGCCATTTTATCAATTTTCGTCCATATACTTTTTTATTATTATTATTATTATACTTTTTTTGCTTATTATGTATGTATATATTATCTTTATTATTTTATATTATTATTATATATATATTATATATTATATATATTATTATTATTATTATTATTATTATTATTATTATTATTATTATTATATTATTAATTAGTTGTGCTAAGAAATATCAATTATATATATATATATTATTATTATTATATTAGTATATGAAAGCTCGAGTTTGGTCCATGTGACTTCTGATATTGTAGTGTACATGTAAATAAGTAATGAATGTATAAGTTTCATGTTTCTTAAGAGCATCAGGTATGGTGCTTCGATGCCGACCCCGAACAATGACATACTTGAACCATAACTGATGCTTTAAGTGTTTGCATACGTTCTGTGTGGGGTGATTGGTTACATGCAGCATAAATATAACTTCATGGATTAATTTCATTGTATATCTGGATTTCCCGATTAGTTTTATGGCTTTGGAGTAATATGGCATTTAGGTCATTAACTAGAATTTTGAGAAAATTTCATTACATCACCTTATGGTTTGCCATTTTATCAATTTTCGTCCATATACTTTTTTATTATTATTACTTCACCCTGTGGTAACTTTTTGTTTTATTAGGCACCCCTCCTTCTAACGTCCGTTTATTGTCATCCATTAACCCCTCATGTGCTATTCAAGTCCTTTTACATCACATCCTCCCCATATCACTCCCAACTTCTTCTTCCTGATTCTCTCTCCTCAAATTATTCATCTTCTTCTTCTTTCTTCTCTCTCCACAATTCACCCATCATCATCTCAAAACAAAACCCCTCAAATTATGAGAAAAATTTACGACACTTCACACAAATATTTACCACACTTCACACAAATTAAACAGATATATAATAATAATAATAATAATAATAATAATAATAAACACTTATAATTTTCAGATATGGGTTTGCTCCATATCTATATGTTCATCTATTTTATAAAATCTATAACTAAAAACTATACATATATGTATGTCGATATGTATTTCAGATCTAATATCACCATCACTCTCCAACATCATCAAAGATTTCTTTCTTTTCTAATTCTATATATAAAACATACTTAGCAGCGGCGGTGCTTGGAATATCTTGAAAGTGGTGGTTGGCGGATCTTGATGGTGGTGGTTGGCGGAGCTTGATGGTGGTGCTTAGTGGATCTTGAAAGTGGTGTTTGGCAGATCTTGATGGTGGCGCTTGGCAGATCTTAAGGTTTTGTGGTATCATGGGTGTAAACTCATCTTTATTTTGATCCGTGTGAACAGATTTCGATCTCAAGAATTAGGATAAAGCATTAAATTTATTGTGTTGAATCGGAAACATGTTCAAATAATAGTACTGATGCTGCTGCTTCTTTCTTCTTATTATTATTATTATTGAAAAAATTAAATTGGTAATAAATTGTCACTAAATATATATGATTTGGGATTTGGGTTTTTGGTAGTAAATCGTTGGAGTGTATACACATATATGATTTTTGTGTTTATCCTTGATTTTTGTGTGTGTTTGGTATATGTGGGATTTGGGCTTTTGGAGTAAACTATATATGTACTTCATCTGTTTAAAAGTGCAACAAAACAGTTCTTGAAAATATGGGTTATTTGAAAGTAATTTTTGGGTATATATGTACTTCCAGAGAGCTGCTTCTTTGAATAAGTGGATGAAATGGGATTTATTATTTATGAGAAGTTAATGTGGCATTTGTATATATTTCTTGATTTGGAATTTGTATATATTTATATTTATATTTATATTTATATTTATATTTATATATATTACATTTGAGGAACAGTAAATTTTTGACTTTTTCTATTTTTACCACCAAGCTTTTTACTTTTTCATTTTACACACACTCTTTTTTCCTTCTTTTCCCCTTATCTTTTTTCTATTTTTACCACCAAGCTTTTTACTTTTTCATTTTACACACTCTTTTCACATTTTTCTTCTTTGGCCCTTATCTTCTTCATTCTTTATAAATGACCACCTATTCAACCACCACCTGAACGACCGCCAGTAACAAAAGTCTTCACAGATTCTGCTCATGTTTTCTTCTTCCTCATTCTTCATACACCACCTTAAGGTCCTTAACAACCACCACTGGTAACAAAAGCTGCTAACAAACACAACTAAACAAAAATACCATCACTGAGATCTGGAAAAAAAAAAGAATTAAATTAAAGTAAAAAAAAAAAATACCGTCAGCATATGTCGAGATCAAGCTCCGAAGTCATCCCGTTGCATTGTCTGTCATCATCGACCTTTGGCGGGAATCGGAGACCAAGACTTTCTTAGAACCACCTCTGCTTGTGTTTTCTGGCCGCCGCAGCCACTGCTTATGATTTCCGACCGCCGCCTATTTCAAACAGCATCAGCCTTTTTCAGGACAAAACAGTTTGTTTGTTATTCGTAGGTGTTATATTTGAGAAAAAATGAAATATGTTAAAGATGAGATCCAATGGAATTTGTTATATTGATTAGAAAGAAATTATATTGCAGGTAAAGAGATTTTTGAGGGGGAGATGAAGAAAAAGACCCAAATATTGATGATAATCAAAAGAATAAAAATTTACTATCTTGATATACTGACAAAGATGAAAAGGACGAGGGGGGAAGGGATTAAAAAAGGGGAAGAGGTGAGGGCTTAGTGTTTTACAGGTGTTGAAATTGTAAGCTAGTGTTTTACAAGTGGTGTTAAGAGATAATACAAATTGGAAAAAAAAAGAAAAAAAGAGAGAGAGATACAAATTGCAATCTTTTACTTTCTTCTGTTATACACTTATACGAGTAATTTTTATAGCTTTTTACTTTAGTTTTGGATTTGTAGTTGGCCCATTATGTGTTTTGGTTTCGTTTATAGTATTGGCATTTTTATGGCCCAATTTTAGTTGCAAATTTTTTTAATTTAATTTGTATTAAAATCATTTATTAGGTATCTAAAATCATTTATTAGGTATTTACTATTTAGGTATCATCATGTAGTTATTCGTTTTATAATTAGAATTTTGCTAAACGCTCTAGGTGCATTAAATAATTGTACACTTACCATAAAATTCCAGGGTGAACTTTTGATATGGAAGGTATAAATTTTTTATGCACGTTAAATGCAGTCCAAGGACTGCGTTTAACATTTTCCTTATAATTATACTAGACGAGACAATGCAACAACGATTATTGACGGTGATGTAGTCTTGGTTATTGACATTAAAGGAGTAGTGTGGGAATTAAGAGGTAGATCTTATAAATTAAATTCATTAAAGGTATATTGGGGAGTCAATGTAAAGATATAAAACTAATTATAATTATTAGTTTTTTCTTTGTTTTTCACGTATTTTTATCCATGCCATAATTCTTTTAGTTGATCGTATGAGTTTGTATTATTCGATAATAGTAATCACGTTACCATTGTTAATATTTACATACTTTAAAGGAAACATATTATATTCTGCAGCAACGCGCGGAGGTAGATTACTAGTTTGTATATATTTATGCATATGGTTTTAGAGTTTTACAGAGGTTGATGAAGATGGTTATATTTCAAATTTGGAGAGGATGATGGTGGATGTTTTAGATGTAAAATGACGAGTATACCCTCATGTGCAATACATGTGAGGTGGTTAACGGATGACAATAAACGGACGTTAGAGGGAGGGGTGCCTAATGAAGCAAAAAGTCACCACAGGGTGATGTAATAATAATAAAAAGTACAGGGGCAAAAATTGATAAAATGGCAAACCACAGGGTGATGTAATGAAATTTTCTCTAGAATTTTTGTTTCGTGTATCAAAAAGATCGATAACAAGACAACATAAAACGTATATGCACGACTTAATTTAGTATTGAAAAACTCATAAAAGAATTCAGTCATATCTATAATCTATACTCCTTTATAAAACAAACCCCTCTCCCCCTCCTTAATTTTAAGAACCTGAAATGACACATTTATCCTCCATCTTAATACATCCTTATTTCTATTTTATAGACTGTGACTAAAATGCCCTTAAAAAAATTCAACATCTATCTCTCCCTCACGCAGAAACACATAACAAAAACCCTAACTCAAAATTCGTCCCCCTCCTCCCCCCTTTCATATCCCACGCAACAATTCATCACATCTCCGACCGCAATGAAATTACTTTTACGTTAATAACCACACTATCACCGTCGCCGTTACCGCCGCTGCATTGCGCGGGCACCAATCTAGTCCCTTATAAAACAAACCCAACCCCCCTCCTTACTTAATTAAGATTTTTAAATACCCAAATTACCCCCACAAATTAAACCTTTTTCTCAACCATTCATTAAATGTAACTAAAATACCCCTAACAATTTTAATCCACACAAATCTATCGTGAAACCCTAATCTAATTATCTATCTATACCTATACTATATTATAAAGCAAATCTAATTTTGTTTAATTTTAAGTTTCAATATTTAACAATTCATTAAAACGACATTAAATCAATAACCTACACTAATCGCCACCATCATCACCACCAATCGCCGCCGCCAACACCGTTGCCTGCCACCACCCGTCACCGCCTCCGCCATTACATCGCCACCGCCACATCGCGCGGGTAACCTTCTAAACTCTATAAAGCAAACTACCATCTTCCCTTTTTAAGTAATTAAGACTTTGAAATGACCATATTACCCCTTTTCTTAATTCACTAATTTAAACATTTTCATCTATTTACATATAATACCCTTAATAAATTAAATCACAACATAGATCCTCCAACTCTTAAATAACCATATTAACCCCTCTTACATCAATTAATTTACATTCACCAACACGCCACCATCACCGCCACCGCCGCACATTGCCGCCATCACTGCCACTGTCACCACACCTTCGTCGCTACCACCATCGCCGCCGCATCGCGCGGACATCCGTCTAGTGTGTATATATTCAATTCCAACATCACCTTTTTGGCCTTTTGATAAGCTTGGATTGTCAATCGGTTTAAAGAATGAGTGGTTATTGTAAAATAAATATTAAAACGGAACAAATATGATACAGTAAGATTTTGACTATTAGATCATAACAAATTTGCTGCATTGAGATTCATAGAATCATAGAACACAAGTATAAACATTGATTCACAAATATTTTTGCACGAAAATTATGAGTTTAGAGAAAAAATTGATTGTTTTATTTGTTTTACTTTAATAATTGTTTTATTTGAAAGAAAAAATATATGTGTACATATACAGATGTTCATTTGAACTAGGAAAGTACCCCCCCCCCCCCCCCCTTCTTCCCTCTTTTCTGAGAAAAGTCTTAATTCATAATATTTTAGGCGAGAAAACCTCTTTTACTTTTCAACTAAGAAAGTTCAATTAGTCGCCAATCTTAATAATAGACCTGAAATTTAACAAAAAGTTACAATGTCGTTCAGGTCATGAGGCGATGGAGACTGTAAATAGAGAACGACCACAGTTGCATTTGCACATATAAGTTACAAGGATACTTTTTAAATGGTCTTGTTATGTAGTTAAAGGAATAGTGGTGGTTATTACTTGACGAGACTGAACGTTTTTGTTTCGCAACTCTTTTTGATGTGTGACAGAAAAATGTTTTTGCATAATGAATGGCTAAGATAAATTAAGAAATGAATAATATGTTAATATAAAATTCTTTAACAGGGTAGTTGTTAAATGATTAATAAGCATAGATTTATTTATGCATATATGAATAGCAAGCTCATTAGAACTTCAAAGTTCAAATCATGTAGTAGTTAAACTTTGGTGTTGGAATCATCATCATCCTCATTGGATGGATGTTGTACCTAAAAAATTAATTTAGCCTTTTAAAACAAAGGAAAACGTATTAGCTAAACGCTAATAATTGTGGATTTTATACATAATTAATATTAATGTAGTTATTAAACTTTGGTGTTCGAATTATGATTCTAGTACTTGATAGACCCACTACATATTAGACATGTTTTTCATTCACTATTTTTGCTTAGGTAACATCTCTGATGCAAGCTGCATCAATGTCGATCCAGAAAAGTGTAACAGAACATAATTGGCACCCACTAAAGCTTTAATCAATGGACAAAACAAGCCACTACAGGGACAAGTCCATAATTGTCGATCCACTAAAGCTTTAAGAGACCCACTATGAAGGTACAAGCATTTATATACGGTAAGTAGCGGATGGTCCATCAAATCATCACATCGTACAAACATTTACTAAGTCTAAAGTATCAAAGTTCCTAAAATGTATAGGAATTTAGTGGAATGTAATATACATTTTTTTTTTCTTGTTATCTTAGGTTAAAACTAAAAAATTTAAATTTATTTAATTAAATTCTCATACATAAACGTCATTAATTTTCTCATAAAGGTCTCAAGTTTGAATCTTGCTTTAGGTGAATAACTTCGGGGTGGCCATTGAAATAGTCGAATTGAATCTTGCTTTAGGTGAATAACTTCGGGGTGGCCATTGAAATAGTCGAAACCAATGTAGGTAAAAAAAAATCTGGATTAGGCCGTTACATATGAGGCCAAAAATGACCCGTCATCTTCTAATGCCTAAAAAAACCATATATGTATTTATGTATCACACATTTACTCATTCTTGCTAACAAGCATTCACTATTGTCTTATGACTCATATACAAATACTTTAATCTCACTACCAACTATCCAAGCAGAATAACAAGAACAAATATCAAATCTCCTTGATTAAGCTGAAGATGTTATAGCTATTTCAAGTTTGAACCAAATAAGTTGACCAATCTTGGTAATCATAAGCTGGATCGAACATTCCTCACTTCAACATTTGTATTTTAGAAATTAAAATAATTATATTGATATTCAAATAATATCATATTTATCATTCAAATTTGTACAATGTGTTGATTTAAATACCTCCCAATCATATATTGGGTTATATTAAGAAAATAGATAGAATAGATGACACCTAACATGTATATATATATTACTTATTATAAATATTAATTAATATTAATATTATTAAACAAAACCAAAATACACATATGACATATAACCTAGTGGTCATTAACTAATCCTTTGCAATAATATATTGGACGCATGCGTCTCATATGAATTGTAGTATAACATTACTGACATGTAACGTACGCGTCTGATATTTTAATGTACCAATTGCATAAACATAACTAATAGTTTAAGAGCATCAGGTATGGTAACGCTACGCAGAACCATCCAAAACACCACCTCAGCGCCACGTCAACTTCCATTATTTCATTAGTTTTTAGCCGTTATGGATGCAGAACGACGCAGAACGCAGAACACTACTTTTTCTCCCCATATTTTAATTATCTTTATAAATTATATGTTAAAACTACTTTTTATTCAAATAATAAAAATAAAAATATATTGATAGTAAAAGTAAGTTATTACATTAAAAAGTTATTCATAAGAAACATATAACTAGCATAAGCGAATTAATTATACTTAACTATATTACTTTATCATTTCGTTGGTTAAAATTTATAAACTTGAGTCAAATTTGGTGAGCTACTCGTAGAGTCGTAGTAATTGAAAATTAAAAAAAGAAAAAAAAATTACTTTATGGCTCAAAATTTTGTGAATTGTGATCTAGCTATAAAATATCTAACAAAATGATATGTTTTGGCAATCTTCAACGAGAATGAGAAAGAAAGAAACTATCTCAAGTAATATCTATATATCACTACACAACTTTTATGTAGTGAAAAACAAGAAATAAAGAAGAAAAGGAAACTGGTGTCACTAAAAACAAAAGAAACCAAGAACGCCGGACATCGGCATGATTTTGAAGAATCTTGATGACTAGTTCGGTGCCGGATGGGGGAGGGATGGTAGGGAGCTCGGTGTAGATGTCCGGGATCGGCGTTCTCTTTTCATACCCTATGCTCTAACACTAGTGGATGCATTTTGCATAGATGACTAAAAGACCGTATTTGTTTGATGTGTTGTGATATTTCTTCAAAAGTGTATTTGGGCGGGAACACCTTAATCTTGTGTACCGCATTGGTACCATATAGACCGGCCACACAACCTATATCCCTGAAAATTCCCTCCACCAGGCACCACACCCCATTGAGGATCGAACCCTCGCCTCTCTATTTCTTCAAGGAAAGGGGAATGTGGACCCTGGCTTCTAAGAGAGTGGCTGGCCACTGGGCTATCAACCCGGTGGTTGTGTTGTGATATTTACCGATATAACTAAAACAAGTAATACGTGTTCCTTTGAGTTTAGTTATGTGTATTTACAGATTCGAAACCTATTTTTATCTTTGTAATTAATAAATTAACATAAGAAGTCATTTTAATTGGAAAGAGGAACACTCTCTAATCCTTTACGTACTGGTTCTTAGTTAACACTTCTTATAGGAGATATGATCACGTTTTGTTAGAATATCACACTTGTTACATGTGATGTGGAATCAGTATGGTTTGAATCAGTAGTAAATACTCTGTCATTTGAAGACAGAGGTCAGAGGTTCGATTCTTATCAAATGCAAAGGTTGGGGGTCCAATCTACCATTTAGGTAGAAACTGAAAGCAGTCTCTATACATGGATAGTGTTAAAGCATGTCTACATCTTAACCCCCTATACACCGTTGAGGTATTGAGACCCAAAACCGGTAAAAGACGTCAGTAAGTAGTAGTTTTTTCCCTATCTGTGATGTGGATTAACTCATGATAGGAGTTAGATTATTTATTTACAACAAGTGATGATTTAAATAAGAGTCAAATTCATATCTATATTATTATATTATAAAAAAAAGCCCAAAACAAATCTGTATATATGAAACTAAATTCTTAGAAACATTTACTACTGAATGAGCAAATAATTAATATAAATATATATACATTCAAACTAAGTTCATTCAAGTTTGATTACGTTCTAGAGGATGTGGGGGTTACCACTTTTGAACAAAAGCTCAAAACAAATCATTTTTACATATTGCATATATCTCTAACAACCAAGAACCAAGGATGGACCTTAACTTGTACGGAGTAATTAAGTTGTAACCACCCATATTTAAAAGTCAACTTACATCTAAAGTGTGCAATATTGTTCTAAGACAGCTAGGATTGATTCCAAATAGACAATATATAATTACAAGTCCTATATATATGAGTAATATAAATGAGACAGTATCTGATGGCTATATGCACATTGCTTGAACATCTCTTTCATAGACCGAAAGTCTCTTTCATTAATTTCTATACACAATTTACTTACACATCATCACATTTCGAACACTATATTCGTCCTGATGAACAAATGACCGATGACCGTTGATTTATCCAGATAAGTTTATATATATTTCTTGGTTTCGGTTCTTTGTTCTAGTAACGTCGATATACAGATTGATCATATATCTCAGATGATGAGCTTCAAACAGCTGCTCAACAAATGGTCCTCTCGAGGTTTCATCATCTGCCCTCGAAACAGGTTCTTCTTTCTCTAAGCATATATTCTATACGTATACCTGGTCTAACTTGAACACTCTAGTTTTAGTCATGCAAATATTGATATATAACAAAACGAACCAATAATGTTGTCGTTTGACTTATTGGTACATTGACCATTTCTTTATAATCCTTTTAGCTTTTGAGCAAAATTATGCACAAGCATCACGCCAGTGAATCTAGGATATGATGGAGGCATTGAGATCGAATGCATAATGCAGAACCAATTAACTTATCATCTTTAGTTTTGTAACTAATTAAGTTTTAGGGGCGTACGCTTTGGGTACTATGACGGTACATGAAACAAAGGGGTTCACAGTTTCACACCCAGAGGCAGAGCCAAGGCGAGGTCTGGTGGGTGCTGAACCTCCCCCAACTAACAAAAGTAATCATTGAAATTATGGTTCATTTCATAATATTTGATACGAGCCCTCTATTTCATACGAGTCACGCTTCTTTGTTTCACGAATTATTTAGAGTGTCGCGTGAAAGTGAGAGATTATAGATCCATATCTCGTTGACGGATTGATTTGTTTAATATTAACTTTTCCGGTTTTAATTGCAACTAGTGAAAGAGCTTTTTTAACACCGGAATTGTGTAACTAGCCTCCCTTAACGTAAAATCTTGATTTTGTCACTCTTTCCACCATATGACCCCACCCACCCCAATTAAGTTCTTTAATAAAATCAAATTGTTGAAACTTGAAATTTTCCCTTTGGAATGTATGTATAACACATCCAGGGACGGATCTTGAGGGAAGTAATGGAGGAGGCCGAAAGTCGTGGGAGCCAATGCAATGCAACTAAATAAATTCACAAAACACATTCATATCTATATCTATATATATCTATTAATAACAAGACAAGACACCCATGCAACTGAATAAATTTATCTTATGTATGTTTGGTTTTTAATGACATCTGATGTGTTTTAATGGTAATTCATGTTTTTTCTTAATAGTAGTCGTGATCGTGGATGATATGAGATAGTAGAAAACAATATGACGTATACGTATTCATTTGACAAATTCATGTTTTGTTTATAATAGTTATTAATAATATTTAAATAAATACAGATAATAAAGTTAAAAGTTATAGATACATAACTTCTAATAATATTTTATGTATATTTAAATTGCAAATGACTTGAAATTATTTTATAGACCATACCTTTAATGGTTTTTGTTGTTTAGAATTGGAAAATAATAAATTACTAAAAAGATAACTGCACAATGCGACAGTGATGTGGTAGCGGCGGTGGCAATTGTCGGTAGTAATTGATGTAATGTAATTTATCTAAAGGGGATAGTGAAGATATTTAAAGAAATAAAAGACTAGTAATGTAAATTAATTCATTAGTATTTTCTTCTAACTTTTCAACATGGTTAGATATTATATTATGATTAGAATTAGAATTTATATTAAGTTAGTATAGATAAATAAGAAAATCAATAATTGTGGATTGTGGAAATACAAGTAAAGCTGCAGAAACGTATACATACAAACAATATACATAGACTAACAAGAATATTTCTTACTCATATGAAATTAACATGATGTAGATTGTACCGGGCTTGGGAGAAATTCATATTGTTATGGGCAATTTACTCTTCTTTCTTCACACCCATGGAATTTGGGTTCTTTAGGGGATTGCCCGACCACGTATATTTACTAGACATACTTGGTCAGGTAGTTTTCTTCGTCGACGTTTTCCTGCTATTCTTTGTTTCTTATAGAGACAAAAAGAGCGAGAAGATGGTCTCTAGCCAAAAGTTGATTGCTAGACGGTCAGTTTTTTATCTTCCAAATGACATTGTCATGAACTCTGTCACTTAGCCGTCTATCTAATCTTGTCAATGTTTGACATTACTGTTTCTAACTTTCTTGTTGCAGGTACTTGAAAACTTATTTCATATTTGATTTACTTTCCTGCATGCCTTGGGATATCATTTATAGGGTATCACTTTCAACTCTCACATATTTGCTCATGAGATCATATCCACCCGTACTGCTGTTCAACTTTTTCCATCGTCACCAATTTAATGTTACGTTTTTTTTTATCAGGTTTCTGGAAGAAAAGAAGAAGTAAGATACCTTTTACTAATTAGATTGGTGCGGGTAAGAAAGGTTCTAGAGTTCTTCCATAAATTGGAGAAAGACATACGGGTCAATTATCTGTTTTCCAGGATTCTAAAGCTTGTAACGGTTGAGCTGTATTGTACACATACAGCAGCATGCATATTCTATTATTTGGCGACAACTTTGCCAGCTTCACAAGAGGAATACACATGGATTGGGAGCCTGAAACTTGGGGACTATAGCTACTCAAACTTTAGAGACATTGATCTTTGGAGGAAATACATAACATCCTTATATTTTGCGGTTGTTACTATGACAACAGTAGGTAAGCTTTCTAGTTTAGTGCATGTATGGAGATATATTATGTAAATTTTGAACTAATTATGTGGATTTGTTTCTACAGGATATGGTGATATACATGCAGTCAACTTAAGAGAAATGATATTTGTTATGGTTTATGTCTCGTTTGACATGGTTCTTGGCGCTTATTTGGTCGGTAGCATAACAGCATTAGTTGTGAAAGGATCCAAGACAGAAATATACAGGGATAGAATAAAAAGTCTCCTCAAATATATGGACAAAAAAAGAGTAGGGAAAGACATACATTATCATATCAAAGAGCAACTATTGTTACCATATGACAGGAGCCATTCTGATCCTGCTGGTTTTCAAGACCTCCCCACCTCTGTCCGCGCCACTGTATGGATAATATAATTCCTATGATATCAACCTGCACACTATTTTAACTTTTCAAAAGAATAAATTAAAATAATCACACGTTATTGAGTGAATAACTATTGTTTATTGCAGATAGCTGAAACTCTTTATAAGCCACAGCTTGAAAGAGTTCCTCTTTTCAAGGGATGCTCTCCGGAATTCATCAATCAGATAGTAAGTTATATTTCAAGGGGTGCACTTTATATAATGGTAACATATGCGCCTTAACGAGGATCCTCCAAATACAGGTAACCAGAGTGCACGAGGAGTTTTATCCTCCGGGGAAAGTGATAATGGAGCAAGGGAGTGTGGTTGACCAACTTTACTTCATTTGTGATGGAACACTGGTACCAACTTTCTATTATATATAAAATAGTCCCATAACATTAGAGGTTATACAAACACACTAATGACTCAAAATTGGTACAGGAAGAGGTAGTAGTACATGAAGGTGGACGCAAAGAAACTGTATCGAATTTAAAAACTCTGGACTCATTTGGAGATGTTTCCATTCTAAAGAACATTCCCCAACCATATACAGTTCGAGTTCTTGACCGTTGCCTACTTTTGCGTATTGATAAGCAATCTTTCTCAAACATCCTCAATATATATTTTCATGACAAACAAAAGATTCTCGACAATCTAGAAGAGGAAGCCAAAACTCACCAGTTAGAACCCTTATCATACCTTCAAGAACCGTCAGGTACTCAAACTCTTGACTTCTGCACCATTATCCTTGACTTCTAGTTTCAAACTATCATTCTTTTTGCCTAAATGTCAAATAAAAACTATAGGCCTAATTTGAGAGATACTATAGAGTATGGGAAAATCACTTAAACTAGAAGCTGCACACTTTTAAATCTATATATCATGATACAGGCTTCATCATTACAACATTTGCTTCAAGTTTTGTTTACTTTGGATGACAACCAAGCTAATAATGAACTTACTCGCGCTCAGTCACAGGGCAAGTGATGCGAAAGAGATGTATTGTATACCCATTTCAGCCATGGGAGGAATCAAAGGATCAGAACAAGTATGGAGTTGTATTATGGGTTCCAGACACCATTGATGAGCTCATGAAAACAGCAGCAGAATATTTGAAGTTGGACCTTCCTTCCACTTCTTGTATCGTAACACAAGATGCAGGACGAATTTTTGATGTGGATATTATTAAAGATGAAGAAAAGCTGTACTTAATTACTACTCAAGCATGAGTTATGTATCATGAAATTTATGAGGCATGTCAACCAAACACATGGCTTAACCACATTCAATTTCAAAATTAAATTTCTGGAAATTTATCTCTTTCAACAATTCTATTTTTAATTTTTGATGTGTACAAAAAGACCCTAAAGGCTATATCTAACATAACATTTCTACTTGTGTCATATAAGCTCATATCAACCTAAATCAAGTCAAATTTCTAACAATCTTTTTTTTAAAGGCTGAAAAGAGACATAAATACATCCGAGAGCTTAATCAGGAACTTCTATAATCACTTACATGATTTGGCTTCCTATGAAGAGCACATCTCAACTTTAAATGAAATATAAGAGGTCAAATGTGATAAAAGTGAGTACATGTAAAAAAATGGAAGAAGTATGAGATAGTAGATGCAATGAAAAAGATATACAATTAAAAGTATGTTAATACAAGTTTGGTATAGCATAATAGTGGATGAACATATACAAAACAATTATTAATACTCATAATGCTTATGCTTAACATGATGTTTAAACTTGTAACGACCAAGGTTTAAAAATCCATTAAGTATATATATATATATATATATAGGGAAAAGATAAAATGAGTCCAACTTATTTTGAGTCCAATTTGAGTCCATTGATTTTCTTCCATGTCCTCAAATTCCAACCACCTCCTACCACCACCACCATGATTTTCCGGCGACGGCGACCATCTCCGGCGAGACTTACACATGTGTAAGTTAACTTACACATGTGTAAGTTATATGGACCCTTTTTGGACTCAAAATAAGCTGGACTCAATTTATCCTGCCCTATATATATATATATATATATATAAAATATATAGATAGACACATATATAATAAATATATATATATATTTTGGTAAAAAGGTTACCCCTTTGTTAACTTTTCATTAAGTATATATTGTAAGATACCTATTGCTGATTAGGTTAGTGCAGGCACGGAAATACGAGTCAATTATATGTTTTCAAGGATTCTATAACTTATTGCTGTTGAGCTATATTGCTAGCATACAACAGCACGCATGTTATATTCTATTATGTGGGTACAACTCTGCCAGTTGCTAAAGAAGAATACACATGAATCGGGAGCCTAAAACTTGAGACTATATCTACTCAAATTGTAGAGACATTGATCTTTGGAGGCGATATATAACGTCATCATAGTTTGCGATTGTTACTATGACAACAGTGGGTTAAATCCTTAACTTTAACAAAACCCTTTTTGCATAAAACAATAAAAAGTTGGATAAAAGTGAACTCACTTCAACAGGTTACGGTGACGTCCATACATTCAATATGAAAGAGATGATATTCGTTATGGTTTATGTCTTGTTTGACATGGTTCTAGCTGCTTATTTGTTTGGTAACATTACAGCTTTAGTTGTGAAAGGATCAAAAACAGAAATTTACAGGGAAAGAATAAAAAGTCTCCTTAAAAATATGGACAAACATATACTAGGGAAAGATATGCATTAATTAAATTAAAGATCACCTACAGTCTCCAGCAGCCACACCAATTCTGCTGTTTTTTATGACCTACCAAGCTCTCTCGGTTCCATGCTATGGAAAAAGAGAGTTCTGATTTTCCCAGATATGCTGAGAATAATTGTTATTCTTACTCTCAGTGAAATTAATTACACATTGTATAGTATTATATTTCCATCAATTTAACAAACTGGGTCATTTTCTTGCTAATAACTGAAACTCTTTATAAGCCACACATTGAATAAGTTCCTCTTTTCAAAGGATGCTCTTTTATATTCATCGATCAAATCGTAAGTCATTTCTGCAAGTTCTAGAAGGCCTATTAAAATGATTTGATAATCACGAACCCCTAACTCTTAACTCCAAACATCCTATCTTACTTCTAGACAATTCGTGCCTGCTACAGGTTTAATTTAATTTGTTCCTTAAGTTTATAAAAGTCACTTTCTTTTCTTCTATCAATCATGCTATATACTTGATCTTTGCCGGCTAGCTATCAAGTTTTTCTTACTTGGAAATGCAACGTAGCTAGCTATAAAATTACTACAACTCATCAACATATATAATGACTCGAAAGAAATGTACCATATATTCATTTCAGCCATGGGAATTACCATAGAATCAAAGCAATCTAGACACCATTGATGCGCTTAAAAAACAGCAGCAGAACATACTAAACTGGACATTCCTCCCAATTCAAGTATCATAACAGGAGACGCAGGTCAAACTCTCGATGTAGACAATAGCTCCACTTAACCACCACGTAGTACCAAGTTATAATTCTATATATCAAACAAAACATAACAAATAGATATACCTTAAATTATAATGACAAAAACGAGATGGATGCAGTATAACATATTGATAAAATAAAAGAGTAGGTTTCATCACAAAACCTGAAGGTACAGGAAACATAACCTCGTACAGGCATTTCATCAAACAGTTGGTTTGCATCTCAAAGTAAACCACAATTTCACTTATATCTCTCCAAGACCTTCTTCATCTCCACCTACGAAATCAACATTACAACTTACAAGTGTATATATTAACTAAATAAAATATTCTAAACAACCAGGGGGGAAAAAAAATTAAACAAAAAATTTAATGTCTGTCAGACAACCATGTAACCATGCCAGGATCCATTAGATGGGCTGGCAACGATCCTCTACTGAGACATGGTCAAGACCATAAGGCTCGGTTAATCACGCTCTGGCTACGTGGTTCTGTTTCATCAACCAGACATGAGCTTCTGTCTTGATAGGAATCAAGGATACAGAGGTACGAGCCTATAGAACAGATCCTGTTCAAGTAAGGTCGTGCTATGTCTTCCGTTTGTTGCGTTTATAAACTTCTCATATTTTACAAACCTGAGCGATGTGGGACAAAACAAACCAAAGCTAGGTATATATCCTGTGTATCTTTTCCCTTTGGATTTAATTTTAAGACTTATATTTTGTATATTATACTAGTGGTAAAAAAACACGGAATCTTTAGTTTTTGAATTTTGTTAAAGTAGTCTTAAAGTTACCATTAATTTGGTTTATACACGTATAATAGGTATATTAGTATATATGAATGAATTATTAACAACGATATCTTATTACATCATAAGAAAAATACGATGTGCATTAATAATCATATTTAAGGGATGGTTACATATTACCCCTTTTTTAAACAAACTATCCCTTTCTCTTTTAAGCAATTTAGACTTAAAATGATCATATTACCTATTTTTTTATTCACCAATTTAAACATTTTCACATAATATACCTATAATATCCTTAATAAAATCCTTAATCATACTAACCCCTCTCACATCAATTAAATTTACATTCACCACCACACCGCCGCCGCACATCGCAACCATCACTACAATGTCGTTGCTACCACCATCGCTGCTGCATAACACGGGCATACTTCTAGTATATCTAACAACCAAGGATGGACCTTAACTTGTACGGAGTAATTAAGTTGTAACCACCCATATTTAAAAGTCAACTTACATCTAAAGTGTGCAATATTGTTCTAAGACAGCTAGGATTGATTCCAAATAGACAATTGATAGTTATAAGTTGTAATATAAATGATGAAACAGTATCTCATGGCCATACAATGCACATTTGCTTGAACATCTCTTTCATAGACCGAAATTCTCTTTCATTTCTATACACAATTTACTTATATATCATCACATTTCATATTTGTTCTGATAAACAAATGATCGATGTTCGTTGATTTATCCAAATAAGTATCTCATGGCTATACAATGCACATTTGCTTGAACATCTCTTTCATAGACCGAAATTCTCTTTCATTTCTATACACAATTTACTTATATATCATCACATTTCATATTTGTTCTGATAAACAAATGATCGATGTTCGTTGATTTATCCAAATAAGTATCTCATGGCTATACAATGCACATTTGCTTGAACATCTCTTTCATAGACCGAAATTCTCTTTCATTTCTATACACAATTTACTTATATATCATCACATTTCATATTTGTTCTGATAAACAAATGATCGATGTTCGTTGATTTATCCAAATAAGTATCTCATGGCTATACAATGCACATTTGCTTGAACATCTCTTTCATAGACCGAAATTCTCTTTCATTTCTATACACAATTTACTTATATATCATCACATTTCATATTTGTTCTGATAAACAAATGATCGATGTTCGTTGATTTATCCAAATAAGTATCTCATGGCTATACAATGCACATTTGCTTGAACATCTCTTTCATAGACCGAAATTCTCTTTCATTTCTATACACAATTTACTTATATATCATCACATTTCATATTTGTTCTGATAAACAAATGATCGATGTTCGTTGATTTATCCAAATAAGTATCTCATGGCTATACAATGCACATTTGCTTGAACATCTCTTTCATAGACCGAAATTCTCTTTCATTTCTATACACAATTTACTTATATATCATCACATTTCATATTTGTTCTGATAAACAAATGATCGATGTTCGTTGATTTATCCAAATAAGTATCTCATGGCTATACAATGCACATTTGCTTGAACATCTCTTTCATAGACCGAAATTCTCTTTCATTTCTATACACAATTTACTTATATATCATCACATTTCATATTTGTTCTGATAAACAAATGATCGATGTTCGTTGATTTATCCAAATAAGTATCTCATGGCTATACAATGCACATTTGCTTGAACATCTCTTTCATAGACCGAAATTCTCTTTCATTTCTATACACAATTTACTTATATATCATCACATTTCATATTTGTTCTGATAAACAAATGATCGATGTTCGTTGATTTATCCAAATAAGTATCTCATGGCTATACAATGCACATTTGCTTGAACATCTCTTTCATAGACCGAAATTCTCTTTCATTTCTATACACAATTTACTTATATATCATCACATTTCATATTTGTTCTGATAAACAAATGATCGATGTTCGTTGATTTATCCAAATAAGTATCTCATGGCTATACAATGCACATTTGCTTGAACATCTCTTTCATAGACCGAAATTCTCTTTCATTTCTATACACAATTTACTTATATATCATCACATTTCATATTTGTTCTGATAAACAAATGATCGATGTTCGTTGATTTATCCAAATAAGTATCTCATGGCTATACAATGCACATTTGCTTGAACATCTCTTTCATAGACCGAAATTCTCTTTCATTTCTATACACAATTTACTTATATATCATCACATTTCATATTTGTTCTGATAAACAAATGATCGATGTTCGTTGATTTATCCAAATAAGTATCTCATGGCTATACAATGCACATTTGCTTGAACATCTCTTTCATAGACCGAAATTCTCTTTCATTTCTATACACAATTTACTTATATATCATCACATTTCATATTTGTTCTGATAAACAAATGATCGATGTTCGTTGATTTATCCAAATAAGTATCTCATGGCTATACAATGCACATTTGCTTGAACATCTCTTTCATAGACCGAAATTCTCTTTCATTTCTATACACAATTTACTTATATATCATCACATTTCATATTTGTTCTGATAAACAAATGATCGATGTTCGTTGATTTATCCAAATAAGTATCTCATGGCTATACAATGCACATTTGCTTGAACATCTCTTTCATAGACCGAAATTCTCTTTCATTTCTATACACAATTTACTTATATATCATCACATTTCATATTTGTTCTGATAAACAAATGATCGATGTTCGTTGATTTATCCAAATAAGTATCTCATGGCTATACAATGCACATTTGCTTGAACATCTCTTTCATAGACCGAAATTCTCTTTCATTTCTATACACAATTTACTTATATATCATCACATTTCATATTTGTTCTGATAAACAAATGATCGATGTTCGTTGATTTATCCAAATAAGTATCTCATGGCTATACAATGCACATTTGCTTGAACATCTCTTTCATAGACCGAAATTCTCTTTCATTTCTATACACAATTTACTTATATATCATCACATTTCATATTTGTTCTGATAAACAAATGATCGATGTTCGTTGATTTATCCAAATAAGTATCTCATGGCTATACAATGCACATTTGCTTGAACATCTCTTTCATAGACCGAAATTCTCTTTCATTTCTATACACAATTTACTTATATATCATCACATTTCATATTTGTTCTGATAAACAAATGATCGATGTTCGTTGATTTATCCAAATAAGTATCTCATGGCTATACAATGCACATTTGCTTGAACATCTCTTTCATAGACCGAAATTCTCTTTCATTTCTATACACAATTTACTTATATATCATCACATTTCATATTTGTTCTGATAAACAAATGATCGATGTTCGTTGATTTATCCAAATAAGTATCTCATGGCTATACAATGCATATTTGTGAAGATGCTAATTGACCTAATTACCCTTCCGGTGTTAATTTTAGATCTCATCTCCACCTTACATATCCAATGGTTCTTATGAGTTCCCTTGTTTGCACATAAAAACAAGTTTGATTTATTTAGGGTTTTCGAATTTGCCGTCCGTCAAGTAAGGACCCTCCTTCCTCTCTCTATATTTTTTACATCTGCTTTTTCAATATACATGGCGATAACCGCCGCCGCCCAAAGGAAAAGGAAGAGGTCGGCAGCATTACTGCACGCCGCCCAAAGGAAGAAGCAGAAGGCTGCAGAGGTGCTTCGTCCTCCCCCTCCGATTGAAATTGATAATACTAATGCTATACCCGCCGCCGCCCAAAGGAAGAGGAAGAGGTCGGCAGCATTACTGCACGCCGCCCAAAGGAAGAAGCAGAAGGCTGCAGAGGTGCTTCGTCCTCCCCCTCCGATTGATATTGATAATACTAGTGATATACCCGCCGCCGCCCAAAGGAAAAGGAAGAGGTCCGCAGACGCCGCCCAAAGGAGGAAGCAGCAGAAGGTCGCAGCATTACTGCACGCCGCCCAAAGGAGGAAGCTGCAGAGGTGCTTCGTCCTCCTCCTCCAATTGATATTGATAATACTAGTGATATACCCGCCGCCGCCCAAAGGAAAAGGAAGAGGTCCGCAGACGCCGCCCAAAGGAGGAAGCAGCAGAAGGTGCTTCGTCCTCTTCCTGCAATTGATATTGATAATAATAATGATATAATAGAATTTGAGAAGAAGAAGGCTGATCATCCGTCAATTGATATTGATATAATATTATGTGAGATCTTACCAAGACTTCCAGCCAAGTCCGTATGTCGTTTCATGTGTGTTTCCAAACACTGGAAATCGTTTTTATCCACACGTGTGTTTGGAAAGATGCACTGCCGGCTCCATCACCACATGAACAACAAATCCTATAAACTTCTCCTACTTGACAAGCCCCCTGTAGATTTATGCCGCAAACCCCTCAACCACGGTTCCGTTACCGTTGGTTTTAATCGAATCGAACAAGCCGATCCTAGATTTGATTCGCTTTTAGCGAGCTTGGATGGATTGGTATGTGTAGCCTCGACCGAAATCGTCAATAGTCTAGCTTTATGGAACCCGTTCACCGGTGCCTACTACAAGTTGCCCTCTAACCCAAACTTTACTCGTCCCTTTGATTCTTATCAAAATCCCTGTTATAATGCTCGAGATGTCGTTGGTTTCTATTCCGACTCTTCCAATGACTATTATAAGGTTTTATATTTGGTTTATGGGGATGGGGCTTATATCTATTCCCAAAGACTGAATTCATGGAGAAAGATTGAATTCCGGATCGTTAATGGAATCTACGACCCCTGCCCGTTCTTGCACGAATACAAGTGGTCGCGGGCAACCTTCTGTGACCACAGTCTTTACTTTTCGGTAAAGAAGATGGGAGTAGTTAAACATCAATACATTATTTGTTTTGATGTGAACACGGAAGAATTCAGGGTAATACAATATCCACCTCTTCCAAGTGGTGCAACATCTAGGCGTCTTGCAAATTTGGTGGTTATCGACGGATGCATTCACTTGTGTGCAGCTTATTACATAGATGGTTCCGTGAGACAACCCTTCGAGCAGGGAAGTGTGTGGAAGTTGAATGGTGATGGCGCGACGTGGGTGGAGGTGGCATCTTTTCCAGGCCCTCGTTTCGGCTCCCCAGTTCTGCACGCCAAATGCGTGACTAGGAATGCCCGGGATACTTGGCTTGCGATTTCGGATGGTGGTCGTATCAAATCCATTTTGGAAGAAGATGGTCCTGACAACTATGACCCTTTTGAAATAATGAGTTTGGAGGAATTCACATTAACACCACGTGAGTTCCCGATGTATACATATAGCCGAATCATATATGATGAGACCCTTGTGTCCCCCTATCCTCCCACTCTGTAAGTTCGTTTCATAAGTTTATGTATACAACCTTAGCATATCATGTTATTGTTTATATATGCTAATTAAGATGTTCCTTGTTGTTTTAGGTATGGTGACATGGTTGGGCATAGCAATGATGTTGAGGCTACTGTTGTGGCCTGCAAGCTGTAAATGTCCATTTATTTAGTTTTAACAGTAGAGCAAGTAGGTGGAATTTCTGCTGATCATGGTAACGTTGAGGACGACATGTTAAAGAGAAACAAGAAGGGTGATAGAGCCTATTCTGGAGGATGGCAAAGTTCAGATCTTAACATCACACAGCCAGCAAGGTATTTCACTCCTTTTTTATTATTCTAATTTTTCATTTTTCAAAGCTATACGACTAGTTATTTTGAACCAACATTTGCTAATCGTACCATCATATTTTTTATTTCTATAACGATTTGTCCTTTTTCTTTTGTTATGATACAAGAAGTGGGAAGGTCCAACTTCAAATATTCTGCTGCTGTTTTCATGAGCTCGTCAATGGTGTCTGGAACCCATAATACAACTCCATACTTGAACTGATCCTTTGATTCCTCCCATGGCTGAAATGGGTATACGGTACATCTCTTTTGCGTCACTTTCTCTGTCACTGGGCATGAGTAAGTTAATCATTAGCTTGGTTGTCATCCTAAGTAAACAAAACTTGAAGCAAGTGTCGTAAAGATGAAGTCTGTATCATGATTGATATGTATCATGATTGATAGAATTAAAAGCATAAACTTGAAGCAAGTGTCGTAAAGATGAAGTCTGTATCATGATTGATATGTATCATGATTGATAGAATTAAAAGCATGAAGATTTTAGTCTAAGTAATTTCCCCTAACGAAATAGTAATCCCGATTAGGCATTAGTTTTCTTTAGGAATTTAGGCAAAAAGAATGATTAGTTTTAAACTAGAAGTCAAGGATGTCGGTTCAGATGTCAAGAGTTTGAGTACCTGATGGTTCTTGAAAATACGATGAGAGGTCTAATGACTGGCGAGTTTTGGCTTCCTTTTCTAGATTGGCGATATGGTGTCTTTTTTTTGGCATTATACTAATGTATGGTTTATGTCTGTCGTACTAGGTAAGCCAATGGTTGTGACTTTTCGAGCCTATTCCATGGATCAGATAATCATTATTCTCAAACAACGGCTAATGGTAAGTATTCTTTGCTCTTTTCTTTTAGCATCCATGAGATGATATATGCAAAATCTATATCTTTTGTTTAGTGCTACTCTTTTTTTTCTGCATAAGTTTTATATGGTGCATGTTTTCTTTTATCAGTCACTCTCTTATACTGTCTTCCAGCCACAAGCATTGGAACTCTGTGCACGGGTGAGTACACTAGTTTAATATCTGCTTATCTTTGCCAGTTGACATGTCTTCCAGTTATTTAAAAGACCTGCTTTTTATGTCTGCAGAAAGTAGCTGCCGCATCTGGAGATATGAGGAAAGCTCTTGGTATCTGCAGGTTGGCCATGCTTTTGATTCCTTTTCAATTGTTTTACATTTTACCAAGTCTTGTATGGTTTGCAATGCTTTGTGAAGTCAACAACAGCTTAAAATATTGTAAATTTGTTAAGGAAATGTTGGAAGGATGTAGAGATTTATCTTTCATTTTATATGATGTACAGGGGTGCAATTAAAATGCTCGAATCTGAACTTCAAGAATCTACCTGCACTTCAAATCTGACATCAATGGTATTTATCATTAAATTAGGTCTATATGTGAATTTGCTTTGTTTAAGTTAGTCATTATCTAATTGCCTGTATTTACTTGATGCTGAAGGTCAGAGTTGATCATATGGCCATGGCTTTGTCAAGGGCTTACAAATCACCAATAGTTGACACTGTACAGTCTCTTCCCCAACATCAACAGGTACCGTTGTTCTACCTTAAAAAGTCTTAAGGTGGCAAGATGGGTGGGTTAGGTAATTGGTTATAATGAGTCGGGTTGTAGTAGGTAGTTTTTTTGGCAAAGTAGAAGCGAACTGGGCCTAGTTGCAAGTATTATAAATATTATATTTTTTTTCTGTTAAAGTTAACTAGTATTAATTTTATAAAATTCAACTTTTAATGATTACAGAACTATATTACTCCGTATTATTGTTACAATAATCTAAGTTAAACTATTTGGCAACTTATAGCCTGTTGCCTGCTTCCCTTTAGCTAATTTTCACTTCTTTTTTTTTCACTTCTTTGTTTTTTTTCACTTCTTTTTTTTTTTTCACTTCTTTTTTTTTTTTCACTTCTTTTTTTTTTTTCACTTCTTTTTTATTTGGCAACTTATAGCCTGTTGCCTGCTTCTCTTTAGCTAATTTTCACTTCTTTTCACTTCTTTTTTTCACTTCTTTGAGACAACCCATGATGACCCTTTGACAAGTGAACGAGTAATCTGTCTTACCAGGAAATTTCTTACGAGTATCTTTGACTAGCTATTTATTGATGCCTTATCTTTTGTGTAATCTATTATAGCCTATTTGTTTAAGTAACTAAATTTCTAGCTTCTCTTATGGTGTAGATAATACTTTGTTCTGCTGTGAAGCTTTTCCGTAAGGGAAAGAAGGATACAACGATTGGAGAGGTATAATAAAAAGAGGACAGTGCAATCTATATTCAGTTATTTACTTGCCCATTTATCTAATCAAAACTTGCTATGATACAGTTAAACAAATTCTATATTGATGTTTGCAAATCAATTAAGATACCACCCGTTGGAATAATGGAACTTTCATGCATGTGTAGAGTGCTCGGTGATCAGGTAACCACTGCAATTATCAATTGAATTTTTATCTTTCAAACAAACCCTTTAAAGTAAATCCTGATTAAATGATGTCATTTTGTAGGGAATCCTCAAACTTGGACAATCTCGAGATGATAAGTTAAGGAGAGTAACTCTGCAGGTAGATGAAGCAGACATCATGTTTGCATTGCAGGTATAAAAGAAAACCATCTTTCATTTTCCTAAATGTGTTTTTTTCATTTGTTTTGTTGGTGGCTTGCATCAGTTTTGACCCATTTGTGGTAACCGGGTGATTTTAGTTTAGGTTATTCTTGGATCAAATGGGTGATACATAACTCCTAAATCATTTTATGAAAAAAACCATGAAGTTGTTACCTAACCCGTCTATATTGCCACCTCTAACCACCTGGCATGTCGTTTGATGCTCTTGTTTTTTCATTCGATCTCATATTGTCTATATGTTTAAGTATGCCATTTATGTCTAGTATAATATAATAATCACTTGATTACTTCTCAGGGCATCCGGTTCTTTCGCAACTGTCTGCAGTAAATTTTGACCATCTAGAGTCGTGATATCTTAAAGCTTGCAGTGAAGACTAATGAACCTTGTTCAACCTAAATGTAAAGGTTAGAAGTAGAGCCTTTTCAACTTACATCTCATAAGCTTCCGATGTTGTGCCGTGCTTGAATACAAAAGTTTCAAACTGATATTACTCTGCGGTGCAATGAAACAAGGCAGCAAAGCTCAGCAATATTTACATTGATTCTTTAATTTTCTGGTTATATAGAATGTAGTACTTGTAATGTTATACAAAGAAGCAAAGTAGTACATAACAATTGGAATTTTGATTGAAGTTATAACTATGTGAATCAATTTTCTCTGCATAAGTCATTCAATGATACAAATGGTTCCTTAAAACAAAGATTTGATTTGTCATTGTGATGTTTCACTTTTATGATTGAAATTTGATTCTGTAATGTTTTATAGCAGTACCATTTGGTAGTTTTAGTTATTCAGTGCAATTGACGAGTCTTGGAATTGGTTTAGCAGATATGGAGTGTATTAAGCATATATGATTTCGGACTAAATCAATTTAGTGATTATTAAAATTGTATGTAATTTACTAATAATATATGTTTATGTATTCAATCATTTTCATTGATGATGATACAATGAATAGAAATGGAAAACATAATTGACCTGAATTCACATGTCACACCTACTCATCAACTAGTTGGATTTGGAAATCGTAAATCAATCTAACAAATCAACTTAAATCAATCTAACAAATCAACTTAATAATCAATCTAACAACATAATGATGACATTTGACATAATCAAAGCAAGAGATTTGAAGAGAAAATGAATGAATTATACGTGTCATATACTCCTATGATAAAAACTCTAGGTTAATTTATCATTTTCCTATCTTTATTGTTCGATAACTACCAAAGTATCAACTAAAAATTCCTCAATATTTTACGAATTTAGAACAAGTTTTATGAAGGCTAGCTTTTGCTCATTCACCAATTATAGTTTGGTGATCGTCAGTGAATTATGCCCTGTTTCCTTGCATCTGGTATTCATATACATGTGTAATATGAGATTTTATTCTAAATACATGCCTTTAATTAGAGAACTCATTTTACAAATTGATCCAAAATGATTCTTGCAGCTCTAGTCTTTTTTCGGTTTCTGACATCCTTTGTTTTAACTTGTCTCTGGTCAACCCGTTGTCGTCATCATATCGTTTGGGCCATCACCAAGAGCCTTTGGCATCCTTGTCGGAAGCACTTATCATTTTCGGCCTACACTTAGTAACACTGGATGACTTGACCTTTGTATCGACGACTCTAGCCAAAAGCCACCCCTTAACAAGTTGTCCCATTTATGTTTCTCAATTCCACTCTTGTAGTCTTGTATAATCAACTCTATATTTGGAGTATAATGTTCTTACGGACTTGTATTCATATTCGCTATTTTAGGATGTTATAGTCGAAAAGCAAGGCTTACCTCAAGTAGCCTTCTGTTATTGACGGCAATAACCTTAGCAAGTTTACACTTTAAAATCCGTGAAAAGAAAGTTTACACTTCAGCCATATTGAATTAATTGGTTTATCATATTTTAAAATGTCTTGAAAAGTTCAAAAGAACCACATAGTAATAATTCTTAAAAATATTAGTCACATCTATTTCCTCTGTGATATCGTTCTTGTTCTTTCTCTTGAATTGCTGAACGAAGTGGTTCTCGTTGTCAAAATCTTGACACCACCAAGATAGGTGTCTCTGACCGTGGCTTTAACTTCAAAGACACCCTCTTTGATGATGAAAAGAGAGACATAAAAGGTACCACACCACCAAGATCAAAGATGAGTACACTCTTCTCACCAACACTTGTAGCCTTCATGTCAAGAGCATAAGCTATAGCAGCAGCAATTGCTTATAAAAGGTACCAAATCACCTTCTGCTTTCACTCACTCAACAACTTCAATGAGTCGTTTCCTAGTCGTCAACAACTTCACTTGCTGCTAACCCAGGGCGGCAGGGCCAACAATTACAACCGGCACCCTGATTCAAATATTTGAATAGATTTATGTTGGATTTAATTGCACATTTTCACATTATCGATCAAAGATGGCTCAAACGACCTAACGGGAATACTTACCGACATATTAACACGTCTTAAACATCTTTGGCATCTTACTCACGTTAACATATATATCATTAAGGCCTTAAAGCCTCTCACATCACGCACATTGATCACATATAAGCATTAAATCTTCTAGAGACTTAACGGACACGTAGTGTTGACTTAACGACTCAAGTCAACCGTTAACCAAAAAGTTTGGGATGTTACAATTACCTCCCCCTTAAGAGGATTCCGTCCTCGAAATCACTATTAAAGATGAAGAAAAGCTGTACTTAATCACTACTCAGACATGAGTTATGTATCATGAAATAAATGAGATTGCCAATCAACAACATGGCTTGACCACATTCAATTTCAATCCAAATTTCTGGAAGTCTATCTCTTTCAACAATTCTAATTTTAATTTTTGATGTGTACCAAAAGCACCTAAAGGCTATACCTAACAATCTAACATGCCATTCCTACTTGTGTCATATTAGCTCATATCTACCTAAAGCTAGTCAAATTTCTATCAATTTTTCTTTAATAGGCAGAGAAAAATGATATAAATACATTCCGGAGCTTCTCAAGTCTATACTTTACATCTTCTAATGAGCAACTTTTATAATCGCTTGCATTATTTGGCTTCCTGTGAAGAGCACATGTCAACATGTAATGAAACTTAAGAGATCAAATGTGATAGTGTACATGTAAAAAGATAAGGAAGAAGTATGAGATAGACGCTGTAATGAAAAGATATACATTTAAAAGTATGTTGATACAAGTTTGGTATAAGATAATAGTGTTCGAAAATTACCGCCATTACAATAGATGTTAAACAATTATTAATACTCATAATGCTTATGCATAACATGATGTTCAAACTTGTAATGAGCAAGGTTTGAAAATACATATAATATATTGTAAGATATATTATATGTATACACATGTATTGGCTACAACTCTACCAGTCGCAGAAGAAGAATACACATGGATTGGGAGCCTAAAACTCGGGGACTATTGAATTTTAGAGAAGTTGATCTTTGGAGGTGATATGTATAAAGTCGTTCTATATTGAAATTGTTACTATGACAACAAAATTCTTTTTTTAATAAAACAATGGAAAGTTAAATAAAAGTGAACTCACTTCAGCAGAGGTTACAATGAGGTTCATGCATTCAACTTGAAAGAGATGGTACCCTTTATGGTTTATGTCTTGTTTGACATGGTTCTTGCTGCTTATTTGGTTAGTAACATTACAGGTTTAATTGTAAACGACTAAAAGGAGCAAAGACATAAATTTACAAGGAATGAATAAAAAGTCTCCTTAAATATATATACAAAAATAAACTAAGGAAATATATATGTTACCAAATCAAAGATCACCGACAGTCGCCGTATGATAGCAGCCACATCTACTCTGCTGTTTTTCAAGACCTACCAAGCTCTCTCCATTCCACAGTATGGAATAGAGAGTTCTGGTTTTTCCTGATATGCTGAGAATAACTGTGATTCTTACTCTTAGTGAAATTAAATTACACATTGTATAGTATTATAATTCAATCAATTTAACAAACTAGGTCATTTTCTTGCGCTCTTTATAAGCCACACATTGAAAAGGTCCTTCTTTTCAAAGGATGCTCTTTTGAATTCATCAATCAAATTGCAAGTTATTTTTTACGAATTTTTTAAATGAAACTGTTGATATTATATGTATGTTAATGACAAACAGGGCATAGCCCAAACAGTATCAAGGTACGCCTTATCATCCCCATCAATCAAAGGTTATTGGTATATGTGTTAAGTAATTCCCTAGATGTACCTTAACGAACCACTCTTTTTTAAGTAACTAGAGTGCACAGGGAGTTTTATCCTCCTGGGAAAGTAAATAATGGGACAAGGGAGTGTACTTGACCAACTATATATCATCTATGATGGAAACCTGGTACTAACCCCCTACTTTATATTGTTCTTGTTTATGGAAGTTAAAGAGATCGATGGATGAAATTGGTACAGGAAGAGGTAATTCTGATTGATGGTGAGCCTGAAAAAGAAGCATTACCTCTAAACCCTCGTGACTCGTTTGGAGATGTTTCAATTCTCTGTGACATTGCTCAACCATAAACAGTTTAGGTTCGTGACCAGTCTACTTTTGTGACTTGATAAGCATTCTTTTTCTAAAATCCTTAAAATCTATTTTCACGCCAAACGGAAGATTCTTAACAATCTACTAGAGGTTATAAGATAACTAATTTACTACTTTTACTACTTTCTTACGTTTTGTGTACCTATCAAAGCGCATAGCCGCATATTGGAATACAAGAGGAACAACTTGCACTGAGGCTCAACAGGTCAGCCTGTAATGGAGATCTGTCTCAGCTAAAAAGCTTGACCAGAACTGGGGCATACCCGGAAAAAAAAATTACAACCATTCATTAACAGATAAATGCCTCGAGATATATTCATTTCAGCCATGGAAAATTGGGCACCAGAGGATCAAAACAAGCTTGGAGTCGTTTTGTGGTTTCTGGACATCATTCATGTCATGATAAAATCAGCAGATCATTTTAAACCGGACCTTCCTCCCGATTCATGTATCATAACAGAATACACAGGTCAAATGCTCGATGAGGATATTCTTACAGATGGACAATAGCTCCACTTAACCACTGCCTAGTCCTAACTCCTAAGTTACATATCTATCATATGTATTGTATTGATTTCCAACTATATCACTCCTCATATCAAACAAAGCATAACAAATAGATATACCTTAAATTATAATGACAAAAACGAGATAAATGCACTATAATTATAATGATAAAAAAAAAGATAAACCTCGTTCAGGCATTTCATCGAACAGTTGGATTGCATCTCAAAGTTAACAGCATTTTTACTTTATCTCTCAAAGACCTTCATGTGCACCTATAAAACCAACATTCCAAGTGTACAAACTAAAATATAGTATTCTCATATAAATAAACTGTAATAAGAAATCAGACCCATAAGCCAAAAATAAAAAGTTTAAACAAAAAAAAAGGGTAACTTGTCTGTCAGACAACCTTGTAACCATGCCAGGACCCATTAGATGGGCTGGCAACGATCCTCTACTGAGCCGTGGTCAAGACCATAAGACTCGGTTAATCACGCTCTGGTTACATGGTTTTGATTCATCAACCAGACATGGGTTTCTGTCTTGATAGGAATCAAGGATACAGAGGTACGAGCCTATAGAACAGATCCTGTTCAAGTAAGGTCGTGCTATCTCTTCCGTTTGTTACGTTTATAAACACCTCATATTTTCCAAACCCAAGCGATGTGGGACATAATACGTGTATCTTCCCTTTTGGGTCTCACTTTTTCTAAATTTGTGACTTATTTTACTAGTGGTAAAAAAAACCTGGAGTATTTAGTTTTTGATTTTTGTTAAAGTTACAATTAATTTGGTTTATACACATATAAAAGAATTATTAATGATGATATCATATCAAGAAAAATACGATGTACATTAATAAAAAATGTTTAAGGAATGGTTACTTTCCGGTGTGTCTCGAATAAATTATATATAGAGAGACCGATGAATATGTTTGGCAAAATTTTTAATTTAAATTTAAAAACATATACGATTTTTTACATGATAAGATTGCAAATATAGATGGTTTTGACTTTTTGAGCTTCATGGTATACAATATATTTCTACTTTATGTATATTGTATGAGTTAAAATATTATGACCATCGAATATGATGGTTATCCTCAATGGAATAGCCTAAACAACATTAATTAACAAAATTTATTTTAGATTTTATACCGATAGTTGTTAAGTGAGCATTTATTCGAAAAGATTAAAAGTTTTCTTTGGTGTATACTTGTTTCCACTTAAGTGTCAATTCATTTCTAGATGCCAAGCTTATTTTACACAAGAAACATTTGTGTCGTGATACCTCAATTCACATCAACTTGGGTTTTTTCTCACTTTAATGTATACTCATTTTGTTTTGTCTCATATATGCATTTTTAGAGGAGAAAGAAGAACATAATTACTATAAATGGACGAACAGTTTAGTGAATTGGATTACTTTGTGTTTTTAAGGTCAAGTTCCAATTTCACCCATTTACATGTTTTTTATCGATGGTTTTCCTTTTTATATAATTTGGTTTTTGATGATTGATCGTGCCTTTTTGATGTACCACGTTTTTGGGATTGTAACACGGAATTCAGTTCGTATGTTTCCAGATCGTGATTTGTGGTTTCAATCTTAAATGGCTTTTGGTCGACATGGTTTATGGTTTTCCCAGTTTTTCTTTTTTAAAAGTGACCCTTTTATATCCCAAATAATTACTAGAATAAAGTTATTTCAATTAAAAAGTGTAGATTGGTAAGGACATCTTGACCTCTGATATTTTTGACATTAACTATTGTCCACATGTAGGAATAGCTCCAACAATTCTTTGTCTCAATAAAACACGAGGGCCGTCTCTGAAGATATAAAAAAAAAAAACAATTAGGCCCAAGGTAAAAAGGAAAAATAGCCCCCAAATTTATAAAACTTACTGTATAAAAATACAAAACCCATAAATAGTAAAAAATGACGTGCAATATAATTATATGGATAATATGCAGGGGTTCTTTTTGCAATATACATGAAATTTTAAGATTTAAATTGAAAATTAATAAATTGTAATAAAATACATGCTTTTGGGGTCATCTTCTTCCTTCCGATACGCCTTCTTCCTCCATGTACGTTACCATCACCCGGAATTATTATTATTATTATTTAATAAACCTTCCAACTATCACACATTTTTGACCCCTGCAGATATTGACCCCTAGGCTAATGCCTTTACTGCCTATGCTTACGGTCGGCCTTGGACGTCAGCTACCCTTCATCGAATGTATCTATAAATTACTCGTAGTAGTTAAGGCCGGTGCTTATAAGGAGGGGAGTCCTCCAGCTTCTTGTCTGCCACATCAGCATCACATCACTCAGGACTCCCTACAGGACTCTCCCAGTCTATAAGACAAGCTTCTTGGAACTTCTTCGCCACCTCATCAAATAATTTACCATTTATTTTTTCCCTAAATATATTTAACCAAAATAATGTTTTTAACATTAAAACACACAACATTTATTTAAAAAAGCACATTAAAATTATAAAAACACACAACATTTATTTTAAAAAAGTTACAACACAATTAAAAAAACATAACGATAAAACATAACGACAATTTATTAAAACAAAACGAAACAACACGATAACATAAAAACTACTCGTCGTCTTTATCTTCACTGCCCCCACCCATCGCTACAAAGTCTTCCCCAAACTGATCCATCAAAGACTTACGATAATTTAGAAGCGCTTTCATCTCTTTTCTCGGCAAATCAGTGGGAACCGGGTTCTGAAGAAACTTAAACGCCTCCATAACTTCCTTCCTGTGACGAGCGGCTTTCTTTTGCTTCCGATCCTCTTCAAACTTCATTCGATCTTCATCTGTTTTCTTTATCGATTGCTTTTGCAACTTGAGCATTTCGTCGAGTTTAAGTAGCGCCTCTGACCCGGTAGATGATCTACTCGAACCTGCATCAGAACTTTGGGATAACTTTCGGCTAACATTACACCCCGATGGTCTCCTAATGGGGCATCTCCAAACAACGAGTCAACAGCCGGGTTTCTCTCGGTACCAAGT
>CM067169.1:128171008-128233508 GCA_034093135.1 Erigeron breviscapus | reverse complement strand
GTGGTGGTGGTGGTGGTGGTGGTGGTGGTGGTGGTGGTGGTGGTGGTGGTGGTGGTGGTGGTGGTGGTGGTGGTGGTGGTGGTGGTGGTGGTGGTGGTGGTGGTGGTGGTGGTGGTGGTGGTGGTGGTGGTGGTGGTGGTGGTGGTGGTGGTGGTGGTGGTGGTGGTGGTGGTGGTGGTGGTGGTGGTGGTGGTGGTGGTGGTGGTGGTGGTGGTGGTGGTGGTGGTGGTGGTGGTGGTGGTGGTGGTGGTGGTGGTGGTGGTGGTGGTGGTGGTGGTGGTGGTGGTGGTGGTGGTGGTGGTGGTGGTGGTGGTGGTGGTGGTGGTGGTGGTGGTGGTGGTGGTGGTGGTGGTGGTGGTGGTGGTGGTGGTGGTGGTGGTGGTGGTGGTGGTGGTGGTGGTGGTGGTGGTGGTGGTGGTGGTGGTGGTGGTGGTGGTGGTGGTGGTGGTGGTGGTGGTGGTGGTGGTGGTGGTGGTGGTGGTGGTGGTGGTGGTGGTGGTGGTGGTGGTGGTGGTGGTGGTGGTGGTGGTGGTGGTGGTGGTGGTGGTGGTGGTGGTGGTGGTGGTGGTGGTGGTGGTGGTGGTGGTGGTGGTGGTGGTGGTGGTGGTGGTGGTGGTGGTGGTGGTGGTGGTGGTGGTGGTGGTGGTGGTGGTGGTGGTGGTGGTGGTGGTGGTGGTGGTGGTGGTGGTGGTGGTGGTGGTGGTGGTGGTGGTGGTGGTGGTGGTGGTCGTGGTGGTGGTGGTCGCCGTCGTCGGAGGATCATGGTGGTGGTCGGAGATGATGGTGGTGGTGGTGGTGATGGTGGTGGTGGTGGTCGAAAGACGCAGCCTTTTGGACGTTGGCTGTCTATAGCGTCTAGCGTCCAACAACCCAAGGACGCACATGCAAGACTGCTATAAACACCGGCCTAATGGATCCAAACAAACCCCATCATTGGTTTGATATATTGGTAAGGTGAGGTGAATATCTAGTATGTTCAATGCTAGGATGAGTATCATGACCACAAATAAACATCTTTCGTCCTATATATTTGACTTTTAATAGAGCGTTAGAAACTCCATTTCACTTGAGTTAATTTAGGTACAAAAAAGATGCTTTTTATTCCATGCAATTTAAAAAAGCAAGTGTTTACAACTAATAAGAATATTAGCCTTTTTTTATTAGCCTTTGTTTCCATCCCAATGTTGATAAACAATTTCGATGGGTTGGCTAGGATAGTAGGATTTGCTAACAAAAAGGTTTGATATTTTAGTCTTATTTCTATTGTAAGCCACAAGCACGATTTACATTTTCCTTCTATTGTTAGGATCGAGGCTCTCAAATGATGGGTACTATGATTCCAAATTTCCAATAGTTGTTTAGTTTGGCGTAACATGTGGTCAAGTATTATGGTCAATTGGTCATGGGTTGTGAAAAAAAAAAAAAGAAAGTATCATGGTCATGGATATACATTCAGAGAAAAACTTCCGTAATTAAGTAATCCTCTTATCTTATCAGTAGCATTAGATGTTGATAAAATAAGTAGAACATTTTATAATACTAAGAAAAGCTGATTAAATAAGTATACTAACTAGTGGACTCTTATCTTTGGACCATTACTTAAAAAAATATTGACAATTTTCTTTTTCTTTTTCTTTTTTTAAGATCAACGGTACATTTCTGATTTCTGAATGTTTTCGTTTTTTTTATTATCTTGTAAAATTTTATTAACTTAATTATATGTATATTAAATCATTAAAAACAATCAATTTATTTTATCTATATCTATATCTATATCTATATATCTATATATAACTAAAAGAGGAGGTTGGGGTACACTTGGCACCCCTAATCCCCCTCCTTTAGCCTAATTCTCCCTCCTAATTAATCCTCTATTTTTTTATATTTTTTTAATTAAAACTTTGCTAGGCCGACCTATTAATTAATAAAAATAAAAAATAAATCTTTTTATCCTTAAAACTCTCCCAAAAATTATTATATATATACAACCTAGGAAAAAACCCTCACATATTCTCAACAAAAAAAAAAAAGTTTCGACTATTTTCAACAAAAATAAAAAGTTCGACTACAAAAAGTTTTTTTTTAAAATATATTTTGTTCATGTTTAATCATTATTATTTGACATTGAATTCTTATGTTATTAGTATTGTTATTCATCTCTTTTAATTTAGTTTGTTGTCCATTATAGGTTCATTATGACTTGTTCCTCAACTACAAAAAATAAGACCACGTTAGTTCATCTTAAAGATCTTAAGCCAACACATGTTAACCATCATATACGACTCCGTGTTGTGCATGTTTGGACTGTTTCGGAATGGAACAACTCGAAGAAAATCAAAACATTCGAGATGGTCTTTGTTAATGAATTGGTATGTATTTTTGTTATTTTATACTGTAATTTTTTTCTTTTTCTTTTTGTTGAGCTTAACTCTAAAATTATTTGTTAACGATATAACAATACTTCAATGAGCATTAAGATAAATATATAACGTAAGAAACATGCTGCAAATTTGTTTTTAACTAATTATTACAAATTAATAAACAAAATTAACAAATTTGCCAATAAAAAAGAAGTTTAAAAAAAGACCGCTGCCATATTTTCTTCGAGGTAAGTACATACAAATTGTATGTATCTGCATACATACAAATCTGTTTTACCATATCATTATGTAATCTAACGTTTGATACGCTTTTAATAAATTTATTTTTATATATTTGCCCATTCTGCTTAATGTTTATATTGTTGCTTATTTCATGCTTTGTTTATTAACTGGTGGGGTTAAGCTTTATAATTTTAGGGTAATGGGGGTGAGAGTAATTGCTAATTACACATATATAACTAAAAGAGTAGGTTGGGGTACACTTTTTAATTTTGTTTTGTTCATGTTTTGTTAATTTTCACCTGTTTTGTTATTTATTATTTTTCACTTTTGATATGTATATTTTGAGACTATCCGTCCATCAGACGGGCCTAAAGACTAGTACATGTATATTCCTGAATAATCCGATTTTGTGACTAGGGGTTATTTGTGTACCGTCATGTTAGATGCCACATGGTCCTAAGCTTATACTATGTACATAATCGACAATAATTTAATATCGAAAGCAACATTTTTCGTCGACCTAGTATAATTAAAAGATTAGTAATTTATCTGTTCAAGACAGCTATAGATGATTATGAATTTTCAATTATTATTATATAATATATTAAGTTTAAAGCTTGTTTACAGAGACGGAATCAAAATGTTTTTGTGAGGGAACAATTTTAAAAGTTGTTTGTCATACTTATAAGAGACGTATTCGAGAATGTAAAAAAAAAATGGGCCCTAGCTCTAGAATAGAAAATGGAATCTTGAAAGAATTTCGTTCCCCACACCGGATGTAACACTCATGTTTAATAATACCATTTTTTTAATAAATAAAGATCACACGTGTCGGACAAGGTCTTATTAAATGAAAACGTATGCAATCATAATGCAAGAAACCCGAAAATATATTTTTTATGAAATAATTAGCTTGTATATATATATATATAGAGTATATATCTATTATGATTATTATATATATATTATTTTATATATATATATATATATATATAATATATATATATATATATATAATTAATAAATATATATATATATATATATATATATATACATATATATATATATATATATATATATATATATATATATATATTATATATATATATATATATATAAGTTTATTTAAATTCCAACATATAATCATAAATAATCGACTCATTTTTTATGACCAACTATAGGTAAAAACATACATATATATACAGTATAAATAAATTATGTCGAGTCGATTATCTCCGATAAGAAGTAACATTTGTATGTATTTCCTATTTATTTTTTCTTATGTTTAGAAATTTTTTTATAAATATATCATTTAAATTATAAAAAATTACGTCGTATCAAAATTAAAAGAGTACTATATGTGATTTTGTTATAAGTTAAAAGGGTATTATACCCGATTATTGATATCAAATTCGGACTAGAAACTTTAATATGATAACAACTACATCGAAGAAAACACATGGTTATAATAACCGTATTCAAAACACAAAATTTTGATGAAAAACATGTATAAAAATTAAAAAACCTTATGGTGAAAATGCAAATGCCTGATGGGTAACAAAATATAAAAAAATAAAAACAAAAAAAAATGGTATATAAAGTTTACTTGTCGCCACTAGGTATGAGCATGGGTCAAAACTCAGCCCTTGCAAACCCGAAACCCGACAGGGTAACAAAATCGAACCACGGCCCGTTACCTTATCTGGCGGGTCGGGTTCGAGCGGTCTTGGGTCGTTTTTTGGGTCTTATACTTATCCATAGTCGTTTGCTATCGTCGTTGCATTGCGTGAGTAGTCTGTAAACAATTCAAATACTTTCATACAACCAAAACTGTGAAAGATTGACAAAAATTGTATTGTTTAGTTTTTTTACCAAAATATTAGTAATAAAATGACATCTGTCTAAAAGTTAAGTTTGCTCATTCAATTTGATTTAACTTTACTCTAAGCTTCTAGAATTATCAAATTTTAAAATAAAACAATTTGCAAATTATGAAAATAAACAAAATCATGAACCAAATCGTTAAACACCTTTTAACAAAGTTATATATTTATAAATAAATATTAATTAATGTGGGATGGCTATATGTGCTGATGTTTGCTTCCACATTTCTCTTTCACAAAACTTTCACACAAAACACGAACAAGTCTTCAATACATATCTCGTGACTCAATATATATATTGCAACTTTCCGGTTTCCATGTTGCAAAAAACCTTCCAACATATAATCATAAATAATCGACTCATTTTTTATGACCAACTATAGGTAAAAACATACATATATATACAGTATAAATAAATTATGTCGAGTCGATTATCTCCGATAAGAAGTAACAATATTGGTCGGTGGAGTATGGAGAAAGTAGAAGATAATGATGAAGATGAGTACAAAGTGGAAGATATTCGAGATGAAGAAGATGACGATAGTGGAAAACGACGTCGTAATATGTTAACATTGTTGGCATGGGATAATGGTGGACTGGACTTAAATAGCCACAACAGAGATAAAGTTATTGATGGCATCAAAGGTTTTTTCATCCACCCACGAAGCAGGTCATTTTTTTTTTCTTTTTCTTCTTGTTTTTTTTTTATAAATTATTTGGACTCATTAAAATTCATATTTTGTTATGTGAAATTTCAAATGTAATTTTGACATATAAATATTAGTTTTTAATTTTTTATGAATGAATTACTTTGGCAATTGTATCATAGCTAATGCTGTTGTCCCATGATAGACCATTTGTGGTGGGGACTTGCAACAAAAAGCGAGAGGTTCAAATTGCGTTCTCTGTCATTTAAATTATAATCCTTTTCTCGTGTTTGTCGCGTGATCGGTTGGCGCGAGATCGTTAATAGGTCGGATTATATAATTTTTTTTTTACTACTATTTTAAAAATAATTTTTCACAAACAGCTACTCTATTAATGTACTATAAAATTACATACCCAAACAAAGAAAGTTTTTTTTAACTTTTTTTTATTCTTTTTATTAAAAATCAAAACAACTCAAGTTTTTTATTCTCTCAATAGAGAGATCTTTATCAAAATTAATGTTTCGATAACCAATGACTTCCAAAGAATAAACTTATAACAACGAGAGTAACATTTGTATGTATTTCCTATTGATTTTTTCTTATGTTTAGAAATTTTTTTATAAATATATCATTTAAATTATAAAAAATTACGTCGTATCAAAATTAAAAGAGTACTATATGTGATTTTGTTATAAGTTAAAAGGGTATTATACCCGATTATTGATATCAAATTCGGACTAGAAACTTTAATATGATAACAACTACATCGAAGAAAACACATGGTTATAATAACCGTATTCAAAACACAAAATTTTGATGAAAAACATGTATAAAAATTAAAAAACCTTATGGTGAAAATGCAAATGCCTGATGGGTAACAAAATATAAAAAAATAAAAACAAAAAAAAATGGTATATAAAGTTTACTTGTCGCCACTAGGTATGAGCATGGGTCAAAACTCAGCCCTTGCAAACCCGAAACCCGACAGGGTAACAAAATCGAACCACGGCCCGTTACCTTATCTGGCGGGTCGGGTTCGAGCGGTCTTGGGTCGTTTTTTGGGTCTTATACTTATCCATAGTCGTTTGCTATCGTCGTTGCATTGCGTGAGTAGTCTGTAAACAATTCAAATACTTTCATACAACCAAAACTGTGAAAGATTGACAAAAATTGTATTGTTTAGTTTTTTTACCAAAATATTAGTAATAAAATGACATCTGTCTAAAAGTTAAGTTTGCTCATTCAATTTGATTTAACTTTACTCTAAGCTTCTAGAATTATCAAATTTTAAAATAAAACAATTTGCAAATTATGAAAATAAACAAAATCATGAACCAAATCGTTAAACACCTTTTAACAAAGTTATATATTTATAAATAAATATTAATTAATGTGGGATGGCTATATGTGCTGATGTTTGCTTCCACATTTCTCTTTCACAAAACTTTCACACAAAACACGAACAAGTCTTCAATACATATCTCGTGACTCAATATATATATTGCAACTTTCCGGTTTCCATGTTGCAAAAAACCTTCCAACATATAATCATAAATAATCGACTCATTTTTTATGACCAACTATAGGTAAAAACATACATATATATACAGTATAAATAAATTATGTCGAGTCGATTATCTCCGATAAGAAGTAACAATATTGGTCGGTGGAGTATGGAGAAAGTAGAAGATAATGATGAAGATGAGTACAAAGTGGAAGATATTCGAGATGAAGAAGATGACGATAGTGGAAAACGACGTCGTAATATGTTAACATTGTTGGCATGGGATAATGGTGGACTGGACTTAAATAGCCACAACAGAGATAAAGTTATTGATGGCATCAAAGGTTTTTTCATCCACCCACGAAGCAGGTCATTTTTTTTTTCTTTTTCTTCTTGTTTTTTTTTTTTTTCTTTCTATTTTTTTATTTTTTCCTTTTCCCATGATAGACCATTTTAAATTATAATCCTTTTCTCGTGTTTGTCGCGTGATCGGTTGGCGCGAGATCGTTAATAGGTCGGATTATATAATTTTTTTTTTACTACTATTTTAAATAATTTTTTTTTTTCACTACTTTTCTATCTTTATATAATTTTTTTTTTACTACTATTTTAAATAATTTTTTTTTTTCACTTTCAACTTTTCTATCTTTAAAATATCTCAAATATCCTTAATAGTAAAACTAATATTATCCATGAGCCTATTAAATACCCAATATACTTTTAATGAAATTAATTTACAATATTCATCTCTAAATTACTAAAATATATCTACGTTACCTTTTTTACACTACCACCATCACTGTCGTATCGTGGGAGTATTCGTGTTTTTTTTTTATAAATTATTTGGACTCATTAAAATTCATATTTTGTTATGTGAAATTTCAAATGTAATTTTGACATATAAATATTAGTTTTTAATTTTTTATGAATGAATTACTTTGGCAATTGTATCATAGCTAATGCTGTTGTCCCATGATAGACCATTTGTGGTGGGGACTTGCAACAAAAAGCGAGAGGTTCAAATTGCGTTCTCTGTCATTTAAATTATAATCCTTTTCTCGTGTTTGTCGCGTGATCGGTTGGCGCGAGATCGTTAATAGGTCGGATTATATAATTTTTTTTTTACTACTATTTTAAATAATTTTTTTTTTTCACTTTCAACTTTTCTATCTTTAAAATATCTCAAATATCCTTAATAGTAAAACTAATATTATCCATGAGCCTATTAAATACCCAATATACTTTTAATGAAATTAATTTACAATATTCATCTCTAAATTACTAAAATATATCTACGTTACCTTTTTTACACTACCACCATCACTGTCGTATCGTGGGAGTATTCGTGTAGTTTTTTAATAACAATCTTAATCATTTTAAAAGAGCAGAGTTATCGAAAGGCATGTCTTAAAACAAAGGCAAAGTCGGATTAAACCACATTATGTGATTGATAATGGTTAGAGATAATACAGAAGCAAAATCAATCCAACTATGCAAATGCTTTACGCAATTGTATCTTTTCACCCTATGATTAGGATACCGATTGTCAACGGAATGGAGACCATTTATGGGTATATTTTCAAGGTTCAAGTTTCTAAATATAAGTTACTTCTGAAAATATAATCTTCTTTGGAGTCGGTATAAAAAAAAAAAATTTTTGTTAAATGAAGCCCTTAGAACTTCACTTAACGTGCATTGTATCTTTCCATATCAAAAGTTCACCCCCGGTAAGTGTACATTTTACAACTATTTAATGCACCTTAACGAAAGCCCTTAAGGCTTCGGCTTCGTTTAGCAAACCCAAAAAAAAAAAAAATACTCGGACATAAAAAACTCGTTAAAGGTTTTTAAAATAAATTTTTTTGTAAAAAGAGTTGAAAATAAAGCCGAAGCTCGTAGCCCCAACTTTAACCACCCGTCCTAGCTCCAAACATTTTTGCCAAATTAATATACCTTAAGTTTTCAAATTTTTTTGATAGCGACAACTATTTGTTAAAGGAGTTAAACAGAAGTAAAATGTCATGTATAGTGATTAAAAGTTATTGTTAGGAAACGATTATTTTTGTGTATAACATTTTAATGTGTACTATCTATAACCTTATGTCTACAAACGAAAAACCGGTGGCACGGCCTTTTTAGGTGGAGATTTTTATTATGTCCATTTTAACGTAAGTGACATGAGTTTTTTCATCCCTTTTGGTAGTCTTCGCAGTCATAGTCTCGGAACGATTCTAGTTTGTGAACTTTGTTGTATCGCTAGAATTTGTTTCTCTTTGTACTTGTGATTTCACATCTAGCAACTTGCTAGTTATGTGTTTTTTAATATATTTTCATTCTGCCGTTCTAAAAAAAACAAACGAAAAAAAAATACCTTATTAAGATAATTAATCAGCCAAGTATTTATTTGTTTTTAAATGCGCGTTATTGACTAAAAATATCAGAAAGTTTTATAAGAACACAAAAATGTTCTTCGTTTTATTAAAATAAAATTTTCTGATCATTTTCTCTTTTTTTTTAAGGCGTGAATTAACATATTTGAGTTTGTTTTGTATCAATACATTTTTTTAAACATATATATATGATAATCAGAAATAAATCTATTAAAAAAAGTAATTGTTTATTATGTTCACTTATGAGTTGTACAATTAATTAATTAATTAACACAAATTACGAGTAATTAATTGTACTACTTATTCATGATTATAACCCGTTCTATTGTAACATAAAGGTGAAGCTGGGAGGGGACACCTTAACCCCCGGTACATTTTGGTACCAGCTATGAAACCATCCCCATCAGGCTGACTCCTTGGGCACTCTCTCATTTCACCATGGAATAACCCGTTCTATAGAAAGTCAAAGTAGTAGGTATGATGTAGGATTTTTAGTTTTTTACAGAATGTCAAATAGACAAAATGCGATGAGTGTGCCACGATTTGTCACACATATTTTGTGTATAGTTACTATATATGTTACTGGAATAATTATTATTATCACAAGGCATGGTCTAAGGCAGCTGTCCAAAACCATATGGGGCCATGGGGGTTGGTTCATAAATTAACATGTTTTATATGTACCTAAGTTTAAGTGTGGAACACTCACATATTGTTTTTTTAATCCATAAAATTCATGAGGGCCCAAACATTTATTCATTAATAAAAAAAAATTTTCTGATCATTTTCTCTTTTTTTTTAAGGCGTGAATTAACATATTTGAGTTTGTTTTGTATCAATACATTTTTTTAAACATATATATATGATAATCAGAAATAAATCTATTAAAAAAAGTAATTGTTTATTATGTTCACTTATGAGTTGTACAATTAATTAATTAATTAACACAAATTACGAGTAATTAATTGTACTACTTATTCATGATTATAACCCGTTCTATAGAAAGTCAAAGTAGTAGGTATGATGTAGGATTTTTAGTTTTTTACAGAATGTCAAATAGACAAAATGCGATGAGTGTGCCACGATTTGTCACACATATTTTGTGTATAGTTACTATATATGTTACTGGAATAATTATTATTATCACAAGGCATGGTCTAAGGCAGCTGTCCAAAACCATATGGGGCCATGGGGGTTGGTTCATAAATTAACATGTTTTATATGTACCTAAGTTTAAGTGTGGAACACTCACATATTGTTTTTTTAATCCATAAAATTCATGAGGGCCCAAACATTTATTCATTAATAAAAAAAAATAAAAAATAATTAATCTAGTCAAAGATGAGGTAAGATGTAGACAGTCGTACCTAAATAAAAAGACTTTTCCCAGAAAAGACGTCCTAGAGAAAATGAGCCATTATATGTGTATATGCAAGTATAGTATGTGCTGGTGAACTATATATTTTTTACAGCTAGTGTAACTAAACATGCATGAGTGTGTGAATGAGAGGTCGAGTGTTTGTGTGTGTTCGTGCAAGCATATAAGGCGAGTCACCTCCTATAATCCTACGGGCATCCCCTAACGATCTCGTTTAGCGAGTCCCAAATGCTCCTCTTTTTATGTCCCTCCCAAGCCCGCTTGAGGCATGTAGTCATGTACACTGACATCATAAATATCTCTTCTTCAGTTACTAGCCCGACCGCCATGATCCTATTGTTGTACCTGTTCACACGAACAACATTTTCCTTAAGTTGCGCAGCCATAATGACTCCTATGAATGAATAAACATAGAAAAATTGACTAAATGATCTCGGAAAAAAACTTAATATATACTGACAATAATATCAAGGTTGGGGATGTCCATAGAATCTGTGTGATACATATACATCTTAAGGCCCAATAGTATAAGTATATTAGGCTTATATATATATAGTCACTGCATATCAAGCTATCCTGTACTATTTTCTTATCACTTTCATATATTAGATCATCTTTTTCTGTTTAATGTATATATATATATATATATATATATATATATATATATATATATATATATATATATATATATATATATATATATATATATATATATATATATATATATATATATATATATATATATATATATATATATATATATATATATATATATATATATATATATATATATATATATATATATATATATATATATATATATATATATATATATATATATATATATATATATATATATATATATTATATAATTAATATATTTATGTTTCTCGACATTTATATGGTTCTCATTTTAACTTTTGACTATATATATATATATATATATATATAAGTATATATTGTCGTATAAGACAGACAACAGAAAGAACATGGCTAGATCCAATCACCACTACAACACCCTCCTGGTTAGCTGTTCGATGTTGATAGATAGCTCAATTGTTAATTTTATAACAATGAGTAGATGTCGATATAAATAAAAACACTAATTAACCATCACTTCATTTGAAACAAAACCAAAATAAAAGAGAGAATTAAGCAAAACAAATAAAAAATAAATATAAACAATAATTAATCTAGTCAAAGATGAGGTAAGATGTAGACAGTCGTACCTAAATAAAAAGACTTTTCCCAGAAAAGACGTCCTAGAGAAAATGAGCCATTATATGTGTATATGCAAGTATAGTATGTGCTGGTGAACTATATATTTTTTACAGCTAGTGTAACTAAACATGCATGAGTGTGTGAATGAGAGGTCGAGTGTTTGTGTGTGTTCGTGCAAGCATATAAGGCGAGTCACCTCCTATAATCCTACGGGCATCCCCTAACGATCTCGTTTAGCGAGTCCCAAATGCTCCTCTTTTTATGTCCCTCCCAAGCCCGCTTGAGGCATGTAGTCATGTACACTGACATCATAAATATCTCTTCTTCAGTTACTAGCCCGACCGCCATGATCCTATTGTTGTACCTGTTCACACGAACAACATTTTCCTTAAGTTGCGCAGCCATAATGACTCCTATGAATGAATAAACATAGAAAAATTGACTAAATGATCTCGGAAAAAAACTTAATATATACTGACAATAATATCAAGGTTGGGGATGTCCATAGAATCTGTGTGATACATATACATCTTAAGGCCCAATAGTATAAGTATATTAGGCTTATATATATATAGTCACTGCATATCAAGCTATCCTGTACTATTTTCTTATCACTTTCATATATTAGATCATCTTTTTCTGTTTAATGTTTAGTGCATGTGTCATGCTAAACCATACCTTAAGGTTGCATACTATTTTTCATTGTTTTGTATCATATTCAAATTTAAGTTAGAAATTATGCAATAAAAGTTTTATGATGCAGATGGTATCGAATGTGGGAGAAATTCATACTATTTTGGGCAGTGTATTCTTCATTCTTCACACCAATGGAGTTTGGGTTCTTTAGAGGATTGCCTGACAACCTTTATTTACTAGACATATTTAGTCAGGCAGCTTTCTTGGTCGACATTTTCCTTCAATTCTTTGTTGCTTATAGAGACAGTCAGACCTACAAGATTGTCGTTAGCCGACGTCTCATAGCTATTCGGTCAGTTTTACATCCTCGGCCATATAATGAAGATAAACATTCCATCATATTGATCTTTGCTTCACATTTCTGTCTATTTATAACTTTCTGTATAATTTTTCATTTTTCATTGCAGATACGTGAAATCTCATTTCATCTTTGATATACTTGCGTGCATGCCTTGGGACGTTCTTTACACGGTAACTCTCTAACTCCATGTAAATGCAATAGTACTTTTTTACAACCAATGCTCATAAGATTGTAATGACCAGGCTTCTGGGAAAAAAGAAGAAGTGAGATACCTTTTACTAATCAGGTTGGTACGGGCACGAAAGGTTCTAAAGTTTTTCTCAGAGTTAGAAAAGGACATACGGGTCAAGTATTTGTTCTCAAGGATTATAAAACTAATTGCTGTTGAGCTCTACTGCACGCATACAGCAGCGTGTATATTCTATTATTTGGCTACAACTCTACCAGCTGCAGAAGAGGAATACACATGGATAGGGAGCCTAAAACTTGGCGACTATAGCTACTCAAACTTCAGAGACATTGATCTCTGGAATCGCTATATCACCTCATTATATTTTGCAATTGTTACTATGGCAACAGTGGGTAATTTTGTCATTACTCTTTATTGTTTGCTTTATTGATATAAATATATATTAATATATAAGGTGAATAATGAATGAATGTGGACTTGTGTTCATATAGGTTATGGAGATATTCATGCCGTCAACTTGAGAGAAATGATTTTTGTTATGGTTTATGTCTCATTTGACATGGTTCTTGGTGCTTATTTGATCGGTAATATGACAGCTTTGATTGTAAAAGGATCAAAGACAGAAAGATACAGGGATAGAATGACGGATCTCCTTAAATACATGAACAGAAATAGATTAGGAAGAGATATACGTGACCAAATTAAAGGTCACGTGCGGTTACAATATGATAGTAGCTATACTGATTCTGCTGTTATTCAAGACCTTCCAAGCACTATCCGTGCCAAGGTATGTGTGACACATACCTCCAATACTTTTAATGCTAAATTTACACATTATAGAAAATGTCCAAAATTTACTTTGACTGAACAATGCCTTTGAATCTTTGCAGATATCTGAAACTTTATACAAGTCATACATTGAAAAGGCGTCTATTTTTAGGGGATGCTCTTCGGAATTCATTAAGCACGTTGTAAGTAGAGTCCACGAGGAGTTTTTTCTTCCTGGTGAAGTAATATTGGAACAAGGGACTGTGGTTGATCAAGTTTACTTCGTCTGTCATGGCAAACTGGTAAAACTTCCTATTATTACGGCATTTATTAGATTATGCTTTGACATTAACAGTTAAACAAACACTTACGAATTAGATTTGGTACAGGATGCGATAGTTGTACGTGAAGATGGATCCGAAGAAAAAGTATCAAATCTAAACCCTCATGACTCGTTTGGAGATGTTTCCATTTTATGCAACATTCCCCAAATATACACAATTCGAGTTCAAGAGCTTAGTCGACTTTTGAGGCTTGATAAGCAATCTTTCTCTAACATCCTTGAGATATATTTTCAAGATGGACGGAAGATTCTGAATAACTTACTGGAGGTGATAGCCTTATGTAGTATATTTGTGGTCTTTTGTATTGATTTCCACATTATTATTTTTTATGTATTTATAAACATATGGTTCAGGGAAAAGAGAATGATGTCCGCATGAAACATATGGTGACAGATATCACAGTTCACATTGAAATGCAAGAGGCAGAACTTGCATTAAGGGTCAATAGCTCAGCCCATAATGGAGATTTTGCTCAGCTAAAAAGCTTAATTCGGGCTGGGGCTGACCCGAACAAAACAGATTATGATGGAAGGTCACCCCTGGTATATGTTATTATTTAACATTTTAAAAATCATTGATTAATTGCATACATTTTGCTACCAACTTTTTTGTGTGTGAACAGCATCTTGCAGCATCAAAAGGACATGAAAATATTGCTCTTTTTCTCATTCAAAACGGCGCAGATGTTAACATTTTAGGTAAACTTATAACTTCCTCCAGTCTCGCTTCTGAATATAAATTCTCGTACTTCAATTTTTTCATTACATTGTACTCGTAGATAATTTTGGAAATACGCCTCTGTTGGAAGCCATAAAGAATGGACACGAGAACATAGCTTCCTTAATAGGAAAAGAAGGAGGTTTACTAAACATACAAGACCCGGGTAGTTTTCTTTGTTCATATGTGGCAAAAGGAGACGTAGACTTTATCCGACGAATCCTTTCATATGGAATTGATCCAAATTCAAAAGACTATGATTTTCGAACTCCATTACATGTAGCAACCACACAAGGAATTATTTTAATTGCAAAGTTACTCGTGGAGGTTGGAGCTAGTGTTCTTTTGAGGGATAGGTAGAAGTTTGTGATTATCATATATTCATATATATGCATTAGTTAGGATATTGGTTGCTTGAAATTATTGAACCAAACGGAACGTCTATAATAGTAGTCTTATTGATGGCTATATGCAGATGGGGTAACACTCCGATTGATGAAGCAAGAGTATCTGGAAACAAAATACTGATTAAACTGTTGGAACAAGCCAAATCTTCCCAGCTCTCAGATTTCCCTTCAACCTCGCAGGAACCGACAGGTATTTAAGGATCTTGACTTCTAGTTTCTAACTAATCATTAGTGTCAAAAAAGCCAAAAGATAACCACAGGCCTCATTTTGGTAAAACTTAACTTTTCGCCTTTTCGGTTTTGCTTAATTTCAAAACAACCATCTAACGATGGACTTCTTTGGCATTTCATGACAGACAGAAAGCCAGAAAGGAAATGCACTGTTTACCCATATCAGCCATGGGAGCCAAAGGTTCAATCCAAGTATGGAGTTGTATTATGGGTTCCAGAAGCTATCGACGAGCTCATGAAAACAGCAGCGACTCATTTGAATTTAGATCTTCTTCCCACTTCTTGTATCATAACAGAAGATGCAGGTAAACTTTTGGATGTGGATATGATTACAGATGGACAAAAACTCTACTTAGTCACTACCTAATCATCATTTATGCATCTGTTTTGTCATATATATCATGCTGCAAGTGTTGTTATTGTTGCTTGCATATAAACTTGGCACAGTTTTATGTGATTTATAAAAGGGTGATATTTCAATTCGTATATATTGTTTCTTTCTTCATTAGCTACTTATATTTTCAATTTATCTTGTTTTATTATGGATATACTGATATACATTGAGCTTTTCATTGAAAAAACATGAGAGACAGAAACAAGCAAAATGTAAGCCTAAAATTATAATCAAGCTTTTTTAGATACCAATGATAAGCAATGTAAATGATTTGGGCTCTAAATGAACCCAACGTTCGACAAATCGTTCAGTAGGAAGTTCTTTGGTATTCGTTTGTTAAGTTATATGAATGAACATGAACATAGTACCATTCTTTCATTTATGTTCATGACATCAAATGTTTTTCTAATGCATTATTGCATATATATATATATAGAAGTATAAATCAGGGGTTAACTTTACTTGTTTTGCTATCTAACTTTCAGACCTTCATCGTGTGTATTAAACTCATAATTTTGTTTATCGGGTTTAGTATCTGTGAATGTAACTAATTATAGACGAATGTTTATAGTGTGAAAAAACTAAAGTTGCATTCATTGTATGTAATGAACTTTCAAATCTTGTGCATTGTATGTATCCGACCAATCAAAAACTTACAAGTGGCAGCTTATATGGTTGTCACATATACCCGAATACATACAATGCACATGGTTCAAAAGTTCATTACATACAATGAACAAAACTTTAGTGTTTTCACACTATATATAGATATTCATTTATAGTTAATAACATTTACAGATACTAAACCCTATGTTTATCTAACTTTTAAAAATAAGATTGTTTGTATTAAACCTTAATTGTGCATATCTAACTTTCAAAATCTAATTAATTATACACACGAAAAACAGACAAAGTTGTATACATAAAACAGCAAATTGGTCAAAACTGAATAAATATATAGAATAGTAAAATGGAAAAAGCTAACCGGTCCTACGTCAAAAGTTTACATGTTTTATTAGGTTTCTAATATAAAAAAAAGTCTTTAAAATAGCACACAACAACAAGATGCACAAAGTTTATTATTTATTTCTTGCACTAAACCCCAAAATTTATATGTGCTTCATAAGTCCGGTCCTTATAACGCGTCTTCCCTCGCGTCCGACGCCAAGAAGGGGGGAAGACGCTATTAACACGGGGTGCATCCAAGGCAGCATCTGGGAGGTAACTTTAGACGCGCGTCCTATACTGATGTGAGGGGAAGAATAGGAGAAGAATAGGGGGTTATAAGGAGGGGGTGTTATTGGGGTGTTCTAGGAGAGAGAAAAACTGATGAATAGTGGAAAAATAGGGGAAAACGCGGGTTCCTATAAGGAGTGACCTAAGATGAGCAAAAAGTAAATAAGAAAAAAAGGAAACAAAAATGTTGACGTTAAAAAAAAAGGGTAATGGGGGGAACCCTAGCCCCGGTACCACAATTGGATATCCATCGACCCACCCCGTATGAGCCATATGATGCCGGTAAAATACCTTCATCCTAATCCCCACATGATCTGGGCACCCCGAAGGATCGAACCCGCGTATTTAAACTTCACATATGGGTCTAGGCTTATTCATTGGTAACGGGTACCTTAAAGGAATTATTTTTTGTGCCCAGCGGCAATCGAACCTGAGACCTTAAGGTAATCAAGTGTTTGCCTTACCACTAGGCTAATTCCTTGTTGGTAACAAAAATGTTGACGTTACTGCATATTATACTACTCCCGACAATCTACATGAAGATGTGATCTCTTTTAATTTGTGATCGTCGAATTCAATTCTAATACCAAAACTTTTGTCCTAGTTGAGAAGGAAAACAAGAAAAAAACACCCGACAACATTAATCTTTACAAAAGCTAAATAGTTCTTAGTTAAGTCAAGTAGTCGTTACCGATCGAAAAAAAAGTCAAGTAGTCATTAATATAGAATTAGAATAAAAACACATTAGAATTAGAATAAAAAGACTTCCACCTCTTGTGTCCACTCACGCATCACATACCAACTTATCATCATTCATCTTTTTGTTTTCTTCTTTTTATCAACTTCAATTTTATAATTCAAACCTGTTTTATGCAGATATGAAAAGAAAGATAAATGCATAAATTTGAAATTTTATTGTGATATTTTTGGATGTATAAGTATAACACAATATGAGAAAATGAGTTATGATGTAGACGAGTATATGATTAAAGATCAACTTAAAAGATAGAATTCATATGGTTAAAATAAAAAATAGATCAAACTATTGATACATAGATTTTACTATTTCTCTTTTTTGATTATTTATCCATTACCTTCATGTGTCCTTATCTCATTTCTAAACATGTTTAAACTCATGAGTTTTAACTATATATATAAAAAGAAAATAAGTAGAAAGTTTGAAAAAGTTGCAAGAATATAATCTTTGTTTTATATATGTGACAAGACGATATTTCCATCACGTAAGGGGCACATTAACCTGTTAATGGATGAAACCACAGTTGCAACGAAACCACAATTTCAGGGACCATGGAGCTAGCAAACTTGAAAAGGGATTACTGCTACAAAAGTGGACAAATCACAAGAACCATTTTTGCATTAAATTTACGTGGTAAAATGTGTGGTGATGTCGTGGATAAGTTATAGGAGAAGGGCTCCTTAGTTTAAAAGATATCATGGATTTAATCAAGCTGGTATGTTTTTGGTACAAAAGTGACCGAGGCTAAATTGCGTTGAAAATGTGAAAAGGTATATGGTAAATGATCTACTTATTCAAATCTCTTAGTACGATTGAATAGAAAAAAGAGAAAGAGAGTGAGAAAGATTTCCTTTATTTGGTCAGAGAATGAGAATACAATTGAGAATGGAGAGAAGATTCTTATTCTCTACAAGAATGAAAATGAAAAAAAAAATTGTTTTGTTTTGATAATGTTATATGTATTAATTTCAATTATAAATTAAAATTTCGTACTTTTCTTGTATTTTGTATCAAACGAGAGAATAATTTTATTTCCAAGTCATTATTTTCTTTTACACTATTTTCAATTTCTATTAGATTTTATTTCCTCCATCAAACACCCCTATATAATTAAATTCAATGTGATATTACATGCATTTTACACTTGACCGGGAGTCAATTCCATATACACATCAAACACCAAGATTTAAATTTTTATTTTCCGACAACTCGACAAGTATATATGCAAACGAACCTAAACTAGAGTTATTCCACTATGTAAAGGATCACGAATACCTTGATTAAGGACTGCGTCACAAACCACAAACTACAACCGCCAACTACATGATTTCATATTTTCAAAAATCTTTTACAAAAAGTACAATTTTAATGATGGAACCACTGTGACAAAATAATTAATCGCTATATATGATAGATTACCGCCACCGAAGATTGGTAGATTATTATCTACACAAGTTTTGATTATATACAACAACGGTGTAAAAGTATATTAAAATTAATAGAAATTCTCTAAAGTTGCTTTCAACTTTAAAGGTAAAATTGAAACAACTTTAACCTTTAGATTAAAATTAAAGGTGTAGGTCCCAACTCAATAGATGGTACTACCTGAAGACACCTCTATGTCGATGGTGAGGTTACTTTGCAATATACACACTGATCTGGAGACGACCAGTTGCAGTATGTATATACCAGGTTAATGGTTAGATTACTTATTAAGGTGACAAAGTGTAATAAGTAAAGACAATGCAATAAATAACTACTTGTAAAGTAAATCTGGTGAGATCGATATGTAATTTTTCAAGTGTAATTTATTTATTATCGTTAAATAAATTACAAGGTTGTTGCGGAACCAAGATAATACAAATATGTAATTATTCTAACAACCTATGAAGTACAATGATCTAATACTTGGAAATTCTCTTCAACAATCGAAACACTTAAAGTTGTGAAATGTTACTTTTTGCGATTGAGAGAATATTGCACAAGTTCACCAAGAAATGCAAATGTCTGAATATGCAAAGTATTTCTTGGTTGTGCAAAGACCTCTATTTATAGATAAAGTTGTCATTGAGATTCCAACTTTATCGTACAAATATGGTTGAGAGCATTTAAGGAAGCAATACGACTTCCAATTAAATGTTGTATAAAGTATGACATAAAGTCACTTTATTCAACCTGCTTTATGTACTTTTGTACTTTAAACATAGACAATTGTTATTGTCCGGTTAATAGCACATAAAGCATAAAGATCTTCCTCGTAATCAGTGTAAAGCTTTGTAAAGGCTTTAAACTGATGTTCTCCAGTTTCTATCTGAATAGAATGTCAACTGGGCTTCGCTGCCATTGTCATTCTCTATCTTCCATTTGTTGTCTTCGACTCCAATTGGAATGTCTTCATATCTGGTCAGATCTCAACTGGAGGAAGTCTTCAGTTGCGTTAACTGTACGTTGCAACTGGACTTCATATATTTCTGGACAATTTCTTCAGGTCTCCAGATGCAACTGGAGACTGGCCAGTTTATCAGTAAACTGGTCCTAACAAATTCCCCCTAATTGTCCTGAAATATTGCCAAGTCTTTTCTAGTTCTTGTATCTATACAAGTATGAACTGGAAAGACTTGTTTGACTAAATCTATCTAAATTTTCCAAGGCATTTTTATAGATCATTAAATGCCTTGGGTTTTTCTTTGAGTTTGTTAGATTTAATCCGTTATCTACCTTGTGGTTACAAACTGGTAACTTCATTTATACAAGGAAATGAAATTTATACAAGTTACAAGAGTGTAAATAAAATTACAAGATGATAACTGAAGGAAAACTTATACAGATGGCCCTTCGCCAGTTTTCCTTCTCTTGGCAGCTGTAGAGATGGGTTGGTTGTCTTCAGGATCAAAGTTCAGTTTTCTTCAACACTTTCCTTGAACTTGATAAGACTTTGAAGCACATGAATCCAACCTCTTTCCAACTTGTTTTTCTGCTGCCTAGCCTCCAACACATTCAACATCTCCACATGCTCAGAATGGCCATACCTATGGATGTCTGGATTTTCAGTTGAGCACATTGGTTCATTGAAGTACATAACCCCAACTGTAAAGTATTGAGTTCCAGGCTTGATCGACACTTTGACATCAATGATCTTGCCTGGTTTATATCGACGCTGCATTACTTCAGTCAAGTATGCACGTGCTTCAGATTCATTAGCCAGTTGGATCTGGCTAGTGCTCAGTTTTTGCACTGCAGCTCGGATATCTTCAGTTGTGGGCTCATTTGGTTGCACCCAAGTCCTCAAATCTGCATCTCTTGGCAGTGGTTTCAGTTTTCCTTTTGACTTGGGTGGATTCAGTACTCTTCTGACCACTTTCTTGACATTTTCCATTCTCCTTTGAATTCCACTGGCCCTAATCTCTCTGGCCTTCTCCACTGATACAACAATGTTCTTGGCATCATATTCAGCCTCATCATCAGGATAATGTTTGTCTAGCTCGATATCAAGCATTTCATTCAACATACCAATTATCCTTTGATCAGTTTTAACCTTCAAGTACTGCTCCAGTGGGATGCCTAACAGATTGGCATCACTAGCATCAAGTATCTTCAATCTTTCCAGTTGTCCTCTGGCAACCAATTGGTTAGCTTGCTTTTGTTTCTTTCTTTCTTTTATACCATCACCAATTCTTGCCAGTCTTTTGCTATCACTATCAGACACTGGAGGAAGCCTATCAGGATTACCAGTTTCTAGCACACTGGCATCAGTACCACTTGCTTTTGCTTCATCAGTTGCAATCATTTTGCCCTTATCAACATTCCCCCTATCACCATCACCTTCAAACTCTTCAATAATCTGCTGGCTAGCATCAGTACTAGCAGCAACACCAGCAACAACTACTTGCCTTTCCACCAGATTTCTTGTACCTGCACCTGGCAATCTTGGTGCAAGGACAATTCTTTCCCCCTTGGCAGCATCTAGACCTGCTCGAATTGCTTCCCAGTATGTGTTGCTGCTGGGTAATCGGTCAAGAGGCTGCCACGACTGCATATCCTTGCACTCTTTGAAGATCGTGCAAACCATTCGGAATGACCTCCAAAGGTGGTTGGTCTCTTGAGACTGAGTCAAAACATTACCAGCAACGTGGTCTTGACTAGTCTTCAGTTCTTCTAACAACTTGACATTATCTGGAGAGAGACCAGCCAGTGCAGTTTTTCTTTCCTCCTCTTTCTTTTTCAAATTCTCCACTTCAGTTGCCAGTTTATCAACACTAGTCGAATGTGCAGACAGTTGGGTGTTCAGAGCATTTACAGCACCTCTCAACTGATTGACCTCAGCAGTTAATGGGGCCAGATCAACCTGAGGAGCTGGTATCTTGGCGATCTCAGACATCACCTTTTTAACTAATTCATCTTCTCTGGCAGCCAATGTCTCATCAATCTTTTGACCAACTGAAGTGGCCACCTGTTGCCCAAGCTCAACCATATTAAGGCCAGGTCTATTGAACAGTTCCTTAACCTGCCTTTCTATCTCTTTCAAATCAACCTCTGATGATCGAACAGTAGTACCCAGCAGGTTGGAGATAGATGTGGAGACTTTCGTCTGAGTTAAGTCAAAAGCTTCTTTTAATGAAGCTGATAAGGTGTTGCAGCTTCTGACCAACTCGTTGAGCTTTTGGAATACCAAGTCCTCATTTGCAGCAAACTTATTGATCCCCAGATCCACAACCTTTTGATTTGTCAGTGTATCTTTGTTGAATCTGGAGAAGGACTTAGTGTTTTTGTCAATTGCCTTCTGAATATCCTCCACCCTGGTAAGAAGGTTTCGGATATCGGCTTGAAATGAGACAAATTGACTGTACAGTGACGGAGGAGAAAGTGTCACTGGACCAGCAACAGGTGTTATTGGAGCAACTGGAGAGGGAAAAGTAAGGGGATCCTCATCAGTTGACTCCACAGTAGAAACATAAATAGAACCAGGAGTGGGAAAAAGAAGGACGTCTAGAGAGATCAATTTGTTGGACATGCTGAGAATGCTCAGGTGTGTCCAACGGCGGCGGTGGTGGCATGTGCCTATTTCTAGGCACAAAGAGTGAAGATATAAGGGATCGAGGTCTTTCTTGTGGAATTCTAGTAAGCGTATCTGTAGAGGAAACTGAAATTGTTTGATCTGGGGGCGGATCAAGAGATGAAGGGAGTTGATCTTGTATAGAAGCATCAACTATCTCTTGATCAGAAGCTGTTCCTTCAGAATCTGAAGACTCTAGCTGGAACTCATCAACATCCATGCCCAGATTCATGAATGATAGAGATGGCTGATCAGATTGATCAGTCTCCTGATGACCTTCTCCAGTTTCCTGGAAGGTTTCATCAGTTGGTGGTGCAGTTGCCGTAGCAACTTCACCAGGGATAGAGGTCACTGGGATTGCCTCAGTTATAACTGCTCTATCCACAGTCATAACATCACTGGCCGTAGAGTTTGGAGCTTCAGTCTCCAGCTGTGACTGGCCGAAGACATCGTCAGCTCGTGCAAGAAAAGAAGTGTCAGAAATTTGGCCAGACTCAAATTGTGCAGATACGGACTCTACTCTGGGTTGGGGTAGCCCAGTATTAACTTCACCACTCTCTCATACAGAAATTTCGAGAGTGGTTGCTTGCGGTTCTCCCATTTGATTATCTCCAGCAACCTGTTGGGAGGAAGCTGGAGGGCTGGTTGGGTTTCTACTGTCAGTGGCAAGTGCTGACTGATTCCTAAGACGACGTGATCTGGTTGCCTTTGGAACACCCTGGAGACCTGTTGGGAGGTCTCCAGTGACAGTGGAGGGAACTGACAAGCTGGAGCTGGAAGGGTTAGACAGTTGTTCAGGTCCAACAACCGTCACTAATCCAGCAGACGAACTGGTGGGTCCCTCATTATTTTGAGGCCCGCCCAGTTGCCTTTCTGACTCACCTTGGACTGGTGCATCAGTTTTAGCGAATGCCAGCCGCATTCTTTCAGGAATATCAACCTCCCCAGTTGTTGATGCTAGGGAGTCAAGATTCCTTAACATTTCTGGGCAGTGTACAAAGATTGAGTGTTATGATATTCAACACTCCCCAGAATTTCAAGGAAACAGAGGGATAAATACCTGGAGAAGGGGATGCACAGTCCCCTGGTGCCCTTCAGCTTTTGAACAAGGCCCCTGAACAGGATATCGGCAAAATCCACTCTGAGTCCGTACCACAAGCAGTAGGCCATTTCTGCTTGTGTGGAGTTTATCTGGTCTAATCCACCAGAACTCCCACCCATGCTCTCCACCAGATGGATGAAGAAATACTTCCAAGATAGAGAGAGACCTTTCATGGTCATGGGTCCCTTTGTCTTCAACACCCCATTTTCCAAGCAATCATTGTGTCCCATATCAAGGAGAACTTGTCTGAAATTTTGGTTGGGGGAGATGACAACTGGAGATTCTCCTTGTCTCCAGTAGTTGAGGTGTAAAGCATTCCTCAACGTTTCTGCCGTTATTGTACACGTGACTATTCCATTTTTAAGAGTGAAGGAGATGGATGAACAGTCGTCTGAGAGTTGTGCAGTGTACCAAAACTCACACAAGTAATCATGATATAACTTGCGTGGGTTAAGAGAGAAAGACTCGCCGATTGGAGAATCACGAAGAAAGTGTTGGATTCGTCCAATGAGAGTATCGGCAGTCTGAACCCCTTGCAAACTAGCCATCGGATTATTTGGGTTTAATTTGATGAGCGTAGTATTGCCAGGAGCACCAGGTGCCTGTCTGACACCTGGTGGGGGAACATATGGGACAGTGAGGAGATTTATATCTCTTGATCTGGATGATTTAGGTGCCATTGAAAGTGAAATTGAGAATTTTGGAATTAGGGTTCTTGATTTATTGAGCAGCGAGAGAAAAGAAGCAATTGTTGATGATTGGGAAGTAAATGAAGGAATGTGAAAGGAAGTAAATGGTAACCGGAGTAAATGTGGGGGTATTTATAAGGGTACAAAATCCCAATATAAATAAGAAAATATTATTTTAATCCCCAAATTTTCTAAAACAAAAGATATTTTGATTTATGAAAAATTTGAATTTCAAAAATATTTAATACCATCAAGTCAGCATTAAATGCTACGACGGCCGATATTCCCACGCGCCCACTAACCTTTCTCAATCCCCATAAACAGTGCATGTTTTTACCAAAAAGTCTTTCACACGTCACACGACGGTTGCAAGTGGGAAAATACACTTGAGTACCATCACGTGTCACAAAAATTGACCAAGTATTTTTCCAACGTTATGAAATCTGGTTGATCACCAGTTTTAAGACAAGACTGAACAAGTACACTGGAGGAATAGTCCAGTGCCTGTTTCCAACTGGAGAGTTCTCCAGTTGCCATTTTCAAACAAAAAGAATTTTAGTAAGAAAATTATTTTGAGTCTTTCCCCTTAAAATGATGATCCAGAAATCGATTAGTGCCAGGATAGTATCACAAAGGCATTCGATAGCCTGGCGAGCAAAGATTATCTGGACTGCCTCAACTGGAGAACTTCATCAGTGTCACTGACGCGTTCATAACAAAATCTCCAGTTTTAAGGATTTAACATTCGCAGTTCGCTGATGAGATGTTTAAAAGTTTTCTCATCAAGAGGTTTTGTAAAAACATCAGCGAGCTGTTTGTCAGTGGGGATGAAATGAATTTCAATGTCTCCTTCATAACATGATCACGAATAAAATGATACCTGATGTCAATATGCTTTGTCTTTTAGTGCATCACTGGGTTGTGAGATATAGCAATTGCACTGGTGTTGTCACAAAAGATTGGGGTCCTTGTATACTTCTGACCATAATCTAGTAACTGGTTCTTGATCCAGAGAATCTGGGCACAACAACTGGCCGCAGAAATGTACTATGCCTCAGCAGTGGACATAGAGACTGACGTCTGCTTCTTGCTGGTCCAACTCACCAGTTTTCCTCCAAGGAAATGACAACCTCCAGTTGTTGACTTTCTATCTATCTTACAACCTGCATGATATGAATCTGAATAACCATTAGATCTAACCCAGAGCCTTTGGGATACCAAAGACCAAGGCTAGGACACCCTTTCAGGTATCTGAAGATGCGCTTAACAGCATGCAAATGTGATTCTTTTGGGTTAGCCTGAAATCTGGCACATAGACATGTTGCAAACATTATATCTAGTCGACTGGCAGTTAAATACATCAGTGAACCAATCATACCACGATATTCAGTGGTGTTCACTGGTTTGCCAGTTGGGCCAGAGTCCAAATTTAAAGGTGCTGCAATAGGTGTGTTTTTAGATGGGATTGAATCATATTTGTATTTTCTTAACAAATCTCTGACATATTTTTCTTGGTTTATAAAAATTCCATTTTCAGTTTGCTTAATCTGAAGAACCAAGAAAAATGTTAATTCACCCATTAAACTCATTTCATACTCAGATGACATGATTTTAGAAAACTTTTTACTCATTGCATCATCAGTTGAACCAAATATAATATCATCAACATAAATTTGTACCAGTAAGATATTACCTTTTTCTTTCAAGATAAATAAGGTATTATCTATTGCACCTCTTTGAAAGCCATTTTTGAGAAGATGTTTAGTTAAAGTATCATACCAGGCTCTTGGGGCTTGTCTTAGACCATACAAAGCTTTGTTCAGTCTATACACCCAGTGAGGATGCTTCTCATTATTGAAAGAAATCTGAGGTATCCCATCCACCAATTGTTTTCGAGACAATTTGTTAATATTTTTGAAATTAAGATGGGATAATCTTTTATGCCATAACCAATTGGTGTCCTCATCAGCCTTGGTATAGAAACACTGCTCTTTTGGAGCTGGTTCCATATCCATGATGTACACATTTCCTTTTCTTGGTGCAACCATCACCACCTTCCAATCCTTGTTAAATATGGTGCCTTGAGCAATATCGAACAAAACTCTGTAGCCATCATCACAAAGTTGGCTTACACTGATCAGGTTGTATTTCAAACCATTCACAAATGTAACTCTTTTGAATTCGACCTGTCCGTTATTGAGCACACCATATCCTTCAGTCTTTCCATTTTGATCATTACCAAACGTCACTACCGGTCCATCTTGGACAGTGAACTCTTCCAGCAGGGGCTTACATCCGGTCATAGTCCGGCCAGCAGCGCTGTCCAGATACCAGGTGTTCTTCTTTCGATCACCCTGCACACCCATAAAAAATCATCAGTTTTTTGTGAACCCATCTTTTCTTGATGGGTTCACTGGACTTCACTTCAGAAGTCTCAGTTGATTGCTGTGGTGTAGAACTGGATGCTGTATCTGGAGCTGTTTTATCAGCTCCAGGTGAAGGAGTAAAAACGATTGGTACTTGATATTTGTTCCCCTTTTTCTTTTCATTTTTAGCTCCAGATTGAGCAATTTTTTGTTTTTGTTTCAAAGGGGTTTTGATATTTTGTTTTTCAACTGGAGGAGACGAGGCTCCTTCCAGATTTTTAATTCTGGCAGTGCAACTCTGAACCTGCCTGGACAAAAGTTGGAGTTGACTTTCCAGTCTTGACAAAACATCTTTTTCAGTAGGCTGCTAAACCTTGGACTTAGGTTCAGCTGGAGTTTTAGTCTTATGATTCTTGGGCTCCTTGGACTTTTGAGGTAAAGGCTTATCACCAGCAACCTTTTTAACTGGAGCTCTAGCCTGATTAGCTCCAGGTTTAACCTCAGAGGGGGTGGTCTCAATGGGTTCAGTTTTGATATCTGTAGGCTGGTCATATGGGGTAACTCGCCTAAGAGCTGGAGGCATAGTGTGGATATCTGGAATGATACTGGCCATGTGCACATCTCCAGATTTATAAGCATTTTTCTGTGCATCAATGGTGTTTGTAAAAGCATCATAATTTAATCCAGATGCCCTTATCCAGGATTTGACAATCTTCTGTTCTTTTTCAAGATCAGATTTTAGTTTTTGATTTTCAAAATCCAATGCCTCATATTTCAAAACTGACTCCTTGAGAGCCAACTGGACACTTTGCAAGTTTGAAATTTGTGGTTTTAAATTATTTAATTCTGTCAGAACTGTTTCTAAATATCTTTCACTGTCAGTTCTAACAGTTTCAACAAAAATCAAATCACTGTTAAGTGATTCAGCAAGGTCCAGTTTCAGTTCTGGGTCAAGTTGAATGTCATACTCACAAACCTTTTTCAAAATGATGTCCACCCATCTTCCAGAAATAACATCATCTTTCACCACATGTTGCTGGTCCTTCAAAGCCATGAAACACATGTCCCTAATCTCTTCATCATCATCAGATGAGTCATCAGAGTATTCCCATTTTCCCTCAGTTTGTGCAATCATGCACTGATTTTTCTCTTTTTCCATGGACAGTAAGGCAATATGGGTTTTAAACTTCTTGTACTTAGCTTTATAGCCATCATCAGCCCGATTATTGTTAGGGACAGGGGGACCAGTTTGATTGTTCAACTGACTAGATCTGCATTCCTTCATGAAATGACCTTTCTTGCCACACTTATAGCATGTAAGATTGGTCTTATCCAGAGAGTTGGAGCTGGAAGCATTGTTGGAACCATTAAATCTATTAGATTTATGCTTAAACCTGTTAAAGGTTTTAGCAATCATGGCTACCAGATCATCATTGTCAGTTTCATCACTGATTTCAGTGGTCAGACCTGAGTTCAGAAAACTGTTCAACATCTCCTTCATAGAATGTGACTGGACATTCTCAGTAGATATTAAAGCAGCACAAGGTTTCTCAGTTATACTAGAAACCTTTGAACTCTGGGCATGATTTAAAGCATCCTGCTCAGCCACAAGTCTCTGTGCATTGTTATCTTCAGTGAATCTGAAGGCTCCATAAAGAGATGCAAGAGTGTGGTTGTGCAGGGTCTTACCTTGTCTTAGGACAAGAATCATGTTTTCCCATTTGGAAGGAAGAATATCACAAAACTTCTCAAGAAGAATATCCTTATCCTTCTCTACACCCAGCTCTCAGTTGATTAATCACACTGGTGAATCTGATATAAGTACCAGTCAGGCTCTCATTGGGTAAAGCAAAGAAGGATTCATACTTCTTGTTTAAAGCAACTTTCCTGGTGACAATGGTGTTATCACCTCCTTCAAACTGAAGGACCAATTCATCCCACATTGCCTTGGCACTGGGGAACAACACAAGTGTTGGAATAAGGTCTTCAGGAACAGCCCCAAGGATCATGTTTTTCAGTCTGGTGTCCAAGTCCACCAGTCTGCGATCCTCATCAGACCAATGGTCTTCAGGCTTTTCTCTAGAGCCCCTTCTAGATCCAGTAGGATCAAGAAAAGGACTAACCCCTTGAGACATGGGTACATGTGGGCCATCCTTAAGGATTCTCAACATGTATCTCTCTATCCCACCAAAATGCAAGAGCATTCTGGCCTTCCATGTACCAAAGGTCTCGCTGTTTCCATCGAATTTGGGAACAGGAGTATTGGAATAATGTACATGGACATGGTTAGGGGGAGTAGTAGGAGGAGGAGGATTAGTATTAACATTTTGAATAGGTGGATTATTAACATTAGGGTTTTCACCTTGACCAGAACCATCCTCACCTTCAGTAGTAGTCATCTAAGCAGATCTAGGCAAATATATTAGCCTTCTGCTCTGATACCACTTGTAGGTCCCAACTCAATAGATGGTACTACCTGAAGACACCTCTATGTCGATGGTGAGGTTACTTTGCAATATACACACTGATCTGGAGACGACCAGTTGCAGTATGTATATACCAGGTTAATGGTTAGATTACTTATTAAGGTGACAAAGTGTAATAAGTAAAGATAATGCAATAAATAACTACTTGTAAAGTAAATCTGGTGAGATCGATATGTAATTTTTCAAGTGTAATTTATTTATTATCGTTAAATAAATTACAAGGTTGTTGCGGAACCAAGATAATACAAATATGTAATTATCCTAACAACCTATGAAGTACAATAATCTAATACTTGATAAAAGTTATATGAATTGATTGAGTTATAGATGTAGTTTCATTGGGTATAATTTTCATCAAGTATTATATAACACAAAAAAATACATTTACGGTCAAAGTTAAAAAACAAAGACTTTGAATATTCAAAATGTGACACTTTTAGTGGGACGGAGGGAGTATAATATTTACAGACTTATACGAGTATATAAGAAGACAAGTTTATTACTCTTTTTTATATACTGTATATAATAACTTTTTCTTACAGAATATTAAACAGAATCGATCTACCGATCGCTAGAGAATCTCTTTTTCACAAATTTCATATATACAGAACACATATACATACACATTATCCAACAATTCATTTCTTGTAAGTTGTAACTGAACACTCAAGACTCAAGAGTTAATCAAAAAAAGGTATATCAACTTTCCCAGTTTCCCACATTAATTAAGTTGCATATATAAAACTTCCATAATACAGACTATACAGTAGAAAAAGATCCAAAAGATAAGTTTATCTGTTCATTTATATGCAGAAGTTTGATATATATCAATCAATCAATCTTTCAAGTGATCAGGCAACTTGATTATATTAGATGAGAAACGAAGGGCAGCGAAGGAAAGTGATCAAGGATGATGAGGAAGAGTACAAAATAGAGGATTTTCGGGAAGACAAAAAACGAGGATGTCGTAACCTGTTAACGACATTGTTGGCAGGGGATGTTGGTGGGCAGGACTCTAGTCACAATAGAGGATTTTCGGGAAGACAAAAAACGAGGATGTCGTAACCTGTTAACGACATTGTTGGCAGGGGATGTTGGTGGGCAGGACTCTAGTCACAATAGAGGATTTGAAGACAAAAAACGAGGATGTCGTAACCTGTTAACGACATTGTTGGCAGGGGATGTTGGTGGGCAGGACTCTAGTCACAATAGAGGATTTTCGGGAAGACAAAAAACGAGGATGTCGTAACCTGTTAACGACATTGTTGGCAGGGGATGTTGGTGGGCAGGACTCTAGTCACAATAGAGGATTTTCGGGAAGACAAAAAACGAGGATGTCGTAACCTGTTAACGACATTGTTGGCAGGGGATGTTGGTGGGCAGGACTCTAGTCACAATAGAGGATTTTCGGGAAGACAAAAAACGAGGATGTCGTAACCTGTTAACGACATTGTTGGCAGGGGATGTTGGTGGGCAGGACTCTAGTCACAATAGAGGATTTGAAGACAAAAAACGAGGATGTCGTAACCTGTTAACGACATTGTTGGCAGGGGATGTTGGTGGGCAGGACTCTAGTCACAATAGAGGATTTTCGGGAAGACAAAAAACGAGGATGTCGTAACCTGTTAACGACATTGTTGGCAGGGGATGTTGGTGGGCAGGACTCTAGTCACAATAGAGGATTTTCGGGAAGACAAAAAACGAGGATGTCGTAACCTGTTAACGACATTGTTGGCAGGGGATGTTGGTGGGCAGGACTCTAGTCACAATAGAGGATTTGAAGACAAAAAACGAGGATGTCGTAACCTGTTAACGACATTGTTGGCAGGGGATGTTGGTGGGCAGGACTCTAGTCACAATAGAGGATTTTCGGGAAGACAAAAAACGAGGATGTCGTAACCTGTTAACGACATTGTTGGCAGGGGATGTTGGTGGGCAGGACTCTAGTCACAATAGAGGATTTTCGGGAAGACAAAAAACGAGGATGTCGTAACCTGTTAACGACATTGTTGGCAGGGGATGTTGGTGGGCAGGACTCTAGTCACAATAGAGGATTTGATAGAGACAAAAAACGAGGATGTCGTAACCTGTTAACGACATTGTTGGCAGGGGATGTTGGTGGGCAGGACTCTAGTCACAATAGAGGATTTGATAGAGAAAGTAAATTCAATGATCAAGTTTGAATCTTAACCCTTTGATTTTCATCAAAGGGTTAAGGATGATTCAACTTTTACCCATAAAATTGGATCAACTTTATGGGATTCTTATTAAAATAGGGTTAAACTCATACATATGGAATGACTTTTTTTTAAAAAAAATTGGTTTTTATATATATTTGTATTTTGTTTTTGTGTGTTCAATTGAGTCATTGTACTCTTTGTTTAAAAAAAAACTACTCCCTCCGTCACACTAAAAGTGCACATTTTGAATATTTAAAATCTTTGTTTTTTAATTTTGACTTTAAATATATTTGTGTGTGTTATATAATACTTGATAAAAGTTATATGAATTGATTGAGTTATAGATGTAGTTTCATTGGGTATAATTTTCATCAAGTATTATATAACACAAAAAAATACATTTACGGTCAAAGTTAAAAAACAAAGACTTTGAATATTCAAAATGTGACACTTTTAGTGGGACGGAGGGAGTATAATATTTACAGACTTATACGAGTATATAAGAAGACAAGTTTATTACTCTTTTTTATATACTGTATATAATAACTTTTTCTTACAGAATATTAAACAGAATCGATCTACCGATCGCTAGAGAATCTCTTTTTCACAAATTTCATATATACAGAACACATATACATACACATTATCCAACAATTCATTTCTTGTAAGTTGTAACTGAACACTCAAGACTCAAGAGTTAATCAAAAAAAGGTATATCAACTTTCCCAGTTTCCCACATTAATTAAGTTGCATATATAAAACTTCCATAATACAGACTATACAGTAGAAAAAGATCCAAAAGATAAGTTTATCTGTTCATTTATATGCAGAAGTTTGATATATATCAATCAATCAATCTTTCAAGTGATCAGGCAACTTGATTATATTAGATGAGAAACGAAGGGCAGCGAAGGAAAGTGATCAAGGATGATGAGGAAGAGTACAAAATAGAGGATTTTCGGGAAGACAAAAAACGAGGATGTCGTAACCTGTTAACGACATTGTTGGCAGGGGATGTTGGTGGGCAGGACTCTAGTCACAATAGAGGATTTGATAGAGACAAAGTTGTCGATGGCATCAAAGGCTTCTTAATTCTCCCACAAACCAGGTTTTCTCTTTTCTTCCTTCTATTTTCTTACTAAGAGTCCGTTTATGTTATTTTAAACACCTTATAGCCCGAACTCTGTTCCGGGTAACGGATAACTAAAGGCTAACGCCAACTGGCCCAATTCAGCCAAACGGAGCCAAGGCCCGTTAGTCCCATGATTTGGGTAAAACCTATCTACCCGCCCGCTCATAGATTAATGGTAAAACCCGACGCTTGTTAAGACTTGAATCTGAGTCTTCTCAAACCAAAGCCCTCATTTCAAGACTCTCATGCCAAAATCGTTCTATGAAGGGATTGGCGTCCGTTTATTTTTTAAGCATTCAATATTGGATACGAGTAGATTAAATGACTAAATAAATAAATAATATCTATATTTATCAAAGGAAAAGTGGGTGTGGGTTGTCACACACCTAACTTAGGTGAAAAACCCCTCACATGGAATATAAAAACAAGATGTGAGGGGTTTTTCACCCAATTGGGTGTGAGACAACCCCACTTCACTTCCCCATTTATCAATCAATAGATAACCATTTAGTAGGTTATCGTGTATATATGGAACTAAAGTTTATTTCTTTTTTTTTTCTTTGTTTTTGAATTCAACGGAACATGAATAGGTTTTTGAATTCTATGATGCAGATGGTATAAGGCATGGGAGAATTTCATATTATTATGTGCAGTTTACTCTTCTTTCTTCACACCCATGGAATTCGGGTTTTTCAGAGGATTGCCCGACCACCTATATCTACTAGACATTCTTAGTCAGGCTGCTTTTTTCGGCGACATTGTCCTTCAGTTCTTCGTTGCCTACAGAGACAGCCAGACCTACAAGATCATCCTTAGCCGTCGTCTCATTGCCCTTCGGTCAGTGTTACATCCCCATAAAATGAAAATGATAAAGGGTTATTGTATCATTGAGGGGACAAACTTATAACAATAAACATGTAAATCCATCTTTGTAAGATAAAGTATTTAAGAGAAAAAATTCATAAGAAGTTCATTAATACATAAATTTTTGGCAAGGGGGCAACCCCCCCCCCCCCCCCCCCCCCCCTTTTTTTTTTGTCTCGCCCATCCGTTGTGTTGATGTTTCACATATCAGTATAAAAAATTCCTATCTAAACCCGGCTTTCTTGTTGTAGATACTTAAAATCTCATTTCATTTTTGATCTACTTGCCTGCATGCCTTGGGACATTATTTACACGGTATAATTAACTCTAAACTCCATATAAATACAAATAATACTTTCTCATTATTAATACTTACAGTAGTATACTAATCAGACTTGTGGCAGAAAAGAAGAAGTAAGATATCTATTACTAATAAGATTGGTTCGGGCAAGAAAGGTTCATGACTTTTTCTCCAAGTTAGAAAAGGACATACGCATCAATTATTTGTTTTCGAGAATCATAAAGCTTATTGCTGTTGAGCTCTACTGCACGCATACAGCAGCATGTATATTCTATTATCTGGCTACAACGCTTCCACCCGCAGAAGAAGAATACACATGGATTGGGAGCCTAAAACTCGGTGATTATAGCTACTCAAACTTCAGAGAAATTGATCTTTGGAAGCGCTATATAACTTCGTTATACTTTGCAATTGTTACAATGGCAACATTAGGTATATATATCACTTTATCATTTCTTTCTATTGTTTGCCTTATTGAGATATGTACTAATGTACATATATAATGTGATTGATGAATGAATGTGGAATTGTTTTTTATATAGGTTATGGTGATATACATGCAGTAAATCTGAGAGAAATGATATTTGTTATGGTTTACGTGTCGTTTGACATGGTTCTGGGTGCTTATTTAGTCGGTAACATGACAGCATTGATTGTGAAAGGATCAAAAACAGAACGATACAGAGATAAAATGACGGATCTTCTTAAATATATGGATAGAAATAGATTAGGAAGAGAGATACGTAATCAGATTAAAGGCCATATGCGGTTACAATATGATAGCAGTTATACCGATTCTGTTGTTATTCAAGACCTTCCAAGTTCTATCCGTGCCAAGGTACTTGTATTAGATAATTGCAGTTTGAACATTTTGACATTAATATTAGCCTGAACTGAACAATATCTCCCTTTATGTCTTGCAGATATCTGAAACTCTATACAAGCCATACATTGAACAAGTTTCTCTTTTTAGGGGATGCTCTCTGGAATTCATTAATCACATTGTGGGTAGAGTTTATGAAGAATTTTTCCTTCCCGGTGAAGTAATATTGGAACAAGGGGTTGTCGTTGATCAACTTTACTTCGTGTGTCACGGAAACCTGGTAAAATTACTTATTATTACGTCCATTAGATTATGCTATATATGATTATAACACCTAAATAAATACTAATGAATTATGAAAACAAATTGTACAGGAAGCTGTAGTTGTATGTGAAAATGGATCTGAAGAAACAGTATCAATTCTAAAACCTCATGACTCGTTTGGAGATGTTTCCATTTTATGCAACATTGCCCAACCTTACACAATTCGAGTTCAAGACCTTAGTCGAGTTTTGAGGCTTGATAAACAATCTTTGACTAACATCCTTGAGATATATTTTCAGGATGGGCAGAAGATTCTGAATAATCTACTAGAGGTGATATATAGCTTAAAGTAGTATGTTTGTCGTGTTTTATATCTATTATACTTGTATCTTTTTATTTATCTTGAAACATTTGGTGGCAGGGTAATAAAAATGATGCTCGTGTGAAACATGTGGTGACAGATATTACGGTTCATATTGGAATGCAAGAGGCAGAACTTGCATTGAGGGTTAATAGTTCAGCTTATAATGGAGACTTATCTCAACTAAAAAGCTTAATTCGGGCCGGGGCTGACCTAAACAAGACAGATTATGATGGAAGGTCACCCTTGGTATAATATCTCTTTTACTTAATAACTGTTTAAAAAAGCTTTATGTAACAGCGAAAATTTTGCTAACAAGTACTCGTAATTTGTATGAACAGCATCTTGCTGCATCAAAAGGACATGAAAATATCGTGCTTTTCCTCATTCAAAATGGTGTTGAAGTGAACATTTCAGGTAAATTTCAACTAATTTCTTTTTTCAATTAGATTCCGGTGCTTAACGTTTTTCATCATTAGAATTAATCCACTTCATCAAATCATCTGACTCGTAGACAATTTTGGGAATACGCCTTTATTGGAAGCCATCAAGAATGGACACGATACTATTGCTTCCTTAATCGGAAATCAAGGTGGTTTACTGAACATTAAAGATCCTGGTAGTTTTTTGTGTTCATACGTGGCAAAAGGGGACATAGACTTTATCAGACGAATCCTTTCAAACGGAACTGATCCAAATTCAACAGACTATGATTTCCGAACTCCATTACATGTAGCAACCTCACAAGGATCTTATTTGATTGCCAAGTTACTTGTCGAGGCTGGAGCTAGTGTTCAGTTGAAGGACAGGTAGAACTTTCTGTTTATATATTCATATCCACCATTTAAGAAATTTGTCAATTGAAATAACTGGATCCAAATGAAACAAGAAAATATAATACTAGTCTTTTTTTAATGGCCATCTGCAGATGGGGTAACACACCGATTGATGAAGCGAGATTATCTGGAAACGATATACTGATTAAACTGTTGGAACAAGCCAAATCTTTCCAGCAGTCAGAATTTTCTTCATGCTCACAAGAACAAACAGGTATTCAAAATTCTTGAGTTCTAGTTTCCTTGTGTTTGAAAAACTTGCTTAATTCAATATTAATTAGCATAATTTCAAGACACCCTTTGCATAATGAACTTATTTAAAATTTAGTGACAGATAGAATGCCGCGAAGGAAATGCACTATTTACCCATTTCAGCCTTGGGAACTAAAGGATCAAACCAAGTACGGAGTTGTATTATGGGTTCCAGAAAACGTCGACGAGCTCATGAAAACAGCAGCTACTCATTTGAATTTGGACCTTCTTCCCACTTCTTGTATCATAACAGAAGATGCCGGCAAACTTTTTGATGCAGATATGATTATAGATGGTCAAAAGCTATACTTAATCACTACCCAAGCATGATTAATGTATTAGTCTTAACATTTCATGCTGCAAACTTTGATATTGTTGCAATATACATAATTTTGGCCCAAATGTTTGCGATTAATGTTTGGTTTGTTTGGGGATAGCATCCATCAGGTTGACAGCACCAAAAATTTATGCGGTTGACCAATTAGGATTCAAGATTTTGTTTTATTTTTCTACTTTAAATCTGAGGTTTTACATTTACCCAAAAATGCCCCCTCATTTATTGCTAACATGTCATACAGCAAAAACAATTATTCTTGCAATATACATAATTTTGACCAAAACTTTTGCGGTTAATGAATTAAAAAGTTATCATGTGAGACGATTTTCTCCCAAGTTGAGTGTAAAATAACACTACTTCCACTTTTTCTTATAATATTAATAAAACTAATAACAATGTAACAATCTAGGCGAATAAGCAGTAATATGTACGAATCATGTATGTATGCGCGTAAAGAAAGATGGAAATGAAAATAGAGAAGAGACTAGTTATTGTACCTACGCAGTGTCGCGGAATACGGTTTTTACACAACAATGTTTTGGACCTAAATTTATGTCAAATATTCGAACCCACATTTTAAAAAAGACTATTAAACATGTAGTAATAACAATAAAAAAAATGTAATAGAATGATAAGATGTATACAAACATAAACAATAACTATATTAATGCTTTAAATGTTACATGAACTTAAGACGTAACGACGATGAAAGCTATCATATATTAAAAACGTTATTATATAAAAAGATGGATGAAAATTATCAAAACCAAATGTTTAAACGCACAACCGTAACTATTTTAGTGTCAAGAAAATGAAATGAAAACTTTGATGTGAAACAAAAGTTAAAAGATAAAAACTTTAAGGGTTTAAATGAAAATTGATAAACTATTATGTGCTATAAGAACTGTATATTTCATGTATAAAGAACTTATAAACTCATATAAGTTTTTAGTATATATATAATGGATGAATGGAGCACCTGTCAAAAAGTGATAATGACTAGATTAAAAGTTAAACAAAACACTAATCCTTCACGTTTAAATACCCAAAGATTGCTATTACATTTTTGGTCCCTCGTGTATATAACTTTCTACCGTTCATAACAAATGATACAGTTCTTAATAATATCCTCTATTTGTGTGAATTGTTGCTGGTCTTCAAATTGATTAAAGATTCTGGTTCTTCAAATAATTAATTAATGGAAGTAGTGTGAAACCAAAACTTTAGTTTCCATGGTCTACATTCCTCTTTTTTTCAAATCCCCAAATGATTCTTAAATTAGTGTCTCTTCTTCTTGATTAACCACTAGCACAATATAAATTATAAACGTCTTCTTTTGTGTTAGACGTCTTCTCGATTTGCGGGAATCCAAGTAGCTCCACCGTACAATCACACAGCAGTTCCGCCGCTCAAAACCACTGCCATTAACAGTAAAAACTAAAACTTTTCAATCAGCTGCTGATTTAGTTAAATTTGATGATAAATTATCTAAATTTCTTTATCGTGTGCTTATATATATGGGAAAAGTGAGTATGGGGCTGTTATGCATCCAACTTGGGTGAAAACCCCTCACATACTAATTTTTTAATATTTTGAATAAATGTTTGGGCCCCCATGTTTTTTATGTTTTAAAAAATGGTATGTGAGGGGTTTTTCACCCAACTTAGTGCCTAAGGCCTCTGCCAACGGCCCCTTCGTGGGCTCTTCCTCAATTGTGTCGACGAGGAAACCGTTGGCAGCGAAGGGTCGTGGGGTTCGTCGATGGAGGGGAGTCGATGGGTGGAAGGGGGAGGACGGAGGGAAAGCAAGGAGTGTGGGGCCAAGCATCTTTTTTTTGTTTTTGTTTTGTTTTTTATTTGTTTTGTATATAGTATATATGTATGTGTAGTATATATTTATGTATGTGAAGAAGATAATTTGTATTTTTTTTAATAATCAAACACATTTTATTATCAAAACACATTACAATAAAAAAGACAACACAAAATTATTAAACATAGTACTTGATAAAAACACGAAATACATAATGATAAGATTACTCTTAATCTTCATCATCTTTGATTGACATTTTTCCTAAGCCACGGTAAGCGCTTTCGTCGAGCCACCACTTGTCGTGTTGTGGGCATTTGACTTCATCCGTTGTTTTGTCTTCCCCGCAATTGTCGTGGTACGATTCGGCCCAAGTGCATTGGTCACTCAACGTGTGACCTGCCTTAAAAACATTATCGACCACCCTTTTGACCTTCTTGATCTCATCCTGCAGAAAGAAAGAATATGTCTCTTCGTGTTCTACGAACTATTATGTTGTATGTTTCTCTTTAATAAGTTTGTAATGTTTCTAAATTATGAATAAAAGTCTGTTTTTATTAAATTACTAAGTAGACATTACAATACATAAAACAAACTTAAATAAAATACATAAAACACACTTAAATAAAATACATAAAACAGACTTAAATAAAATACATAAAACAGACTTAATTAAAATACTAAAACAGACTTAATTCAAACGAAAGTGGACAACCGTGATAAGCTCCCTGAAACAATAATATAAAAGTTGATTTATTTTTTTAATTATATAATTTTGTTAAATATAAAATAAGAATAAAATAAAAGTTGAGGAAGAGGTGAGGAAGAGGTGGGGTTGGTAGTGATTGAGGAAGAGGTGATTTAGGAGAGAGAAAAGCTGATGTGGCAGTGAGGAAGAGCCAGAAAGGTGTCGACGGTTGGCAGAGGCCTAACAACCTCATATTCCCTTCCCCCTATATATATTTATACTGCGCGTGTATATATATTGGATATATATTTATATATTATGTGTTAAAATTAAACCTGTTTCTGTATATATATATACATTTTACGACTTAGAACCCAAAATGTCTATTTTGGTTAGGGATTAACTAGTGCCCCTGATGTACTATTATGGTGCATTTAATGAAGTCTGTTGCCACAAAAAAAAGACAAAACACTAAAAACTAAAAAAGAGAGAATCTTTGTGTGTTAATTTTGTTTGCCAATTTTTGCCACAATCGGCTATATATGGCCGATGGAAGGAGCCAATGTATGTTGTCAATTTTTGCCAATGGAGGGGGTACAAGGTTGCCAAAGAGCCAATGTTTGACAATAGAAGTTGTCAATTCATTTTGCCGATTGCACCCTTGCTCCTAATAACCAACTGGGATTTGCTAATTGCCCCTGGGCACTAGTTATAATGCATTTAATGAAGTCAAATTTTCCTTAAATATAGAATTATGTATTTATGATTCATGTAAAAAATGGTAATTTTCAGATTGAATTGATGATTTTTGATAAATTAGGAAATAAGAGCCAATTTGTGGCTCTGTACCCTTGCCCTAAGACTGACCGGCGTGGAGCGACTCCCCCCCTCCACCCCCACCCATCGCCTATGCCATCGCCGGCTACACCGGCCCGTCCAGGCGACGTGGACAAAAAAAAGGTTTTGGCGATAGCTTTCCGTCGCCCATTTCTCCTCTTTGACCGTGCCTTTTTTTCCATGCCACCCTTTGAAACGGCTAGTTTTTGATTTTTTTTTTCTTTTCTTCTTTCTATATATACAAAACCAACACCTCTTTTTTACATTCAACCAACACAAAACCAAAACAAAACCAACATACATCCCAAAATTATATAAAACACACACTACATTTTTTAAAAATTATGGAAGATATCGATGAGTTTTCATCTTCTAGTTCCGACTCAAGTGGTGGTTCGACCGATCTAGACGAGGCTATCGAGAGTACGATCGTTTTGACCATTAACACAATGTTAGAAGCTATAAATATGTATGTGAATCTGTATATATATATATATATATATATATATATATATATATGTATAAGTATATGTATAAATGATATATATATATATATATATATATATATATATATATATATATATATATATATATATATATATATATATATATATATATATATATATATATATATATATATATATATATATATATATATATATATATATATATATATATATATATATATATATATATATATATATATATATATATATATATATATATATATATATATATATATATATATATATATATATATATATATATATATATATATATATATATATATATATATATATATATATATATATATATATATATATATATATATATATATATATATATATATATATATATATATATATATATATATATATATATATATATATATATATATATATATATATATATATATATATATATATATATATATATATATATATATATATATATATATATATATATATATATATATATATATATATATATATATATATATATATATATATATATATATATATATATATATATATATATATATATATATATATATATATATATATATATATATATATATATATATATATATATATATATATATATATATATATATATATATATATATATATATATATATATATATATATATATATATATATATATATATATATATATATATATATATATATATATATATATATATATATATATATATATATATATATATATATATATATATATATATATATATATATATATATATATATATATATATATATATATATATATATATATATATATATATATATATATATATATATATATATATATATATATATATATATATATATATATATATATATATATATATATATATATATATATATATATATATATATATATATATATATATATATATATATATATATATATATATATATATATATATATATATATATATATATATATATATATATATATATATATATATATATATATATATATATATATATATATATATATATATATATATATATATATATATATATATATATATATATATATATATATATATATATATATATATATATATATATATATATATATATATATATATATATATATATATATATATATATATATATATATATATATATATATATATATATATATATATATATATATATATATATATATATATATATATATATATATATATATATATATATATATATATATATATATATATATATATATATATATATATATATATATATATATATATATATATATATATATATATATATATATATATATATATATATATATATATATATATATATATATATATATATATATATATATATATATATATATATATATATATATATATATATATATATATATATATATATATATATATATATATATATATATATATATATATATATATATATATATATATATATATATATATATATATATATATATATATATATATATATATATATATATATATATATATATATATATATATATATATATATATATATATATATATATATATATATATATATATATATATATATATATATATATATATATATATATATATATATATATATATATATATATATATATATATATATATATATATATATATATATATATATATATATATATATATATATATATATATATATATATATATATATATATATATATATATATATATATATATATATATATATATATATATATATATATATATATATATATATATATATATATATATATATATATATATATATATATATATATATATATATATATATATATATATATATATATATATATATATATATATATATATATATATATATATATATATATATATATATATATATATATATATATATATATATATATATATATATATATATATATATATATATATATATATATATATATATATATATATATATATATATATATATATATATATATATATATATATATATATATATATATATATATATATATATTGTAAGTTGAGATACGTTTTGACCATTAACACAATGTTAGAAGCCGCAAGGGAAGAAGAAGAAGAGGAGGGGGCGCACCAATACCGCGTGTTCCCGGTTTTAGGCGAAGGGCGGTCCTAGATCGTAGACGGCATGAGGCAAACGAACGGTTGATGCGTTTTTACTTTGTTGACAACCCGGTATATCCCCCGAGGGAGTTTAGGAGGCGCTATCGTATGAGTAAACGTTTATTTTTGCAAATAACAAGAGATTTGGAAGAGGAGTATACGTATTTCCAACAAAGATATGATTGTCGTGGGAAGTTAGGTTTCACCGGGATACAAAAGTGTACTGCCGCGCTTCGCCAACTAGCATACGACAGTACCGTCGACTCATTTGACGAAAATTTTGAGATGTCGGAAAGGGTTTTACGAGAGTCACTAGCCAACTTTTGTAAAGGTATCAATCTAAAACTTTTTTATTTACATTTTATTATGTCATAGTTATTATAATTTAGTTACGTAGTTTTACATTTTATTTATATAATTTTAGTTATATATTTACATTTTTATAGGTGTTAGGAGTATATATGGGCCGACTTTTCTACGTAGACCTACTTCTAGCGATATACACGGCTTTATGATGTGCATGAGCAGCTACATGGTTTCCCGGGCATGATAGGTAGTATTGATTGCATGCATTGGGCGTGGGAGATGTGTCCTACCGCATGGCGCGGTACGCATACACGAGGGGATATTGGGCGGCCGTCCATGATACTTCAGGCGGTCGCATCGACTGATTTGTGGATTTGGAACGCTTATTTTGGGCAGCAAGGTTCAAACAATGACATCAACGTATTTGAGTCGTCGCCCATTCTTGAAGAAATTATATCCGGTTTGGCACCTACAGGTTAGACTTACAAAATTTGACATTATAATTAGTATAAACTTCAACATTACACTTATTATATAGTAACTAACGTATTAAAGTTCTAAATTGCAGCTCCTTTTTATGCAAACGACAATTATTATAAAGCCGGATATTATTTGAGTGGTGGCATCTATCCAGAGTATGCTACCTTCGTGAAGTCATTTACCGACCCAATTGATGACAAAAGAAAATACTTCAAGAAAAAACAAGAGTCAGCGCGAAAGGATATTGAGCGAGCTTTCGGCGTGTTGAAGAAGCGTTGGAAAGTTATTAGTTTTCCATCACGGTTTTGGAGCAAGGAGAGAATGCATGACGTGTTATATACATGCATTATTTTACATAACATGATTTTGTAGGATGAAGACAAAGCTTATTGTCAAGACTTCTACGAGCATGACCCGACTTTGGACGAGGATTATTGGAGGCAAGAAACTCCAATGGAGCAGCGGATTGAGAACTCAAATGCGGTTAGGAGCAGAGAAACACATAACATGTTATTGGCTGATTTGGTGGATCATCTATGGGATAACCACGCGGCGAGGGCGAATGAGGAAGAATACGTGCCGCCTACCGTTGAGTCCTACTTTAGCGATGACGACTAGTTTATGTCGTATTTTATATTTTATTTTGTAGTATGGTGTGTAATGAACTTTAATAATATGTATTTGAACTTTAATAATTATGTATTTGAACTTTAATAATTATGTATTTGAACTTTAATAATTATGTATTTGAACTTTAATAATTATGTATTTGAACTTTAATAATTATGTATTTGAACTTTAATAATTATGTATTTGAACTTTAATAATTATGTATTTGAACTTTAATAATTATGTATTTGAACTTTAATAATTATGTATTTGAACTTTAATAATTATGTATTTGAACTTTAATAATTATGTATTTGAACTTTAATAATTATGTATTTGAACTTTAATAATTATGTATTTGAACTTTAATAATTATGTATTTGAACTTTAATAATTATGTATTTGAACTTTAATAATTATGTATTTGAACTTTAATAATTATGTATTTGAACTTTAATAATTATGTATTTGAACTTTAATAATTATGTATTTGAACTTTAATAATTATGTATTTGAACTTTAATAATTATGTATTTGAACTTTAATAATTATGTATTTGAACTTTAATAATTATGTATTTGAACTTTAATAATTATGTATTTGAACTTTAATAATTATGTATTTGAACTTTAATAATTATGTATTTGAACTTTAATAATTATGTATTTGAACTTTAATAATTATGTATTTGAACTTTAATAATTATGTATTTGAACTTTAATAATTATGTATTTGAACTTTAATAATTATGTATTTGAACTTTAATAATTATGTATTTGAACTTTAATAATTATGTATTTGAACTTTAATAATTATGTATTTGAACTTTAATAATTATGTATTTGAACTTTAATAATTATGTATTTGAACTTTAATAATTATGTATTTGAACTTTAATAATTATGTATTTGAACTTTAATAATTATGTATTTGAACTTTAATAATTATGTATTTGAACTTTAATAATTATGTATTTGAACTTTAATAATTATGTATTTGAACTTTAATAATTATGTATTTGAACTTTAATAATTATGTATTTGAACTTTAATAATTATGTATTTGAACTTTAATAATTATGTATTTGAACTTTAATAATTATGTATTTGAACTTTAATAATTATGTATTTGAACTTTAATAATTATGTATTTGAACTTTAATAATTATGTATTTGAACTTTAATAATTATGTATTTGAACTTTAATAATTATGTATTTGAACTTTAATAATTATGTATTTGAACTTTAATAATTATGTATTTGAACTTTAATAATTATGTATTTGAACTTTAATAATTATGTATTTGAACTTTAATAATTATGTATTTGAACTTTAATAATTATGTATTTGAACTTTAATAATTATGTATTTGAACTTTAATAATTATGTATTTGAACTTTAATAATTATGTATTTGAACTTTAATAATTATGTATTTGAACTTTAATAATTATGTATTTGAACTTTAATAATTATGTATTTGAACTTTAATAATTATGTATTTGAACTTTAATAATTATGTATTTGAACTTTAATAATTATGTATTTGAACTTTAATAATTATGTATTTGAACTTTAATAATTATGTATTTGAACTTTAATAATTATGTATTTGAACTTTAATAATTATGTATTTGAACTTTAATAATTATGTATTTGAACTTTAATAATTATGTATTTGAACTTTAATAATTATGTATTTGAACTTTAATAATTATGTATTTGAACTTTAATAATTATGTATTTGAACTTTAATAATTATGTATTTGAACTTTAATAATTATGTATTTGAACTTTAATAATTATGTATTTGAACTTTAATAATTATGTATTTGAACTTTAATAATTATGTATTTGAACTTTAATAATTATGTATTTGAACTTTAATAATTATGTATTTGAACTTTAATAATTATGTATTTGAACTTTAATAATTATGTATTTGAACTTTAATAATTATGTATTTGAACTTTAATAATTATGTATTTGAACTTTAATAATTATGTATTTGAACTTTAATAATTATGTATTTGAACTTTAATAATTATGTATTTGAACTTTAATAATTATGTATTTGAACTTTAATAATTATGTATTTGAACTTTAATAATTATGTATTTGAACATTAATAATTATTTATTTGAACTTTAATAATTATAATTGAAGTTTAGCAAAAGATATAGGGTTTGTACCATCAACTACGGTACCAGGAAAAAATCCCAGAAGAGACAAAATTAGTGATCAAGATAAATGGCAGATGAATGGAAGGCTCGTTAAGAAGGATGGTAAGTGGCAGTGGATTACAGGGGAGAATCATCATCAACAGGATTCTAACATTGTGGACGGCGCGATCCATTCTCATGGTAATAATCGATGCCCTAACTCTCAAGAAAACACTAATAACTATCGGGATAGCGAAAAATCTTTTTCGAACGCAACATTTAGGAAGAATCATTCGACCCAACGTAATCACCATAAACCTATTTCTTTTGATCGTAACCCTAAATATCGGGCCCTCGAAAAATTAGCGACATCATTTTTTGTTACTAATATCCCTTGGAAGGCTACGATCAAGGATTTATGGGATGTTTGTTGTCAATGGGGGGTGGTGGTTGATGTCTTCATAGCATCTAAGAAATCAAAAAATGGGGCGCGGTTTGGTTTTGTTTGTTTCAACAACGTTACAGATTCTCAACCCTGTATTCAGAACTTGCGGTCGACATGGATGGGGAAGCATCGTCTTTTTGCGGATTTGCCTAGGGTCAGTCGTTTTGATCTTAATAAGGATAGGAAATCTATTCAAAACGATCGTTTGAATGGAGGCAAGGTTAATCCTATTAATATCACCAAAGTTGAGGGTAAACATAAGTCTTATGCTGAAGCTTTAGGTTGGAAAAAGGTTGACTCTCAAAAGATTGTGAATGATAATCAAACCTCTAAGGTTGATATTAATGTGGGTAGTAAGCCTTCAAATGATGTGCAGGTTGATAATCATGGTAATTCCAAAGAAAATGATGACTTATTTATTGTTAATGAGGAAGATTGCATGGGTTATGATTCTATGGATAATAGTATTTTGGCAAGAGTAAAGGAAGTCGAGGTCATCAATGACATTTTGAATCACGCCAAAGCTGAAGGTTTTATGGATGTTGCTATTCGTTATGTTGGAGGTCGATGGGTTTGGCTTGAATTCCCCTCCCCTTCTCAGGTAGAATTGTTCAAAAAATCTGACAATCTAGTTGAATTATATGTTGAATTTAAGGAAGTGATGCCTGATTTTATTCCTGACGAGAAGTGTATTTGGTTAGACCTGGTGGGTCTCCCGTTGGCGTCATGGGCTCCTGAGGTTTATAAAAAGATGGGCAGTCGATGGGGTAAAACTGTGCTAGTTGACTTGGATAATGCAGGTCCTTTATCCCATGGCAAAGTTTGTATCCTTACTAATTCTTTTGTACGGATTCAAGAGACTTTTAAGGCCTCTTTTCGTAACCGTGTTTATAAAATCCATGCTAATGAGTTCGCGTTTTGGACACCGAATTTCGCATTATCTAAGGATAGTAGTGACCGAAGTGAAATGCATGAGTATTCTGGTGAAGATCTCAACTTTGATGAAGACTTTGTGAATGAAGATTCCCAATCGTTTGATAATGAGAGTCACAACAATTCTCCATCAATTGAGTGTTTGTACAAGGAAGTTGATGTGCGTGGTTCTGATGACGTTAAAGATGGTCTGACTTCGGGTAGTAATGACATTGTCGATATGGAGGCGGGTAATGACGATAATACTATTGTGTCTGGATCATCTATTAAGCCTGTTGACATCTCTGTTGATAATGCTAGAGATTATGTTGAACCTGAAAAGGATCCTTTGGCTGAATCGTGTAATGAGATTAAGGAAATGCAAGATGTTAATGAGGGTATGATTTCACCTATCAATAAAGCTAATTCGGATTCTGTTGTCTCAACCCCTCCGGGTTATAAGGGTGCTCCAAAGCAAGGTGAGTTGAATAACATTAATATTTCTAAACATCATGAATCCGATGCTAGCTCGGGGGTGGACGGAAATTTGTTTAGAGGTAATAACGTGGTGGAGTCACCTTCCAAATGCTTACATAGGTTGACTCTTGTGGGAGGTGCTTTTGGATTGGAAATTCCATCAGATAATGATGCTTTAGGATCTTTGGTCAATGGTTTGCGTGAGGGGTTGTTACATAAATGAATATTCTCTCGTTAAATCTGCGAGGTTTCGGTGGCAGGGACCCTAATAAACTTTCCAAGGTCTCGTCCTTATTAGCTAAACATTGTATTAACTTTTGTGGTATCCAAGAAACGTTTATGACTTCGGTGGATCTTTGTAAAATTCGACGATTATGGGGTAATTGTCAGTTTGATTTCGCTTCATCTTCGGCTAGAGGCCATTCTGGTGGTATACTTTCGGTTTGGAATCCATCTGTGTTTCACGGCTATAAAGTTTTGAGTTTTCCTCATGTTCTCATTGTCGAAGGTACTTGGTCTTTTCTTAATTCGAGATGTTTTATGATTAATGTATATGCCCCGCAGGATGATGTAGCCAAAAGACAACTTTGGTGTTTTTTATCGAGCTTTTTGTCTAGTTGTGATGGCAATGCTATTATGTTTGGGGATTTCAATTCGGTTAGAAGTGCTTCTGAAAGGATCGGTTCATATTTTAATCAAGCAAATGCTGCTATGTTTAACTCTTTTATTCATGATAATGCTTTGATTGATATTGCTTTAGGGGGTTACAAATTCACTCGTGTTGGTGGTGAGAGTGCTGCAAAATTGGATAGGTTTCTTTTATCGCCTCAAATGTGGTCAATGGTTGGTGATCTTGTTGCAAAGGTGTTAGATCGTACTGTTTCCGACCATCACCCTATTCTCTTGTATCAGAAAACTTTCGATTATGGTCCTATACCATTCAAGGTTTTTAACTCATGGCTGCGTATTGATGGTTTTGATGACTTAGTAAAGAGTTCATGGAGTAATTCCTCAGTTAATTCGTTATGTCCTATTACTCGATTTAGGTTGCGACTTAAGCACCTTAAAAATGACATTAAATCTTGGATTTTGGCTCGGAAAAATGGAAATACGGTGAAGGTACTTAAAGATCAACTTGTGGATCTTGATATTCTTTTTGACAATGGGAGGGCTGATTCTAATTATTGTAGCAAAAGAAAAGATCTGGTCCATAAGATCTTGGAAGCCGAAATGTGTGAGTCTCTTGATATGAAGCAAAAGTCAAAAATAAAATGGGCTGTTGATGCTGATGAGAATACTCATTTTTTTCACTCCTTTGTCAACAAATCAAGAAAAAACTTAACTGTCCAAGGTTTAAAAGTTGATGGACAGTGGATTGAAAATCCTAGTGATGTCAAACATGCATTTTTGGAGCATTACTCTAAAAAATTTAAGAGGCAACCGTGCCTTAATTTGGTTTCCAAGAATGCTAGATTCAAGTCTCTTTCTCAAGATCATGTGGGTTTTTTGGAACGTGAAGTCACTGTGACCGAGATTAAAGAGGCCGTTTGGGAGTGTGGTAACGACAAGTCTCCAGGACCGGATGGTTTTACTTTTGGTTTTTTAAAAAACTATTGGGACGTTTTTAAGGATGACATTGTTGCTTTTGTGATTCGGTTTTTCGAAACTAGTTACTTTCCACCGGGAAGTAATTCTTCGTTTATTACTCTCATCCCTAAGGTCCCTAATCCTCTTACTGTGGATGAGTTTCGGCCAATTAGTTTAATTGGGGTTCAATATAAAATCATTGCTAAAATTTTGGCCAATAGACTGTCCAAAGTTCTAGATTCGGTGGTTAGCTCTTCGCAGTCGGCGTTTATAAAAGGGAGGAATATTCTTGATGGGCCTATAATTCTTAATGAGATTGTGGAACACTATAAACGGAAAAAGAAGAAAGCTATGTTTCTTAAGCTCGACATTGCCAAAGCTTACGATTCCCTGAGTTGGAGTTATTTATTGTCTATTCTATCTTTTATGGGATTTGGTCGCAGGTGGATAAGCTGGATTTCAGGTTGTCTCCATTCCACGAGGTCGTCTATTCTTATTAATGGCAGCCCAACTAATGAATTTTCTTTTGAGCGTGGTATTCGTCAAGGAGACCCTATGGCGCCATTTCTCTTTATTTTGGCAATGGAGGGACTTCATATTGGCTTGGAAGACTTGAAAGAGGCTGGTCATATTCGTGGTGTTCAGGTTGGCGATATATCTTTATCTCATTTAATTTATGCTGATGATGTTCTTTTATTGGGAGAATGGGCAGAGGATAATTTGCAAAATGTCATGATGGCATTTTCTTGTTTCTATTTGGCTTCGGGTTTAAAAATTAATCTGCAAAAATCGAAATTGTATGGTATTGGAGTACGGGCTTCGGACATTGACCATTTTGCTAGGGTGGCTCATTGTGCTAAAGATTCGTTTCCTTTTATTTATTTGGGGGTTCTTATCGGGGCGAATATGAATAAATGTGATTCTTGGAAACCGATTATTGATAAGTTTTCTAAGCGGCTTTCTAAATGGAAGGCAAATCTCCTTTCGATTGGGGGTCGATCTACTCTAATAACCTCGGTTTTAGGATCTTTAGGCTCTTATTATATGTCCCTATTTCGTTTGCCAAAAACTGTTAAAAAGAAACTCGAATCTTTACGTGCTAAGTTTTTTTGGGTTGGTAATGAGGATAATAGAAAAATGCATTGGATTAAATGGGAAAAAGCCTTGGCAAGCAAGCACTGTGGTGGTCTTGGCATTGGGTCACTTGATGCTCTAAATAAGGGTCTACTTCTCAAATGGAGATGGCGTTATGTTACTGCTCCGGATTCGTTATGGGTTAAGGTCCTAAAAAATCTTTATAAACCAAATTCCTTTTGGTCGTGGACTTCAGGTGATGATAGTGCAAATTATGGGATATGGAATCAAATCTCAAAAATTGCTATTGATTTACACCAAAAAGATATTATTCCTCTTCATGCTTTATCAATTAAGATTGGAAATGGTAGATCGACTTCTTTTTGGCATGACATTTGGTTCGGGCAGACTCCATTATTGTCCCGTTTTCCACGACTTTACAGCCTAGAGCAGGTTAAAAACTGTTCGGTATCGGATCGTTGGAATGGTAATAATTTATGTTCTCAATGGCGGAGACCGCTTAGAGGAGGAGCCGAGGAATGTGAATGGTTTGAGTTATTGTCAGAGATTTCTAATATTGCGCTCCTTGAAAATGAAGATAGATGGGTTTGGACACTGGATGATGCTCTCGGCTTCTCTGTCAAAGAAACTAGAATGAGAATTGATGATAAACTGTTACCCGAGGTCTCGGAAGTCACAAGGTGGTGTTCGCTTGTTCCTAAGAAGGTGAATATTTTGGTTTGGAGAGTGATGCTCGATCGTATTCCAACTCGCCTCAATCTTTCTAACAAGGGCCTCGATATTCCTTCTATTTTGTGCCCTTTATGTTCTGATGAACCTGAAACTTCCCAGCACCTATTTTCGTCTTGTAGGATTGTTAATAAATTATGGAGGTTAATTGCTAGTTGGCTCGGCATCCCAATCCCTCTACATTCTAATTTGAGCGAGGTCTTCCAATTTCTTGATGACTTGCACATTAAATTGTCTAAGAAGATGTGTATAGAAGCCATTATCTGCTGCTTAATTTGGAGCACTTGGAAACACCGAAATGACCAAGTGTTTTCATCAGGACGCAATTCTTCGGACTTTTTGTTTGACTTCATTGTGGTCCAATCGTTCGTATGGGCTACAAGTAGATGTAGGAAACTTTATTTGTCTCGTGATGAGTGGTTTAAAAACCCGCTCGTTTATTTGTAATCTGGATGCGTCTTTTATCGATTTGCTTTCCTTGAGGCTTATTTGGGCTTGCATCAAAAACACCACAGAGTGAAAACCGGTGGCTCAGCCTCTGTTGGTGAGGGTTTTTCTTGTGTCTCGTTTTCGTAATTGGCACGAGCTTTTTGACCCTTTTTGCTTTCCTCGCAGTTCAAGTCTCAAGTTGTGTCTAGGATTTTGTTAATTTTCGAGTATCCTAGATTCTGTAATTGTAATTGTATTTTCTATTTGATGTCTAGTACTTTGCTAGATGTCTTATATGTTTTAATAATATATAGCCGTTCTAAAAAAAAAAAAAAAAAAAAAAAAAAAAAAAAAAAAAAAAAACTCCATGAAAAATAAACATAAAAGGAGTCAAAATGTTAAAACTTATAAATTATTTTGAAAATGAATAAAAAATTTAAAAATATATGACAAAATCTAAATTTTGGGGGGAGCATTGACCCCATTGCCCCTCATGTGGTACCGCCACTGCTCTGATGGAAGTATTGAACTTAGTTGGAACCTCCCAAACTACCGTCAATGTTGATGGTGTATTGTTTTTTTTAATTATTTTATTTAATCTTTTTTCTTAATTATTGTAATGTCTTTTAAGTTCCAGTTAATGTTTTAATGAATAATAATGTAATACTTTTTATTATTATTAAAGTGTTAATTTAATTTTGTGTTTAAAACTTTAAATAACAAGAAATATATTTGATGAGAGTATGGAACTTGGTTGCCGCACGTAGAATTATCGAGAACACACTACAAATAATATTGCAATTATCCACATTTTTAGTTAGCGTGAACAAATTATAAAAGTTTGTTACGTTTTTATGTGTGTAAATTATATTGAACTAAAAGTGTGTTGAAATTTATTCACACTACAAGTTTTGGAGTTTTAAAATCCACAATTTTAAAGTGGTGTGACAAATTAAATATGAAAGTCTACCCCTACAATTGTGAATTTTTAAAACTTCACATTTTTTTGATGGATAAATTCTACTTCAATATAGTTTTACACACATAAAAGCGTGACAAACTTTTATATTTGCAATATTATTTATAGTGACATCACTTTAACGTTACATTAGCTTTCACATAATTTTATCGGTTTTCATTCGTTTATGAAGGTAGCTAGAATGACGCAAAGTAATGAGCAATTAATTAAACTACCACCACTGTGTAAGTAATACATAATTAATGTGACAAGCAAGTACTAATACCAGTGAAATGAGATCTTGCCCAGTGCCTTGGTGGTATACCCTTCAACCATTCATATGCTTGAGTGTTTACTCTTTTTAAATCTTCCATAACCCTGTTGAATTCATTAATTGTTGTTGCTGTTGCAGCTTTCCAAAGGAAGTCTTTGTATGCCTGACCCCTCCATGTAGCTTTCATATTGTCATAAATGTGTTTTAAGCAATACCTATGCTCAGCACATGGAAATAATTGTGCAATGGCTGGTATGATCCCCTAATAATGATAATAATCCGTTAATATATTAATTTTGGAATACTTGTAAGATAAATGTAATATATGAAAAAACTGTTAATATAAATTGATAAATGTAAAATTAAACAGGAGAAGCTAACCTTTTGCCTGTCACTGATAAATGTAAAATTGGACATATGAGTAAGGCCTAGATCATCACCAAGAATTTCAAGGAACCAAGTCCAGGAAGACCTGTTTTCAGACTCCACAATTGCATAAGCAGCCATATTCAAGATCCATATTAGGTACTTTGAAATGGTAACACATTGGAATAGGTTCCTTATAGCCTAATTCTTGAAGCATGGCATTTAGTTCAATAACCGAAAACTCATCACCATCTATGCAGTCAAAATAGCTAACCTTACCATTAATGTATTGCCTTCCTGGTGGCTTTGTGAATTCCCCCCCATGATGGATTTCCAATGAAAAATTATTACTGCTATCACCTGTTTAAAAAATTAATAAAAATAGTTAATTTAATTAAATTTTCAAATAACCACCATTTTTTGACATATATTATTTTCGAGTTATATAAAATTGTGAAAGAAATAATTATAAACACACACACACATATATATATATACTAACCATATAGGTCATTCACGTCGACTTGTTCACCCTTGCTTCGAAGGAACCACTGTGTGAACACCATTGTTATACCATTCGAAAAAGGGAACTGATGAAAAAGTAGTAAATGATTGGAATTTATTATTTTTTACGGGATTAGATTTGGGGATTAGGGTTTTATAAACAAAAAGTGAAACTGGTTAAAAGGGATAAATAAAGATAAGGGGGCTTAAATAGGGTTAGAATATGGTGGGTGGGAATTAAAAGTACACAACCCCTCACGTGAGGAGCACGTGATTACATTTAACGTCTGAAATTGACACCCATCGTTAAGTTGTACCAAAAATGCAAAAGGTTTCGAAAATAGGGACGTTTTTTGCAATGAAACCTAAAAAGGTCCTCAACCTGCCAAAACATACAAACCATAGGGACCAAAAATGCCAATAAACTCACTCCATACCCTTTATTTTCTGCCATAGCCACGTTTTTTATGCCCCAAGACCAGGCCACTCTCTCTTTTCACACTCAAACACAACACACACACATGCAATGGGTCTCTCTCAACTCTCCCAACTTTCTTTCTTTCTTCTTCTCCATTTTCGGATTCTCCAAGGCAAAATGGAGCTTAAAACTAACTAATCTAATGTAATAATAAGTTCCCTTGATCATCCAACAACTAGAGTCATGTATGGTGGAAGCATGGAGTCGATTTGGAGGCAACAAGGTCACAAAATCAGCCCTCTAAGGGGCTGATCGAACAGCAGCAGAAAACAGGAGCAAACAAGTCCCATCTTCTTCTTTCCTTTGATTCTTGATCATCAATGGGTACCCAACATGTTCCTTTGATTGTTATTCATCTTTTCCTTCATTTTGTAGCTTATTTTCCTTTCTTTTCAAGCTTGTTACAGCCATGAAACACTCCAAGGGCAGCCACGAAATGGAGACCCAACAACACCCACAATCTTGTTATATTCATCTTCAAAGGTTGATAACTTGAACTCTTTTGGTTATCACTTTCTTTACCTTTAAATTTATCACTAAATACATATGGATCTACACGTGCATGCACATTTAAAATATTGATTTGAAAGAAATAATTAAGAATGCAAGAGATAATAATGGATTTAGTGTAAAAGTGTTAGATCATCACATGCATGTTAACATTTGCACTAGTTTTGGTTAATTTTGATTTGGGATTTGAGATGGATGAATGATGACTTTGAATTTGATAAGAAATCTGTATATTTGATGTTAAAATCATAGAAAAAGGAGTATCAAGCATGTTAGTGGTGAAATAAAGTGTAAATTAAGCAAGAATGGTCATTGGTGAGTTGTTTGGACCCAAATACCTTCTGACAGAATCACTCTCCTGTCTTTGGACGGATAAACTGAACATGTGAGGGCCGTTTCAAGCAAAACTTTCAAAATAAAAGTAGTAGATAAAAGAGTTAAGTTTAACCTCCAACTGGAATCACTCAAAAACACTAAACCAAACCAAAGATATGATTTTTCTACCAAAAGTGTTCAAAACTGGATTTTTTTCTTAATGTTGAGTCAACTTTGACGATTTTTAATTCCTTAACTAATAGGTTTTAGAAGTTTAAACTTGGTGTGAACTGAGTTCAAAGTGTCCCTAACTTAAAATAAAATTGGGAGATTTTTCTTAAATGTCCATCATAGAAATCATTTATAAATTATCTTGAGTCGCACAGCAGCTCTTGTTCTGACCAGTTTTGGTTTGGTAATTTTTAGAGGTAGTAAACAATGTCTAAAAATTTAGCAAAAATTCACATAAATATAGGACACATATATGTCTCTGTATAAAAATCACCAACGTCCAAATAATTCAACTTAACCAAGAATGACTACTCAACATTTTATGAAAATAAGTGTTAAAACAGAAAATTCCAAGTAAAAGTTCTTCACAACAAAATAAGCTAAAAGTCACTAGATTGCAACTCTAACCAACTCCAATAATCTCGTAACAAAAAGTATTATAAACCTACTGAGAATATGTCAAATAAAAGTTATAAAACTTAACTTGGTTATTAAATGGCAAAGACAAGCCTACAAGTGACTAATTCGGTTCATATAAGCACTAACCGAAAGCTTTAATTTGCAAATATCACACCACCACCACGATCATAACTTAAGACACCAAAATATAATGAACATTCTGTAAATAATGGAATAAGGATGAAAATCCATTTTGAAGCACTTTAATTGCTTGAGAAATGAGGCTAAAATCACCATTTCGGTAAACGATTTTTAATCATAAAACCCTCAAAATAAGCAAGACACGAGAGAGGTTGAATTGATATGATTTTGTATGGATAAAAGTTGCCTAAAAGGCCTGAGATTTTTGACCAAATGTTTAGTGATGATTTCTAAGAATTTCCATGAATTATTGAATTTAAATAGTAATTAAAAGACATAAAATCCATAAATAAATTATGCAAATCAAGAATGAAGTTAAATCATCTTAACCATTGATAAAAATAACTAAAACCTACTGGAGAAAAATAGTTAAAAGGCAAGAGACATGTGTTACATAATTTAAAGATAAATAATTGAGTAAAAATAATTAATTAAAAATTATCATTAAAATAAATGGAAAATACACAAATAAAAGTATAAATCATGAAATTATAAATTAAGGAGCATATATATCAGAAGATAATTCAAATGAAATTATCCATAATTTATAAAGGTAATTATGACACTTAAAAGTATTTTTAAGGATTATTTAATTAATAAATCAATAAAATGAATAAATAATTAATTAAATAATATTAAATTAAATATATAATTACAAATCAGAAAATATACATAAAATATTAATATTATAAGACCACTAATGTCAAATGTTATTATTACTAAGCAAAGTATACAATGGAAATCATATAAACCAAATCCAAATTACCGAAATTCCAATAAACGTACAAAAACGTATAATGAGAAAACGACTCTTACCACCAATCTTTACAACCAAAAAGATGTGAATACGAGCAATACACTTGGATCCCATAATTGATAACAACATAATAAAAGTGGCATTTCTTAGTGATGGCTTAAGATAGGAACTTACGTATATTAGTCTCATCGTAGGGATAGTCTTGGCTTGAAATGCGATTGAGGAATATGACGGATATATGATCAAGGAAGCGATAGATGGGAAGTACCCATTTTGGATAAGTGAATATAATATGCGGCATATCAAGGTGAGTCATATCCCCCCTTTTCAAACTCTTTTATATGTTTTACTTACGGGGTGAAAAGCATGATTAATTAAAATGACTTTATCTTATGAAATGATTCTTTGAAATAATGATAATGATATGGGAATTATATTATATGTTCAACGTGTTATATATTATATGATGAGCTTGAGTACTGTCAAACGGTGGTCCCCTGTACACTACTATTAACTCATTTGAGGCCTGTAGTTAGAGGGTTGCGCAACTAGGACTTGTCCCCTCATCCACTATTATAGGTAACGGTGGGATGTTTGGTCTGCCTTGGTGGCCACCTTCATCGCCAGTCTGGCCTCGCGGTGCTCTAACTACTATATATTTATGGGCGTCTCCATGGCACGACCTTGGTTATCTTTATGCACGTGATTGACAGCATGTGCTTATCATTATCTTATCATTTGGGACATTATATTGATTATTGGGACATAACCGGTCTTAGTAGTGGCTCAAGAACAATCTCATCGAATTACGTCATGGTAGTCTTACCATTGACCAAGTGACATTGATATTATTTATGGTTGGATATTATGGATTGAACATACGGTTTGGGTATTGGACCTTATATGGAATCTTGAAAGTTGTTGAAATTGGCAATATTGAAGTATTGATGACCAAATGATTTTGGTATAATGAATGATTAATCGATCGATATATTTTTCTGCCACGATAAATGTGACAAATGAGAACTTTATAATTTACCTTGGATTTCTCAACTATTTTGAAATGGATATGTAACGAGGTTTACTTGCAAACCTATGCACTCACCAACTACGTTTTCGTAGTTGACACTTTTTCTTCATGCTTTTCAGGAATTAGCCTTTGTCTTGAGGAATTATATGCATCATGATTGTTTGCATTGCACTTTGGAGTCAAAGATCAAACCTTGTGACGGGCAATGGAATCCGCCTTGATCATTGTAGTATATCATCTCATGTAATTGTTATTTGTTTCGTGGACTCAATATCCAAGTATGGTAGACGTATTGTACTCGGAAATTGGTTCACATGCTTGTGCATTGTAAAATTATTCTTGTCAACCAAAGCTATGGTGAATGTTATCTATTATCCTTTGATTTGAATACTCGACTTTCTGTACATCTCATCATTCCGCCGTGGTTGGGGTGTTACAAAAATGTTAAAAACTTATTATTTTTTTTGAAAATCAATAAAAAATTTAAAAATATATGACAAAATCTAAATTTTGAGGGGAGCATTGGCCCCCATTGCCCCTCATGTGATACCGCCACTGCTCTTGGATGAACTTAGTTGGAACCTCCCAAACTACCGTCAATGTTGATGGTGTATTGTTTTTTTTAATTATTTTATTTAATCTTTTTTCTTAATTATTGTAATGTCTTTTAAGTTCCAGTTAATGTTTTAATGAATAATAATGTAATACTTTTTATTATTATTAAAGTGTTAATTTAATTTTGTGTTTAAAACTTTAAATAACAAGAAATATATTTGATGAGAGTATGGAACTTGGTTGCCGCACGTAGAATTATCGAGAACACACTACAAATAATATTGCAATTATCCACATTTTTAGTTAGCGTGAACAAATTATAAAAGTTTGTTACGTTTTTATGTGTGTAAATTATATTGAACTAAAAGTGTGTTGAAATTTATTCACACTACAAGTTTTGGAGTTTTAAAATCCACAATTTTAAAGTGGTGTGACAAATTAAATATGAAAGTCTACTAACAAATTGTGAATTTTTAAAACTTCACATTTTTTTATGATGGATAAATTGTTACTACAATATAGTTTTACACACATAAAAGCGTGACAAACTTTTATAATTGCAATATTATTTATAGTGACATCACTTTAACGTTACATTAGCTTTCACATAATTTTATCGGTTTTCATTCGTTTATGAAGGTAGCTAGAATGACGCAAAGTAATGAGCAATTAATTAAACTACCACCACTGTGTAAGTAATACATAATTAATGTGACAAGCAAGTACTAATACCAGTGAAATGAGATCTTGCCCAGTGCCTTGGTGGTATACCCTTCAACCATTCATATGCTTGAGTGTTTACTCTTTTTAAATCTTCCATAACCCTGTTGAATTCATTAATTGTTGTTGCTGTTGCAGCTTTCCAAAGGAAGTCTTTGTATGCCTGACCCCTCCATGTAGCTTTCATATTGTCATAAATGTGTTTTAAGCAATACCTATGCTCAGCACATGGAAATAATTGTGCAATGGCTGGTATGATCCCCTAATAATGATAATAATCCGTTAATATATTAATTTTGGAATACTTGTAAGATAAATGTAATATATGAAAAAACTGTTAATATAAATTGATAAATGTAAAATTAAACAGGAGAAGCTAACCTTTTGCCTGTCACTGATAAATGTAAAATTGGACATATGAGTAAGGCCTAGATCATCACCAAGAATTTCAAGGAACCAAGTCCAGGAAGACCTGTTTTCAGACTCCACAATTGCATAAGCAGCCATATTCAAGATCCATATTAGGTACTTTGAAATGGTAACACATTGGAATAGGTTCCTTATAGCCTAATTCTTGAAGCATGGCATTTAGTTCAATAACCGAAAACTCATCACCATCTATGCAGTCAAAATAGCTAACCTTACCATTAATGTATTGCCTTCCTGGTGGCTTTGTGAATTCCCCCCCATGATGGATTTCCAATGAAAAATTATTACTGCTATCACCTGTTTAAAAAATTAATAAAAATAGTTAATTTAATTAAATTTTCAAATAACCACCATTTTTTGACATATATTATTTTCGAGTTATATAAAATTGTGAAAGAAATAATTATAAACACACACACACATATATATATATACTAACCATATAGGTCATTCACGTCGACTTGTTCACCCTTGCTTCGAAGGAACCACTGTGTGAACACCATTGTTATACCATTCGAAAAAGGGAACTGATGAAAAAGTAGTAAATGATTGGAATTTATTATTTTTTACGGGATTAGATTTGGGGATTAGGGTTTTATAAACAAAAAGTGAAACTGGTTAAAAGGGATAAATAAAGATAAGGGGGCTTAAATAGGGTTAAAAGATGGTGGGTGAGAGTTAAAAGTACACAATTACCCCTCACGTGAGGAGCACGTGAGGGCAATTAACGTTTTAATTTGACACCCATCGTTAAGTTGTACCAAAAATGCAAAAGGTTTCGAAAATAGGGACGTTTTTTGCAATGAAACCTAAAAAGGTCCTCAACCTGCCAAAACATACAAACCATAGGGACCAAAAATGCAATTAACTCTTAATTATAATAGGATTTTCAGATGTCTAATATCTCTATATTAAAATATTGACATTCATATCTTCATTTATTTGATACCGATCATCTTGCACTTGTGGCCATCAAGTCGAGCATCATTCATGACCCCCAACATGTTCTTGACTCATGGAACACCTCCTTCCATTTCTGTCAATGGCAAGGTGTTACATGTGGTCATCGGCATCCTACTAGAGTCACCATATTAGACCTTGCATCTCAAGGGCTTGCTGGTTCCGTGTCCCCTCATATTGGAAACTTAAGTTTTCTCAGAGTGTTAAAGCTCAACAACAATTCTTTTGAAGGAGAAGTTCCAGCCACTTTATCAAACTGTACTAGGCTGAACGTTCTTTGGTTGAGTAGAAATAATCTAGTTGGCAAGCTTCCTAGTGCACTGGTGAACCTGATGGTGTTAGTCATTTCATATAATGGTTTTACAGGAGGGATACCATCTTTCTTTGGAAACTTCACTTCTCTTAAAAGGTTATATGCCCAGGACAATCATTTAGGCGGAAGCATGCCACACACTTTAGGTCAATTGTACAACTTGCAAGAAATTGGTTTTGGTGATAACCATCTGTATGGTACGATCCCTCGATCCTTATACAATTTAACATCTTTAAAAGTTCTTAGCATAGAAATAATTCAATCAGTGGAAGTTTACCAAAAGATATAGGCTTGCAGCTACCCAATCTTGAGATTTTTTATATATGGGGTAACAAATTTACAGGAACCATACCCTTTTCATTTTCTAATTGTTCAAACTTGTTAGAATTTTATTTGGGAAATAATAGTTTTACTGGAAAAGTTAACATAGATTTTAGACGTATGCCAAATCTTACCTATGCTGAGCTGTATATGAACAGTCTAGGGAGTTCGGAGCCTGATGAGATGAACTTTATTGATTCCATGGTCAATTGTAGCAAACTAAAATATATAGAGCTTATGATGAACCACTTGACTGGAGTTCTTCCTAATTCTATAGGCAATCTCTCATTTCAACTAAAAGGTCTAACATTTGAAAATAACTTCATCTACGGGAACTTGCCTTCTGGGATAGGGAATCTTGTAAAATTAGAGGAATTATATATGTAACATCCCAAACTTTTCTTTACTAGTTGACTAATGCCGTTAAGTCAATATTATGTGTGTCGTTAAGTCTATTTTAGATTTAAATGTTTATATGTAGCTAATGTGTGTTATGTGTGAGGCTTGTAAGCCTAAATGTTAATGTAGTATAAATGTGTGTAATATGAAGGTTAATGTCTATGTAGTGACATGTGTGCAAAGTCAAAAACGGGTTTAGAGGTTTAAGGTTGTCATTGAGAGCCTTATGCAGATTTTCTTCCTCTAAAACAAGCCCTAGTTAATCCCCTCCCTTCCCTCTCTAGTTTCTCCCTTGATCTTATTCGTTTTGGAGCCGAATCGATCGTGTATTGCTTAGATCTTGGATCTTTATCACCAAATACAGGTAATATGGGTATTCCTCAGTTGAGAATTGATTGTGTGAGTCTTATATTAGTCTTAATCCAGGCCATAAGGGTTTGGGTTGGGTTATTTGATTAAACGTTCACCGATTTCATGTTATTGGTGATTAAATGGTTGGTTTATGATGTTAATGATTTAAAGGATTATAGTATGGTTAAAGATGATAAAAGTGCAATTAAAAGGATTAATTTTAAGTCCCCAGGTTGGATTTGGGGTATGGATTAGTATGGGATTCGTTTGATCAAAGTGTAAAGGTGTAGTTGCTGGTCTGCACCCCTGGTGCGACGCACAAACTTTTTTGGACTAAAACTGTAATTTATGAAAGTTAAGGACGAAAGCTGCAAGTGACGGTCCACGGCAGGGATGATTTCTGTAATTAACTCTTATTTTTATTTGACGTGCCCCCCTCATTTTTCTTTGTTTCACTTCGGCGGTGATCCACAACATTCGTTTTCCCCATTTCTC
>CM067169.1:128155980-128170008 GCA_034093135.1 Erigeron breviscapus | reverse complement strand
TAGTGTCAAGCTGACCCAACCTGACCCAGACCCCAAGCTGACCCAACCTGACCCAGACCCCAAGCTGACCCAACCCTGACCCAGACCCCAAACTGACCCAACCCTAAGCTGACCCAAGCTGACCTAACCTAACCAGACCCCAAGCTGACCCAACCTGACCCAGACCCCAAGCTGACCCAACCCTAAGCTGACCCAAGCTGACCTAACCTGACCAGACCCCAAGCTGACCCAACCTGACCCAGACCCCAAGCTGACCCAACCTGACCCAGACCCCAAGCTGACCCAACCTGACCCAGACCCCAAGCTGACCCAACCTGACCCAGACCCCAAGCTGACCCTGAGAGCCCAAGCTGACCAAGCTTCAAAAAAGTTTAATTTATTTACAAAATTGTCACCGCGCTTTTTTTTTTTTTTGACACATGTCGCGTTTTGATTGGCCAATAGGACCTTCTCTCCATAATACACCATCTTCCAGGATCCCCACCCTATATATATATATATATATATATATATATATATATATATATATATATATATGAGGTGATATATACATATTTAACTATATATGTTATATTTTATAATTCCCAATGTACATCATTGTTATTCGAGTTGTTAGATTATTTGGGATCTTTATATATTGTTTAAGTTGTTATTTATTCTTTGGGATTGACTTGTATGATTATAGAGTTTTGTAAGGCATTTCTAAAATGACTAGCTATCTTTGGGCATTCTATTGAACTAAGACCAATTATCCTATGCCTTAATGTCTAGAAGGCAAATGCTCTTAAGAAATCTCTAGGGATAAATGCCTAGATAAGTCCAAGTAGATTGTCCTAGTCGGATTTTTGAGGGTTGTTACAGCTGTGACAACTCGTAATTTATTAACATCGGGTTAGTCTTAATCTCCATTAAGCTCAGTCATTATCATAATCTCGTCTAAATTAGACAGTCATTAGACGTGGAAATTATTAGACATTTGGACTTTTGACTTAGTTCGGTTAGACGTATCCTGATGACGTAGACTATTAGCTATCTAGACGAATGCCCAGTCTTAAAATAACTTTAAATAAATATTTAAAGGTTATGCCTTGTACACAATAAATAGACTGTCTAGACTTAATATTTTAAAGTTCACTTTGACGAAATTTTATTGACTCGTTTTAATTTAAATAACACGAGGGAAAATACCTTTACTTTAAATTATAACCTTTTAGTCATACGGTGTTTAATCGTAAGCATTTTATCAAATTAGGGGTATTAAAATATCAAAAATAAGGCCACATGGGCCGGTTCACTTTTTGTGGCAGGAAAAGAAACAACAAAACTCCCCCCCCCTTTCTTCTTGTTCTGCATCGCACCCTACACACAAAACACACTATTCTCTAAATCAATTTTTGGCAAGAAGAAATCAAATGGGGATTTAAAAGGGGGTGATCATCTAACATAAATAATCAAGGATTCATCATCATCATCATCTTCATTTCTTTCATTTCTTTCCAAGAACATCAAATTGGTAAGTAAACTCTTTTCTATTAAACTTTGATTTGAATAAATTCAATCTTATGGGTCAGTTTCATTTATGTTGATCGAATTAGTAGGCCTAAATATGATATGAGTTTTGGGTTTTGTTGATTAGATGAGAATTTATTAGAATTAGGTCTTGGAATTTGAAAGTGTTTGAATTTGTAAATGGTTAGCAAAATGGGTTATTTCCAGATTCCTTAGACATGTTTCTACTAGTTGTAATGAAAAGGTTTGATTTAGAAACGATTTGGTTTGCGGAAAATGGTCGAAAAATGAGTTTTTGCTCGTTCAGGTCTTATCTCGCGTCGCGATCCCTCCAGGTCGCGCCGCGAAGGTAGTGTAATTTCAGGTCGCGCCGCAATGGACCCTCCGTGCGCCGCGAGATTTGGTGCTGTTCGACATTTTTAGATTTCGATAACTTGAACACTTGACTTTGTTTATATGGATTAGTACTTGAGTCTACATTGTAATGACAATGTCAATGACGTTAGAAACTAAAGTCAAATAAATGGACATTCAAATCACATTCTTGGTCGTGGCATTCTAGGGTCGATAGCTAAGTAGTTTTACATAGGATACTTGACGTCGTGAGATTTGATCCTCACCATTGGTACTCATATCCTAGGTTTTGGATAGACGTGGAGAATAGACTGTTGATCTCAAGTTTGCTACCTTTTAGCTGTTGATCGCAAAGGTGAGTTTATGGCGCCTTTTTCCTTTTATTTTGGGCCTGAAAAGCATGTACTGTTGTATACACGACTACTTTATAAATGATTTGTCTTTGTCTATGCCATGAGATTTGGCTACTTAAATCATTTGCCTTATGTTTGCCATGTTGACGGCTGTCTGAAAATGTGTATACATGTCTTATGAAATTGTTCTATATGTCTTGGACTTGCCATGTTGTCGGCTGACTAAATGTTCTTTGTGTTTGACAGACTAAAATGTTCCCCTTATGTAGTTATTACCATTATGAGATCCTAATGGTTGTCTTGTCAGCTTTCGTACCTGACTGTCATAGTTCTGGTCCGCACCCCACTTTAGACGGGAAACCTGTGCGAGGGAAATTGGTCTTATTGTCGGACTTCGGTCTGGACTGTCATTATATATTGTCGGACCTTGATCCCGGCTGTCTTGTCTTAAATAACTACATGTCATTGTGTGCTCCCAATGACGACTAAACTTTGGTCAAACACACTGTAAACTCACCAACTATTTCGATAGTTGATCCTCTCAAATTTCATGCTTTTCAGGTAACCAACAGTAAGTCTTGGATCGTATTTGGCATATAGGGCCATCTTTTGACTTTGGACGTACAATTAGCGTCAGACATTTGAGGACTATCATGTTCTTAGTTCTAATTGTACTAGACTGTCCAAATATTGATCTTGTATTTAGTGGGCCCAATCCCAACTGAGGATAACTTGTATCCGTATTTTGGGGTCCACATTTGAACGATTGTACTTGTATTAAACTTGTATTTGGCATTAATGGATGAAATTTCTATTTACCTTTTGGTTAGTACGCAATTATTTGTTAACCCTGTATTTCCGCTACAACGGGGTGTGACAGCTCTGATGGAAGTATGGAACTTAGTTGGAACCTCCCAAACTACCGTCAATGTTGATGGTGTATTGTTTTTTTTAATTATTTTATTTAATCTTTTTTCTTAATTATTGTAATGTCTTTTAAGTTCCAGTTAATGTTTTAATGAATAATAATGTAATACTTTTTATTATTATTAAAGTGTTAATTTAATTTTGTGTTTAAAACTTTAAATAACAAGAAATATATTTGATGAGAGTATGGAACTTGGTTGCCGCACGTAGAATTATCGAGAACACACTACAAATAATATTGCAATTATCCACATTTTTAGTTAGCGTGAACAAATTATAAAAGTTTGTTACGCTTTTATGTGTGTAAATTATATTGAACTAAAAGTGTGTAGAAATTTATTCACACTAAAAATTGTGATATTAAATCACTTTTTAGCGTGGACAAAAATGTTGTTACAAATTATATATGAAAATTCACACCTAATTGTGATTTTAAAACTTCACATTTTTTTATGATGGATAAATTGTTACTACAATATAGTTTTACACACATAAAAGCGTGACAAACTTTTATATTTGCAATATTATTTATAGTGACATCACTTTAACGTTACATTAGCTTTCACATAATTTTATCGGTTTTCATTCGTTTATGAAGGTAGCTAGAATGACGCAAAGTAATGAGCAATTAATTAAACTACCACCACTGTGTAAGTAATACATAATTAATGTGACAAGCAAGTACTAATCAATAAATATAATATAAGAAATTAGTAACTTATATTTTTCAAAACTTAATAATTGAATGGACTTTAAAAAAAGGCTTGCTGCTGCAAATATATATATATATATATATATATAAATATATATATATATATATTATATACAATAACGAACCTGAAGAGATTTAAGTCTAGGGAGCTGCATTAGGTGAGATAGCTCTCTAACGTGAACCCCGTTAAGACAACATAGTGACGCGGACAGATTTTGGGGATAAATAATCGAATATGTTGATTCAAAGTAATACAGGAACAATTCTTCTAACTATCGTTGATTCAAAAAGAATACCGATAATCATGGTATTTCACACACACTAACATACACTTGTGGATAGGGAGAAAACAAAGACTTTTCATACCATTAAAACTGATTAATAACAATGCTTACATCCCAATATAGTATTAAATAATACCGACCTTTCACGTTCCTAATTATTCAATAACCCCCAAAATTAATTATCAAACCTCAGAGTGGTGTGCAAGGGGTGCAACGAGGGACGGGCCACCCTTTTAAGGGCCACTATCCTGCCAGCGGTGGTGGTGGTTTAGTCGGAGATTATGGGCGGTGGACGGCATGGGCGGTGGGTCTTGGTGTTGAAGCAGAAAGATACGTTCATTTAAAAAATATAATAGTGACACTTTGAAGTGTTTTTTGTTTCACGTGGATAATGAGGGGGTTGACTGGTAAGGATTTCGATTGCGCAAGAAAATGAGGAAGAAGAGACGAAGTTAAACAGCGTGAAGATGTAGGCGTACAGTAAGAAGCTTTTGTTTTTTCAAATGTATTTTCTTTAATCATTTTTTTTCACTTTAGTCCCTTGATTTCTGAACTTTTCCAATAATTATATAACTTTTTTACATTTATAAATTTGCACCCTGAAATTTATAAAAACTTTTTACTAAGAACTAAAAATATATTGCTGCGAAGAGTTTACTTGAAAAAAAGCAGTTGTTTTAAGATTTTGATATAAGATATATTATATGATATCAAAACTTTTATTTTGGTGTTAAAATATACTTTAATTAAATTTTGCTTGAGGCACGAAATGTTTTATACAGATTTTTTAAAATGGCTAGTCTTAGGGCCCATTTTTCATTCCCGAGCCGGGCTTAGGTTCTTTTATATTTTCAGAGACGGCACTGCCAACCGAATATAAGTGAAAAACAACCCATCAAAATCCTTAAAACTTGACTTTCATCAGGATGAGATTTTAGAACACTGCAAACGAAACAGTGTAGTATATGTTGAAAATGGACACATGTGGAAAAGAAAGAATTTAAGTGAAGGGTGAGGAATAATTAACTTGACCTAACCCTTTACAATATCTATGTCTTGTAATTGAAATTTGCTCTAATCTTAGGATTTCACAAACAGAAGTGGCGGCGCATTTAAGGGTCACATAAACCATTTAACCCCAACTTTAAAAAGAGGAAAATTTGACCGATCAGCCAAATGCTAGTTCTCCAAACTGTAAATTTTGCGTTGCAATCATGCCGGTTGGAAACGTCAAAACAGTAACAACAACACAACATCAAATTCGATTAGCAAAGTAACATGACTCGTTTTTTGTGATACAATTAAACTTTTACACCCTGTTACCTCTATTAATTATAATAGGATTTTCTGATGCCTAATAACTCTATATTAAAATATTGACATTCATATCTTCATTTATTTGATCATCAGAGATAAAATTGTCATGCTCAAAAAAATGAAATAAATTTAAAAATATTGACAAAAAACGTTTGCAGGTCATCAAGCCAGTCAACCTGGCCCACCCACGCCCATCATCTGCGACCTCTACTATGACTTGACTTGGTAAGAAGTCTTCGAATGAAATTTCGTCGCAGCGGGTCCATGTTTAACTTCACTCTCCATCAAGGTTGCTTCATAGCAATAATGGTATTTATTAGTAAAACTGTTAGAAATATTATTAATAGTGTTTGATTTGTTATGTTTTGATGTAATTATACACTTTTGATTGATGAGGGGGCTAGAGGAAGAAAGAAAGTTTTTCATGGCATACCTTTCTATGTTCTTGTATGTAGCAGCATTGCTGTTATGGTCTCTAACACTTTCACTGGCCACAAACATACCGATCATCTTGCACTTCTGGCCATCAAGTCGAGCATCATTCATGACCCCCAACATGTTCTTGACTCATGGAACACCTCCTTCCATTTCTGTCAATGGCAAGGTGTTACATGTGGTCGTCGGCATCCTACTAGAGTCACCATATTAGACCTTGCATCTCAAGGGCTTGCTGGTTCCGTGTCCCCTCATATTGGAAACTTAAGTTTTCTCAGAGTGTTAAAGCTCAACAACAATTCTTTTGAAGGAGAAGTTCCAGCCACTTTATCAAACTGTACTAGGCTGAACGTTCTTTGGTTGAGTAGAAATAATCTAGTTGGCAAGCTTCCTAGTGCACTGGTGAACCTGATGGTGTTAGTCATTTCATATAATGGTTTTACAGGAGGGATACCATCTTTCTTTGGAAACTTCACTTCTCTTAAAAGGTTATATGCCCAGGACAATCATTTAGGCGGAAGCATGCCACACACTTTAGGTCAATTGTACAACTTGCAAGAAATTGGTTTTGGTGATAACCATCTGTATGGTACGATCCCTCGATCTTATACAATTTAACATCTTTAAAACTTGTTAGCGTAGAAGATAATTCAATCAGTGGAAGTTTACCAAAAGATATAGGCTTGCAGCTACCCAATCTTGAGATTTTTTATATATGGGGTAACAAATTTACAGGAACCATACCCTTTTCATTTTCTAATTGTTCAAACTTGTTAGAATTTTATTTGGGAAATAATAGTTTTACTGGAAAAGTTAACATAGATTTTAGACGTATGCCAAATCTTACCTATGCTGAGCTGTATATGAACAGTCTAGGGAGTTCGGAGTCTGATGAGATGAACTTTATTGATTCCATGGTCAATTGTAGCAAACTAGAAATATATGAGCTTATGATGAACCATTGACTGGAGTTCTTCCTAGTTCTATAGGCAATCTCTCATCTCAACTAACAATTCTATCATTGAAATAACTTCATTTACGGGACCTTGCCTTCTGGGATTGGGAATCTTGTAAGTTAGAGGGATTATATATACTAACCAGCTGGGTTGGATCAGTGGTTGGAGCCCTTGCCTCTGGAGACAGAGGTCAAGGGTTCGATCCTCATGCCCAGCAAGGCTGGAGGGCCTTTTCTACCTATGGTAGAACATGGAACCAGCCTCTCTACCTTTGGTAGGGGTAAGGCTGTCTACATCTCAACCTCCCCCATACACCGTCGAAGACGGTATTGGGACCCAAAACCCGTGGAAGACGGCATTGGGAGTTACTTACTTACTATTACTATCTATTGACTCTAATCAGTTCAGGGACAGTTCCAAGTGAACTTGGTAATCTACAAAACCTTAAACACTTAATCATGAGTGACAACTTATTCACCGGGAACTTTCCAAAATTTATAGGAAACCTGTCATTATTGATAGAGTTGTTTGGGGAAAACAGATTAGAAGGACATATACCTCCCAATCTTGGCAACTGCAGGGGTTTGTTGGCGTTGGACCTTTCCGTAAACAATCTTACCGGCCCTATACCTGCTGAACTTTTTCAGCTATCATCCTTGTCGATGACTCTAAATCTTTCTCACAACTATTTAGTTGGACGCCTTTCCCAAGAGATAGAAAAACTCAAAAGTTTGACGGTGCTTGATCTGTCACACAATGATCTGGTTGGAGCAATACCAAATGCCATCTCAAGTTGCACAAGCCTTGAGTACCTAAATCTTTGTGCCAATTCCTTTCAAGGTCCGATACCTCCCTCGATGAGTGCTTTAAGAGGTATCACGACCTTAATCTTTCCAGTAACAACTTCTCTGGACAAATTCCAAAATTCTTAGAGCAACTAAACTTGTCTTCATTGGATTTGTCGTTCAACAATCTTGATGGTGACGTACCGTTGGAAGGTATTTTCAAGAATGTGAGTTTGATCTCGATTCAGGGGAACAATGGGCTGTGTGGAGGCCTTCCCGAACTTCGCCTAGCCAAATGTGCCATAGTATCAAGGTCAAAGACAGGCTTTAGAACATCACGTGTTATTCTAATTGTCATTTCAATTTGCTCGCTTTTTAGTTGTAACAGTGGTCTTGTCTTATCTATTTTATTGGAAAAGAAGGAAGGCACAAGCACAACCAGCATCAGAAGCTTCATACGTGCAACCGTTTTCAAGAGTTTCTTATGGAAGCATACTCAGAGCTACCAATGAGTTCTCTCAACAAAACTTGATTGGGACAGGGGCTTTTAGTGCTGTTTATAAGGGTATTCTTGAACCAGCTGATGGAATGGTGTCTATCAAGGTTCTAAAGCTTGGAAACCATGGAGCTTTGAAGAGTTTCGTGATGGAGTGTGAGGCTTTGAAAAACATAAGGCATCGTAATCTTGTGAAAGTCATTACTTCCTGTTCATCCGTTGACTTTCAGGGTAATGATTTCAAAGCTCTTATTTACGAGTTCATGCCAAATGGGAATCTTGAAAGGTGGCTACATCCAAGTTCAGAACAAGAGGTTGATATCGAAGAAGCTCCTCCACAAAGATTGACCCTTCGCCAAAGAGTAACGATTGCAACAGATGTAGCTCATGCCATGCACTACCTCCACCAAGAGTGTGAGGTACCCATAATTCACTGTGATCTGAAGCCAAGCAATATCTTACTTGACAGTGACATGGTTGCTCACATTGGTGATTTCGGGCTGGCAAAGTTTCTGCCATTAAAACCACACGAAAGCAGTACAGTTGGATTAAGAGGGACTATTGGGTATGCACCTCCAGGTAATCAGTTAAACCGAACTTTTAAAGTAATTTTCGAATATATTATGTAATATTATGTACAATTGCTAACTGAATGTCGTATGTGGTTTTAGAGTATGGTCTTGGAGGTGAGATGACAAAAGAAGGGGATATCTACAGCTTTGGGATATTGTTATTAGAGATGATAACAGGAAAGAAACCAACAGACCGCATTTTCCGAGATGGATTGAACCTCCATGGCTATGTGACAATGGCTTTGCCTGATCGTCTAATAGAGATAATTGAACCGACACTATTGTCTGTCATTGAGGGTGCAAATGTCAGCCATGAGGATGAAGCTAGAAAGTGGGAGAGGTTGGAAGAAAGCTTGATTTTATTGGCAAGAATTGGGTTGGCATGCTCCTTGGAATCTCCTAAAGAGAGAATGAACTCAAGCAAAATCATCCAGGAGTTGCATCACATCAATGGTCTCTTCTGAAGTTGTCTAAAATATGATAGTGGGATTAAACACCAAGGGGTGCTGGTGCAGTTGGCTAGCGCATATATCTCATCCTGAGGTCAAGAATTCGAGCCACTCCATATATCTTTTTGTGTTCCTTAATGTTTTTAAAGTGTCTTTCATGTAATACTGTAATTAAACAACCAATACTGGTGATTTCTTTCTGTTTATATGCTCAAAACCATATGAATAAAAGCTTGAAGTTGTTTCAAATCAAAACGGATAATGTTGACCCGTTTGTGTAGTTAAGAGGTGAAATCGACCCAAATGTGGCTAAACTTGATCAAGGTCAAAGGAAAAGAGCTTTAGTGAGTTAATTTGGTTGGTTGAAAATGTTGGAAAGAATTGAAAGTGTCGAAAATGTTAAGTCGTGTAACTCGGTCAAAATGACCAATTGGTCCCGTTTTAAGATAAGAGTCATCAAAACAGGTAAAGACCCAAAACCTTTAAAATGTTGACATTCTGAGAAGTGCATTTTCAAGTTAGTAAAATGTTTTGAGACGAAGACGAAAAGTTGGAATGTGTTTGAGTCAAAAACTGTCAGCATGCAAGTTTTGCTAAGAAATGGTCAAACTGGCTTTTAGTCATAGGTTTGGTCTACGGCATCCTAGAGTCACCATATTAGACCTTGCATCTCAAGGGCTTGCTGGTTCCGTGTCCCCTCATATTGGAAACTTAAGTTTTCTCAGAGTGTTAAATCTAACGAATAACACCTTCAAAGGTGTGATCCCACCTCAATTAGGAAATTTGTTTAGGTTGCAGATTCTAAATCTCGGCAGCAATTCTTTTGAAGGAGAAGTTCCAGCCAGTTTATCAAACTGTACTAGGCTAAACGTTCTTCGGTTGGGTCGCAATGATCTAGTTGGCAAGCTTCCACAAAAGCTTAGTGCACTGGTGAACCTGATGCAGTTGCAAATTGCTTATAATGGTTTTTCAGGAGAAATACCCTCTTTCTTTGGAAACTTCACTTCTCTTAAACTTGCAAGTAATCAGTTTTGGTATCAACCATCTCTATGGTACGATCCCTCGATCCTTATACAATTTAACATCTTTAAAAGTTCTTAGCGTAGCAGATAATTCAATCAGTGGAAGCTTACCAAAAGATATAGGCTTGCAGCTACCCAATCTTGAGATTTTTTATATATGGGGTAACAAATTTACAGGAAGCATACCCTTTTCACGAATTCCAAAATTCTTAGAGCAACTAAACTTGTCTTCATTGGATTTGTCGTTCAACAATCTTGATGGTGAGGTACCGTTGGAAGGTATTTTCAAGAATGCGAGTTTAATCTTGATTCAGGGGAACAATAGGCTGTGTGGAGGCCTTCCTGAACTTCGCCTGCCCAAATGTGCCAAAGTATCAAGGACAAAAACAGTTTCTAGAACATCACGCATTATTCTGATTGTCATTCCAATTTGCTCGCTTTTAGTTGTTGCAATGGTTTTGTTTTATCTGTTTTACTGGAAAAGAAGGAAGGCACAAACACAACCAGAAGCAACAGAAGCTTCATACGTGCAATCTTTTTCAAGAGTTTCTTATGGAAGCATACTCAGAGCTACCAATGAGTTCTCTCAACAAAACTTGATTGGGACAGGGGCTTTTAGTGCTGTTTATAAGGGTATTCTTGAACCGGCTGATGGAATGGTGGCTGTCAAGGTTCTAAAGCTTGGAAATCAAGGAGCTTTGAAGAGTTTCGTAATGGAGTGTGAGGCTTTGAAAAACATAAGGCATCGTAATCTTGTGAAAGTCATTACTTCCTGTTCATCGGTTGATTTTCAGGGTAATGATTTCAAAGCTATTATTTACGAGTTCATGCCAAATGGGAATCTTGAAAGGTGGCTACATCCAAGTTCAGAACAAGAAGTTGATATCGAAGAAGCTCCTCATCCACAAAGATTGACACTTCGCCAAAGAGTAACGACCGCAACAGATGTAGCTCATGCCATGCACTACCTCCACCAAGAGTGTGAGGTACCCATCATTCACTGTGATCTGAAGCCAAGCAATATCTTACTTGACAATGAGATGGTTGCTCACATTGGTGATTTCGGGCTGGCAAAGTTTCTGCCATTAAAACCACACGAAATTAGTTCAGTTGGATTAAGAGGGACTATTGGTTATGCACCTCCAGGTAATCGGTTAAACATAATTTTCAAAGATATGTAATATTTTGTACAATTGCTAACTAAATGTCGTATGTGGTATTAGAGTATGGCCTTGGAGGTGAGATGTCAAAAGAAGGGGATATCTATAGCTTTGGGATATTGTTATTAGAGATGATAACAGGAAAGAGACCAACAGACGGCATTTTCCAAGATGGATTGAACCTCCACGTGTATGTGATATGGCTTTGCCTGATCGTCTAATGGAGATAACTCAACCGACACTATTGTCTGTCATTGAGGGTGCTAATGTCAACCACGAGGATGAAGCTACAAAGTGGGAGATGCTGGAAAAAAGCATGATTTTATTGGCAAAAATTGGGTTGAAATGCTCCATGGAATCTCCCAAAGAGAGAATGAACTCAAGCAAAATCATCCAGGAGTTGGATCATATCAATGGTCTCTTCTGAAGTTCTTTAAACATAAAAGGGTATGGTGCTTTTGGCTAGCTCGTAAATCTCATAGCTATATATGTGTGTATATATATATATACTCCGTATATATATAATGAGAGGGGTATAATGTCTGTTCAGGAAAAGCCCAACGGTTTGTCTGATGGTTTGAAGCCATACAACGAAATACTAGTATATATAGATGTAGATTTGTTTATTTTCATATTATCGTAATCAGATCTATACAGTGATCGTAAGCAATATATTCTGATCCAATATAATTGAGTGATTTAATTACGTATTTATTTGTTCTTAAATTATAATCATACCTGGGCAACATTGGTAACATAGGACGCTGAGAAATCGAAGAATCATCGAAGAGGGCTGTTTGTTTGCGATAAACAACAACAGTAAGAAACAGAACACAAATCGATTACGAAGACAAAGTAACATGACTCGTTTTTTGTGATACAATTAAACTTTTACACCCTGTTACCTCTATTAATTATAATAGGATTTTCTGATTTCTAATATCTATATTAAGAAAGCCATTCCTTGTCTATTAAAATCCAAATTAATCACTTCGCTCAGGTTGAACTCACATTATTATATAATATTGGGCAATTCTGTACTAAAGCTAGAGCTCCAATATTACTAGTTGACCTTCGCTCAGGCTGAACTCACATTATTATATAATATTGGGCAATTCTGTACTAAAGCTAGAGCTCCAATAAGTTAATAAAAGCTCAAGCCTTCTTGTATGCAAAGTATCACATTCATATCTTCATTTATTTGATCATCACAGTAAAATAAAATTGTCATGCTCAAAAAAATGAAATAAATTAATATATTGACAAAAGACGTTTGCAGGCCATCAAGCCAATCAACCCCTGGCCCACCCAGCCCATCTCCTGCGACCACTACTATGACTATGAGCAGGAACAACCAACAAAACAATAAGACCAAGACTTTGGTAAGAAGTCTTCGAATGAAATTTCATCGCAGCGGGTCCATGTTTCACTTCATTCTCCATCAGGGTTGCTTCATATCAATAAATAATAATGGTATTTATTAATATAACCTTATAAGGAATCTCAAATCTCCTAATTAAACAAGTGTGTCAAAAAGAAGAAAGAAAGTTTTTAATGGCATACCTTTCTATATTCTTGTATGTAGCAGCATTGCTGTTATGGTCTCCAACACTGGCCACAAATCATACCGATCATCTTGCACTTCTGGCCATCAAGTTGAGCATCATTCATGACCCCCAACATGTTCTTGACTCATGGAACACCTCCTTCCATTTCTGTCAATGGCAAGGTGTTACATGTGGTCGTCGACATCCTAGAGTCACCATGTTAGACCTTGGGTCGCGAGGATTTGCTGGTTCCGTGTCCCCTCATATTGGAAATTTAAGTTTTCTCAGGGTGATAGATCTAACGAATAACACCTTCAAAGGTGTAATCCCACCTCAATTAGGAAATTTGTTTAGGTTGCAAGAACTATATCTCGGCATAAATTCTTTTGAAAGAGAAGTTCCAGCCAGTTTATCAAACTGTACTAGGCTAATCATTCTTAAGTTGGCTAAGAACAATCTAGTTGGAAAGCTTCCACAACAGCTTAGTGCACTGGTGAACCTGATGGTGATAATCATTTCTTATAATGGTTTTACAGGAGGTATACCGTCTTTCTTTGGAAACTTCACTTCTCTTAAACAATTATATGCCTCCGGCAATTATCTAGGCGGAAGCATTCCACACACTTTAGGTCAACTGTACAAATCGCAAGAAATTGGTATTGAATCTGACCTTCTACATGGTACGATACCTCGATCCTTATACAATTTAACATCTTTAAAAGTTCTTAGCGTGGCCGATAATTCAATCAGTGGAAGCTTACCAAAAGATATAGGCTTGCAGCTACCCAATCTTGAGATTCTTCATTTATGGGGTAACAAATTTACTGGAAGCATACCCTTCTCATTTTCTAATTGTTCAAACTTGCTTAGACTTGAGTTGGATCACAATAGTTTTACTGGGAATGTTAACATAGATTTCAGACGTATGTCAAATCTTCATAATGTTGGGTTAGATGTTAACAGCCTAGGGAGTAGTTCTGAACCTAATGAGATGAACTTTATTAATTCAATGGTCAATTGTAGCAAACTAGAAGTTTTATTTCTTGGTGAGAACCACTTGACCGGAGTTCTTCCTACTTCTATAGGCAATCTCTCGTCTCAACTAACAGAGTTATCATTTGAACATAATTTATTTTATGGGACCCTGCCT
>CM067169.1:128105980-128150980 GCA_034093135.1 Erigeron breviscapus | reverse complement strand
GTACACTATGGGTTAGTCCTAGATTCGTCCCACATTCGTCCCTAATTCAAGGTTGAGTGAACATCATAAGGTGGGACTCGTCCTTAATTGACTTATCCTTGGATGATCTGTCATTCCAGAGACTAGTCTTATTTTTAAGTGTGTGAGAGTATTTAAAGAATTAGTGATGTAAGTAATGGGCCCTAGACTACTGCTATTGGGCTTGTTTTAGGGGATTAGTTCTAGGTCAGTGACGCTGACAGGGATTAATCATTTTGTGGACTAGTCTGACATATTGTACCCTCTTAGAGGGACGACGAGGGAAGGGAGAAAAATAGACATTTTCTCCCATCCCGCATTGGTTGAACTGTGAGAGGATGAAAGTTGAAGCATTTTAATTCCTTATATTCTCAAATGGTATCCGCACAAGTCGATTGGTGATGGTGGTGACGGGATCAAATGATGTTTGTTGGTTACTTTAAATTCAAAGACCAATCTTATCTTTCTTTTTAATATTAGTTACTTTAAAAAAAAACTTAGTATGTTGGTTGACAATGGAAAAAATAATAAAGATGTTTGTTCTATAGAGGGTGGAGAGTTGGAAGCCATCGACAAAGATTAGATTTAAGTATGATTGAATGAATACTTGTTTGGGGTGGGGGAGGGAAGTGTTGGAATGTGATCACGTTAAATAAACGCATGTCCGGAAATTATTTAAGCCTACGGGGTCACACAAAATGACACGTAAACTCTATGTAATTAATTAATATGTTAAGTGTAATATATTGATTAATATGATCATGAAATGATTAATAAACAAAGTTAAATGTTTAAATAAATGTTTATTAATTAAAAGAGATGGCTTAAAGTGTAAATTGGAAGTTTCCTAATTACACTAAAAGGAGGGGGGCGAACCTATGTAGAGGGTTTCCTAATCCTCTACAAACTTGGTCACCAAGTCAAAAACCCTTCTAATTGAAGCCTATAAATAGAGGGTTAAGTTAAGGGTTTTTCATAAGTTCTATGAGGTAAAACCCTAACTAAAAACTCTCTTTCTCTCCTCCTTTTCTTTCGATCGGCCGAAGGCAAGAAACCAAAGGGTTTCAGATTTTTGGGGTTCGACATTAAGGGGTTTACACAACCGGGTTTGTGAGTTCGTGATCGGGTACTAGCATACATCATAGGGGTGTCAAGTGTGCGATCGTAGATGAGTTTTACTTTAAACCCTAACTAATAATAATCATATTATTATTAATATTATTGGAAGCTTACGCTAAAAGGTACACATCCAATTCTTACTTTGTTAATTAATATTATTGCATATACGTTTCTTTCCGCTGCGTACTCGTGTTTGTTATATGGTTTATGTGCTTGAATCTTAACAGTGGTATCACGAGCCTAATATGTGATATATTAGTTACAAAGTTCAAAACTTGAAGGGGGGTTTAGGGTTGGTTCGAATTTAATTAATAATTAAATATTAAAAATCGTTTTCTTTATTTATTTTTAATTAAATTTCGATTTTAATAAAATAAAATTAGGGTTTTGTTTTATTAATAATTTGTTGCTATTTTATATTAATGGTTAATTGAAACCCTCTAAGCAAGTTTTGATTATGTGAATTGACATGTTTATTTGATATAAATTGTATGTTTGTATCTTTTATATTTAATGTTGTTAAATAGAAGTAAAAATCATAAGGAATTCATGCAAAATTCTTTATGATTATTACTTAGATATATGGCTATAAATTTCTTAGCTTAATGGTCCAATAATTAGGGTTAATTATTTGATAATTATGTGACTATGTGAATTTTTCGTGTGATTTTTCTGCTTTACACCAGTTCACTAAAAATTCATATAAAATCAACCGTAATGAGTTAGGAGTTGCCCTTTGGACTGTAGATGCCCAACTCATAGGGATACAACTTTGTAGTTCTGGTCGAATCTTGATTCGGACCAGAAACAGGTCTAAACTGGTCGTGAAGCTGCTGGAATTTTCCAGTCAGCATGTTTATATGTATTTACTTGCTAATTGTTTGTTTAAAGGCTTACGCAATCAAGGTAACTTGATGTATGTGGTCCTCTTGTAACATCCCAAACTTTTTAATTAACGGTTGACTTGAGTCGTTAAGTCAACACTACGTGTCCGTTAAGTCTCTAGGAGATTTAATGCTTAGATGTGTTTAATGTGCTATACGTGTGAGGCTTAAATGCCTTAATGATTGATATACTAATGTGTTTAAGGTGTATTTATATGCCTTTAGAGGTGCTTGAAGTGTTTAACGGGTTGTAAGTATGCCCAATAGGAGTTTTGAGCTAAATATGAGCTCTATGGAAGTTCAGGGACTAGTTTTGACATAGGTGGAAACCTAAAAATGGGATTAAGGGTTTTGTATCAGCTCATTTGCCCCTAATTGCAGAAAATTAATCCTCTCTTTGAACCCTAAACCACCCCCTAGCCTATATCAATCCTCTATTCGATTTTCTATCGATTTCGGGTCCATTAGGAGCAATTAATCACTTGTATATCGATCCGGTAATCATCTTCAAGGTAAGGATTGTATTCTCCACTAATTTTAGGTCATTCCTAAGTGTTCATCTCGTTCATACTTGATCTTGATCGGTTATTTGTGTTTCGTTGCTAGAATCGTTGATTTCGGGTTACGCGGTAACTGTTATTGCAATCAGTTGGTGTGTTGGGGTTTCCAGAAGGTATGATCTTGTTGTTACTGATAATTTTATGATTCAATGGAGTCAAGATGAGTGTCATATCAGATCTGTACCATAGGGTGTGTTAATTGATTGAAAATCGTTTGTTTATGTTGTTTCGGCAACCTAAAATGTTTGTTATTGTGATGCAAATCAAGTAAGGGTTAATCAATGATTTCATTGCATCATTATGGTCTTAAAATGATGAATTTTGAGGTACAAAAGTCGTTCATAGGGTTTGGGGTCGTTTGAGATGTGTTTGGTTAGGTTTTGGAGGTTAAATGGTTGTTTTTCATGGCTGGTCGTCGTAACTCCCGTTACGGTTGTGTAATTCCCGTTAGCTGGGTAACTTGTGATAACACCTATACTGTAACTCCCGTTACGGTTGTGTAATTCCCGTTAGCTGGGTAACTTGTGATAACACCTACACTGTAACTCCCGTTACAAATTTTCGTAACTCCCGTTAGGGACTGATTTTGTTAACATTTTTAAACGACCATAACTTTTGAACCGTAACTCCGTTTTTAACAAATAAGCTATCCACGGAATCGTGAGAGAGTCTACTTTCTAATGGTAATGCTTTCAAAAAGATGATTATGATGTCAAGTTTCCTGAAAGGTTAATTTAGTGAGTGAATGTCGAGTTCCGTCGAGTTATGTAAGCTCTAAAGTATTAAACAAACCTCCGATGCATCAAGCATTGTCGTGGGTCATATTTTTAGGTATTTAGACATGTTTCATGACCATAAGTAAGTGGGTTTTTGGTTAGGTTTTGGAGGTTAAATGGTTGTTTTTCATCTGGTCGTCGTAACTCCCGTTACGGTTGTGTAATTCCCGTTAGCTGGGTAACTTGTGATAACACCTACACTGTAACTCCCGTTACAGTTGTGTAATTCCCGTTAGCTGGTAACTTGTGATAACACCTATACTGTAACTCCCGTTAGGGACTGATTTTGTTAACATTTTTAAACGACCATAACTTTTGAACCGTAACTCCGTTTTTAACAAATAAGCTATCCACGGAATCGTGAGAGAGTCTACTTTCTAATGGTAATGCTTTCAAAAAGATGATTATGATGTCAAGTTTCCTGAAAGGTTAATTTAGTGAGTGAATGTCGAGTTCCGTCGAGTTATGTAAGCTCTAAAGTATTAAACAAACCTCCGATGCATCAAGCATTGTCGTGGGTCATATTTTTAGGTATTTAGACATGTTATGATGAGATGCTATGAAATGCTACCTCGATGATATGAAATGATTTGTTTTGAGATGAGATGTTAAGATATGCTATGAAATGTTATATAATGCCTTGAGATGTTTGAAATGTGATCATATGCTGATGATAAATGAAATGTGCATGAATGTATGGCTTGTTCATCTAGTTCACTAGACTTAATAAGTTGTCATGACACGTGCACGTTTAAGGGCCCAAACGTTAAGATGTATATGTGATAATTGTTTAGGTAGTGTAAACACCTAAACTATATGAGATGTGAAATCGAGCTCGTAATTTAGATGTGAAAGTGTTAAGCTTAACCCGTACTTGCCCTTGCCCGGCTAAGTGCGTAGATGTGGTTGCTTGGGTGGCTCCTTGCAACATGGTTTGAGATGTGAAGAGTAATACGGGAGGTTTGACCAGCCCCATTGATGTACAGCCGTAAGGTTTGTCCATCTAGTGGGGTGTGACTTATGTCACCCTTACAAAGATGTATATGTTATACGAGATGCGTGACTTATGTCACAATTACAAAGATGTATATGTTATACGAGATGCGTGACTTATGTCACAACTACAAAGATGTTAGATGTTATATGTGAAGATGTAAAAGATGACTAGGCACATTTAGGATGACCCATCCTATATGAAGATGTTTGATGTGATGATATGATATGTGAGATGTAATGTATGATGTGATTTGTGCCTTAACGATTTCAAACGACTTTTCTATAAAGTTCTAAATGGACAAATGTTTTATAATGATGTGTTATCTTACTTAGCTAATTCGTTAGCTAACACTTGTTTCTTGAAATGTGTTGTTCCCTCAGGTTTAGCAAGCTTGAGATAGATGACGAATAAAGTGCGAGGCATGGGTAGATTACAATGAAGCTGACTTAGTTTACCCATAGTTGCTGCTGTTTTAGACATTTGAATAATGTTATGATATTTAAGACTTGTATTGATATTGTGGTCGGTTGTTTAATGTTGGGCAACCGATAGGTTTCCATTTGAACTTGTTTTGATGATATGGCTAGTAACACCAATTAATAAATGAACCAAACAGATTTTGTTGGTTTGGACTTTTAAAGTTTAATTCCGCTTTCTTTGACGCCGTTAGGCGAAAATTTTTGGAAATCCTTATTTTTAAATGATGGGTGTTACACCTCTTCTTTGAAGGGGGAGCCGACTTAGACATATATATTAACCATAGTGACCATGTTTAGGTGGCCCACCATAACTCGTTGCATAATTAATTAGTTAATAGCTAGTAAGTTTATTATTTTGCTTCTTTTATTGTGATATAAATGGTGATGCAAAATTGCTTTATTGAAAAGAATAAACTTGACTAAGAATTATCGAAATATGATTTTGTTTTAATAAATTTGGAGTCTTACAACCAATAGATACACCGGCTCACCCATTTGAACAAACTCTAAGAGAGGTATAAGTCGGAGTGCGCTAGCCTCCTAAAGGAGCGGGTTTTTAATTGCGTCTATCGCAAACCTTTGCTCCTGCGCTTCTTTGTGCGTTCAAATGGAGCTACCGAGCTCTTTTGTGTTGCTAAGACTATAAAAATGATTTTATTAAACATTATGTTATGAAGATTTGCATGAGTCTTCATACATAAACTTTTGATTCACATCAAATGCATTACCCATTCAAAGTTAAATCTTTGCCACCCACTTTGCTAAGAACACTTGCAAGTGCTTTTTGCTCTACGTGAGATCGTAGGTGAATTGTATCTAACAAGGTAAATTACTACTCATCGTGAGACCGGTGGTAGACTATTTACATGTTCTTAATTGGGCGACTTAAAGCGAGTTAAGCGGTGAGACCTTGACCCGTGGCATAAGATGGGACAAAACATGTTTACAAAACACTTAACACCCCTTTAAAGTGTTGTTGTAAGTCCCATAAATCTAGGAATTGCACTTGTAATGCAATTATTGATCGTCGATTACCTTTTGAATACGTCATTTCTAGCAGATCAACTGATGAAATGATTGTATGTCAATTGGATCCTAGCCTTAATGAAATTAATTGTTAAATGAATTTAACATGGGTAAATTATATTTCTTAAGGATTATTATCGAAAATACTGATTTTTGAACTTCTGTCTGTTTTGTAGATGGCAACAACAAATCCTTCTCAAAACATACACCAATCGGCTTTCAGGTCGATGCTAGAAAGAGAAAAACTTTCTGGAACCAACTTCAATGACTGGTTTTGTCAGCTGAGAATCGTTCTAAGAGCCGAGAAGAAATTGGATGTCCTTGAAACGCAGATGCCCGCTGTTCCAGGTGCCAATGCTTCGACTGCAGAGTTGGCTGAATACAATGCTCTGTATGATAGACATAATGAGGTTGCTTGTTTGATGCTCGGGAGCATGAATCCCGAACTTCAAAAGCAATTCGAGACTTATAATCCGTATGATATGATCAATGAACTCAAGTCTATCTATGAAAAACAAGCTGGAGTGGAATTGTTTGAACTTGTTGAAACACTTCATGACTTGAAACACGAGTATGGAACACCGGTTAGTCCTCATGTACTCACGATGAAGAGGTACTTTGAGCAATTGGAAAGGTTGAACTATGCTTATCATCCGCCTATTGCTATTGGCATGATCCTTAAGTCTCTTTCAAAGGACTTTGAGGAATTTGTGCGCAATTACAATATGCATAGCATGAGTAAAACCATAGTTGAACTTCATGCCATGTTGATTGAGTATGAGAAAAAGCTTCCAAAGAAATCTGCTACACCCCAAGTTCTCATGATCAAGGGGGGAAGGGTCCAGAAAGGAAAACAACCGAGAGCTAAGGGCAAGAACGATGGTAAGGGAAAGCAAGTTGCTACTGTCCCGAAACCTAAAAAGACCCCTCCGGCGAAAAAGGAACATCCGGCTAAAGACCAGGCTTGTCATCACTGTGCTGAAGTGGGACACTGGAAAAGGAACTGTCCTAAGTATCCAGCTGAGTTGAATGCGAAGAAGAAGCAAGCTGGTTCGGCCAGTACTTCAGGTATCTTCACAATTGAATTATATTCCTTTTCTAAGCGTAATTCGTGGGTTTATGACACCGGGTGTGGAACTCATATCTGTAATTCTTTACAGGGGCTTAGAAGAAGAAAGAAACTGAAGCCAGGATCTTTACAACTGTTCGTGGGCAATGGTCTACCGGCAGCTGTAGAAGAAATAGGCGACTATCATTTAGTTTTACCTACTGGTTTAGTTATTGTTTTAGACAATTGTCATTATGCACCATCTATTACTAGAGGTGTAATTTCAGTTTCTTTTTTGAATAACAACGGATTCATTAATGTTTTTAATGATTATGGTATTTCAGTTTCTTTGTTGAATAACAACGGATTCATTAATGTTTTTAATGATTATGGTATTTCAGTTTCTCGAAATAATGTTCATTATTTTAATGCTATTGCTTGTGATGGTATTTATGAAATTGATATGCATGGTTGTGATTCAAATGATAATTCAATGTATAATGTTAGCAAATGAGTCAAGCCCAATTTGGACTCGACTTATCTTTGGCATTGTCGCCTTGCTCATGTTGGCAAGAAACGCATTGAAAGACTTCAACGTGAAGGACTTCTACAATCAAATGATGAATCGTTTGACAAATGTGTGTCTTGTGTTTCCGGCAAGATGACAAGAAAACATTTTCCGCATAAACCGGAGAGGGCTAAAGAGCTACTTGGACTAATACATACTAATGTATGTGGCCCATTTAGACATGTGTCAAGGAAAGGTGCTAGCTACTTCATCACTTTTACGGATGATTTCAGTCGTTATGGTTATGTTTACTTGCTTAAACATAAACATGAAGTCTTCGAAACATTCAAAGAGTTTAAAAATGAAGTAGAGAATCAACTCGGTAAAACCATCAAGATTCTTCGTTCGGATCGAGGTGGAGAATACTTAAGCCAAGAGTTTAAGGATTATCTAAAAGCTTGTGGAATTATTCAACAGCTTACTCCTCTATATACTCCACAGCATAATGGTGTATCTGAAAGGAGAAATCGAACCTTGCTAGACATGGTGAGATCAATGATGAACCTTACGACTCTCCATTTTCGTTTTGGGATTATGCTCTAGAGACTGCTGTACGCATTCTCAATTATGGTTCCAACCAAGAAGGTTGACAAGACACCGCATGAATTGTGGCATGAGAGTGTTCCTAATTTGTCTTACTTAAAGGTCTGGGGTTGTGAGGCACTTGTGAAACGAGATACGCCTGACAAACTTGAACCTAGATCTGTTAAGTGCATCTTTGTAGGATACCCAAAGAAAACGATGGGTTACTACTTCTACTTTCCTACCGACAACACTGTTAAAGTATCTCGATATGCTGAGTTCTTTGAAAAGAATCTCATATCTCAAGAAAACAGTGGGAGGATTGTCGAGCTTGATGAGACTCAAGAAGAAGATGTGTCAACTTCTGAAAAATACTAGCAATCATCAACTTGGGGGGGGGGGAATGTTCAAAGAGATGAATCTCATGAACCTCAAGTTGAAGATAATGTGATTCCAATTCGTAGGTCCTCAAGGACAATACGTGCTCGTGAAAGATTGAATCTTAATATTGAATCTGAAGAACACACAATAGGAGATTTAAATGAACCTCCTAATTTCAAAGCTGCATTATCAGATCCAGAATCTGACAAATGGCTTGAAGCTGCGAATGTGGAAATGAAATCCATGAAAGATAATCAAGTTTGGAGCTTGGTTGATCTTCCACCTAATGGTAGAACCGTTGGGTGTAAATGGATCTTCAAGAAGAAGACCGACATGGATGGAAATGTACACACCTATAAAGCTCGTCTTGTGGCGAAAGGCTATACTCAGCTTTACGGAGTTGACTATGAGGAAACCTTCTCTTCCGTAGCGGACATTAGAGCTATTAGGATCATCTTAGCCATAGCCACGTACTATGACTATGAGATATGGCAAATGGATGTCAAAACCGCTTTCTTGAATGGTTTTCTAGACGAGGAAGTTTATATGGTTCAACCAGAAGGTTTTGTCGATTCAAAATATCCCAACAAAGTGTGCAAGCTTCAAAGGTCCATTTATGGACTAAAGCAAGCATCACGAAGTTGGAATAAAAGGTTTGATGAGGAAATTAAAAGGTTTGGTTTTGCTCAAAATCCTGATGAGCCATGTGTATATCGCAAAGCTAGTGGGAGTAATGTTACTTTCCTTGGAAAGTGTTTTGCTATGAAAGACTTAGGTGAAGCAGCCTTCATTCTTGGAATCAAGATCTATAGAGATAGAAGTAAACGGTTGATTGGATTAAGTCAAAGTGCTTATATTGATAAGATCTTGAAGCGATTCAAGATGGAGAATTCTAAGCGTGGTTTCGTACTTATGCAAGAAGGACTTAATTTCTCTAGCAAGAACGGTGCTTCTACACCTGAGGAGGTGGAGCGTATGCAAAGAGTTCCTTATGCTTCGGCTGTGGGATCTATTATGTATGCGGTAAGATGCACTAGACCTGACATTGCGTTTGCGCAAAATATCGTTAGCCGATATCAACAGAATCTGGGTGAGGATCACTGGACTGCTGTGAAGAATATTCTTAAGTACATGCGTGCTACTAAAGATTTATTTCTGGTGTATGGAGGAAATCCCGATGCAGAACTCAAAGTAACTGGATACTGTGATGCTGGATTTCAGACTGATAAAGATGATACAAAATCTCAGTCGGGATACGTCTTCGTTTTAAATGGAGGCGCGGTGGATTGGAAGAGCAAGAAACAATCTACAGTTGCTATGTCTGCTACAGAGTCTGAGTATATTGCCGCCGCAGATGTCGCCATGGAAGCTGTCTGGATCAGAAAGTTTATTTCTGGGCTTGACGTGATGCCCTCAAATAACACACCTTTGGATCTGTACTGTGATAATACGGGAGCTATTGTCATTGCCAACGAACCCGGAGTTCAGAAAGGTGCCAGACATTACCAGAGAAGATATCACTATGTTCGTGAGAAAATCGAATTAGGTGAAATCAATTTACTCAAAGTTCACACAGATTGTAACTTGGCTGATCCTTTTACAAAGGCTTTGTCAAAAGGAAAGCTCAATAAGCATGTCGAGGGCATAGGACTTAAATTAGCTGGTTATATCATGTAAATCTATGATTGGTATTTGGATAAGGGATGTTGAACAATTATTATTTTTATAAATGAATTAAAGTACTTTGGTATGTTTGTTTTCATTTCAATATATAATTGTATCCTATATTTGCATGTTTAATCCATGAATATTTTTAAATATTCTAAATGTCCATTGTCAATTAACTATATGGGAATATGGTTAAACTAAGACAAATTTGAGTGATTGGTAATATTCTTAGGAATATTTGAAGATGGTCCTACCAAACTCACATGATATCCATAGAGATGTATATCGGACTACCCCACTTAACGAATCATCACTTTATGGATCGGCGTCATTAAGTGAAATTCATGAAATGGTTGCTTTATTTATCCTTAGACTTGAGATACAAGCAGGTTATGCATGTGTGGATTGCATTTTCTTGATATAGTTCTAACTATCCTGAACAAGGTAGTAACAAAGGGCTATTTTCAGAAATGTAGTGAAACGACATAACTAACACGTGTAGTCAATATAGGATTTGTTCCTTCAATTTGCAACTGAAGAATGATACCATTTGGGCCCTCATTGATTAATTAAGATGTTTGTATGCGCATACCCAAATGAACTCCAGATGTGGTCTCGATTAATTTGGTAATCTTAATTAGTTGTAGAAATGAGAAACAGAATCGTTAAATTATGGAATGACTTTGATCCATATCCATAATTAACAAGGTATCTGAAACAAAGGGATAATAAAGACTAAATCATTTCAAAAGATACTTTAAGAAACTATACTTAAATATTTCCGGGAGCATTGGCGTGTTGCTAGACGCTAACCAATGTTATTGCCTTTATATAACATGCTCAAGTGGGAGCTGTTGGAATGTGATCACGTTAAATAAACGCATGTCCGGAAATTATTTAAGCCTACGGGGTCACACAAAATGACACGTAAACTCTATGTAATTAATTAATATGTTAAGTGTAATATATTGATTAATATGATCATGAAATGATTAATAAACAAAGTTAAATGTTTAAATAAATGTTTATTAATTAAAAGAGATGGCTTAAAGTGTAAATTGGAAGTTTCCTAATTACACTAAAAGGAGGGGGGCGAACCTATGTAGAGGGTTTCCTAATCCTCTACAAACTTGGTCACCAAGTCAAAAACCCTTCTAATTGAAGCCTATAAATAGAGGGTTATAGTTAAGGGTTTTTCATAAGTTCTATGAGGTAAAACCCTAACTAAAAACTCTCTTTCTCTCCTCCTTTTCTTTCGATCGGCCGAAGGCAAGAAACCAAAGGGTTTCAGATTTTTGGGGTTCGACATTAAGGGGTTTACACAACCGGGTTTGTGAGTTCGTGATCGGGTACTAGCATACATCATAGGGGTGTCAAGTGTGCGATCGTAGAGGGGTTTTACTTTAAACCCTAACTAATAATAATCATATTATTATTAATATTATTGGAAGCTTACGCTAAAAGGTACACATCCAATTCTTACTTTGTTAATTAATATTATTGCATATACGTTTCTTTCCGCTGCGTACTCGTGTTTGTTATATGGTTTATGTGCTTGAATCATTAACAGGAAGAAGTTTCGGTATTTGAGGGTGAGAAAATATCAAGTTTTTGTAACGATGACAAAGGTTCAAGAAACGGGTATATATTTGCGTAAGTGTAGGTTCAGAATTTGGAAAAAGGATTAGTGTAAGTTCGCATATTGTGAAACAAATGGAACTCGGATACGATGAAGTTATTGAAACAGGAAAAAAGTCTTAAGATGTGTAAAATCGAGTTTAAAATTAAAAACAAAAAATACCTTATAACTGATTATTACAAATCTCTCAGGGACCCATTTGTATATAGTATAGATTAAAGGTAAGTTTAGGACGAATCCACAAAGACTATTTATCAAAAACTTGATGAGTTTAATGCAATTTTAAAGTTGCTTTTATGACGCAACTTCACTTTTAGTTTAAATTTGAAATTGACAAAGAATTTTAGAAAAACGATAAAGATAATTTGTTATGAACAGTAACTTAAAAGAGTCATCTGCCTTGAATCCGTTCCACAATAGAATCAGGTTGTACTTAAACTAAGACCCAATTCGATTATGTTGATTAAATAACCTAGGGTTGAACAAAACACTCACTCGGTGTACAACAAGCTTATACTTTATTCAATTTCTTAACTAACTATTTCCTTTATCGAAAACTGACACGACCAACATCTTTCCTAATCAATCAGTTGTTTAGTTATGTAAATAACATTTATGTCTATATGATAATGGTATTAGGGTAAAAGTGATTAAAAGATGAACAAAATACTATTTTTAGGGCTTAAATTAAATACCCAAGGATTGATATTACAATTTTGGTCTCTCATGTGTATAACTTATTACAATTCAACAGAAATTATATCGGTTTAGGCCACAATAGAATTTCATATATCAAATTCCTTAGCCATTCAACTTCTTTACCAGCTGCTGCTAATGCCACAAACTCAGATTCCATTGTCGAATTGGTTATACAAGTTTGTTTCTTTGATGCCCAACATATAGCACCACCCCCAAGAAGGAATACCCAGCCACTTGTGGAAGAATGATCTTCCAAATTGGTAATCCAACTTGCATCTGAATAACCTTCAAGAACAGAAGGAAATCCAGTATATGTCAAACCATAATCCTTGGTTCCTTTCAAGTATTTAAATACTCGATTAATCGCTTGCTAATGAATCAAACCAGGATTGTGAGTGTACCTACTCAGCTTTCCAACAGCAAAGGCTATATCAGGCCTAGTACTAACCATGGCATACATGAGAGATCCAATAGCCTTTGAATATTCAAGTGGATTCACCGCATCTCCCTTGTTAGGCACAAGTTTTAGAGTAGGATCCATAGGAGAACTTATTGGAGAACTATCTTTGTGATTAAATTTATCCAATATCTTCTCAATATAATGAGATTGAGAGATAGTAATACCATGTTTTCCACGTATGATCTTTATTCCAAGAATCACATCAGCCTCCCCCTTGTCTTTCATATCAAACTTTGATGACAGGAATTCCTTAGTTTTATCAACTTGATCTTGGTGAGTACCAAAAGTCAACATGTCATCAACATACAAGCAAATGATTACTCCTTTACCAGAAGTGTCAAATTTGCTATAGACACAATTTTCTGCTTGGTTTAATGCAAAACCATGAGACAACACCACCTCATCAAACTTCTGATGCCATTGCTTAGGGGCTTGCTTCAGACCATAAAGAGATTTTACTAATTTACAAACCTTATGTTCATTACCAGGCATGACAAATCCTTCAGGTTGTTTCATGTAAATCTCTTCATCCAATTCACCATTCAGAAAGGCAGTCTTAACATCCATTTGGTGAATTACAAGATTATGTGTAGCAGCAAGTGCTAGCAATAATCTAATGGTGGTAATCTTAGCAACAGGAGCATAGGTGTAAAAGTAATCAATACCTGACTTTTGTCTAAAGCCTTGGATCACCAATCTATCTTTATACTTGTCTATGCTTCCATCCACCTTCATCTTCCTTTTGAAGATCCATTTACTACCTAAAGGCTTACACCCAGGTGGTAAATCAGCCAATTTCCAAGTATTATTGTGCATAATAGAGTCAATCTCATCTTGGATTGCCTCTTTCCAAAATGCAGCATCCCTTGAAGCCATCGCTTCACTGTAGGTCTTTGGATCATCATCAACATTAAACAATATTGATATTGAAAACCAATTTCATCCCTTGATCCTTCCACTAAACACAATTGGAAATCATCCCCATAAGACTTGAGTTTTCTTGCTCTTTCAATCCTTTTTGGCTCAGGAGGTGTATCAGTCACTTGGTCTTTTCCACCAGTGTTACTAGAGCTCGCAACCATGTCTCCAGGTCTAGGTAAAGATGTGAACCTATTCTCATTCCCAAAATCAACATCCCTTGACTCAACAATAGAGTGTACAGATACATAGTCATTAGGTTCTATGACATAGAACCTATAACAAACAGAATTTTCAGGATAGCCAATAAATATGCAATCTATACCTCTTTGACCAATGTTATGTCTTTTAGGGTCAGTCAGTCTCACCACTGCTCTACAGCCCCAAACTCTAAGATAACTCAGATTTGAAGTCTTTTTATGCCAAAGTTCATAAGGAGTGATCTTATTGTTCTTATTAGGAACTTTATTCAATAAATGACAGGCTGTCAATATAGCCTCACCCCAAAATCCTTCACTTAGGCATAATAGCACAACATGGAATTAACCATTTCTTTTAGTGTCCTATTCTTCCTTTCAGATACACCATTTTGCTGTGGTGTATAAGGAGCCGTGGTCTGATGTACTATTCCAGTGGACTGAAAATACACTGGATCATAATACTCACCTCCCCTATCAGTGCGAAAGGTTTTAATCTTCACACCATGATAAAGCTCTACCTCCTCCTTATAAATCTTAAATTTATCATGAGCTTCATCTTTTGTATGACACAAATAAACATAGCAATATTTAGTAGCATCATCAATAAAAGTAACCACATACTTTTTATTACCAAGTGATGGAGTAGAATGGAAATCACACAAGTCACTATGCACGGGTTCTAATACCTTTGTATCTCTAGTGACGTTTATAGAGAAAGTTTGTCTATTAATCTTAGTCAACATGCAAGTTTTACACCTTTCATTACTAACATCAAAAGAAGGTATTAAACTCATTTTTGACATGTCAATTAATCTCTTATAATGTACATGTCCTAGTCTAGCATGCCATAATTCTGATTTGCTAAAATTATTGCTAGAACTAGTAGAAGTCATGCAAACAGAATTATCAATAGAAGAAACATCCAAATTTAACTTAAACATTCCATTCAAATATCCAAGTCCAATAAAGGTTCCATGTTTTGACAAGATATACTTGTCACTTTCAATGACCTGCTTGTATCCACAATTATTCAATACAATACCAGATACTAAGTTCTTACGAATTCCAGGTACATACAGAACATTATTTAAGAGTAAAGAGTTTCGAGAAGTAAATATTAATAGAACAGATCATATTCCATTAACAGGTTCAGTAGGAACATTGCCCATCTTCAATAAAGATCCATCTTCAATTGGTTTAAAGTCCTTGAACCATCGAAGATCCTTGCAAACATGACATGTTGCTCCTGAATCTGTCCACCACGAAACATCATCATCTTGCACATAAAATGCTTCAGAGATTATTGAAACATAATAATTCTCAACAGAATGATTACATGGTACCAAAAACAAACCTGCTTGTTTTTCTGGATCCTTGGATCCACTCGTACCAGCCTCGTTTTTCCCTTTTCCTTTACCCTTACCAGACCTGCATTCATGCTTCAAGTGTCCAGGTTTCCCACACTTCCAACAGGCCAATTTTGGTTTCTTATCAGACCCTTTATTGTTATTGCCTTGAGATTTTCGTTTCCCTTTACCAGCCTTGGAGGATTCACCCTCCTCCATCATGTTCACAGAAGAACCAGCCATGGTTTTAGTACCACCAACAGAACCCTTTTCCATATCACGTATGGATTGTTCAATTTGGAAGTGACTTCCAAGTTCAACCAGATTCAATTCCTCTTTCTTATGTTTCAGATTATTCTTGAAATCTTTCCAAGAGGGGGGCAGTTTATCAATGATACTAGAAACGGAAATTGATTCATCCATTTTCATATCATATTGGGCAAACTGTCCTAATATCCTTTGCAATTCATGATACTGTTCCATGACAGGCCTAGAATCTACCATCTTATAATTAATGAAATTACTAACAAGAAATTTCTTACTAGACGCATCTTCTGCCTTGTATTTGGCTTCAAGGGAATCCCATAATTCTTTTGCAGACACTACGTTTTGATAAACATCAAAGAATCGTTGTTCGTCATCTTTAGTAAATTGATTCAATCTTTGTTGGGGAATTTCGTGAATAACGAACAGATAACCGGATAAAATCAATCTCTGAAAGGCGTGTAATCACTTTCAGATTGAATCAATTTGGCAGTTCACCCAAACTATTCAATCGGATACAATTCAAAGATTAAGAATTTTATGTGTGTTTGTGTTGGAGTGCGTATGAACCAGAGAAGAAGAAAAGAATGTCTCGACCAACAATTACAAACGGGTATATATCAATTTAGGCCCATTAACTGTCAAAAATCAGTTAATTACACAGGTTTACAAAGTTGTCAAATTTAGTCCCTCAAGTTCCGAAAGTTAAATTTTCGGAGAGATTCGACCCCCGCCCCTTGGACCCCGCTCCCAGGGCGCTGCCCCCGGACCCCCGTACCTCGCCCCTAAGATCATAATAAATTCAGATAGGCGTGCACTCCGCACCTCCAAGCCTAAATGATGTATTATTATGACAATAATGGTCAAACAAGTTAATCCAATTACACTAAAATATCCAACAGTTGGTAGTGGTGGTGGCGTGACGGGTGGTGGCAGTCTGATTATTATTGTAAAAATAATTGATGTAAAAGGGTAGTGTAGTTATTTTAGGAGTTGATGGGTCTATGTTGTAAATTATTTCATTAAGGGTATTATAGATATTTTAAGTGGAGATGTTTAAATTAGTGAATAAAAGAGAGAGAATTAATTAATTCAGTAACGGTAAAATGATCATTTTGCATGGGGACATTTTTATGAGAGAGAGTGTTGAAAAGTGTTAGGAGAGAAAATGTGATAATTTTTATAATATAGCAGAGATATTTACCTTTTATAACCTGTAACAAATATGAGTCTTATTTGGAACAGATATAGGTTACACTATTTTCTCATGTTAGAAAGGTAACATAATTTCCTTATATAGTTTTGAATTTACAGGAACCAAATTGGACCGTTGGGAATTGTTGCGTCACGGGCTAAAAGTGATTCGGGTTGAAATGGCCAAATGGGTCACGTGAGACTGGGTTGACAAGCAAAGATATACTCCCAGATTTTTCTTTATGTGATTTTATCTATACTTCTATACTACTCTATAAAGCAAACTACCTCTCCCCCTTTAAGTAATTAAGATTTTGAAATGACCATATTACCCCTCTTCTTTATTCACTGATTTAAACATCTTCACCTATTTACCTATAATACCCTTAATGAAATAAATTACAAGATAGATTCTCCAACTCTTAAAGAAACATATTAACCCCTCTTACATCAATTAATTTACATCCACCACCATGCCACCACCACCGTCACCGCCGCACATCATCGCCACCATTGCCGCCGTCGCCACACCTTCGTCCCTACCACCATCACCGTCGCATCGCGCGGGCATCCGTCTATAAGAATTAAATATGATTACAACGGTCTTGATAAATATACAGTAATTAATAATCTTTATATGTACCTTAGAATTCCACTTGGTTCCAACCCGTTTAACATGGCCAACGCATTTTGATCATTTCAGTTTTTTGCTATTCTTTTTCATATTTTCCGTTTGGAATAAAACATAATCTAAATCGACTCTTTACTGGTTATATTTGGTTGGAATAAAGCCATATCACGCTAGTCTAGGTTATGTAGTGACGGTTGTGTATATTTGTTAATCACAATCTACCAATATATATATATAACAAGGTCCTAAATTCATTCTTAAACAAATAGGAACCGTTAGATGAATTCAATCTTTGATTTAGAACCATTAGATCAAACTTAATTATTTCATCTTTGTTAAATGACAGTATTAATACTTATACTTTATATGAATAGACAAAATATACCCCTTTTACATATATATTTTTAATTTTGATAAATTTACATAATTAAGATTAATTTATTCCTAACTAGAGTTCAGGCCCGTGCGATGCACGGCTTGGCCAAAATCACTTTAGTGCATGCAATTGAAGATGTGACTGGGAATTAGATTTGGTTTAAGCTGATTCAGATTAATAAAAAGAGTTTCTATAGAACATAAAACTTGTGCGACAGATGGGAAAAAAGGAAAAGAAAATGACATGTCTAGATGTCCTGTTCTAATGTATTCTATAAGAACATGTTATTTGTTTTTGCAAGCTTTAAGTGAACAGACTTCAAAGCAAATACTTTTCGTCAGCTACAGTATGATTGGTAATAAGTTCAAAACGAAGTTTTTTATCTGCAGTTAGGCCTGTCTGGTCAAGGAATTCCTGCCAAACTGATTTCAGTTGGAGGTGGTAGGTGTCGTTCTGATTAGGGATTTCTTTTATTCGAATGAAGGCTTGAAATAGTAGATGAGGATATTGTAGAATGGCGTTGCTGTAGTTGTAAAGTTGGTGTTGGAGAGCAAAGTTTCCTGAAAGTGTCTGCAGTATGTAAACATATGTATAAATGCATAGTAGGGAAGTAAAAATATAGTATTATTTAATTTATATATAAAAGTTGAACAAAATACAGAATATGGTTAGTCAGAGTGCTGGATTGAAACTTTGTGTAGAAGCGAGGGTTGTCATTGTTGTGAAAATGGTTGTGGGGAATAGTTTCAGTCCATAATCAGATTCGGTTTCTGTTGAATACGACAACCTTGTAGCTGTAATCGTCTGCTGGTTTGCCTTTAGGCTTTTCATTATTAAACACCCATTCTATTAATACCATAAAAACATAATATCCATATAGAGTAAGAGTTCATGGTGTCGAAATTGGTTGGTAATTTTGAGTTGACAACAATACCACGACCATTCTTTGTTCATATTCAAATGGTTAATCTGTTATATATAAGTGTAAAACTGGCCTTGCATGAGTTGTATTAAACTGTTAGTTACTACCTAATGTGAAATTCTAATTTAAAGCAAATGATTTGAAAAGCTGCAAGCATTAAAAGTACAACCTGGTTGACTTCCAACTCGACCCATTTGATTAGTTTACTTATTAGCTAGATTGACCTATCACCTATATATGGGTTAATATCGGCGCTTTAAGTGGGAGTATGTCAATGCCCAAACATAATATGGTTGATCAGCAAATGCTATTTTTTTGTATTATCTAAATGTTATCAACTCAAGTAGATATTTGGGTTCCAAAACATTTAGACCGACATAGTGTCTCTTAATCATGTTTAGGACGGATGCAACTTAGAAACTACTAAATTCATCAAAATGCGAATGTTAGAAATACAGAATACAAACCTTTTGGGAATGCTGAAAAGGATTTCTCACAGCCCTTCTCAACTTTCTCAACTTTATCAGAGGGAACCACATGTTCTTTTGAATCAAACCCCCAAAAAATGGCACGCTGCATCAGCATCCTTTATTGCAAATAATGTAATTATTAGCAGCATATAAGAACGCAACATAGTTGTTAACCAACTAAAATAAAGACTTCAATAAAATTACTTACAGCAGCAATGAACGTGGACTTAGAAGTGTTGTCATAGCAGTACCGTCTTTAATGATACTGTTCATAAGTCATGGTAATATGGATCTCACCATAAGGCTGAAGATATATCCTCTCATCCATGATTGAAAAAAAGATTGTGTCTTTGTCGGCCTTGTCCCACCACCGTGTATCCGTTTGTCGGCAGTCTGGAAATCCATGTCTGATAGGTAATGTTCCACCTGAAAAATTAAACCTCCCATGTTAGCATTCATTTTATATTTGAAAGAGCTTACATGAATACAATTGCAATGTATGATGGACTAATTCCTTTTTGGCTAATGCATTATTTTTTGTAACATTATACCAACATTATTTAGTTATCCATTTTGCTCGGTAATAGGCGTTTATTTTTGGACAGCAGTATGATCAACGGCTTAATGCCAATTAAGAGAGAGGAAAGAGTGAGGTGCAAAGAAAGGTCCCAAGATAAGCAAAACCTATATGGGAAGATAAGTTGATTGACATGAATAATTTTAGATAATGATAATAAATAAATAATAAAAAATTATAGTAATCATAATCATAATAATAAAAGTGTTGAAAGACTATGTCAAATTAATGCTTAAACATGTTAACTTATTGTATGATTAGTGGTTTTATGCAGGAATGACAAGATGAATAAAGCTGAAGGACTGAATATGCAATTACTGGATAGTTGTGAAGTTTGGATTAAAGAAGACAAGAAGAGAAAGATGAGGGGGCTGCTGTAAACTTGCCTTTATATAAAAAGAAACTCGTTGATCGATTAGGGTTGCAGAACACACTCACAAATATTCAGTCGATTATATTTTTCTCTCATATTCATATATTTTTAGGGTTTTAATCGTGTGATCATACTGATCATATTGATTGATTGTTTCATGTTCTGTATTTGATTCTAAACATATTGTTTAGAATCCTTCTCTATTTTTCTGATTGTAATCAAACTTTATAAAACTTTAATAATAATCACAGCCGATTTGTTCGTTATTTAGATTTTCTTCATGGTATCAGAGACAGGTTCCTAATCAGTGGTTATTGATTCAATTAATTGTTCGATCTAATCAGATCTAGGGCGTATTCCTCTTCGGAACCCTAGATTTTTGATTTTAGGGTTTGTTCATCTGGTAAAAGTTAGGGTTTCTTCTGGAAATCTCGATCTAAGTTCTTCCGTTGTGTTTCTGGTTGTTTTGCCTAATTTTTTAATCGGAAAAAAATTAGGGTTTTCTGGTTTTGATTTCAGATCCTGATTACTTCTCTTGACTAAGTGAATCAAGAGAAGGATTAGGGTTCCTCTACCATCGGCTTAATAGCACTGTATTGTATTCTTCTCCCTTTCTATTCTATTATTTGTTTGGTTCTGCTTATATTTTCTTCTCAAACAAATTTTTATATATATATATATATATCAAAATTTCTTTATCTTCAATCTCGTAAAAACATTCGTGTTAATACTTGACCTGCCTTCATACGAGAGGTTAGGAATCCTGTCACTGACACGTTTGTGAGGTTAAGATCTATTTTCTGCACTGTTTTTTATTTGAGAAGAAGATATTTGTGATATTTTCTGTGTTTAGTTGTTATTATCTGAATTTTCTGTGTGTGTTTAAATCTATCTTATCTGTTTCTTATTTGCTACTTGGAAGTATTATTTGTTATTTCTGATTTTTGTTCTTATTTGCAATGGATGCTAATAATAATAATAATAATAATAATAATAATAATAATAATAACAATAATAATAATAACAACAACAACAATAATGGTGAAGATGCTCATTCTGAACATTCTGATTTTCTTAATTTCCTTAATGAGCCTGAAACTAAAATTAGCAAATTGGATTTTGGTGATCCTTTGTATCTGCATGCTAGTGATACTACCAGTACACCTTTAATTGGTTTTAAATTGCTTGGAACTGAAAATTATAAAGTATGGGCTTGTGCAATTGAATTGGCTTTGGAAACTAAGAATAAAACTGGATTTATTGATGGTACATGCTTAAATTTTTTTGATAATCCTGTTTTAGCTAAGCAATGGGATAGATGCAATGTTGTTGTTCTTAACTGGATTTTAGGTTGTGTTTCACAAGAATTATATCTTGGTCAAATTTATTCTAAAAATGCTTGTGTTGTTTGGCAAGAACTTAAAGATACTTATGATAAGGTTGATGGATCTGTTACTTTTAATTTGTATCAAAAGATAAATTGTCTTGCTCAAAATGGATCTTCTCTGTCTGACTATTATCATAAACTTTCTGCTTTATGGAAACAATTTGATGCTATGATTCATTTACCTGCTTGTTCATGTACTGCTGCTCCTGAAATTCAAAAACATGCTGATCTTATGAAATTAATGCAGTTTTTAATGGGATTGGATGATGTTTATGTGTCTGTTAGATCTAATATTCTTATGAGAGATCCTTTGCCTACTGTTAAAACTGCTTACAATATTTGTTCTAGAGAAGAATCTCATAGAGGGGGGATAAATAATAAACCTGCAACTAATGCTTTTGTGGCTAAATCAAATTTTAATAAAAACAGAAATTCTGGTTCCAATTATGATGCTAAGAAAACCTTTGATAATAATTATGAGTCCAGGAAAACTTTTGACACTAATCAAAGAGTATTCAGACCTCCAAATCCTAATTTTCATTGTACTCATTGCAATAAACCTGGACATACTATAGACAGATGTTTTCAACTTGGTAATAAAAGGCCTTCTGGCAATTTCAATAGGTTTAATAGCAATAATTCTCACACTTCTTCTAATGTCTCCTCCTCTCATGTGACTCCTAATGCTACTAATAATTCTATGTCTGCTCCTTCTTTGTCTCAAGATCAAATTTCTCAGTTGTTAAGTTTACTGGAAACCAAACCTTCTTCTTCATCTGGTCCTCAGGTTAATATGGCAGGTAGTTATTGTTGGAAAAATTCTTGGTTTAACTTTAATTCTTATGTCCTGAAATCTATTATTCAATGGATTATTGACTCTGGAGCTAATCAACATATGACCTATTCTGAAAAACATCTTACTAATGTTGTTGATATTTCTGAGTTAAATTTAAGAATTGGTCATCCTAATGGTACTAGTGCTTTGGTTCAGAAAATTGGTAATATGCATCTTAAAAATGGTTTGGTTCTGTTTGATGTCCTTGTGGTTCCTGATTACTGTGTTAACTTGATGTCTGTTCACAAAATTGCTAGAGATAATAAAGTCTTTGTTGGTTTTGATGAAAGTAAATGTTATTTACAGGATTTAACTCAAAAGAAGTTGTTGGGGACTGGTAATGAACAGGGTGGTCTTTATGTGTATGATGATTTGCCTATGTGTTCTAATGTGGTATGCAATTCTGTTAATTCTCCTTTTGAATCTAAATTTTTATGGCATATGAGGCTTGGTCATCCTGCTGATCAAGCTTTATCTGTGTTTCACAAAAAATTTCATTTATCTAATGAGAAGCATTTGGGTCCTTGTGACATTTGTCATAAGGCTAAGCAAACCAGAAATCCTTTTCCTCTTAGTGAACATAAAACTAAAAAGTTTGGTGATCTTATACATTTGGATGTTTGGGGACCTTATAGGGTTCCTAGTAAAGAAGGTTTTAGATATTTTTTGACAGTGGTAGATGATTATACCAGGGCTGTTTGGACTTATCTTATGAAAAGCAAAACTGAGGTCTTTGATAATATATATCACTTTGTTCAACTTGTTAAAACTCAGTTTGATTCTAAGGTTAAGGTTATTAGAAGTGATAATGGTAGTGAGTTTGTAAATAATAAAACTGGTTCTTTGTTCACTAATGAGGGAATTTTACACCAAACTTCTATTGCCTATACCCCTCAACAAAATGGGATTGCTGAGAGGAAACATAGACACCTTCTTAACACTGCTAGGTCTCTTATGTTTCAGGGGGGAATTCCTGTGTATTTGTGGAGTGAATGCATTCTTACTGCTACTTATCTTATTAACAGAACTCCTTCCTCTGTGTTACATGGTCTAACTCCTTATGAAAAACTGTTTAATTTTGAACCTTCTTTGAAACATTTGAAAGTTTTTGGTTGTTTAAGTTTTGCCACTGTTTTAAACAATGATGATAAGTTCAGTTCTAGAGCTGAAAAATGTGTATTTGTTGGTTATTCTAATATGAAAAAAGGTTATAAACTTTATAGTCTTGAAAGAAAGACATTTCTTTTCTCAAGAGATGTCAAATTTTATGAGAACATTTTTCCATTCAAAATGATTTCTGAAAACAATGATAAAAGTTCAACTTCTTTAAATCAATTAGATTTCTTTAATTTGTTTAATAATGAGGATAATACCATGTATCAAAGTCCCAATGATGAAGAGGAAGACAAAATATCATTTTCTACAATTGATGGTAACCCTTCTGGTACTGGCAGTCCAACAGTTTCTACCCCAGATACTTCATCTGGTGGCAGTCCAAAAGTGGCTACCAGAACAGAAGAGGCTGCAACAATTGTTAGAAACATAAATGATAATATTATTCCTGAGGGCACTTCTGACACTAATAATGATGGTTTAAGAAGATCTTCTAGACATATTACTCTTTCTAAAAGACTTAATGATTATCAATTAGAAGGAAAGGTTAAGTATCCTCTTAACAAAGTTGTTAGTTATGCTCATCTCAAACCTGATCTTCACTGTTTTGCTACAAGTTTAAATAAGAGCATTGAACCTAAAAATTTTAATGAAGCTGTCAAAGATGTTAATTGGGTCAATGCTATGAATGAGGAAATGGAAGCTTTAAATAGGAATAATACTTGGTCTTTGACTAATTTACCTCATGATAGAGAACCTATAGGCTGTAAATGGATTTATAAGATTAAATATAAAGCAAATGGGGAAATTGAGAGGTATAAGGCTAGGTTAGTTGCCAAAGGGTATAGTCAAAGAGCTGGTATTGACTTTGATGAAACTTTTTCACCAGTTGTAAAAATGACTACTGTTAGATGTTTACTTACTGTTGCTGTGAATAACAATTGGCCATTGTTTCAATTAGATGTTATTAATGCATTTCTTTATGGTGATTTGTGTGAAGATGTATATATGGAAATTCCTCAAGGATATTCTAATGGTAACAATTCTTTGGTATGCAAGTTGAATAAATCTTTGTATGGGCTTAAGCAAGCCCCTAGACAATGGAATTCTAAATTGTCTAGTGCTTTACTTGAATATGGTTTTAATCAAAGTAAATCTGATTATTCCTTGTTTACAAGAAGGATTAATGATAAATTTGTTGCTCTCTTGGTTTATGTGGATGATATAGTTGTTACTGGCAACTGTATCACTGAAATTGAACATGTCAAGATGTTTTTAAGTTCTAAGTTTAAGATCAAGGATCTTGGTAAATTGAAGTACTTTTTAGGCATAGAAGTTTTAGAAACTGGACATGGTTTGTGTCTTTCTCAAAGGAAATATTGTTTGGAATTGTTGAATGATTTTGGTATGCTTGGATGTAAACCTATGCATACACCTCTTGAAATGAATATTACTGTGAAACCTTTTACTGCAAAAGGTAAAATGCTTGACAACATAGTTGTGTATCAAAAGTTGATTGGAAAATTAATTTACTTAACTTTAACAAGACCAGATATTAGTTATTCTGTCCAATGTCTTTCTCAATATATGCATGCTCCAACTCAAGAACATTTTGATTTTGGTCTAAGAATTCTTAGATATTTAAAGAAGGCACCAGGTAAGGGACTGCATATAAAGAAAGGTAATGATAATATTCTTACTGGTTTTGTTGATTCTGATTGGGCAAGGTGTGTTACTACCAGGAAATCTGTTACAGGTTTTTCTGTTTTCTTTGGCAATACTTTAGTCTCTTGGAAAAGCAAGAAACAATCCACTGTTGCTAAGTCTTCAGCTGAAGCTGAGTATAGGGCATTAGCAGCAGTGACTTGTGAAATAATTTGGCTCAAACATTTGTTAAATGATATGGGTATTACTTGTTCTATTCCTGTTGATGTTCACTGTGATAGTAAGGCTGCTATACAAATAGCAGCAAACCCAGTGTTCCATGAAAGGACCAAACATTTTGAAATTGATTTACACTTTGTAAGAGAGAAAATTTCTGATGGTCTTTTAAATACTGTTAAGATACAATCAGAACTTAATGTGGCTGATGTGTTTACTAAAAGTTTGAGCATAAATCAACATAATTTTCTTTGTGAAAAATTGGGAATGATTGACATGTTTAAGAGTTAATTTGAGGGGGGATGTTGAAAGACTATGTCAAATTAATGCTTAAACATGTTAACTTATTGTATGATTAGTGGTTTTATGCAGGAATGACAAGATGAATAAAGCTGAAGGACTGAATATGCAATTACTGGATAGTTGTGAAGTTTGGATTAAAGAAGACAAGAAGAGAAAGATGAGGGGGCTGCTGTAAACTTGCCTTTATATAAAAAGAAACTCGTTGATCGATTAGGGTTGCAGAACACACTCACAAATATTCAGTCGATTATATTTTTCTCTCATATTCATATATTTTTAGGGTTTTAATCTTGTGATCATACTGATCATATTGATTGATTGTTTCATGTTCTGTATTTGATTCTAAACATATTGTTTAGAATCCTTCTCTATTTTTCTGATTGTAATCAAACTTTATAAAACTTTAATAATAATCACAGCCGATTTGTTCGTTATTTAGATTTTCTTCAAATAGTAATGTATATTTTATGATGGCACAAAATAATAGATAGTATTAATAGTTAGTAGTTTGATTTTTTCCGAACATTCAGTCGGTATACGACATGGGAAACCTCACCGTATAATGGTGAAGCTTTGCACGTACCCTAAGAATGTTAGTATAATAATAACATTTAACAGGATATTTTTACAAATAAATATGCTATGTATCATATAACATGATATTATTAAAAATAACAAAATGGTAAATGCATAGATTACAAAATAAATTAAATAATAATAATACCTTGGAAATCTTTTGGATTCGAATATCACCCGACGTGAGTTTTCTAAGATAACTAGTGCTTAGACCCGCGCGATGCGCTTACAACCTTAAATAATTTTTTTAACTTTAATTCAAGAATAAATGGTCTTTTAGTTTATAAATGAAAATAATCATCGTAAAATTTATGTTTGTAATATTTTTTAAAAGTAACAAATATCATGTATATTTGTAAGCTTTTCCAAAAATAACAAATATCATATTCATATTTGATATTTTTTCCATTTAAAAAATAACAAATATCATATTCATATTTGATATTTTTTCCATTTAAAAAATAACAAATATCATATTCATATTTGATATTTTTTCCATTTAAAAAATAACAAATATCATATTCATATTTGATATTTTTTCCATTTAAAAAATAACAAATATCATATTCATATTTGATATTTTTTCCAAAAATAACAAATATCATATTCATATTTGATATTTTTTCCGATTTAAAAAATAACAAAATGAAAAATAAACATTTCTAAGCTAAAAAATAACAATACCTGAATAACATTAAATATATTTACGTTTTGCTTCTACCGTATAACGTTTTTTACCCAAACTATTTGATTACTATGTCATTTATTCTAGACAATCATTTCCTTTGTTATTCACCGACTACTCCTCTCCTAAGTCATAAGTCGTAACTCATAACTATGTGTTTTATCTCGTAAAACAGCATAACCACGTCAACCTTTTATAATCACTTTCAAAGCCACTCTCGTTCAATTCATAGCTTAGCAAATTTAAAACAATGCACCCAAATTACCTACTTGCCACAACCTTTTATTACCACCTTCAAACCCACTCTTTTCATGCATACTCATTAGTAAGTCAACATAGCCGGACAACCCCAAGTTTATCTTGGATTATTTTGCAATTCATACCACACAAACATTTAGCCTTAATGGGCACAAAATAGTTATAAAAGTCACATTCTACCTCACATTACTCTTGAACTCTATATATGAATAGACATATATCTCCACTAACAAATGGGCTATTTCATGCACAACTTCTCCAATATATTTTTGCTTATTTCCAATGACCACTTGACCAGTTGTTAAAATATGCATAGTTTATTGCTTACGCCGATACTCGAGCACTTACATGCCATTAACAGTAAAAACTCTTCTACTTGAAAAGATATGCTAGATACTATAGCATGATAAAATAAGGATTTTTAAAACATTGAATTGAAAAGTTCGGTTAAAAAATCAAGTTCAAAAATGAGCCAACTCACTTGTCATCCAATTCCCTTTCCGGAAAATTTCAAAGTATTATCTATTAATATTCACATTTCCGTAAGCTGTCTCTTATGGGAGGGCATATTTATATATACAGATGAAGCAATTTTCTAATATGTACCAATTCAAAGGACAGAAGTTTTAAAATCTCTGGACTGTTATATATACTACCCACATAACGATCAACATAATTACCATGTACTTGAATCCTCATTCATCATAACACCTTCTTAATACAACATATCTGATTATTTTGATAAGCTTGAGGAAATGTTTTTAGTAATGCCAAGTTTCTTCTTTTTTTTCAAGACAACCCTACTTATTAACAACAATTCCCTCAAAATCAAGGGGACCATAAAGTATAGTAATGCATATGATGCAAGGTAGAAGTGACTAAAATATGACAAACAGACAATCTCCTACAAAGTAGCTACAAACATAATAATATTGACCACTAAATATCTATAAATTATACCATAAATGTATTGTTTGATTGATATCCAAGGGTTCATCTCATTAGCCTAGTAATATGTGGTTCAGAACTCCAATGGAGTAAGGGGGAGTTGGGACATTACCCCTACAGATCATCTCTTGTGACTGAAAAGACAAAGTTGAATTAGAAGCACCGGGAGTAGCAATACACAAATACACAATTGAATACAAAGAATTGCAACATAGAAATTAAAAATGATGAGAAAAATGTACAGTTGAACTCAATTATACAAACCTGGTGTGTCAATGCGCTTGTGTGTAGTAACCAAAAAATTTGTCAGCTTCACACAATATGACATTGCAGATTTGAAGAACAGGTACCAAACAATGTTGACATCTTTTCGGCAAGTGCTATGGTGAGACTAACCACACGTGATTAAACATCTAAACTTTGTATTGGCAGTGCACCAACCTGGTCACCAGAGAGAGCAATGAAATGTGGCAATGGTACCCACCTTGGTATGGCCACCAGAGAGAGCAACAATATCCTGGTCATTGAGACCCATGGTTTTGATAAAAGCATTCCTTAATTGTCCGGGCCTGAAAGGTAAATATAAAATATTTATAGCTTCACTCTCGAAATCCTAACATAATCACATATAGCCTAGTTTAAGAAATGTTATAGTGGCTGATTACAGAATTGTATTATACTATATATAAATCTATAATACAACTATATTTAAGAACTGTGTTTATGTTATCGAGTATGAAATGGCATGTGGGAGTTTTTGAAGGCAAGGAAGGCATTATGTGCATTGATGATGCTTCAGGGAAACAGGCTCGAGCCAGTGCAATGGTGCGGTTCCAGATTTCTGATTCACCCCCGCCCAGGGTATATTAGTGGTACAAACCTAAAACGTCAAATGCTATTGAACAGAAGTGGTAAAATGGGCACCATGGGTGGGGGGCCGAATACAGTTTATGCTAAAATGGGTCAATGTACAGGCCAAAAAGGGCCTGCCCTGCCAACACTTTTAGGCCATTTAACTAAATTATCGATAATTGAATCGCAATTTATGATTACAAAAACATCATTATTATAAATCAATAAAAAAACATTTTAGGACATAGGCACCGTGGGGTTCATTTTAGAGCACTAAAAAACATGAGACCACCTAAATCACATGTGATTAACACATGTGAGTCACTCGACACTTCCGCAGAATTTTCAAATCATATGTGATTGGAATGAATCAGGACCATCCATTCTTTTTTATCAAAGAACCCAGTTGGGTTCCCCTGGTCTCAAGTTTTTTAATGGTCTCAAAATAACTCACCCCATGTATGCACTTAAAAAATATCGACTTTAAACATTTTCAACCCATTTGACCAGTTTCAGATCCAAACAATAACATATCTGACCCATTCATTAGCAAATGGGCGAAGGCATAATCATGATGTTCATCATTCAATAGTGTTTGAGGCGACACCTCAGGAGACTAACCTGTTATTTATCATTATCCTCTGTTTGTTCTAGCAAAGTTTTCCGGTCTTTTCTCAAGTTCCTTGATGATCCAGAAGCTCGAAATCTGCCACCGGATTTCTTTCTGAAATATAAAGTTCTTCAAGTCAATAATCAAGTATTCTTGCTCAAAATACACAAGGCTGCATGCAAACTAAAATAGAAACTCGCCTATGTGCTTGTTTTCAAAGCTTTGCATCAAATTCCTTGCCGAGTGAATACTTTGGCAAGCTTGCAGGATCACAAGCATAAGGTCTTGAATTGAAATACTGATGAATGAAAAGCAAAAGCAGGATTAAGTGAATCTGCCATAAATCTTCTCAACATGTTCATATTAGCTAGCAACTTTTTACCTTAGATTGAAGAGCAAATGTCGCACTCCCACGATTTTATGGTTCAATAGAAAGTAGAGTGTCAATTAGGTTCACAGCAGATTGGGGGAGTTCTTCACGCCTTTCTCTCAAAGAACATTCGTAAGCATATCGAGGTTTGGACATTTTTGCAAGTGGTAGTGTGAGTTTAGTAAAGTACTCATCCAGTGGAGTGCCACAAAGCATGAAATATTTTATGCAATTGTTCAACCTGTAAAAGGAGTTTGGTTAAGAACATATCTTTTAAGTACACATATATGATAGTGAAGTATTATGTGTTGACTGTTGATCACTTCTGTTCTCCCCTTAAGGGTTGGTCTACCGGAAAAAAATCAGCAAAAAAAACCTACACTCCACATATCAACGTATGTTCCATAGCTTGTCGACCCCAAGAAAATGTCAGGAGCACGATAGCACTTTATAACAACATGGCTAGTCAATGGTTTCCTGCTTGCAACAAAATTTGTTAGACCAAAATCGGCAAGCTTATCAACTTGATATGTCACTGCCAAGCTGATTTTAGCCGTAAGTAAACCATAAATGGATCATAGATTACCTGTGATGAGTTTCAGCAATACCCAATAAGCTAAGAAAATGACTAAAGGCTCTAGAAAGCTTCAAGGCTTCCTTATGTGTCTTTCTCGATAACTCAGAAGCCAATTGATTCTCCTGAACTCACCTAGTAAAGTTATAGGTCAATACATCTATAAAGTTCATGAAGATTAAAGACTAATACATGCTATATAGAGTCATTAACTCAAAATACATTTAAATTAGATTAATGACTCGAAAATCTTAAATAAAGCATGTATATATTATCTGAACTTCTAAACTATTATATAAAGCATATAACTTCAAGAATTAATTACCTGTACCGATTAATTCAAAAACGTTGGAACTTCAGGCAAGTGTTTCCCATCACCAAGATTGATAGCCTTCGATTCAACCACATCTAACGCTCCACCCCTCACCTACCAGAAACATATCCATTTGGTTTCAAAGTATTTTACTGCATTGACTTTATCATATCCAAACAAAATTTTAGCAAACGAAGACACTTGAAGTTCTAATATAGTAGAAAAAGCTTACTTGTATGCTAGATAACATAGTTGCTATTGCAGGCAAGAAATATTTAGAGGTTGATATAGGGTCTCACAGACAATTTTATATTCATCGCTCATGCAGTTTTTCTATAACAGACTATGCATCTTGAGTAGTTAAGTTCTGCCGGATAGATGTCCCTAATACCGATCAATGCATCTTTAAAGACAAACATCTATTGCTAATACTAAATCACCACCGATCAACAATTAGACTAAATTAACGGAAACGCTACAAACTTTAGTGTTGGGATGTGATGTGTGCTGAAGCAACTCTTTTAAAGTCAACCCTTTTTTTTCTAAAAACAGTTTTGCCTAGTATCATCAGTTTGGTCCACACATCCCGATTCCATATATAAACAACACAATATTTACTACAACAGTTTCTCCTAATAATCTCATAATTCCACCCCCCATTAATAAACAATCATTCCAATGTCAGCAAGCCAAGGGACTCATATGCCTTTGGAATCCATTTTACCTACCTAAAAGCACATTAGAAGTGTCAAAACACTTAACTTCAAAAAAGCACATATCAAAATGATGTGAGCATGTATATATATGAAACAAACAAAATAACATTTAAAGTTACCAAATATACATTGAGGAATTGTATCGACACTTAACATTCATAAAGAAACTGTAACATCCCAAACTTATCAAGTTTGACTTTTGACGTTGACCGTCAACTTGTCGTTAGTGACCGTTAGTAACTATGTGTTGTATATGTGCTTATGTGAATTAAACGAATTACGTGAGTTATGTGTTAAAATGATTTAAAATAATGAAATTAAAGTAGATAATGATAAATGAAGTCATTTAATGTTCCCGATAAGATTTAAGGGTCGATAAGTGTTTCTGTGGGCGTTAAACGAGCCGTTAAGTGCCGAAACGAGTTATAACGAAGTGCGAGGGCCTAGATGTAAAATTGAAAGTTGTCTCCAGTATATAAGGCGCCCTATGGTCGACCAAGAACCCTTTTGATCAGTTACAAAACCCTAGAAACACCTGCAAACAAAAGCTTAGATCTAATCTTCAAGTTATAGTTGATTTCGGGAGATTTTGGAAGGGAATTCGAGTGCTTTTCGATCCGTTGATCAAGCCTACAGGTATAACATCACCTACTGATTGTTAATCAGGTTTTCAATTAGGATTTACCCCTGTAGATTCGGCCTAAAGGGTTGGGGTTCCTTGATCATGATGTTTTAGGTCAAAAACGTTGTTTTCGTGATTATAATCGTTAATAGAGTTGATTAATTATGTCAAGATGCAAACTTTAATGTTGAATAATGTTGTTTATATGTAAATAAGTGAATCCCAGGTGTTTAATTAGATCCATGTGTGTTCAATTGTGTTTTTGAACCAAACGTTGCGGTTTCGAGTCGTTTTGATGATCAAAAAGAAGGATTCATTTATGCAATTGATTCAAGGATTAATTGATGTTTTCAAATGCTTAATTGTGACCTATTTGATGTCAATTTAATGGGTGTAAGTTGTGGTGGAGGTTTGGGATCCGTTTGGAAGGTGAATGAAGAGAAACTGAGTTGGTTTTGCTGGTCGGCACCCCAGGTGCGGCGCACCAGGTGGGTGGTGCGGCGCACCACTGCCCAGATTAGGGATTTTGATTTTCGAAGGGAGCCCGATATGTGACGCACCAAGGGCAGGTGCGGCGCACCTATACCTGATCTGAGTTTCTGTATGATTGGTGCGACGCACCACTTGGGAGGTGCGACGCACCTGATGCCCAGTTTGCACAAAACATTTCGTTTAGCTTATAGATCGATCTTATACTTGTTCTAGGTTGTCGGGAGCACTTAGAAAGCACTGTAAGGCATACGTAACTCATTGCTAAGCAGTACCAAGGTAAGATACATGACTTTTCTCACGCTGGAGGCACAACAAAAAGTGGTTTTCTATAATTAACCTCTTAATTGGATTATCTTATGTGTGTTGGTTTTCCGGGTTATGCAGAGGTTATGTGGGAATGTATGCATGCTGAAGTGGTTTATTATGTTATGATGACGCTTAAATATGAAGTAGTTATGTGCATATGTAGTACTATGAACATAATGTTGCTGCCATGATATCTTAACGATATTTATTGTGATGTTGATTATATTGATGCTATGATTGATTATGATATATGATGAAATATATGTGGGATTTAAGTGTGTTACACGTAGGAATGCTATGATCTGTACACGTTAGTAGGATTAAACACTAAAGTAGATGTGGGATTAATGATGTTGATGTTATGATTTGACGATGATACGTGATGAATTATATGTGAGACTTAAGTGTGATAATGTCTAGTTCACTAGATATACGTAAGAAATGTTATGAGTTGTGTACGTTAGTGGGATTAAACGTTAAAGTAGATGTGGGATTAGTTAGGTAATGAATATACCTAATGTTAAAGTAAAGTGTGAAATGTTGGAAATTGTTCTAGCCTTAGTGTTAGTGCGTAAAAGTAAGAAAGATATAAATACGTGGGAAATGCTATAGCTAAATACGTGAGATTGATGTGGGAAGTGTTAAGCTTAACCCGTGCTAGTTTATGCCAAGCTAGTGCGTACGTGGTCGCTTGAGTGGCTCCTTGCGGCATAGTTACGTGGGACTAGTATTTCCGGGTGGAGTGACTAACCACCAATGTTAAAAGCATGACGGGATACTATGGAAATGGCATTGCTTTTCCTAAAATTTAAGACGTGGGAAATCGTGCTAGTTGTAAAGCTAGTGCGTAATATGTAAACTGATTAAAGATGTAAGATGTGGGAATAAGTTGATTAAGATAAATATATGAATATGTGAGAAAGATGTACATGTAATTTAAGACGTGGGATTACAATGTGATGTGGGATTTAATGAGATGTGTTGAGACGTGTGATAAGAACGATACATAGGCACAATTAGGAGTATATATCCTACATGTGCTATACATATATGTGCGATATGTTTATGTGTGATATGTAAGACGTGAGATGAAGTTGATTAAGCTGATTAAGTTGATAATAAGATATGTGTGAAAGAAATATATGTGCTTTACGTTGTGAGATCACGATGTGACGTGAGAATATGTGCTAATATGAATACGTGTGACAAGTTTATGTGTGAAATGCCAAGATATGATATGAAGTTATGTTTAAGTGGTAAGTCTATGTTGATATGATATAAGATATTGATTAAGAAGAGGGTATATGATGATATGATGTATATGTTGATATGAAATGAAATGTGATACAATGTGGGAAAAGGGATGTATGGGTTGATCTATGATTGTTGTGGATGATATGTAATGTGGTTACGTTTGATAAGTAAAATATGACGAAGTTTTATGAAAGTAAAATGAAGAACGTTTTATCAAAATGTGTGTATCTTACTTAGCTAATTTTATTAGCTAACACTTGCTTTTATGAAAATGTTGTGTCCTTCAGGATAAGCAGGCATAAGCTAGTGAAGTGCGTGGATCGTGAGATGGGTAGAAGAATAAAGGAAGATTAGCATTAGTCTCCTATGATTAGACTTTACCCATAGCCATATGTTCGGCTACTTTATTTATGATTTACGTCTCTTGTAGTGTTGATGGCAATTATGTTAGTGCCATAACTTGGATTTTACTTTGACTATTACGATGATGCTATTAGTAACACCAAACTTTAATGAAAGGTACCATCCGTTACGGATGAAGCAGTTTTTTTAAGTGATCCTATTTCCGCTACGTTTTAAACGCCGTTTGGCAAAAGTTTTTTGAAATCCAGGTTTTTAAAATGACGGGTGTTACAGAAACCATCAAATATAATTAGTCTAAATCGATCAAAATACATAAATCTATAATCTATATAAAGCTATAGTTTATTACTATGAATTCCAAACAAAGATGTAAAAAAAATAACCTAACAGGGACATTTTTGGCTACCAGAACATTAATTTTGATCAATAACTATCGAGTTCATAACATTTGTCATGATAGCATTTTTGAACAAACACCATCAACAAATTCAATGGTTTTGGTAGAAATACAAGAATTGCAACGCTTGATTGTCGTTGGGTTACTTGCACACGGTATTCGTTCCATTTTCAGACAAAAGCAACAATCAACAAATTCATCCAAAATCTCAATTAAAATAAGAGTTAATGACACAAATCGTCCCTGTGGTTTACCTAAATAGTCACCTTTCGTCCTTTAAAATCAAAAACCTCAAGGACAGTTCTTTATAGGAGGATAAGGTTCACGTTTGGTCCTTTGACTATTTGACCGTCATCTCTCCTCCGTTAACACCCTCACGTGCCTCCCACGTGAGGGGTATTCTGGTACTTTTCGTAACATAAAGGACCAAACTCGATCGTTTTCAAACTAATAATACATAAGTACATATACGTGTATATATATATATATATATATATATATATTTGTATTTATCATATTCTTCAAATTAACAATCCATTTTCCAGATCTATATTCCCAAAAATACAAACCATTTTCCAGATCTTATGACTTATATTCCCAAAAATACAAACCACCGCTCTGGATCTCTCTCACACAAAATAAGGAAAGATGCATCAGATCTGAAATCTAATCTCCATGTCCACTTCATCCACTTTTCTTGATCCAAATTATTTGATCCAAACATCCCCTCAAAAATACAACCACCACCACCTCCTGTATTCACCATCGGGTTTTCAACAAAAACCTTGAAAACTCCGACCACCACCACTGCGCTATTCCCCATCTCTCTGAATTTTTCGGCCACCGCCTCTCGATCAGATCATCAACGACAGTGGTGCTAACAGCAGTGGGTTTTCCGGCCAAAACCCCGATCGACATCTGTATCCAGATCTATATCTATAACCAGATCTATATCTATATCTATAAAATCCTACCATCACACCGCCGGCTTCCACATCAAACGGAGTGCATGCGGTTGATGTAATCGACTACTGCTGGTGTTCACGAAATCCTCAAATACTAAAAGCCTTTCTGCGGCTGCACTCTACGAACTCCACAAAGAAAAGATTCAAAGTTTTTCTTTGTTTGTCTTTTGCGGCTCCACACCATACGAGTACTTCTGTTAATTCTCTATAATTTTCCAATGTAAAGGTAATACTCATTATTAAACCCAGGTTTGTATCCAGATCTATATCCGAATGGAAATGCTTATGAGATTTTGGTGATTGTACTAATGTTTATAGCATTGTTTAGTTTTGTGAAGCTGTTCGATTCGTGTTTATAGCAATAAAGCATGGATAATATATTATTGTCCACCAGTAGAACCGATGTATTTGTGGGGAATAAGTTTTTGTGGGGAGTTTGAGAAATGAAGCATAAATGTTTTGTTTTGTTGTTGTTTTGGATTAAAAGATGAAGTAAATAAAAATGGTTGGAATGGTTAAATCTGGTGTGGTGTTGTTGAATTTGATTTTGTGTTTCTGGGTTTGGGACAAGAGAGAAAAGAAAGAAATTAGGAGAATTAAGAATTATTGGGATTAAATGGGATTTTGGAGTGTATATGTAAAGAGAAGAACCTTAAATGACTGGAATACCCCTCACGTGGATGTCACGTGTGAGGTTTAACGGAGAGGAGATGCCGGTCAACTAGTCAAAGGACCAAACGTGATCCTTATCCTCCTATAAAGGACTGTCCTTGAGGTTTTTGATTATAAAGGACGAAACGTGACTATTTAGGTAAACCACAGGGACGATTTATGTCATTAACTCTTAAAATAATCATCAAAAATAACAATAGTAAAAAGAAAGGTACCTTGAAATCACTCAAAAATAACAAATTCGTTTTTTTATGCCTTTGATAATTCCAAAAGTGAATCCATAATTAGGAGAAGACCGTTGTGTATAAACCACGAGACAGAGAAAACATGAAAAAGGAGGCACGAGGGGAAAGATATACAGAGTATAAAGCGGTTATCAGCAACAGAGGTTAATAACTCCCAGACGGTTATTCTTTTTGAATTCTAAAAATTAGCGGAATCAAATCAATGGGCCTACATAAAGAAAACCGTCGTTTTACCACAACGGCAGCCTTATGTTGGCCATATATATGCCACGTCAGATTCAGCCATGTTTTTTACTTTTAAAGACATGCCACATAGGACATAATTAGAAAAACCTAAGTAGTGGTTTATATAGTGTATAGATGACTAAAGATAATAACGGGGTATTATGTCTTGTTTTTATAGACTTAAGAGGTAAAGATTGATTAAAAATATAATTAGGAAAATGGATATATTTTTATCATGATAATAAAAAAAATCTAATTAAAAAAATAGTTTAAGAAGACACGTGTCGGTCAAGGATTATGCCATTTGTCGTTTTAAAAAGTACTCAATCCTGTTTTAGTATATTGGTAGATATCTAAAGATTAGTATTTGATTACAATTAGGTAATTATGAATTAGAAATCTTTTTTTAATTACACCAAAGTGACACATGTCGTGCAAGGAAAATGTCAAGTGTCGATCAAAAACCTTTCTTATATAAAAACTAAAAATTAATATTTGATTACAATTAGGTAATTATGAATTAGGAATTTTTTTTAATAACACCAAAAGTGACACATGTCGTGCAAGGAATGCGCCAAGTGTTGATTAAAAAGTACTCAATCCTGTTTTAGTATATTGGTAGATATCTAAAGATTAGTATTTGATTACAATTAGGTAATTATGAATTAGAAATCTTTTTTTAATTACACCAAAGTGACACATGTCGTGCAAGGAAAATGTCAAGTGTCGATCAAAAACCTTTCTTATATAAAAACTAAAAATTAATATTTGATTACAATTAGGTAATTATGAATTAGGAATTTTTTTTAATTACACCAAAGTGACACATGTCGTGCAAGGAAAATGTCAAGTGTCGATCAAAAACCTTTCTTATATAAAAACTAAAAATTAATATTTGATTACAATTAGGTAATTATGAATTAGAAATCTTTTTTTAATTACACCAAAGTGACACATGTCGTGCAAGGAAAATGTCAAGTGTCGATCAAAAACCTTTCTTATATAAAAACTAAAAATTAATATTTGATTACAATTAGGTAATTATGAATTAGAAATCTTTTTTTAATTACACCAAAGTGACACATGTCGTGCAAGGAAAATGTCAAGTGTCGATCAAAAACCTTTCTTATATAAAAACTAAAAATTAATATTTGATTACAATTAGGTAATTATGAATTAGAAATCTTTTTTTAATTACACCAAAGTGACACATGTCGTGCAAGGAAAATGTCAAGTGTCGATCAAAAACCTTTCTTATATAAAAACTAAAAATTAATATTTGATTACAATTAGGTAATTATGAATTAGAAATCTTTTTTTAATTACACCAAAGTGACACATGTCGTGCAAGGAAAATGTCAAGTGTCGATCAAAAACCTTTCTTATATAAAAACTAAAAATTAATATTTGATTACAATTAGGTAATTATGAATTAGAAATCTTTTTTTAATTACACCAAAGTGACACATGTCGTGCAAGGAAAATGTCAAGTGTCGATCAAAAACCTTTCTTATATAAAAACTAAAAATTAATATTTGATTACAATTAGGTAATTATGAATTAGAAATCTTTTTTTAATTACACCAAAGTGACACATGTCGTGCAAGGAAAATGTCAAGTGTCGATCAAAAACCTTTCTTATATAAAAACTAAAAATTAATATTTGATTACAATTAGGTAATTCATGAATAACGGGCATGTATGCATATGCTTTTGTTACTTGAGAAAGGGGTTGGGAAGTTAAGGAGACTTTTACTAAGCCCAAATTATTCAACCCACTTTGAAAAAGCAACACTAGTTTATTTTGTTTTTTATATATAAAAAAAGATAAAATTTAATTGTAGTCATCATATCACCAGGTTATAATAATTTTATTATTTCTTTAATAATAAGTTGGTATCGAAATTTCACTTTTCGTACCTAAAAGAATTTAATTACGCGAGTCATACCCAGAGTTGCCAAATTTACACGCTCACCATACCTCCAATTAACGGAGCATAACGGATCGTTAAATCTGGTCACATGTCACAAACGTGAGGGGGTATAACAGTCTTTTTACACCTATATCTAACTTCCCTTCTTTTTCACACAATTTTAAACACCACAGGTATGATTTGTGTAATTATTACGAGTAATATTAATCAAACATATATATTGCCTCATTTTTCCAGAAGACAAATTAATCACTGTGGTTATTCCATTTTTTCACCATTTTCCAATCTTTTATTTTTGACCAGGAAACATAGATCCAAAAACATATATGAATTCAACGTTAAACTCAAAACAATTCATGTCACCAACTTCTCCTAATTTTGGATATCACAAACAACTTCTCTATCTCTTTCTTTTTTCTTCTTCGATCATCGATTTAAATATAATCACAAAATAGCCACAAAATATAAATGTAAATCATGTATATGTTGTAGTAGTTCAAGAATAACCGGCGGCTGTTCAAGGAGGTTTAGCGGCAGATTTGGCGGAGGTTGCGGAGATTCAAAATTCATAATGGGGATTTGGTCGGATTTAAACACTAATCGCCGGCGATGACTGTTGACCATCTCGATTGCGTGACAAAGCTTCGACCACCCATTACCTCCACTGTCACCGGGAAACGGTTGTTTTGAGATCTGAGTTTTGAGATCCGGTGGGACGATGATGATGATGACAGTAATGGTGGGACGGTGATGATACTACCCAGGGTTTAATAAATGCATAAACTTTTTTTTATATGGTATCTAAGATTAGAGTTTTTGGGAGAAAAACTTTAAGTTCATATACATCAATTTTGAGAAAGGGGATAGATAGCAGAGAAGTGGAAGGGACTTTACTAAGCCCAAATTATTCAACCCACTTTGAAAAAGCAACACTAGTTTATTTTGTTTTTTATATATAAAAAAAGATAAAATTTAATTGTAGTCATCATATCACCAGGTTATAATAATTTTATTATTTCTTTAATGATACCTGAGTTGGTATCGAAATTTCACTTTTCGTACCTAAAAGAATTTAATTACGCGAGTCATACCCAGAGTTGCCAAATTTGCACGCTCACCATACCTCCAATTAACGGAACATAACGGATCGTTAAATCTGGTCACATGTCACAAACGTGAGGGGGTATAACAGTCTTTTTACACCTATATCTAACTTCCCTTCTTTTTCACACAATTTTAAACACCACAGGTATGATTTGTGTAATTATTACGAGTAATATTAATCAAACATATATATTGCCTCATTTTTCCAGAAGACAAATTAATCACTGTGGTTATTCCATTTTTTCACCATTTTCCAATCTTTTATTTTTGACCAGGAAACATAGATCCAAAAACATATATGAATTCAACGTTAAACTCAAAACAATTCATGTCACCAACTTCTCCTAATTTTGGATATCACAAACAACTTCTCTATCTCTTTCTTTTTTCTTCTTCGATCATCGATTTAAATATAATCACAAAATCGCCACAAAATATAAATGTAAATCATGTATATGTTGTAGTAGTTCAAGAATAACCGGCGGCTGTTCAAGGAGGTTTAGCGGCAGATTTGGCGGAGGTTGGCGGAGATCCGAAGATCAAAAAGTATATGTTGTAGTAGTTCAAGAATAACCGGCGGCTGTTCAAAGGAGGTTTAGCGGCAGATTTGGCGGAGGTTGCGGAGATTCAAAATTCATAATGGGGATTTGGTCGGATTTAAACACTAATCGCCGGCGATGACTGTTGACCATCTCGATTGCGTGACAAAGCTTCGACCACCCATTACCTCCACTGTCACCGGGAAACGGTTGTTTTGAGATCTGAGTTTTGAGATCCGGTGGGACGATGATGATGATGACAGTAATGGTGGGACGGTGATGATACTACCCAGGGTTTAATAAATGCATAAACTTTTTTTTTTTATGGTATCTAAGATTAGAGTTTTTGGGAGAAAAACTTTAAGTTCATATACATCAATTTTGAGAAAGGGAGGATAGATAGCAGAGAAGTGGAAGGGATAAGAAGGGTAAAATAGTACTTTAGACATACATGTGAGTGGCACATGACTGTTTTTAACGATCCGTTAGGCTCCGTTAGTCGGAGGTATGGTGAGCGTATGACTCGCGTAATTAAATTATTTTAGGTACGAAAAGTGAAATTTCGATACCAACTCAGGTACCATTTGTGTAATTTACACTAATTTTAATTAGCTCATCAAGAAACCTGCTTGCAGGAACCTTATAATCTGTTTTGGCCTCCATATCTTTTAGCTTGACCATTCCTTTTTCAACTCCACGGTCACCTACAATCACCATCCAAGGTATCCCAAATTCTCTAGCATGAGCCAAGTGCTTATCCAACCTTTTATTGGGGGGAAGGGGGGGGGGGGGGGGGGGGGGGGGGGCATAAACTTGGCTTTCAATTTCGCTTTCCAACACATAGCTCGCCATTTCAACTGCTAGAAATATGTCAACCTCCATTTGATCACGAAAACTTGTGTTTCACTTGCTAGAATAAGCTATAAACAGAGAACACAACATTAACTTTGAGTAAATTACAAATGAGGCACCATAAAAAACCCCATTGACCCGTCTTTTTACCTGCTTGTCATTGTTTTGGTTTTGCTTCTTCATTGCGAATTAGCGTTCTATATGAAATTATGAATCAAACATGCTTATAAGATTATCGTAACGTCCACAAGGAGCGTTTGAACCAACCTGCATCAACATAGTTGCCCTTTTCCTACCTGCTTGGAAAATATACATATTACACATATACTGTAAAATATATATACACAAATATTACTAAAACAATAAAAAACCAAAAAAAAGATTGTTGGATCATGACATCAGCATGACATAGAAAAAATATTGTTGACTAACTGTGTTTGATAACACAAAATGATTTAATTCTGAATGATTCTAAAACCTGAATGATTTAAAGGAATGAAAACATATGTTCGATACATTTCTGAAGAAGTAATTTGAATGATGAAAAATTACCATTTTGACCTACGAGACCCAATTTCGTCATCCGGTTGATTATTTGAAATTAGAAGAATTATAAACGGAACGGTACCACTAACGTTGTGTGGTATTTTAGTTTTTAATAAAGATATAGATAAAAATATAATTCTTTAGTGTAATCTTTAGTTAAATTAAAATAAAATGTTTTAAATAACATTTTCATCGACTATAATTTCTATTTCTAGTTCAAGTAAAGTAACAACAGGTAAATAACGGTAAATAAAATTATGGTAATAGCATAAATAAAGATAACTTTATTTATCACAGAGTATTACCGTCAACAAAATCAAAACCGCGTACACAATTTTCACGCGGTAAATAAAAATAAAAGAGGGCAAAGAGTCGTAAAGCGCGTAGCTTTATATCTACGCAGTAAATCAAGTCCGCCTTAAATATTTACCGCTATATGTAGGGATGTAAACGAACCGAACGAACACGAACGAGACCTTGTTCATGTTCGTTCGTTTAACTTAACGAACGGTTCACGAACAGATAAACGAACATAATGTGAGTCCCAAATATAGAAGGTTAATACCCGACTGGCAAGTAGTTCTAACTGGAAGTCGACCAGTTCAGAATACGATCCAGATATGGATGAACAATACGATAAAGGTACTGAAAGTAAATGCAAGAAACAATAAGGGCTGAAACTATATAAATAATATGTATAGATCAAGTATGTAGCATTGAGACACGATGTACTTTTCAATGTATTTGATTTATTGATATATAAACAAATACAAAGGTTGTTGCGGAACAAAGATAAACACCCAAGTGTAAATATCTAAACAACCTAGAAATACAAGTGATCTAATAACTTGGAAATACTCGTAAGGATTACTTAGTGTATATCTCACAAGTTGCAATGCTAAGGTTTCAAGCCGTTTGCAAGTTGTGAGAAGACTTATATTTATAGATCAAGTCCATGATGACGTGGACTAGATCGTACAAATATGGTTGGGAGCATTTAAGGAATTAAAGCTAATTCCTTACATACGCACTTTTAAGGTTTAAGTATGTAAGTCAATTGATGTGACTTATCATGCCTTATTCCCAACCTTTACTTTACCTTGTACTTTTATTAATAGTTAAATCTATTAACTGGGTAAAGAAATGTAAAATAAAAAGTCTTTCTCGTAATCAGTGTAAAAGTGTGTAAGTACTTTTACACTGAGATGCTTCAGTCTTCGATCAGGTAGAATCAGTTTCTGAGCTCCACATCTGAGCTGATTCTCTTTCTTCAGACTTCAGTCTTTGACTTCATTCTGAACGGTATTCTGATACGTTGATCTGAACTGAAGTGAAGCTTCAGTGAAGTAATTCTGAGCGACCTCAGAATTCTATACAAGTATTCTTCAATGAGCTTCAGCTATTTCTGAACAAATTATACTTGGTCATTTTTCGACCTAACAAATTCCCCCTATTTGTTCTGAAATAGTGCATGCATCTCAGACTTCTATCTATACATGTTTGTAAGTCTGAAATGCAAGTTTTTGTTAAATTTGTAAAAATTTTCTAAGTACATCTTATAGATCATTGATGTCTCAGAATTTTACTTGTGGTTTTCTAACTTAAACCTATCATCTACTTATAAGCTACAAAATGTAACATATATATACAAACTGAAGTGTTTGTTACATTTGCAAATATTTATACAAGTACATGATAAACTGAAAAGGAACTACTTCTTGGCAGGCCTTGAACCAGAAGGTGCTTCAGTAGGTTTCCTCTTCAGTGGAGAATGATCCTTCTTTCCAAACAATCTGCTTTCAATTTCTACCTTGGCGTGCATCTTTTGTTGTATTCTCGATAACCATGCACCAATCAGAGCAGATTTTGGCTTCCCCCTCAGAATCTGGATCATCTCCCTGTGCTCAGAAATCCCAAACTCATGAACTGAAACTTGATTATATTCTTCAGCTGCTCTACCTTCTCTTTTGACAATCAGATCAAAAAGCCTCAATCCATCAGCTTTTGTTACTTCCATATCAATTATTTTAGCTGGATGAGATCGATGCTTCAGATAATGCTCATATTGATCCTTCTCATGCTTTCTTTGGAGCTCAGTAGCATCATCAGACATTGGTTTGAAGGTGGAGAGATCAGCATCACGAATATTCTTTCTCGATGATCTTGGTCCAGTCAATTTGGGCTTTGTGGGAGGTCTTGACAATTCTTTTTCAACCCTCATAACTCCAGCCAGAATTTCTTTCTTCTTTATTGTCATCTCCTTTTCTCTATTTTTCACCAAGTCCTCAATGGGCAATTTGAATGTGAGATGGTCTAGCTTTTGTTCTAAGGGAGAATAATTCACCCCATACTCATACTCCAGCATATCAACAACAGCTTTCTGCACTCTTGGATCATTTTTTATTTTCAGATATCTTTCAAGAGAGATACCAAGAGCTGCAACATCAACATGATCAAGGGTCCCCATCTTCAGAAGTTGTTCCATTTCTCTTTCCTTATTTTCCCTCCACATAATGAATTGATTAGAAACTTGCTTCTGCAAAGCCTCTAATTTCTTGTTATCAGCATTAGGATCATGAAGTGGATAACCGTGCTCATCAACATTTTCACCAACTACCAAACCAGAACCCTTAGAATCTTTCTTTGTAGGTTCATCCACCACTGGGGCCTTGCCTTTATCTTTCTTGGTTGGTTCAGAAGCTTGCACTTTAGATCTCTGAACCTGTTCCCCCTGAACTGAAGCACTTCCAGATTGTACTTCAGTTTGCTTCTTGGTTGCCTCTATTAATTCTTGAGTACTGGAGAGCAAACCAATAGGCACACTTCCCCCTTTGGGGACCTCAGAAGGTGTAACATCCTAAACTTTTTATTTAACGGTTGACTAGAGTCGTTAAGTCAACCTAACGTGTCTGTTAAATCTATGGAAGATTTAATGCTTATGTGTGGTT
>CM067169.1:128083374-128104980 GCA_034093135.1 Erigeron breviscapus | reverse complement strand
ATCAACAAATTCATGCTACAAAGTTATCGTACAAAATTATACAAGTATCGCAAAAGACATGAGTTACCTACATATTTATACATGCTCACATATATGTTATCACATATATACACATTTTCATACAAGAACTAGCATATATTTCATGAGTTTACACATGTATGCGTGTCAAAAGGATACTCATTTCTATGTTACTAGGTACATTTCTATGCGAAATGGGGTTATCAAGAAATATATACTGATCGAGAATGCTCATTCTTCTTTATGACATTAGTCATACATACACATACAAGTTCAAGTGTTCAACACTTATAACATATACTTTCATTTTTAGAATATCATCATCGAATGACAACAGCAACAAATTGAAGCAAAAGTGTGAGAATAAGGAAACCTAACCTCCAAGAACTGAAGGATCAATCCGGAACACCAAGCTGCCCCAAAAGAGGAAACAAAGATGTTTATGATTGGTTACAAAACCCCCTGCGCCTTCAATCGAACTCTCCTCTGGCTATATTGCCGATATCAAGAAAAAAGAGAAACAAAATATCTCATCAAAAACCAACTTTTAAACAAAATATCTCATACAAGTTCAAGGTCAAGTACATAAGAACTAGAAGATTATACCTTTTCTCTTTTCTTTCTTACTGCCGTCGCCCCAATAACAACCTTTGAATATCATATAATCACAACATATGTATATGGGGAAGAAAGGTACCTCTATTTTACTCTTGTCGATACCTACTGGAGGTGAGAAAGGGAACGAAAACCAGAAGTAGCTCAAGTCGTGGCAATCACTTTCATATCAAAGAAAGAAAGGATTGAAAAGTTAAGCAATATCATTAAAACAAAGAGCATATATATCTATATATATCCTTAAGAAATAAGAAAGAAATAATATACCTCAAGATCGGTTATCAACTTGCTCCTCCACCCTGAAATTTCATCAAAATATGAAAGATTATCACTGGATCAAAAGAAAACAAAAATTGGTTGGAGATGGAAGAAAAGAAAAAAGGGAAAATGAGAAGAAAGTAGAGAAATCAAAGAAAAAGAAATCACAATAATAAGAAAATTCATACCTTTTTCCTTTTCCTTCTTGTTGTCTAGCCGATCCAAAAAGAAAATAAGGAAAAGTTTGAATCTAAATCTTTTTGAAAGAAAATTTTAGATCAAACTTGGGGGACTTGAAGGGGTATGGGATAAATCCGTAACCTAATTGAAGATCGAGAGGTATTCTTGGAGAAGGCAGCGAGAGTATGTCGAGAGCTTCAGCCAGGAGTGGATCGAGATATGTATATATATGTGAGATGTAGCGGAAATAAATCTCATCCGAGAGTTAAATATATAGCCAAGAGGATGAGAGCCTTCAGGAAAAAGAATCAAGAGTGGATGGAAGAAAGAGAAGAGAGAAGGACGAGAGTTCACCCGGGGAGGAGAGAGAACCGAGAGTGAACAGTGGGGTCCAGCCGAGAGTGAATGCTCAGGAGAGAGGATCGAGAGTGTATGTGTTCGGGTGTGAAGTCGAGAGCTAGCAAGCATTGTCGAGAGTGTACATATATGTGTATCCTGACCTAGCAAGCATCAAGAAGGGAATAAGTGGGCCTGAGCCCAATCCCAGCAAAAGCCTATCAAGAGCCCGTTGAGGAACCCATGAAGCAAGGGCCGAGAGATGGGCTAGGAAAGAATGAGTCTGGGAACTATTCGAGTCCTCTTTCACATGCCTTACCATTTTCGTATGTACACAGAAACATATACAAATATATATACACATTATGGCAAGAGCTAGTCGAGACCACTCCCTGTCAAGAGCTAACGGGAACTCCGGACTGATGTCCACTCCTTGAGCTTATACATATTATACACTTATAATTGGATATGAGATCTCCAATCACGTCATAAGTACATAATACGTTTATGATTGATTGGACGTTAAGCGTGGCTTTAGAAGATTCTATTCTTTATATACCTCGTATTGGGTTGACACCTGAAAAAGCAGGCCCATATCTGACAACGGCCCACAATACGATGTAACCTAATTGTTGCCTATAAATATACAATCATTGGATGTCAGAACACATTAAAACATTCATTCATTACATTTACACACACATATTCTATTCTCTCTCAAAATTCTCAATCAATCATCAAAATCATCAAACATTCAATATCCTCCAGAGATCGATACATCTCTCTGGGAAAACCATTATTCACCTTAGATTCGCGAAGAATTTAGTAGGTTTGCACTACGTAGTAGGAGATTATAATGGTTTTCATGGTTAAACCCCTTTTGTGATTGAGTTTGACAATTCATGCTCAAACAATACCCAAATATATTATATACATATAGAAGACATATTGATAGTGAAATAATATACAGGACACACAATATTATATATGGAATCTAAAATATACTGAAAAAGATTAAAAGGGCTAGAAGTACTACAAATTAGGAGTTTAAATATATATTCTACAGTTGAATTGATTGGATATGGACGGAATGTAGACGTGAAAGACAAAATAAAAAGAAAAAAAAAAAAAAACAATTCAGAATAAAAATAACAGAATAATAAACTAAGCTATACATTAATTAACTTGAATTTATTCATTATTTATTCATTATTTTGAATAAGAATAACAAAATTAAGATAATTTGCCAACTAAGCAAAAAAGTCCAATGGACAGATCAAATTAATAAGACAACTAGAGCCTAAAAATATCCTTTCTTAAATGGATGAATGGAGCACCTCTCAAAAAGTGATAATGACTAGATTAAAAGTTAAACAAAACACTAATCCTTCACGTTTAAATACCCAAAGATTGCTATTACATTTTTGGTCCCTCGTGTATATAACTTTCTACTGTTCATAACAAATGATACAGTTCTTAATAACACTAATGATTTGGAGACCTACTAAAAACACCTAAATATTTGCCTAATGATATAAAAATGCCATCTGTAATTTTATTTTATAGGTCCTTTAATTAATTATGTATTATTACTACTATTCCCCTAATCTTTATAACTACAAATCTCCAAATTAATTAATGCTTTTACGTTTGCGTTCTCCATCTCCCATGTAAGTCCTTTCTCTAACCCTAATTAATTTCAATAAAATTATATTTCTCTAGTATCATATATAAGGGGTTGCCGTAATGGTTATTGTAATTATTATGGATTAATAATAATTATTATTTAATATACAATATATTTTTATATTTAATTATGTTCTTCTTGTAAACTACATATAGTGCTTGTCGATCGGTTTACAAAATATCCCAACAACATAAATACAGCATATAGAGATCAATCTATAGCTACACATTATCTTACATTCTTTGTTCATGAAATGTGTATTTCTATAGTGATAGTTAAAATTAAATACGTATATATGTATGGTGTTAAAATATCGAGAAAAAAAAAAACTTTGCAGGAGCATATATATGGAACTTGCATTTAATGAAAAACATAAAGAAAGGATAAAGTAAACAATATTCCGTAAATTAGTATGAGGGTATAATTAGAACATACTTTTTGATTTACTAGAGGGGTGCCCGCGCGTTGCAGCGGTACTATTTAAAAAGCGATGGTTAAGTGTGGTGGTGATGGATATGGAAGGCGATGGTCGGGGTGTCGGTGATGATGGACACCGTCACACTGAAAAGTGATAGTATGAAAGAAAGGGAGACAAAGAAGTGGTGTGAAGTGAACGTGTGTTACTTATTTTAGGGTTAGGGGTAATTTAGGGATATTGTAAAAAGTGCTTAAAGTCTTAAATACAATTCTCTTTATAAAGGTTTATAGATGATAAAATTGATTAGGCTATTAATTAGGTCTAATAGTTAGGCCTCCCTATCAAAGTTCTCTTAATAATATCCTCTATTTGTGTGAATTGTTGCTGGTCTTCAAATTGATTAAAGATTCTGGTTCTTCAAATAATTAATTAATGGAAGTAGTGTGAAACCAAAACTTTAGTTTCCACGGTCTATATTCCTCTTTTTTTCAAATCCCCAAACGATTTTCTATTTTAAAACTGAAAACATAAAATACTCTTAAATTAGTGTCTCTTCTTCTTGATTAACCACTAGCACAATATAAATTATAAACGTCTTCTTTTGTGTTAGACGTCTTCTCGATTTGCGGGAATCCAAGTAGCTCCACCGTACAATCACACAGCAGTTCCGCCGCTCAAAACCACTGCCATTAACAGTAAAAACTAAAACTTTTCAATCAGATGATTAGTTAATTTGATGATAAGTTATTTAAATTCTTTTTATCGCGTGCTTAGTATATTATTTATACTGCCGTGTGTATTATATATTGAGATATATATATATATATATATATAGTAAAAAGATAAAACGAGAACTAAATATTTGTCGAGAACCATGAGAACTTTTACATATAAGGGTATATTTGTATTTTGCTTAAGTTTTCATTTTAATTAATAAATATGTAAAATTAAAAGGTCCATAAAAGTCTCGCATGCAGTTATTGAAATTGAATAACCTATTTTCATTCTCAATCTTTATCTCCGTCATCATGATTTCTTTATATACATTATCATTATTATTATTATGCTATGTAGCCATGTAAAGTTACCCCAATAATATACAAGGATAGTTGTACTTCGTTACATATATCACAATCATCATGATTTCTTTATATATTATTAAGTGTTATATCTACATGAAAATTGTTCAATGGTTTGTTATCATATGTTTTATATTTCAATACATACGACTCGGACAATTGTGAGCATATTTGTTATCATTATTTTATATTCACTTGTTACATTTACATGTTAATATATATGGTATTCATAAATGTATTTTTCTCGAACAATTTTTACAAATTTTGAGTGTTGATGATTTATATGTGAACAAAGCATCTATGCATCTTAATTTGTACACCTATGTATACAAATATATATACTTGTACACCTGTGTACACATATGAATACAAATATGTGTACACCTGTGTACACATATGAATACAAATATGTGCACACCTGTGTACGCTTATGCATACAAGTATGTACAGTTGTGTATGCTTATGCATAAAAATATGTATACATGTGTATATCTATGCATACAAATATATGCACCTCCATACATCTGTGTACACTTATGCATAGAGAAGTCCATTTTCTAATTTTAAATAAATTGTAATATTTTGGGTTGAAAAAATATTTTATTGTCAATTGAAATAACTTGTTAGCTGTGATGGTAAAAAAATGCTCTTTTAGTAATAAATTTATCTTTAAACAAATTGTAATTTTTTTGGGTTGTAAATATTAACGAATTGTATAAAAAAACAATCATTGGCTGTGATGGTTAAAAAAAAAATTTGTAGTAATAAACTAATATTAATTATTTATAATACAATCCTTCACAAGTCAAAGTGACATAGTGTCTCCACAAATGAATGCGTTTTAATCTCATCGTTCAAAATTAATTCCTATTTTGTCCCTCTTTAATTACAAATTAATTTTCATATATAAAATAATTAAATAAATATCTATTAATATATAGCCATTGATCAAGATAATCAAAGTGTCCTAAATGGTTCTTACAGTTCTCGACAAAAAATTATCTCACAATAACCTAACTCTCTCCCTCTCTATATATATATATATATTTTTGTCATTGGATTTTATGGTATAAAGTTTAAATTGGTATATATATATATATAATTATATATATATCATATATACATTTTAGCGGACTTAGAACCCAAAAGTGTCTATTTTTTATGGGATTTGCTAACTAGTGCTCCTGAGACACTAGTTACGGTACATTAAATGAAGTCTGTATTTTCTAAATTATCAAAAAAATTACATTAATGCTCATTAATTCAATCTGAAAATTACCATTTTTATATGAATCATAAATACCATAATTTTATATTTAAAGAAAATTTGACTTTATTAAATGCATATAACTAGTGCCCAGGGGCACTAGTTAGCAAATCCTAGTTTATTGGGGCAAGGGTGCAGTCGGCAAAATGGATTGACAACTTCTATTGTCAAACATTGGCTCTTTGGCAACCTTGTACCCCCTCCATTGGCAAAAATTGACAACATACATTGGCTCCTTCCATCGGCCATATATAGCCGATTGTGGCAAAAATTGGCAAACAAAATTAACACACAAAGATTCTCTCTTTTTTGTTTTTAGTGTTTTGTCTTTTTTTTGTGGCAACATTTAGCTCACTACACCCTTATATTTGGCTTCTTTTGGCAATTTTTTTTACAGCCACATGTCATCTTCCTATTGGTTTATTTTTTGCCAAAATTTGCCAAAGAGCCAATTTGTGGCTTTGCACCCTTGCCCTAAGGCTCTAATAAAAAATAACTAAAAACTATTCATTCGACTCCTTAAATACAATCATAACGCAATACATTAATGTGACGTTGATATCATTTTTGGAGTAAGGATACCATAAATGGTTCAGAAGGGATACCATCTTTCTTGGAACTTCACTTCTCAAAAGCTTATTGGCCATCCAGCCACAATCATATAGGTGGAAGCATTAATTGATTCCACACACTTTTAGTCAATTTTGCAAAAAATTGGTTTTGGTTTCAACTTTTAACCGTCTCTATGATACGATCTCTCGATTCTTATGCAATTTAACATCTTTAAAAGCTTTTAGCGTACTCAATAATTAAATCAGTGGAAGTTTAGCAAAAGATATAGGGTTTGTACCATCAACTACGGTACCAGAAAAAAATCCCAGAAGGACAAAATTAAAATCTCCATGAAAAATAAACATAAAAAGAGTCAAAATGTTAAAACTTATAAATTATTTAAAAATCGATGAAAAAATTTAAAAATATATGACAAAATCTAAATTTTGAGGGAGCATTGCCATTGCCCCTCATGTGGTAGCCACTGCTGTGACAACTCATAATTTATTAACATCGGGTTAGTCTTAATCTCCATTAAGCTCAGTCATTATCATAATCTCGTCTAAATTAGACAGTCATTAGACGTGGAAATTATTAGACATTTGGACTTTTGACTTAGTCAAATTAGACGTATCTTGATGACGTAGACTATTAGCTATCTAGACGAATGCCGAGTCTTTAAAGATAACTTTAAATAAATATTTAAAGGTTATGTCTTGTACAAAATAAATAGACTGTCTAGACTTAATATTATAAAGTTCACTTTGACGAAACTTTATTGACTTGTCTTAATTTAAATAACAAGAGGAAAAATACCTTTACTTTAAATTATAACCTTTTAGTCATACGGTATTTAATCGTAAGCATTTTACCGAATAAAGGGTATAAATATCAAAAATAAGGCCACTAGGCCGGTCCTTTTTTGGTGGGAATTAAAACAAAAACCCCCCCCTTCTTCTGTTCTGCATCGCACACACCACAAAACCTACACACAAAACACACTATTCTCTAAATCAATTTTTGGCAAGAAGAAATCAAAGGGGATTTAAAAGGGGGTGATCATCTAACATAAATAATCAAGGATTCATCATCATCATCATCTTCATTTCTTTCATTTCTTTCCAAGAACATCAAATTGGTAAGTAATTTTCTTAAACTTTGATTTGAATAAATTCAATCTTAGGGTCAGTTTCATTTATGTTGATCGAATTAGTAGGACTTGAATATAAAATGAGTTTTGGGTTTTGTTGTTAGATGAAATTTTATTAGAATTAGGTCTTGGAAATTTAAAAGTGTTTGAATTTGTAAATGGTTAGCAAAATGGGTTATTTCCAGATTCCTTAGACATGTTTCTACTAGTTGTAATGAAAAGGTTTGATTTAGAAACGATTTGGTTTGCGGAAAATGGTCGAAAAATGAGTTTTTGCTCGTTCAGGTCATGTCTCCGGGCCGCAGGTATGCCAAATTCAGGTCGGGTCTGCGAGGGCGCCTTCTTCGTCGCGCGAGATTCTATGTTGTTCAACATTTTTAGATTTCGATAACTTGAACACTTGAACTTTGTATATGGATTAGTACTTTAGACTACATTGTAATGACAATGTCAATGACGTTAGAAACTAAAGTCAAATAAATGGACATTCAAATCACATTCTTGGTCGTGGCATTCTAGGGTCGATAGCTAAGTAGTTTTACATAGGATACTTGACGTCGTGAGACTTGATCCTCACCATTGGTACTCATATCCTAGGTTTTGGATAGACGTGGAGACTAGATTTGCTCATTTCAAGTTTGCTCGCCCTTTTAGCTCGTTGATCGCTAAGGTGAGTTTATGGCGCCCTTTTTCCTTTTACTTTGGGCCTGAAAAGCATGTACTACTGTATACACGACTACTTTATAAATGATTTGTCTTTGTCTATGCCATGAGATTTGGCTACTTAAATCATTTGTCTTATGTTTGCCATGTTGACGGCTGTCTAAAAATGTGTATACATGTCTTATGAAATTTTGTTCTATATGTCTTGGACTTGCCATGTTGTCGGCTGACTAAATGTTCTTTGTGTTTGACAGACTAAAATGTTCCCCTTATGTAGTTATTACCATTATGAGATCCTAATGGTTGTCTTGTCAGATTTTGTACCTGACTGTCATAGTTCTGGTCCGCACCCCACTTTAGACGGGAAATCCTGTGCGAGGTATATTGGTCTTATTGTCGGACTTCGGTCTGGACTGTCATTATTTATTGTCGGACCTTGCTCCCGGCTGTCTTGTCTTAAATAACTACATGTCATTGTGTGCTCCCAATGACGACTAAACTTTGGTCAAACACACTGTAAACTCACCAACTATTTCGATAGTTGATCCTCTCCAATTTCATGCTTTTCAGGTGACCATCAGTAAGTCTTGGAATCGTCTTTGGCATTATAGGGCCATCTTTTGACTTTGGACGTACAATTAGCATCAGGCATTTGAGGACTATCATGTTCTTAGTTCTAATTGTACTAGACTGTCCAAATATTGATCTTGTATTTAGTGGGCCCAATCCCAACTGAGGATGACTTGTATCCGTATTTTGGGGTCCACATTTGAACGATTGTACTTGTATTAAACTTTTATTTGGCATTAATGGATGTGATTTCTATTAGCCTATGGTTAGTACACAATTATTTGTTAACCCTGTATTTCCGCTACAACGGGGTGTGACAAAAATTGGTATCAGAGATAAGGTTATAGTTAATACAGAGTTTTTCCGCTGGAAAAACTCAATCTATAGCCATTGTCGTTTCAAAAGGAAATCTAAGTCAAATAAGGTTTAGGATAGCTAGCCCGAGAGTTATATTACTTGTCTATAATTAGACCTAGCCTGATCAACTACGTCCCGATTTTGTAAAATAATATAAGGCTCGGTATAAATATCCTAGATTGTGTATATACGTGATAGTTTGGATTATATTAACAACATACTGTAGATGTGGTGGGAAGGCTGCGGGTGACCCTATATATAAGCATTGAAGGTATGTTAGAAATAGAAACCCAAATCGTATGTGTATACGCTAGACAAAGATCTCTTTAAAAACTCATGTGTTGCGTACTGTCTCATTCATTTGACTCGTACTGTCTCATCCATTAGACTTATATGGATATTTTGACTATCTTTTCAGACTTGTCATGTCGGACGGAGTTAGCTCTAATGCTGTTGTTCCTGGTACTCCTCCAGTTCCTGGGTAGCAAACTCCTATCCATGTGTTCCTCACTCTTATGAAGAGGAACCATTTGAGGCTTCGGGCAATGAATCTCGCCCATCAATCTGGTATCATCATCCAGTGAATCTGGAAATGAGCATGTATCTATTCATGTTGCAACCATCTCTGTCACCGGTAGCTCCATATCAGAGGAGGACTACCGAGGGAGCTCGTCTTCCTTATGCTCCTCGAGACCCTAATGCTCCTGGTCCTTCTACACCGGTTCAGGACAACCGTGTGTTTGGTCCCTCTTTTCTGGGCGATCCGTATGCTGCGGGTTCCTCCAGAATGCCCGTTTACAATCCCGATGCTGCTAATGGGATGCCAGTTGCTGATGCAACTGATAGGTCGGAATATGCTCTTGGACAAATGTGAAGGATGAACAATTCTCTCATCCGTACTAGGGAGGCATTGACAATCAAGCTCAAGCGTTGACTGGAGCTTATCACCATGCTTCTGAGGCTATGACTGTTGCTAGGGAGGGGAAGGAGACTATTGGGACTTTGATCTGGATGCTGTTAGTTTTGGTAGTGTTGGTCGTGGCTTTGCTAATCGTCGTTCTTGTCAAGATGTAATCTAATAGCAGTAATGTATTGTAAGCCTAGAACTTATAGCAACTCATACTTTTGTACTTTGAGTTGTAGTCTAGCTATGTGGATGTAGTTCCCACACGTCTTTGAGTCGTATTGATCTGACTATGTAAATTTTGGCATCAATAAAATACGACTGTATTTTGGCTTACATACTTGTTCAAACTACGTCACTTGCTCATTTTAACTCTAGAATTATGATGTTCCATATTTCTTGTCTCGTCTTGTACATAGATTCATACAAGTCAACAAATTGTGACTTGCTTTGTACTTTCATCTGTCTTGCAAAGCTACTTTCTGTATAACTCTTCGTGGAAATCTCTAAATGACATTTTTGTTCATGTCATAGACTTATGGCTCCTAAGACGCGAAGCAAAATCCAGAAAAAGGCTCCAAGTAAGAAAACTGCTCAAAAGAGAGCTACTCGATCAACTCCTAGACCTAATGAAACTGAACAGGAAGAACCTGTGATCCAGCAAGGACCAGAAGCTGCTGCAGTCAATGTGAACACTGGTCCTGGATCTACCCCAATTGTCGGCGGGGAAAATAATATGGCGGCATTTGTGACACAACAGCTAATGGCTGCTATGCCCACTTTAGTCGCCCAGATCACGGGCAAACATGAACGCCAATAATAATCATCATGCTGACAATAGCCAAAATGTCAAAAATACTGTTGAACAAGTTATTCCTCGAGTTCATCTTCGAGGGAGTGACTTTAAGACCTTTATCGATGTCGTTGGACCGATCAAAAATATAAACTAAATACCAATAACTAGTATGGGTAAGTCGAGTATCGTATCCTCAGGGAATCATGGGAAAGTGTTGAACAATTTACAAACTTGATTAAACTAGGCATAAACTTAAAATTGATTGTTGGATTGATTTGATTAAAACTAAAATGATTGAAACTTAACAATAGAATTCAATAATAAAAAGGGTAGACCATTCTCACGATCCCAATTATTCTTTCAAAAGTATAACCTAACTTATATTCGTTGGAAATCACATAGACATGATTCGTTATAAAGCTTGGAATGAATGAACGTTAAGGACTAATTGATTAGGTTGTGATGATTCACGATAATGAAAACCGAGTAATTGACACAACTAAATTATTTATCCATTAACAAGATTACAATTTCATAAGAGATTATTCCAATAATTAATGATTAACAAGAAATTGAAATCAAAAGATAGATGGAATTCATTCAAAGTTATAAACAAATAATCATTCATTCAAACCAAATAACATTAGATGCAAAACACTAATCAAGAATTAAACATCTAATCCAACTTGAATATAAGAAAGGTTGAATACAATTGTCTTACATAATTGTTCACATGAGAATGATCTAAAGAGAATTAGCCTTTCATATTCATCAATGAATCTTCAATTTGGATTGTCATCTCCATGGATTTGTGATTTGATGATGATTTGATGATGATTTTTGGGGCTTGGAAGAAGTGGGTTGCTGCTCTAGATCTCAGAAATTAGGGTATGTTTAAGTCTAATTCGTATTTGAGAATATAACCCAAAAGTTAATTAAAAACCCCTAAAATTCGTATGCAGTTAACATAACCACCGTCTAGGCGGTGGTGTGTACCATCTCACACGGTGCCTTCAAATGGCCCACTGTCTCAAACGGTGGGTTCTATCGTTTCAGACGGTAGTCCAAAAATATGCAGAACCCTTTACGGTGCTTGAACGTTCCAGACGGTCAGAGTATTTGGCCCACCGTCTCAGACGGTGGGTCTTGGCGTCTCAAACGGTAGTTCAATTTTCAGAATTCCAGAATTGACTTTCTTCTTGACCCGATTAGTCCAAATTACCATTTAGAGCCTGAAACACTTAAACAAACATAAAAACGCCCTACTCGTCTATTAACAAGCACAAAACAATCCGATTTTACCCATTAACATCATGTATTTTAGGCGTTTATCAAAGACCTTACCTATTGTAAACCAAAAGAATTTCATGGTACCGAGGGTCCGGTAGGTCTAATCAACTGGCTAGAAAGCATAGAGGCGGTGCTTCATATCAGCCGTTGTGCCGAAGAGCACAAAGTGGAATATGCTTCCACTCAATTTCAAAAGCACGCACTGTCATGGTGGAACGAGCAGATTAGGATTCGTGGCCGAGAGCCGGCATATAGCATACCTTGGTTGAACTTTAAAAGAATGTTTATGGAAAAGTACTGTCCTAGGGAAGAAGTACAGAAAATGGAAGGCGAATTTTGGAATAATACTATGGTTGGATTGGACAACGGGAAATACACTACTCGTTTTCATGAGTTGGCAAGGCTAGTCCCTCGTATGGTAGATACGGAGGAGAAATTGGTCGAAAGATATTGTTATGGCTTGTCACCTGAGATCCGAAGGTTGGTAGCCGCTTTTAATCCTGTGACTCTTCAAGCGGCAGTTAGTGCAACCAACCGGATGGTGATAGACTTGAAAAGAACCACTGGTTCTTCTGTTGGAGCTGAAGTGAACAAGAGAAGAAATGATCATGCCTCTGGTAGTGGAATTGGCGACGGTGGAAATGGCAAGAGGTTTAGAACTGCTAGAAACTTTGTCGTGGTTACTCAGGATGTCAAGAGGTACACCGGCTTAGACCCAAAATGTAACAGGTGTGGCCTCCATCATAGGGGAAATTGTCCTACTTGTCACCGTTGTAAAAGGACGGGACATCTGGAAAAGTTCTGTAGGGACAAGGCACCGGGTTCATGTTACGAATGTGGCAGCGAAACCCATATGCGACCCGTTTGTCCACAACTCAATCTAAACCCGAACAACAATGCTATAGTTCCAATGAGGAACAATGCGGGGAACAATCAAGCTGGGAATCAGGGAAGAAATCAAGGAGGACAAGGTAGAGGTCGAGTGTTTGCTTTGGATGTTGCCGAGGCACGACGTGATCCCAACGTTGTGATAGGTACATTCATACTCAATAATCATTATGTCTTTGTGATATTCGACTCTAGCGCTAATAAAAACGTTATATCCTTAGAATTTAAGTCTCGATTTAATATAGTAGCTATCCCCATGAAAGAAACTTATATCATTGAATATGCAAACGGTCAACAGTATATTGCTAGAGACCATTTAGTAGATTGCAATTTGACATTGTCTGGTGAAACCTTTAAAATTGATCTTATTCCCATAGAACTAGGAAGTTTTGATGTGATCGTTGGTATGGACTGGTTGTCTAGAGTTCGCGCTGATATTGGTTGTTACGAGAAAGTTGTAAGAATACCCTTCCAAATGACGAAACATTGATAGTACAAGGAGACAAGTCGGGGAGAGAATTAATTTTAGTATCGGCAATAAAAGCGAATAGATATTTGCAGAAAGAACACCCTGCTTTCTTAGCACTAGTAGTAGAAAGGAAACCAAAGGGTAAAGACATCAAGATATTCCAGTAGTTAAAGATTTTCCGGAGGTGTTTCCCGAAGATTTGACGGGACTCCCACCTCATAGACCAGTCGAGTTTGGAATAGACTTGGTCCCTGGAGCTGCACCCGTGGCCAAGGCACCCTATCGCCTTGCGCCGTCAGAAATGCAAGAATTGTCCGAACAACTTCAAGAGTTGTTGGCAAAAGGACTAATTCGTCCAAGTTCATCACCCTGGGGAGCTCCGATCTTATTTGTTAAAAGAAAGACGGCTCTATGCGCATGTGTATTGACTATAGAGAATTGAACAAGTTGACGGTCAAGAACAGGTACCCTTTACCTCGTATTGACGACTTGTTTGACCAATGGAAGGTGCATCACACTTTTCCAAGATCGATCTCAGATCTGGTATCATCAACTCAGAGTCAGAGAGACAGACATTCCTAAAACAGCTTTCAGAACTCGTTATGGACATTATGAGTTTTTGGTTATGCCGTTTGGTTTAACCAATGCACCTGCTGTGTTTATGGACTTAATGAATCGAGTATGTCGACCGTATCTTGACAAGATTTGTCATCGTGTTCATTGATGACATACTGATCTACTCAAGCAATAAAGACGAACATGAAGGTCATCTGAGGACCATTCTGCAACTGCTCAAGGATCAAGAACTGTACGCAAAGTTCTCAAAATGTGAATTCTGGATTAGGGAAGTACATTTCTTGGGTCATGTAGTGAATGCGGATGGAATCCACGTAGATCCATCTAAGGTCGAGGCAATAAAGAAGTGGGAAGCCTAATTTCTTGGACTGGCTGGATATTACAGGAGATTCATTGAGAATTTCTCTAAGGTTGCTCAACCTTTGAATTTGTTAACTCAGAAGACTAAGGAATTTATTTGGCAGGATGCCCAAGAAAAGGCATTTCAGACGTTAAAAGACAGACTATGTAATGCTCCTATTCTAGCATTACCAAATGGCATTGAAAATTTCGTGGTATACTGTGATGCCTCACATCAGGGCATGGGGTGCGTACTTATGCAAGAAGGTAAGGTCATTGCTTACGCTTCTAGACAGCTCAAAATCCACGAAAAGAACTATACAACCCACGATCTCGAACTCGGAGCGGTTGTCTTTGCCTTAAAAATTTGGAGGCATTACCTGTATGGTACCAAGTGTACGGTATTCACGGATCACAAAAGTCTTCAGCATATCTTCGACCAGAAAATGCTAAATATGAGACAACGTCGATGGGTAGAATTACTCAGTGACTACAACTGTGAACTCAAATATCATCCCGGTAAAGCAAATGTTGTTGCTGACGCGCTAAGTCGAAAAGATAGAATTTCACTATCTGTCATAAAAAGAGCAAGTTCTTATCTTGGCTCATCATTAAGGGATAGAGTCTTGGACGATCAAAACGATGCCCTACAGCCAGGGCATATCGAGAAAGAAGCATTGTGGAATGCTGAACGTTTATTTGAATTGGATGGCGATGGGATCCGACATGTTAAGGGCAGAGTGTGGATTCCCAAGTACAATGGACTTAGAGAACTCTTAATGAACGAGAGTCATCGATCTAAGTATTCAATCCATCCTGGCGCTGACAAAATGTACCATGGTCTAAAGGACTTTTATTGGTGGCCTGGTATGAAAAGAGATATCGCCACTTATGTCTCGAAATGTCTAAATTGTTCAATGGTTAAGGCGGAGCACCAAAAGCCTTCTGGGCTGCTCCAACAACCCCAAATTCCTGACTGGAAATGGGAACAAATCACTATGGACTTTATTACTAAATTGCCTTGAACTCTGAAAGGATACGATACTATTTGGGTCATTGTCGATCGATTAACGAAGTCTGCTCATTTCATTCCAATACAGGAGAATTGGAAGATAAGGAATTTGTCTCTATTATATATTGAAAAGATCGTGTCTCTTCATGGTGTTCCTTTGTCTATTATCTCTGATCGTGATGGTCGTTTCACTTCACAATCATGGAGACATTTTCAAGACGCCCTAGGCACTCAATTGAGTTTGAGTACGGCTTATCATCCTCAAACTGACGGACAAAGTGAACGTACCATCCAGACGTTAGAAGACATGCTTCGGGCATGTGTCATTGACTTCAAGGGTAGTTGGGATACCTTTTTGCCGTTAGCTGAATTTTTGTATAATAACAGCTATCACACTAGCATCAAATGTGCGCCTTATGAGGCTTTGTATGGACGAAAATGTAGATCCTGTCTGTTGGCTTGATGCTGGCGAACGTCGTTTGTACAAATATGGACTAGTTCAGAAGACTACTGATCAAATTGTTGAAATTAGGGCACGACTGAAGGCGGCTCAAGATCGCCAAAAGAGCTATGCCGACCGTAGAAGGAAACCATTTGAGTTTCAAGTGGGAGACAAAGTCATGTTGAAAGTGTCGCCTTGGAAAGGCACTGCACGTTTTGGCGTGCGAGGCAAACTTAGTCCTCGTTATATCGGACCATTCGAAATTGTTCAAAGAATTGGTTCTGTGGCTTATAAGCTCGATTTACCCCAAGAGCTAGAACACGTTCATCACACGTTTCATATCAAATCTTAAGAAATGTCTGACTGATGAAACATTAGTCGTCCCTGTCGAAGAGCTGCAAGTGAACGACTCTCTTCAATTCGTCGAGGAACCTGTTGAAATTCTAGACCAACAGCTCAAACAACTTAGACGAAGTCGTATCAAGTTGGTCAAGGTTCGTTGGAACTCAAAACACGGACCCGACTCGACTTGGGAACGTGAAGACTATATGATGGAGCATTATCCTCATCTTTTTACTGAGCAACAATTAATTTCGGGACAAAATCCTCAGAAGTAGGGGATGCTGTTGTAACACCCCAACTAAGGCGGAAAAATGAGATGTACAGAAAGTCGAGTATCACAACAAAGGATAATAGATAAACATTCACCATAGCTTTATTTGATAAAAAGGATTTTACAAATGTACAAGCATGTGAACCAATCCCCAAGTACAATGCGTCCACCGTACTTGGATATTAAGTCCACGAAACAAATAACAATTACATGAGATGATATACTACAATGATCAAGGCGGATTCCATTGCCCGTCACAAGGTTTGATCTTGGACTCCAAAGTGCAATGCAAACAATCATGATGCATACAATTCCTCAAAGTTAATGCTAAATCCTGAAAAGCATGAAGAAAAAGTGTCAACTACGAAAACGTAGTTGGTGAGTGCATAGGTTTGCAAGTAAATCTCGTTACATATCCATTTCAAAATAGTTGAGAAATCAAATGTATTACATATCAATACACCCAAACCACATGACCGACAAAAATTACCATATCAAACTATCAAGTTTTCCAAATACCATAATGTCATGTCAAAGAGTTGAGAATCCATAGTAATTATAAAGTCCTCATTTGTCAAAATTATCGTGAGAGAAAAATATATCAATCGATTGATCATTCATCATACCAAAACCATTCGGTCATCAATGTTTCAATATCGCCAATTTCAACAACTTTCAAGATTCCATATAAGGTCCAATACCCAAACCGTATGTTCAATCCATAATATCCAACCATAAATAATATCAATACCACTTGGCAAAGGCATATTTGATGAGTTTGGTTTGAGCCACTACTAAGACCATTTTACGTCAAAATAATAATGATAACCTGTCCCGAAGAAGTAATGATGGAAGCACATGCTGTCAATCACGTGCAATAATAATAATAAATGGGTCGTGCCATGGAGACGACCAATAATATATAAAGTAGATTAGAGCACCCCTAGGCAGACCGGAGATGAGGGCGGCCACTCAGGCGGCCAGTCAACCCGCTGCCATCTTGGTGAGTGAGGGGACGAATCCTAGTTGCGCAACCCTCTAACTACAGGCCTCAATGAGTTAATAGTAGTGTACATGGGACTACCGTTTGACAGTACTCAAGCTCATCATATAACATATAACACGTTGAACATACAATATAATTCCCATATCATAAACATTCTTTCAAAGCATCATTTCATATAAAGAAAGCAATTTTAATTAATCATGCTTTTCACCCCGTAAGTAAAACACATAAAAGAGTTTGAAAGGGGGCTATGACTCACCTTGATATGCCGAGCATTATATCTACTTATCCAAAATGGGTACTTTCAATCTATAGCTTCCTTTGACCCTATATTCCTTACGCTCCTCATTCGCATTTCAAAGCCAAGACCATTCCTACGCGAAACTAAGGCGAATAAGGTCCTATCTTAGGTTATCATATGGGAATGCCATATTAAGTTATATTATCCTTATTCATCATTTGATGTGTAACCGATTTTAGCACGAATTAGCATTTGTGATATCAATTTATAGTTTGGTTAACGTAATTACTTATGTCCATTCCACTTAATTATCTTTTATGTTACTTTGATTACGCTTATCTTTTAACTCACATACTTCTCAATATGTCGTATGATTACTCGGATTTATGAAATTTGTTTAAGTGTTATGGGCCATTACCAATTGGATCAAAGTGTCATGGGCTTCTAAATGTTTTGGGTTTAAATTAATTGTTGGGCTTAACCTTATTTGGGCTATATGCTTGATGGGTTATATTGGTTATTGGGCCAGGTGGGCCTACTGATTTATGGTCTCATGGGTTTATTATTTGGGCCGGCTTAGCCCATTATGGTCCTTTAGTGCATCTTTTAGCCCATTACACAAATTGTTAGTTTCCTTCAAATTTTTTGTTTTTATACATCAGATTTATGAAATGTTGGCTACTAATTAAGGGTTAAATCTAATTATTTGGAACTTGGTGATTTTTATACAGTGAACTATATGTGTCCACTTGTTATATAAATTTTGGCTTAATTTTTAAATAATGTTTGCTACCTCTTAATATTTTTATAAATGAAAGTGGTCAAAACAGTCACTGTTTTGCATACCCAAATGTTTTATAAAAGTTCTTTGGGTTGTGCTCCTAATAAAAATTCCATGATTTTATTTTAAGTTTAGGACACATTAAACTTACTTTTCACCAAGTATGGCCTCCTGGAACCTTATGGATTAGGTAGACCTGGCAAAATGGGCGGGTCGGGCGGGTTTGGGTAACGGGTCAAAACGGGTGCGGGTCCAAGCGGGTCATTTTAGGAATGCGGGTCAAACGGGTGCGGGTCAAAGCGGGTTGGGTGCGGGTCAGGTGCGGGTGACCCGCTTTTTTTTAATATATAAATTTTCCTAAAACTAAAACAGTAAAAAAAAATTAAAAATTTAATGACAATAATATAGGTATAATTTTTTACTGTAAATAAGAAATACAAATACAAATATTTTGATTGAATATTACAACGAAAATACACGTGCATCTGGCCTTATCTTATATTTCTTGTATATCCACCTTTTCAATTTAACCATTTATCTATCCATCCATCTTCATTTTCCAATTTCAATCGAAAACAAAAATAAGATGCAAAGCTATTTCATCAAACATCTTTATCTACAATACAAAAATTCAAAACGTTTTCAAATAAGTAAATCTAAATCATACGCACAAGCCCAAATCACTTCCCGAACACAAATGCACAGATAAAAGACAAAAATAAACAAAAAAATAGAAAAAAATTAAAAAAACTGAACCTTGGGGATTCTATAATTATCCAAAAAAAAATGTCGAATGAAAAAGAAGATGGTATAGGAGAAGACTATTTAGTGGAAGAAGAATTTGACAAGGAACTTTATTGATTAAAAGAAGAGAAAATAAACTCACCTATGATGAAAAAGAAGGGAAGAGCCAACCAGATTGATCAAATTATGGGTATTAAAGATTCAAAGCAAGAATTAACTATTCAATGGTAATGGAACGTAAATCTTCTCTTGTTGGAAGACCCGCTCAACCCGCATTAAAACCCGTTTAAACCCGCTACACTCATAAACTAGTTTCAGATGCCAGTGTAAGACCCGCTTCCTTTTTTTTTAAAGCCCAATCATACCCAATAAACCTTATGGATTAGGAGATAAAAATTGTTAAAGTTGATAAAATATTCAGACAAAAGTGCAGTTTTGACCAGTTTCAGTAGAAAAATCATATCTTTTGTTTGGTTCAGTATTTTTGAGTAATTCCAGTTGGTGGTTAAACTTAACTCGTTTATCTACAACTTTTATTTTGAAAGTTTTTCTTGAAACGGCCCTCACATGCTCAGTTTACCCGTTCCAAGACAGAAAATTAATTCTGTCAGAATGTATTTTGGTTAATACAACTCACCAATGGTGTTGGTTGCTTGTTTTAGCCCCTAGATTACCACTAACAAGTTTGTTGATCATTTTTGTGTGATTTTAACATCAAATATACAGATTATCAAATTTCAAGATCATCAAACATCATTTATCTCAAATCATAACTCAAATCAATCAAAACTAGTGCAAATCTAAGCATGCATGTTAAGATCTACTCATTACTTATACAAATAAACATCTATCTTTTATATGTGTGACTCTTTTATGATTATTTCTTTTAGATCAACCTTTTAAATATGCATGCATGTGTAGATCCATATGTATTTAGTGATAAATGAAAGGTAAAGAAAGTGATAATCAAAAGAGTTTGAGTTATCAACCTTTGAAGATGAATATAACAAGATTGAGGGTGTTGTTGGGTCTCCATTTCATGGCTGCTCTTGAGGTGTTTCACGGCTGTAAAAGCTTGAAGAGATGAGTAAAAAGGTCACAAGATGGAAGGGTAAGTGAAGAGCTAACAAAGGAACATGATGGTTAACCTTTGATGATCAAGAATCAAGAGAAAATAGAAACATAGGGCTGCTTTCCTTCTTCCTCCTGCTGCTGCCGATCAGCCCCACTTGAGGGCTGTTTTTGTGCACTTGGAGACCTCCAAGACCCTTGAGCTTGACCTTCCATTGTCCCCTTACTAGATGGTGACCTAAAGATGTAGGTTTGATGCTTCAAAGTGGTGTTTTGGGGCAGTTTTTCTGCCCTTAATGTGGCAGTCCGAAAATTAGAAAAGAGAGAGAGAAGAAAGAGTGTTTGAGAGTAAAGAGGAGTGATGTGCTAAATCGAGTTTAAAAATTATAAACTAGAAATACCTAGAAACTCACTACTACACACTATCGGGCAGTGGACCCGTTCGTATGCAATATAGTTAAGAGGTAAGTCCGTGTTCGTTCTCGGGGATTGGTTTGAACTAGTTGTTTAATAAAATGGTTTGGAAAACAGGGTGTTGCTTCGAGTCTCACTTTGACAATTAAATTAAAATAAATTTAAAAGAATAAAAGTAAAGAAAAGCTTCAGACAATATTAATAAAGATCATCCACCTTGAATTCGCTAGACTTCAAACATGATTGCATTCAATTAAGACCAAATTCATTGAGTTGAAAAGATATCGTAAAAGGATTAAGGTGCTCACGTGGTACCACCAACCGTGAGCAAATTACCCAATCACCAGTTGCTAGTTTAATTACCCAAGCCGGTACCACCAATGCCTAGACAACCTTACCAACAATTAGTTTGCTTGATCAACAAATTACCAATTGTGCCTATGTGAAGATAACGTGGTACCACCAACCGTTATAAAACACGTTGACAAAATGACTCCTTTTATTAAAATGATATTCACTATCATCCCATGAACTAGTGATAATTGCTCATAGACAAACAACCATTTGAAAACCACATATGCATCCAACTAGTACCACTAACGAAGAACACACATGCCACCAATATCATAATAATATATAAAAGGAATTAAATCATCAAGATCTCGACACAACGATAATTGAAATCAACTCTTTGGATTAAAACATATAGCAATCACATCATTCGTCTAGTTTCCTCAAGGTGGATGATTGAATGTTTAGCCACTCATGATTAATTTAAAATAACAATCAAAATAAAAGAAGAACATGATGTACCAATCGTTCTTGAAATTGAAATTGCAAGACAATAAAATAGATACGATCTAAGTGGGT
>CM067169.1:128015598-128082374 GCA_034093135.1 Erigeron breviscapus | reverse complement strand
GTGATTTTGTGTGCAACCAATGATGATGTTGACACAATTAACTCTTACATAGTGAACAAGATTCCTGGGGATGTTCATGAATTATATAGTGCTGATTCTATATGTGCATCTACTGACCACATTGAAGAGTTACAGCTGATGTACCCACAAGAATTTTTAAATTCTTTGAAAGTTTCTGGAGTTGCGAATCATAAACTTGAGCTAAAAGTTGGTGTTCCTGTTATTTTATTACGGAATATCAATTTGCAAAGGGGTTTGTGTAATGGAACACGGTTGGTTGTCACTCAAATATCTAGGTTGGTTTTGGAGGTGGAGATAATTAGTGGTAGTCATATAGGTGAAAAAGCGTTCATTGGTCGTATTGATATGACACCGACTGATACATCGTGGCCTTTTCGATTAAGACGTAGGCAGTTTCCAGTTAAGGTTTGTTATGGGATGACTATAAACAAAAGCCAGGGTCAAACCTTTAATTTCGTGTGTGCCTACTTGAAAAAACCTGTAACACCCGACATTTAAAATCATGGGTTTTCAAAAATTTCCACCTACGGTGTTAAAAGATGCGGAAGAAAACTTTAAAAGTTCAAAACCGATAAAAACAGTTCGGTTCCTACATTTATTGGTGTTACATGCCATACCATCAAAATGTCTAAATGAAAACCCAACGGTTGCCCAACACAAAACAACCGTCTACATAGTACTTCATAAAATCTGCATAATATCAAAATGTAAATAAAGTCTAATGAGGTGTAGGATCTATGGGTAGATAAAGTCTTCATCAAGCATTCTACCCAATCCTCACTTTTCATTCTACTCATCCCGTGCTAAACCTGAGGGAACCACACATTTCAAGAAACAAGTGTTAGCTAACGAATTAGCTAAGTAAGATATCACCAAAGTTATAAAGCTTTGTCCAATTAAAACATTTCTACTTTGTTGACAAAACATTAAGGCACAAACCACATAACACACACACATACAACCTGCATATCGACTTAGGATGAATCACCCTAATTGTGCCTATCCTTCTTTTATTACACACATAATCACGCGTATCTTCGTTATCTGCATATAAGTGTGCCCTGCATCACACCCGACTAGATGATCAACCAAAAGGCTACTCATCATACGTCGTTAAGGAATGGCAAGCCAATCCCAGAGTAATCCGTATATGGAGGTGGGTCAGACCCCTCGTATTACTCGCCCTCGTTAAATGACCATGTTGCAAGGAGCCACCCAAGCAACCTACGTTCACGCACTCGCCGGGCTAGGGCAAGTACGGGTTAAGCTTAACACTTCCCTGCATTATAATTTACGAGCTCGGTTTCACACATTATTAGTTTAGGCATCACACAACCTAAACAATTCCACACATTATAGTTTAGGCATCACACAACCTAAACATTTCACACATTACCTTCATTACGTTTGGGCCCTTAAACGTGCACGTGACATGGCAACTTAGCAAGTCTAGTGTTCTAGATGAGCAAGCCATTAATACATGCACACAACACATAAACTACGTCATACTGCATTTCAAGATTCTACATGCTACTTCATATAAAAACACTACATTATCCTTCATACCATAACACATACTACATTATACTTCATTTCATAACATGTACTACATTATGTCATGAAGGACTGCATTTAGGTCTCATAGGGCAACTACATAACCCATATTATCTCCCGTGTAACCCCATATACCCATAAACAAGATATGTTACCAATTGGGAAGTTTTAATTATGAAACCATTCTTTTCGTTGAACCCTCAGCGTGTCAAAGTAGTGTATCTTACCTCGAAGTAGCACGCAATAAGGATAGCTAAGTTACCGAACAAAGCAACAACCCTTGTCTACCTATAACAAACATAGGACGAATCAACGAGTGTAAACGATGCTATACGACCTACGTCTATATATATATATATCGAATAATAGTCTTTGTTGACTACTTCAGCTGTTGTAGACTACTTTCACATTTTGTAGACTACTTTACTCTTTTGTAGACTACCAGACTCTTTTGTAGACTACTTTCACATTTTGTAGACTACTTTACTCCTTTGTAGACTACCAGACTCTTTTGTAGACGTAGACTACTTTCATCTTTTGACTACCACACATCCACCATGACTTCTTCAGTTCATATACACCAACAATGACTCAAATAATATTATGAAATCATTAATAGGTTCATGATTCCCTACACACCTTATACAAATCATTTGACACCCGATTTGACCTAAATCGTCTCATAAACATAATTGAATCCAAACCGAAACTCCACCAAAACGACTCCAAATCATAAACACTACTTTAATACTTCAAAATCCTTCATATTTAAACCATAATGATGCAATACAACCTTTGATTAAAACATACATGATTTGCATCATTTAAACAATCGTTATTTCGACATCAATTGATCCTCTAACACCTAGATCTGATTTCAAATGACTCACATAATTGAAAAGATATAAAATTAGCGTTAATATACCTTTCCTACCTGTAGATCTCAAAGAGGATGCAATAAACTTGATCATACACACATGAATCACCCGTTTTGAAGGATTTTCGGCTTAGAATTTGATAGGGAATCATGGGGGGTGGCTAGGGCTTGAGAAGGAGGTTATTTTTCTGCATATTAATATCTAATGACTCCTTCCTAATCCTTAATCTCATTTTTGACTTTCACCACATGTCAAATTTGGTCCCTGGGCTTAATAAGGTCATATTATTAGCCCAAAACACCTCTATGGACTATATACAACTTGATACACACTTTGAACACCTCTAAAAGGCATAAAACTACATCTTTAACACATTACTACATCCGTCAGTCAGACATCCAAGTCTCCCACATAAACTACGTTAACCATACATAAGCATTAAATCTTCCATAGATTTAACAGACACGTTAGGTTGACTTAACGACTCTAGTCAACCGTTAAATAAAAAGTATAGGATGTTACAAAACCAGTATTCACACATGGCCAACTTTATGTTGTTGTATCTCGTGTTACTTCGCGTTCTGGTCTTCGTTTTTACATTGATAATAATGGTTTATGTGCGAATAATATGACCAAAAATGTTGTTTTCAAGGAAGTTTTTTATAATCTTCCTCAAGGTATCAGTTTTGTAAATTTTTTTACTTTACATTGTAAATCGTTTATATTAGTATGGTGATTTCAACATAGTTACTTGCTTTCAGTTTCTAACATTTTCTATCTTGCAGGGCCCAACGAGCAAACATGAATGCTGGTTTCCGATATATTGATCAATTGCATGAAACTTCTTTGGCCGAATGGAATCTCAATATAATGGTGTCTCGAAAATGGACAACGTTCAATCCAATGAATAACAACATATTATCTGATGACATGATATTGGTGGATGAAAAGGTAACCAAAAAATCTTTTAACTTTGACAATTTGATTTTTAATTTTTAATTTTTTTTTTGTTTTGCATATACTATGTGTATGCTGGCATTGAGAGTAATTTTATTTTCAGGGTTCTTTCATACATGCAAAAATCGCTAGGCATCTACGTTCTAAGTTTAATTCAACTCAGGAAGGCCAAGTGTATAGGATTAATAAGTTTGCGGTATATCGCTATGACTGCAAGTATAGGCCCGTCAGACGTGAGATGCACATACAGTTTATGCTTCAAACACGAGTTACGGCAACAGGGATTATGCCATTTAACTTCCGTCGGTATGTATTTGATTTTCTGCCATACCAGGATATTCCAAAGCGGCTCAATGATGATCTTCATTTAACAGGTTAGTTATTTTGACTTAATGTATGAAATTAATGCTAACTTACATATTCATTGACTTACGAGTTTGACCTATATTATTCTTTTAGAAGTGTATGGTTTGCTTAGACAATGGGGGCCTATCGAACAAGTTACTGGTAGAATCACTTCAGATGTCAGAAAGATTGTTATTTCTGATTTACAGTATGTAAACGTCATTTATATATGTGTATTATTGTATGAGTTGTTGAGTTCATTATGACATATACAGTATTGTTAATATTGATTTGGAATTGTATAGGGATCAAATGTTGCATGTTACGTTGTGGGGTAAAACATCTAAATGTCATACTGATGATATAATTCTTCAGAAAGCTAACAGTAACATTGTTGTGACGCTGACAGGCTGCATGGTTCGAAAGCATGATGGTTAGTTCAACTTAGTCACGATATGAATATATATATATATATATATATGTTAAATCGATATATATATACACAACACATTTATTCAAATTTGTACACACATTTTGGGGGGGATCGTTAATCCATTATATTTGTATATCTGTATAGGGGTTACATATTTGAAAACAACATGCGCAACAAGCTTCTCCATTGATCTTCCGATTCCAGAAGTTGCTGAGTTTAAGAAAAGGTTTGTCTTATCAACTTAATGAAATTGTCCACATGAACTATACGTTAAATATGATATGTCTTTGCAGACCACATCAACGTGTTTTGTTTACGGAGTCTGCCCCGGTTGATGATTTTAAAGCAACCAGAATAAGATCAATTTTCAAGCTTCTTCCGGAAAATGTTACAGCGGTATGTAAAAACGCGTCCAAATTTTACACTAAGTTAATTAAAACCTAAAACAACGATGTTGTGTGTTTGTAATAAAAACAACAAGAATTAACGTAATTAGATGTTGTATTGCAGGGAACGGTGTTTGTTGTTCAAGGACATGTTGTTGGTGTTGATCTGTCAAATGACTGGAATTATGTTAAGTGCTCACGTTGCCATAAGGGTGTCGTCATGCAGTCGAATTCATATTTTTGTAATCAAAAATGTAATTTGCCTGTGACAAACCCACATCTTGCGTAAGTTTCTCAACCTAGATGTTTATTATTATGCAATGGTTTGTATATGCATATTTTTTTAATATTTTATTTTATGATGATGTACGAATTATTGTTTTTATAAATAGTTTTATTTGTAATATTTGTATGCATGTTTGACATTCACCAATATTTTTTTTTAGGTATAGATTGGTGGTGCAAATCAGTAATGAAAAAGATATAATGAATTGTACATTTTTTGATACTGATGCTTGTAAGCTACTTGGAATTACGGCAGATCAGCTTCATCACGAATCTTTAGAACATGTAGCCTTTTTGTAAGACTATGTGGTTCATGTTGCTTAAATGGGTTTACTGACCAATATAACTTTTTATTTTTTTCGTGTAGGCACCTACTGATCCTACTACCTGGATGTTTAGTTTCTTTGAATCACACCTATTGATGGATCAAATAACATTAAGTATTCGAATAGACCCTCATAATCTGAAACCTAAATGTGCCAAGGTCTTCACGGTATTTAAATACCATGGTCGGAATTTGAATATTGAATGGAAGGAAGAAACTCCAAATCCGATAGGTTCGAAACAAGATCATACAATGCTGAAACATATCCAGAACATGCATCAGCAAAAAATATCAGTTTTAAATGTTGCATCAGGTGATGGTGTTTATGTGTATCCATCTGATAACACAAATGTCGCAACATGTTCGTCTTCCCGCAATGTAACTGATACTCGTATGCAATCAAGCCCAGATTCTGAAAAATCTGGTTTGGATGTTCTGGCAGAAGTGGTGTCTTATATGTCTTCTGATAACTCTTCAGTAGTTTGTAGTAACGTTGTTTAGTTGTAGTTGATCGAACTTTTAACACATTCAGCCCTTATTAAATATACTTGTAACTTTAACTATATGTCTTATTTAATCAGCGTATGTTAATTTATTTATTTTTGCATTTTCTTTTATGTGTGTATTTTTTTTTATTTTCTTTTATGTGTATTGATTACTAATCTGAAGAAAACCCAAACATAATATTCACAATTAAAAATATTAATTGTATTATAAAAAAAAATGTTGATAACTAGATCATAACTAATAGTTGGAATATATTGATAGTAGTAATTAAAGGATTGACTTTTTTTCAAAAGTGATAAGACATGTGAACAGTCTAACATTAATCCGTTTACATTGACAGCTGGTTCCAATAATGTCTATATATCTTCCTAACAAGATCATTACACATGGCAAAATCAAGGGGTGAGATAATACAAGAGAATTAGTGGATTACATGTGTCAACAAGTAGTGGTATTGATCATTTTCCATATATATATATACTGAGTATCACGTACATTGCATATTTAAATCCTACAAATTATACTAACAACATTCTTATCAAATGGCAGAAGAAATCCTTTCAGTATGGTGGTTTGAACATAAAAAGTTCTTTCTCATAATGACCAATGGAATGAAAAAGAAGTATGATTCGGCACGAGGAGTGATTCATGATTCTAGCCGAGATGTACTTAAAAGAATGTATGAGTTAGGCATCCCTCCAGCATCTTATACGTCTGAGACTGTAGCACTTATGAGAGTTTTGGGCAAGATGTTTGGTCAAGAGAATGAGGATGATATTGATACTGTAACTGTATCTTCATGGGAACTGTTACCTGTATCATTTGATATCAGGGTTACATGGAGCGATGGACAAGTTAAGGATTTCCAACCAAGGGAAATATCTTTCTCGGATGATATTAATTTTTTAAAAGAGCTAAGCAAAATCGAGTTGGTCAACACAGGTGATGAATTATTTGGAACCAGGCTTCAAGAGTTGGTGAGAGCTCAGGTTAGCCTTTGGGAAGTAGATCCATTTTCTGATGATGATGAGATGGATGAAGATGAAGATGAAGATGAACTACAAGGTAGTTTAGGATTTGAGTGTGAACGTGCCTCAGATTTTAGTGTGACAAAATGATTAATTATTATTAATGTAATCATTTGAATGGTTTATATATAAGTTATAGTTTTTATATAATACTGTTTTTTTTCCGATTTATATATACATATTTTTATATTTATATTTATTTTTAATATATTACATTTCATTATTTATAAAAAAAAGTGTAAAACATTAAGTGTTTTATATTAAAAGAAAAAATGTCAATTTATATAATAATATGATGATAAGTATTTATGTTTTTTATTAACACTTTTGTTTTATATTATTATTATTATTATTATTATTATTATTATTATTATTATTATTATTATTATTATTATTATTTTATTATTATTTTTTTATTAAAACTTAAATTTACTACCCGGAATTATACTAGTTATATATTGTACATGCTTTGAACTATTTAATGTTTATTGTTTTTGAATTTTGAGCTATATGTATTTATAAAACTATGGTTGTTTTTCACGATACCATTTTTTTTATTTAAAGGAAAGAAAGCTATTTTTAAAAAATGGTTTGTTTTTAAAAGTTTAGGCCTTTAAACTCTTAAAAGCACCTCAAAAACCCCTTACCAAACGTACCCAATATCTTGTTATTATCATGATAACGACTTGGTATTTTTGACTCGACTCAAAATCTGATTTTTCGACTCGTGACTCGAATCGTAAGAGTCAGGATATTTGATAATATAATTTTATAATTATATATAAGTTTTTATTGTAAAAGTATGATATTGTATTGATATATTAAGCTAAAAAAAGGAAATATTATTAAAATAAAATCAAATTTAAAGCATATAAAAGAGTTATGTTTAAAAAAATAAAAAAATAAAATAAAAAAATTATTTTGTGACTCGTGACTCGGAACATGACTTGGACCGACTCGCACAACAAAACACGAGTCATGCTACGAGTCTGGAGCAAAACGAGTCATCCACCGAGTCGCCTCGTTTCCACTTGATGTTGACTCGATTCGTACGAGTCGACTCGTGACTCGTACGAGAACTATGATTATTATACATATACATAATCGTACATTTTTAAAAATACACATCAATAACATATTGACATGTTCTTTTGAAGACCCAATCACATCAAGTGATCGGGTTAACAAATACGAGTATCCCATTATCCGTTTAAAGTACCCAATTTTGTACGAACCCAATTATGTTACCATTAATTAGATTATTGTTGGCCTAGGAGGCTAGGACAAGAGATCCGTTAAGTTCTTTTGGGCCGGCCTACTTCTCCTTCGTAAGTCGTTACAATTGTAATTCCCCCGGATGGGTTTATGTACTATTCCTTTAATCAAACTAGACGACTACAATGGTGATAACCACAACATGATGATGGCGGTGATGTGTGTCGGCGGTGAGTAGGGTGTGCTATGATATACAAATATACAATGTTAGTGGCTTGAGTTTTTCATCTATTTCACAATCTTAAAGCTCCAAGCTTGATATATTTCTAGATTTTCTTTTACTTTGAAATCTAGCACCTTCTAAGATGCTCTATATTATTTTTAATAATATCTTATGCCATTAGAAAAAATAACAAGTAATATCTTTATTCTATACTTTCACCAAAGTTAAGTTAGATATAACATTTGTTAAGTATATCTGATATATAGAAAAATAACGTAAGTTAAAGAATTGTTAACCAGTTTCATAAATTTATTCAAATTGCTATTCTTGAACAATGTAATATTCACGGATAAAATCAATGTTAATTTGATTAGATTCTTTTTGTTGTTATAATATATCTTGAAATCCTTAATAATCGGTATATTTAAATTATCTATCTATCTTAATCTTATCTTAATCTTAATCTTAATCTTAATCTTAATCTTAATATATACTATAAGACAGTTGAACTAATGACTTATTAACCAATCAAATCGCTCAATTTCATCAAATTGACTCTCGCTTATGTCATCATTTAGATTAACTATAAATTAAAAATCCTAATAATCATTATCCAAATATATTATTATATTAGTATTTTTATTAATTTGTAGAAAAAGTCTCATTAATTTACACTTTTTTGTTTTCCATCAATAATTTACACTTTTTAGCCTTGAATACTTAATCTATATTTATTTTTAGCCATAACTTGAGAGAATTTTTTAAAATTTACAATCATTTAATTAATTAAAAAAATTTCAACATATGAAATATTGTCTACAAAAAATTATTTCAAAACCTAATGACTTATTAACAAATATTAGATTAGATTTTTATAAATTATAAATATTAATATTTAGTTTAATATTTAATATAAACACAATTTGAACTCTAGATACATAACCCAAACATAATAACAGATGACGATATACAACATCCTTATCATAAACACAATAGGAATCACAGAACATGGGACGATCACAGAACAAAGCACGATTTACAACAGAGGGTTACTTGAATACTAAATCCAAATCAATATGAACTCCATTCAAGATTCATTCTATCTCTCAATCAAAAAGGTACATAAATTTCTCCTTTTTTATATATTAGTTTTGCGTATTAATGTTTGAAGTTACAATTGTCACTCAAATCAAGAGTCCTAATTGTTATCAAATAATATGAAAACAATCCTAATTGTTATCTAATTATCATAGGACAAGTGATTGAAAATAAACATATGCGTGTTATGGGTTCGCATCATGATCAAGTACATATACTTGAATGTCAAGTACAGGATCACAAGTATGTTTATATTTTAATTCTTAATTATCTTTCATAATAATATCACATTATGAGTACAACTGGTTTCAAAAATTCTATTATAGAGAAATTATTATAGCATGTGTCTTGTGGATTGACTACAGCAAACAATTCCATCAATATGTCTCAGCTAATAATGACAGTGACGAACCTATGATTATTATACTACAACTTGCAAAGTATAACATTTAGAACCGTATATCTTCAAAATCATAAACTTTTATGACTTAAAAGTATGAAGATCTAATATTGATAATATCGTAAACCCGTGTCCAGTGTTGGACACGGGTCTAAAATCTAGTAATCCATTATAAAGCAAAGTGGATTAAGAAATTAAGCATTTTTTCATTATCCTCAAAATACCCCTAATTACTTTTTTCAACACTCTTCACATTTTTCTTTTTTCCTAATCCTAACTATGTGTGTATCCATCCCTAAAACATATCTTAAATCCTAACCCTAAAACATACCTCCACCTTGAGCCTCCGCCCTCTCTCGCTAGCTCGTGCACCACCGCCAACAAACCCCCGTCGTTAACATTCACCGCCGCATCGCGCGGGCATACATCTAGTTACTTATTTAAACTCTTTTACTTAAATTACGAATACTTTTTAGTTAACTAAGTCCGGACCAAGTGAGCCTTCCGTTATCGAATCCTAAAAGTCTAAAACACTTATACTTTTTGATCTAATACCCTGCTGCATAGTCCAAAAATTACAAGACGTGCATATTCGCTAAACATGTAATTTAATCCATCACTTTCCAATTAGTAATCAACTACCATCGTAAATGTGATGTGATATGAGTGACATAGGGTCCAAGACATGGAAAAAAATAAAGGTTAAACCATTATAACCTTAGAGGGAAAGATTCATGAAGAAACAATGGCCAATAAGCAATGGCCATGAGTTATTGCTTTGGTACGAATGGTGCTTAAGCAAAAGAAAGCAACCAAACATTATGCTTATTTAAGTGGATCCAACCTTGATAGATACAACTTATATATAGTGTACAAGGTTCTTTACCCACGCGATGCGTGGATGTTAAATTGATTTTTCAAAAATTTTAATATTTACATTGATAATCAATAAAATGTGATTTAGTTATCATAGTTTTGAAGTGTTGTCTATTTTTGTAGTTACGTGAATAGAAATTAAAAAAAAAATAGAATATAACTGTTACAATTTATAAAATAAAAAAAATAAAATAATCAACCGAATAAGAAAAAAAAACAATAGACTCACATTTATTACTCACAATTTTTTTTTAATTTTTTTTTTGTAAAGTTAGTTTCGATTCAGACGTGTTGTAGGCAATTTTAACCAGCGATTTGATGGACCTCCAACCCCCTCCTCATGGAAAATACCTTGAGATAAGAAACCCAATAATCGAACCCGAGACCTTGGGAAAAAACTCACCTCCGGTGCCCTCATAGTGGATTTAAAAATACCCATGGCCAACCCACCTAAGTGGAGTTGGTTATTACTCACAATATCTAATTCTTTTTTTATAATGATGCTTAAAAAAATTATTTATTCATCAAGTATTTGTAACTTCTATTTTTGTCTGGTTAATGAAAATAAGTTAAGAAAAAACATATACATTGATCTTAACTTAATAAAAATACTTTAATTTCTATAATCGAAGGATTTGATAATGGTTTGATATTGTTTTTGCCCAATATATCATTGGTCTAAAGAGTTTTTTTTATTCATATTATGTAAGGGGTGGTTTTTTTTATATAATATACACTATTTTTTTATATTATTTTTGTCAAATATTATTGATATAAGGTTTTCTAAATTCATTATATACACGTTTTTTCAAAAAAAATTAATAGACATAGTTTTAATTTAATATATAAAACTTAACATTTAATTTATATATATTATATATAGTTAAGTTATAGTATTAATTATTATTATTACTCTTTAATATTATATATTGAATATGTCCATCATTTTAATTTATCAATATATTGAATGTTTTGCTTCGATGAGATTTTTTTGTTCGGTCTTTTGGAGTGATCAACACAAATACGATTAGCTAAATAATGGTTGGATTTTGTGTATATATATCTATATTTTATTTTTATATTAATTAATCAATTAGAAACTCATAATTTTGTAATTCGTATCTTTTGAGTGTGAACAAAGTTTTTATAAATGGATATACACAAACTTTCTATACATTAAAAAATCAGTGTGCAAATAAATTATTTTTATAGAATAGATATGATGTTTAATAATGATTTTAATTTTATTTCGCTTTTATCTCTATTTTTTATTTCAATACAAAGATAAATATTGTAAAAAAAGTATGGAGATGACACATAGGATTAATCCTATGTGTCAATATTATAAGCTAGTTTATATTTGAAGAAGATGCCCTTAGAATCGTCCGGTTAACTACTGTTTTAATATATAAATATAGATAGATATGTATATGTGTATGACAACATTAGAAATTAAAATTGTGTAGCTATTTGGGTCTCATAGTCCACGTGTCAGATGGCAATTAGTTTACCTTCATGCCAATGTGGGATGAATTTAATTGGGACAAGTACCTGGGAATGTAATTAACTATGCACGAATGTTTATGTTGTGTAATGAACTACTTAGATGTTTATTGTATGTAATGAACTTTCAAATCCAGGTTATTGAATGTATCCGACCAATCAAAAACTTACAAGTGGCAGCTTATGTGGTTGCCACATATACCCGGGTACATCCAATAACCACGATTTGAAAGTTTATTACATACAATAAACATCCAAGTAGTTCATTACACAACATAAACATTCGTGCATAGTGAAACGCCCAACTTTTTTTTTATTATTTAAAACACTTTTAATGACATAAACATAGGTATTATACGAGTATATACGTATATGACAGGTCCCGACACTTATACATTCTCGAAACGACCAACCGCCCATAACAACAACTATTAAACAGATTATAAGTTATACTTGAAACCTGATATAGACTTCAAGACTGCAACCATTAGAAAGTATACTTTTTCCCCTTTCTGTGGATAGCTCATTCGTCAAAAACAGAGTTACCGTTTGAAAGTTATGACGATTTTAAGTTCAACTAAAATATTAGCAAACTGCTCCAACGGGCTGTTTGGTGACTCAGTTTTGACTCACTTAAACACATCCGTATTCCGCAAATCTTATACCACTTGAAAGAGCTATAATCGTACTTTGAAAACCTGTTTTTAGTTTCAGCTAAAACGTTTTACACGAAAAGTTACAGCCCTACAAAAATTGCTCGGACTCATTTTTAGTTGCTGAAAATTCAGCAACTTCTTTTGCTGTTAAAAATTCAGCACCAGCTAGCTGTTTTACGTCACTTTAAACCATTTTTCTTTGGACAAACCTAGACATATCCTATACCGTTTTAAAGCCCTTAAAGTCTAATTTCCAACCCAATAGGCCTTTGGTTCCAGAACTGAACCGTTAGAGAATTAGAGGCCTTCAAAGTAGGCCCGAAAGTCATTTTTAACATTTTTTTCCAAAATGAGCGACGACTCCCAAAACGACTAAAACTCAACTTTAAAGCACTAAAACGTCCAGATTTTAATAAAATACTATATGAGGCGTGATTGAACCTTTAGTTCCAGAATTCGGGCTCAAATGAGCCAAACGGGCCAACTGCGCATTTTATGACTTAATAAAACTTTGACCAACTACATTTTCATCAAACGACCACCACTTATTCCTCAAAGGTGCATATCATATTTACTCTATATTTAGGACGTGCTCAAGTCAAAGTTAACCTTTTAGCCCATGGGACAACACAAATGGGTCATTTAGTCATTTACCCAACTAGTGTACGAAACGGGTAAAAGACGACACATTCTTTTTACAAACTACATATCCCCATTACTTTGACGATATTGATACATGTTCTTTTACAGAATTGACACATTAATTTAAGCCCATACATTGGGTACAAAACATGGTTTATCCCAACAATTTCCAACAACCACAAAATGACTCAACGGCGTATTATTAGTTAATCTTTTCTTTTATGGGCGATTTACTTCAAGTGATGCATCAACTCGGCAATTTAAGAAACTTACTATATGTACGATCCAAGTAAATCCACACTAAGCTTTCTTGCGTCCTTTCCTTTTTTTTTGATCTTTCTTAACACCCGACCCGTTTGCACCTATTAGAATAAAACAACTAAAGGAATAAGCATAAAGCTTAGTGAGTAATATAAGCATCAAACAAGCAACTTAACAACATCTTAACCATGGCAAACATAGGGATTTACAACTCTTATCTTGCAACGGATCCGTGCATATGCAACAACTAACAACTTAGCACATAACAACTGGAATCTAGCAATGAAGCTAGAATATCCCTATGATGCAAACAACTATAACGATTAGTCACAACACATGTAACATAACTATCATATGACTAGATGACACCTCGGGGTCATATAATCTCAACTTAACTGTAACAACATGACTATATGACACCTCGGGGTCATATAGTCATCGAACTTGTCTAATCCCCATATTACTCACCTTTTTACGACCAATAGCAATAATCACCAAAAATGCTTCCAACTCGTCACCTATACACATTAGCATATAAAATCATCAATAGAAACACATTAACAACTTTTCTTAATCAATTTAACTCAACAAGACCAGTTTGACGTTTAAAGTCAAACGGTCACATATTACTACTAGTTTATTTGCCGTTCATTCTATCGATTCTTTAGCTACCTTGTACTTTATTTATGTTAATAACATCATAACCAACTTCCTAACACCACTTTATCCATGTTGGACTCATTTGATCAGTTTGACTTTTAAGGTCAAACTTCACCATTTAGCTACTAACAATAACTATAATTCAACTTACATAATTTCTACCAAAACAAATCTTCAATTTAGGATTAATACATCTAGATGAACTTGTTCAACCCACTACAACCATGGGTTAACAACCTTTTATTCAATTTCATCTTTTACATAATCATAATCTGTAACACCCAACATTTAAAAGCATGGGTTTTCAAAAATTTCCACCTAACGGTGTTAAAAGATGCGGAAGAAAACTTTAAAAGTTCAAAACCGATAAAAACAGTTCGGTTCCTGCATTTATTGGTGCTACATGCCATACCATCAAAATGTCTAAATGAAAACCCAACGGTTGCCCAACACAAAACAACCGTCTACATAGTACTTCATAAAATCTGCATAATATCAAAATGTAAATAAAGTCTAATGAGGTGTAGGATCTATGGGTAACTAAAGTCTTCATCAAGCATTCTACCCAATTCCTCACTTTTCATTCTACGTCTTCCTCGGCTTTGCTAAACCTGAGGGAGCAACACACATTCAAAAGACAAGTGTTAGCTAACGAATTAGCTAAGTAAGATAACACTAAAGTTATAAAGCGTTGTCCAATTAAAACATTCTACTTTGTTGACAAAACATTAAGGCACAACCCACATAACACACACACATACAACCTGCATATCAACTTAGGATGAATCACCCTAATTGTGCATATCCTTCTTTTATTACACACATAATCACACGTATCTTCGTTATCTGCATATAAGTGTGCCCTGCATCACACCCGACTAGATGATCAACCAAAAGGCTACTCATCATACGTCGTTAAGGAATGGCAAGCCAATCCCAGAGTAATCCGTATATGGAGGTGGGTCAGACCCCTCGTATTACTCGCCCTGCGTTAAATGACCATGTTGCAAGGAGCCACCCAAGCAACCTACGTTCACGCACTCGCCGGGCTAGGGCAAGTACGGGTTAAGCTTAACACTTCCCTGCATTATAATTTACGAGCTCGGTTTCACACATTATTAGTTTAGGCATCACACAACCTAAACAATTCCACACATTATAGTTTAGGCATCACACAACCTAAACATTTTCACACATTACCTTCATTACGTTTGGGTCCTTAAACGTGCACGTGACATGGCAACTTAGCAAGTCTAGTGTTCTAGATGAGCAAGCCATTAATACATGCACACAACAACATAAACTACGTCATACTGCATTTCAAGATTCTACATGCTACTTCATATAAAAACACTACATTATCCTTCATACCATAACACATACTACATTATACTTCATTTCATAACATGTACTACATTACATGTCATGAGGGACTGCATTTCAGGTCTCATAAGGCAACTACATAACCCATATTACCTCCCGTGTAACCCCATATACCCATAAACAAGATATGTTACCAATTGGGAAGTTTTAATTATGAAACCATTCTTTTCGTTGAACCCTCAGCGTGTCAAAAGTAGTGTATCTTACCTCGAAGAAGCGCACGGCAAGTGATAACTACGTTACCGTTCGAAGCAATGAACCTTGTCTACCTATAATTGGTAAACGATCATTAGACAACCTATTACTCACGTTACTAAGTCATATCCCAGGCCTACACACCTACATACATGACTCAAGACACGACATACACATTGGAGGTTCAAAAGTTACTTCGTTTAAACTTATACCCTATTGCGCCGCAACACCCACTCATTGCGCCGCAACTTATAATCCTGCATTTCAATTGCGCCGCAACCAACCCGTTGCGCCGCAGCTCCAACCATCAGTTGCGCCGCAACATGCCACGTTGCGCCGCAACTTATAATTCTGAAATCCAGTTGCGCCGCAACTCGATGCGATCCTGCACAGCATCGATCGATTTCACCCCCCAAACCAGATCCAAAACGACTCCAAGTCAATTACCAGACCTTAATACATCAAAATCCTTCATTTTTAGATCATCAAAATACAAATATCTTCTTTATTAAACCACACATGATTTGCATCATCAAAACAAACATTAATTCGACATCAATTGATCCTCAAAGACCTAGATCTGACTTCGAGCGACTCATAAGATTGAAAAGATATAAAATTAACGATAATATACCTTTCCTACCTGTAGATCTCAAAGAGGATGCAATAAACTTGATCATACACACATGAATCACCCGTTTTGAAGGATTTTCGGCTTAGAATTTGATAGGGAATCATGGGGGGCGGCTAGGGCTTGAGAAGGAGGTTATTTTTCTGCATATTAACATCTAATGACTCCTTCCTAAACCTTAATCCCGTTTTTGACTTTCACCACATGTCAAATTTGGTCCTTAGGCTTCATAAGGTCATATTATTAGCCCAAAACACCTCTATGGACTATATACAACTTGATACACACTTTGAACACCTCTAAAAGGCATAAAACTACATCTTTAACACATTACTACATCCGTCAGTCAGACATCCAAGTCTCCCACATACCTGATTCGTGTCCTCACGAATATATCTTGACTCTATTCAATCTTACTTTCATTCTATTGATCCATCAGCCCTTAACATCATCTCATCTACAACTATATTCTAATTTAATGTCAACTTAACCACTATACTCATGATCTATTATCATTAACATTACCCTATACACTTCTAGCTTCTACCTTCTGATTATGTATCCAATTTTCGCTTCAATGTTAATTAAATAATATTAGTTTAACTATGGACTTGTGTAGAAGTGCACGCTTACTTCAAATATTAGACTATCGACTAATCTTATACATACTTCTAAATCATTTATCTTCATTCTTATTGTCTCCAACACTTTTATGGTTCTCTTATATGCAAAAAAAAAAATTATTCATTCTTTACTATTTCATGTTGAGCGTCTTATATGTTTAGCTATTACATTCTTTTTTCTACGTATTATATGACCCCAACATCATTATCATACTACTACTTACATTTAGTTAGTTCTAACAACCTTAACATTCTTCATATTTAACTCCTTTCTTACCAAAATGATCATTTAACTATGGGTACTCTATCAACCTAATTCACATAATCACCTCTATACATTTTATTTTTCTTCAGAATTTATATAAAACAATGCTTCATCATAAACATATTTAGCACTATAATTCATACCAACTATACTCTTACGGCACAAGTCATTTCAGACTAACATGTAACAAGTAACTGCCTTCAGCCCCTTTACCTTTACAACAATATAGGTTTAACCTTTGATAGTAAATTAATCTATCATCGACCACTAAGCATAACATCTCCCTTTTACTAACCATCACTTTTCACTTGTTCTTGTTTAGCTAATAGCTTAAACATCCTCTATCCCATGTTGCTATTAGTCATTGTAATAACCTTCTTCTTTATCTAGCAACTAAAACACCAATTTTTCTACTTATTCAGATAAAATCACCATTACTAATATCATATACCATTCATTTAGATATAAAACATCAATAATTACATTTATTCTATTTTTTTTCTTCTCCATTACCGCTTAATCCATTAATCCAAACATGACCACCTTCAAACTTTTACATTCATAACTATACTTTACACCACATTCTTATCATTTTATTATCCTTATGGATTCTCCCCCACTTGGGCGAGAACTTTCTTTTATCTGTTTCACTAGTAATATTAATCTACTTTCTTTCATATCCACTTATCAACTTCTAAAATTTCTTACATTTTGTTTCTTATCTGCTTTTTATTATCTTGTCATTCATTCTTTTATTCGTACGACAATTCAACTTTTCATTTAACCTCAACATCGTATTCAACTATATACTTTAATTAGCATCTAATGGATTTTTATCAATCTTTTTCTCGGTTAACAAATCTTTATATGCTTTTCTTTTACCGTTAACTTTTCACATTTCGTTATTATTTACAATAATCTTTTACACTCACTTATCAAAGGCTCTATCTCACGTTCATGCATTGAGTTTAGTCAAAACAAACTTGATGACTTAACAAATTCATGTGTTATGGTATAATATAATCACCGGATTTAGACATCCTTATTCTAAGCTATAAACAAACTTTTCTTCACAAGTCAATTCTTTTTCTAAATCTGGATTTGACTATTAAAATTCAATCACATAACAATAACTCTACACACATCTCAACATATATAGGTATATAGTTTCCAACATAAATACTATTTTCTACCCTATAGTGTGTCGATAAGATACTTACTCTTTACCTTTCACGTTAAATAATCATTTTATTTTTGACGACATGACCTAAACTCTTCTCAACTTTTATTCTAACATTTTCTCTACCATTTAGAGACACTTTATCCTTTGTCTCTTTGCTATCTTTTCAATTTTTCGACTCTATCATTGTTAGATATCCTTCTTAATTTAATTGGTTTCCAAAATTATGGAACTCTTTCATTTACATCTATTCACCTTACTGAATCAAATAATTCAACCACTAGCAACTATTAATACTTCATATTTACGTCACTTTCTACTCTTTCATGATTCTCTTACTTTTATCTGTCATATAAGAATAAAATTATACTATTTTAACTTCTTAACTATCATACAAGCATATACTTTTATTGTTTGACATCTTAATCTTCAACGGGTAAACTAACCCCACTCTTTGTTCTTTCCTTTACTTTTCTTCAACTTACGTAACTCAACCATTCTCACCACATCACATCCTTTATTCTTATTTAGTCTTTCCACTCTAGGCTTTTATAGACTTTTACTCCTATCAATCTACCATTCTGGATCAATATACACTTTATTAATTAAATTTTCATTCTTTTTCCACTTACTTTACTTTTGTAACATCCGTGAATTTTGACTCGTTGACTTTGGTGATTAAATGACAATGTGGAAGTTATTTGGGTCGTTTCGTGAATTAAATGGCAATGTGTTGTATTCGGGTCAATAATGTGTTTAACCGGTGTTTAAATGTATAACGAATTGTAATTTGGCTTGGGAAGAGAAACGGGTCGACCCGTGGGTGATCCACGACCCACCAGCCCTCTTGACCCATTTCCCTCCCCTTATCTCATTCATTCACCACACATTTCATTCCTCTTTCTCTTTTCTCTCTTCTCTTTCTCTCTAAGTAAACAAGACCATCCAACCTATCTAGTTCTTCATTTCTCAAGCATCATTTGGTGTTGTGGGTTGGGCTTAACTCAAGAATCATCATCGTCTTCATCTCTTTATCGCCTAGCAAAGGATTTAGTTACTAAGTGCAAGCATTTTACCCATTTTTGCCATAAATCGGGTTCTAGCTCAGAAAGGAAGCTTTGGTAAGTCAAATTCATCCCATTTATACCTACTTATGTTTGCTTATGCGTTTCTAGTCATCTTGAACACTTACAAGTCCTAAATCGGTTTAAATCTAATTTTGGGTCAAATTAGGGTTAAATTAGGGTTTGGGTGATTTGGAAGCGATTGTGATGTTTTGGTCGGATTTGTGGGTTGGGTTATGTGTATTTATGGTTATTGATGTTTAGTTATGCTTCAAAATGGGTTACAAGTCGTTGTAAATTGATTTGGGTCGAATTTAGGGGTTTTGGGTATATTTTTCTGCACTTAACTGCTGCTGGTCGATTTGCTGCCCAGCATGGGGCGTAACTTACGGCCCTATGGGGCGTAGGTTACGCTAGTTCATTTCTGGTTGGGCGTAGGTTACGGCCCTTTGGGGCGTAGCTTACGCCGAAGTTTTACCTTACGCCCAAAAACCACTGTTTACGCCACTCCTTACGCCAAAAGTGAACTTTCTAGAGGGCCGTAGGTTACGCCCATTTTGACCGTACCTTACGCCCAGTCAAAACTTGCCCAGCGTAGCTTACGCCCCTTGCCACCGTAGCTTACGCCAGTTGTAATTTTGACCACCGTACCTTACGCCCCTTTGGGCCGTAAGTTACGGCCTTTGTTTTTCTGAAATTCCTTGTTTGACCTAGTTTGACTTTCTGGACCTTTTTACGCGTCGAGCCCTAATCTAATTTACTTCTTATCTTATATAACATTGATTGAGAGTCTTAGAAGTCATTTAACGTCGAAAAACACTTTGGAAACCTAATTAGGGTTTTGTCGAATACTTGATAACTTCGTATATGTGACTATGCATGTTGATGTGAATGTATATGATCGATATTTAGGTTTTGGGCGCAAAGCGAACATCGAACGACTGTAACTCAACTTTGTATCAAACTTAACTTCTTTGCCGATCAGGTGAGTTTCGTAGCTCCCTACTCAATTGAGATTCGGGCTGAAAAGTGTAACCATACGTGTTTAGTTGTTGGATTGACCCGTTGATTGGCTTGAGTTACCTTTGGTCTTATTGCTTAAATTGTCGTTTGTCAATTGATGGATTATATTGGCACTATTGATTGATTTCGTATATGATTGGGTTAATTGTTAGTTAGGTTAGGATTAGTAGTGCATCCATGGAGGTCGGTCTTACTTTCAAAGAGTTTTAGGTGTGGTGGGAAGGCTGCGGATGACCCTATACATAAGCATCTAAAACTTGATGAAAGTAAAACCCTCCGAAGTGTATGTACACGTTTGTTAGAAATCCAAAAATGGTGTTAAAATGCAATTATTTTAATAATGGAAGGAGTATTAGTGAAAGTTAGTCAAGTGTATAAATACTCCTTTCCATACCCAAAATTGTAAGCTTTTCCCCCATTTCCTTAATTAATCACAATAATTCAACCTCAATTCTCTCTGATCTTCATCTTCAACCTCCAAAACACACACTACACCTTTTCACACACTAACTCCATTTTTGCACAAATCTAGCTCAAATTTCTACTTAACAATTGGTATCAGAGCAAAATCAGTTAATCTGAACGATCCATAGCTCGATTTGCTGCAATTTTCATTCAATTTTCGAATTTTTTTTCAAAATCGTTTTCACTGTTCATCAAAAATTCACACTCTCAAATCACATAAAATCACAGTTATTTGTTCACCAATAGATTCGTGATAGTTGTAAACATAATCCTGTCAAGTTTCAAATTCCAATTCGATCTAAATCTCGAGATTGAATTTTTGATTTTGGCGCGATTTTTTGGGTTTTGAATCTGTTGTGTTTGGTGTTGAATTTTGTTCATAGATTTGTTGCGGAGGTGAAAACAAACAGTTTGCAAGTTATTTCGTGATCTAACTCCTAGTAAATCGAAAGTTATTGAAGCTTTGCCATGTCGTTAATGGAGAAAACTGCTGCTGTTCATGTTGAGATGAAGAAGATGACCAAGACGATCTTCACTAGGACGATCTTCCTAAGATCGTTTTAGCTCAGTGATTTGTGGCTTGTTAAGACGATCCTCACAAGATCGTTTTAGTAAAGAGTGTGTTGTGGAAGTGTTGATTCTGGCTAATTAATCCAAAAGGATTGGTTTGGTCGTTTCATACACTTAGAAGTTTTGAAGAAAGAAAACAAGACGATCTTCATACCAAGATCGTCTCATTTTTTTACCCTGGACGAACTTCAAATCAAGATCGTTTCACCTAAGACGATCTTCATCTAAACCGTTTCATTTCTCATACTTAGCCAAATTTCACCAAAATTTCCAAGACGATCTTCAATCAAGATCGTCCCAGTTTTTCAAGACCGTTTCATTTTTCATACTTAGCCAAATTTCACCAAAATTTCCAAGACGATCTTCAATCAAGATCGTCCCAGTTCTTCAAGATCGTTTCACATTCTGTTTTCCAAGATCGTTTCATTTTTTTGACTTAACCAAATTTTCATCAAACTCCTAGAACGATCTTGCTCAAGACGATCTTACTCAAAACGATCTCACCCTAGAACGATCTTACCCAGGACGATCTTATCAAGATCGTTTCACCAAAAAAAAAAAAAAAAAAAAAAAAAAAAAAAAAAAAAAAAGTCTTTTGGCGGGAAAAATAATTTTTGCCCAGGATCTTAAAAAGGGATAATTCATGAAGATTTAAAATTTGATAGCGTTAAAAAAATTTTAGGCCAATTTTCATCCGTTATCGACGCGGTTTTGGCGAAAATTTTTTAGAAATTATCAAATTTTTCCTACGTTCATGATATCCAAAGTTTACATGAAATTCAAAGTTTCGTGAGAACATATTTCGGCGGAAAAATTTGGAGGGAAACCTGAACCTGAAGTACAAAATCTCCAAATTTCAATTTTAATTCTTTCACTTCAATTTCAATCACAACTACCTTTTCATTTCATTTCACCCTTTGCTTAACAAAATGTCAATTGAAATATCCAAAGATTTTATTCATTCCTTAACAGAAGATTTAACGGGCTTAGAACCAAGTTGGAAAGAGATACATTATCATGGTACTCAAACTTGTTCATGTGGTGACAAGTATCGTTCAACGAATTGTATTGTGGCTGAATATGAACGAAAAGAAGCTAATTTGAAAAAGCTTCTTAATATTTTGGAACAACACCACTATTTCCAACTTGAAGTTCAACATCTCAAAGAAGAAAACAAAGAGCTCAAACATGCAAATGATCTAAAGTTGTCCAACATGGAAAGTGTTCAAAAAGAACATGATCTTTTGCAGTCCAAGATTTCAAAAATGTCAAAAGAATTGGAAACTTCCAACAAAAAGCTGAATGATAGTATCTTGGAGAGCAAATCAAGAGAACTTATTTTGCAAGAGAAGATTTCAAGTCTTCAAATTCAGTTGCAAAATGAGACATCCATTTTCTTAACCATGGAGGGAAAGTTTATTGATGAGATGAACAAAGTTGAGAAGGAGAGACAAGATGCTTGCAAGAAAATCAAGACTCTTGAAGAGAATTGTTTGCAATTTCAATCAAATGAAACATCTCTACAAAAGAGAATCTCTGAACTTGAGATGGAATTGCAAACACAATCAACATCTTGTGACACTCAAAGTGATGATAGATCAGTTTATCATGATGCAAGTCCAATACTTCCAACTAAACTTGATGCTTCAAAGAAAGTTTGCACTGAGTCCATCCCAAAGAACTCAAAGATCAAAGTTTCATCACCTGCTGAACGTAAAGCTTCTCAATTTACTAACTATGCCTTATTCAAGGATAGAAAGTATTCTTCGAAGCCTACTATTGATGGAACACAGACACTCATTCCATTCTTATCATTTGAAGACAACTCTCAGTTCATCTCTCAAGCAAAAGCTCAGTTGACCAAGATCAAATGGAAACCTGTCTACAAACCAAAGTCAACTGAGTCAAAGACAATCAAATACTCACTTTGGCAACTCTATGAACTTGCACCAAAACCAATTACCGTGCAAGAAGTGAATGTCTTTGCATCTCCACTGCGTCCACAAAAACTCAACTTTTCAACAACCTCGAGTTTTTACCCACCATGGACTGCAGATTCCATTCGTCGAATCGATGACACGTACATTTGGAATGTCAAGACAAAAACCGTTGGGCCTACACAAAAATGGGTCCCAAAGGTTGTTCATAAGTGATTCGATGAAATGGCTTATACACATGCCAGTGTATAACCCGGGCTAAAGATGTTGTTTATTGGACTACTACTTCATAATGGTTGATTCCCCAGTTTCGACTTCAAAGAGACATGATGAACATGTAGCCACACATTCATCATGAGGGGAAGAAAGAGGATAATGAAGTCGAACAAGTTTGTTTGCTTTCTTGAATTTTGATGGGGAGAAAGAAGAATTCATCAGTTGAGGGGAAAAAAGATAAATTGTTGACTAAAGTGATCCCCAAATTATTCTTTGAAGATAGTTATCGCCAACGTGGTGGGTACGCCGAGGGTACACCCTATACATAAGCGTTGGTGGTACGCAAATATGATTGTTTGATCGAGGGAAGTTTGTGATGAAAAAGATGTTTGTCCAAATGCTTCAAGAGAAAGATTCATTAATTAAGGGGAAGTGTGACAAAGTTAAGATTGTCAAGAAGAGGCTATCATGTTCAAATCTAAAGAGCCAAGATCAAGTTTCCGCAATGCTCATACTCTGAGAAGTTCAAGACTTAAAGATACATCTTTAAGGTAAGTGTGAAGATTAAAGACGTAAAGCCAAGTTTGATGGAAGATCTTGAAGACAATGAGAAAGCTTCGAAGACCTTCATCAACAAATTCGTATTTATAGATAATATCTTGCATGAATTACATTTCAACACCAAGGGGAAGAATGTTAGAAATCCAAAAATGGTGTTAAAATGCAATTATTTTAATAATGGAAGGAGTATTAGTGAAAGTTAGTCTAGTGTATAAATACTCCTTTCCATACCCAAAATTGAAAGCTTTTCCCCCATTTCCTTAATTAATCACAATAATTCACCTAAATTCTCTCTGATCTTCATCTTCAACCTCCAAAACACACACTTCACCTTTTCACACACTAACTCCATTTTTGCACAAATCGAGCTCAAATTTCTGTTTAACACGTTGATTGGATGAACTGATGGATGTTGAGAAAGTGTTTGGAATGGACATGTACGCTCATTATATTTAACTTGTACGGTACACACTCAAGCATACTTTTATTGTTGCTTTGATGACATTTTTGACACGCATTTGATATACATTATGGTCTTACATACGTATGATACATGATCTGACGTTAATAATTCGCGTACTCATTTATTATACGCTGTTGCTTTACTCCATATGATCTTGTAGTGATTTGATATTGTGATTAGGATAGTTGTACATACATGGAAGACAATGATACCTTTAGTGAGTTGTAGATGTGGTGGGAAGGCTGCGGGTGACCCTATATATAAGCATCTATGATTCCTTAAAGGTAAAGTCGTATGAAATGTATGTGCAATGTAGTTATGATTGATTTTAGTAAAGGATTGCGATATATATATATATTATTATTATTATGATTATTATTATTACTATTTAGGATGGACGTGCATACATGGAAGTCGGTTATGCCTTCAAAGAGTTCTAGATGTGGTGGGAAGGTTGCGGGTGACCCTATACATAAGCATCTAGAACTTGATGAAAGTAGAATCCTCCTAAGTGTATGTGCGTGTAGTTTATTTTGAGTTAATTATTGATGGTTGATGATTGTTGAATTTGTGGTCGGTGTTTGTACGCGGTTCACACGCACGCGGTTCACACGCAAGCATAATATATATATTCATACGCGGTTCACACGCAAGCATAATATATATATTCATACGCGGTTCACACGCAAGCATAACCTATTTATATACGCGGTTCACACGCATGTATATTCTGTTTAAGCGGTCTACACGCAGGCACACCCTATTTGGTGCATTTGTGGCATGGTTGATACAAATTTGATATACATTATGATATGCATTATGACTATTTATGCATTTAGTACTTGTATTGATATTTACATCATTTGTGCACATTTATTACACGCTTACTTGTTGTGTAACCTTGATTGTGGACGATATTGTGTTACTTAGAGGCTCACTGTAAGTCATGTTTCACCTCTACTTGTATATTGTGATTATTGACGATGGTTTTTTTTATGGACCATTACTACGAACTCACCAACCTTGTGTTGACTATGCTTAGTACACTTTTCAGGTAATCAGGTTCTCCGGACGTGGAGTTTAGTTGTTTGCTTGCTGTTAAACCCGGCTTTGGACTTTATGAATCAAGGATTCATCGACCTTCTCTTTTGCATTATACTTAGGATCGATTCGCCATCTTCGGAAATGTTCTTTTGTAAACCTTGATGGTTATTTGCTCCTTATGTATTTTGGTACTTGTTTCGTATTGTATGGATTCACTGAATCTTTATTTGCATTTAGTTCTTGTTCTATTGTAATTCCACCTTGTGCTATATGATTTCCGTGATATTTCGAGCCTCGGCTTGGGGTGTTACAGAATGGTGGCCCATGCGTGGTCGTAAAGAATTAGGCGGTTTGACCTAGACTACGGCTTAAGTTAAAACTCTTCATATAGCATGCATGGTTAGGAAATTTGTGTGCAACGTGAATTCTGTGAACCCTAGAAAGTGTATATTGTGAGTTCGTAGTTAAGACCACTTATGTGATGGCTTGAATTCAACATAATGAATGTGGAATGGGTACAATATGGTTAAGGTGTGCATTGATTGAATTTGACTGTCATTGATATGGATTGTTGTTACTAATTGATGCTAGTTGGATGCTTTAGAGCAAAATGAAGTTATGGTATTAACTTAGTATAATATTGTGGCAACCCTAAAAGAACCCGATCAACTCTTTTATGGTCGTCCAACATTATAACAAGTTAATGACATCATGGATTGCGCACGTGTGGCTTAAAGTATAATAAGGAACCGATATGCTTAATGGAAGTTGATTGGGTGGAGGGTTAGCCGTTGGTACACCCTGTATACATACCTGGTCAATAACTAGAGAGCATATCGAATTCAGATTATACTTAACCCATTTGTGTTAATTGTTTGATTTTATGATGTATTGAGCATGATTACTTGAATTAATAATGAACGATCGTAAGGAAATTGACATGATAGTATGCTAAGTAACAATCTCATAGGATTCTAGCACTCTTGCCTTAGCTTAATGATATGAAATGAGTATGTGGTATCGGTATGAGAGCATTGACTACTTGTGTGACTAACATGTGAGCATTTGAGACTAACTCTCGGGTCAACGTGTCACTTGCTTTATAGAAATGGTGAGACCAAGGAGAGCCGGAACGAACTATAGGGCTGAACCGGAAGAACCTCAACCGGAAGCTCAACCGGAGGTACAAGGAGGTAGAGGTAGGGGCCGTGGTAGGGGCCGTGGAAGAGGTCGTGGTGAGGTTCCTGAGCCAAACATGGCTGAGGTGATCGCTCAAACGATCGCCAATATCATGCCAACCATTATTGCTCAAGTCACGGCAAGTCTTGGGCAGAACAATGTGGCTCAAAACAATGAAGCCCCAGAAAATGTGAATAATGAAAATGCTCAACCTCGGGACGTAGAAAACGAAGAAGAAGAACCAGTGAGAGTTGATAACCGTATACCCATGTATAATCAACATGGAGGATACCGACAGGGGTGTATATTTAAAGACTTCAAAAGCTGTGGGGCGCCGGAGTTCAATGGAAGAGGCGGTCCCACAGAGTGTATAAGGTGGTTCGAGGAGATCGAGGCAGTGATTGAAAGAAGTCATTGCACATATGACGACCGGATTTCTTATGCATCCGGCATGTTTAAAAATGACGCCTTGAGTTGGTGGAACCAAGAGATAACTTTGGGGCGGACTTATAACTTGGAATGGATCGATTTCAAGAACAAAGTGAAGGCAAAGTTTTGTCCTCCATATGAACTACAAAACTTGACCATTGAGTTTGCTAATCTCAATATGGAGGGAGCCGATTATAAGAGTTATGTTAGACGATTCCAAGAGTTGTCTACCCTCATTCCTCACTTGGTGGATTCTGAGGCTCGGGCCATCGAGAAGTTTGTATTGGGCTTGAATCCTCAAGTCCGATCTTATGTGAATTCTAACATGCCTACTTCGTTAGCCGATGCTGTCAACCGGGCCGGTAGTGTGACTGAAGACTTGTTGAGGAGCGGTGTTTTGAGTAATTCCCCAGCAAACAAGAGGAAGGAAGTGGGAGAGTCAAGTGGGGTGAATAAAATGGGAAGGTTTGTTTCCAAAAATGTTAACCGGGGAAGGGTGATGGCGGCAGTTAAGCCGGCGAGGAGGCCTTATGCGGGACCTCATCCTTTTTGTAACAAGTGTAATAAGCATCATCCCACTAACACCCAATGTGGGGCTTGCCTCAATTGTAATCAACTTGGACATTTGGCAAGAGATTGTAGAGCACCGAAAACGGCACCGTTGAATATAGTACCTCTTCAAACCATTCATGCTAAAGGCAACTTTCCATGGGGTACGTGCTTTAAATGTGGAAGCCCTGATCACTACCGAAATAATTGTCCGCAATGGATTGGACAACAAGTTGAAGTGGCGGTCCATCCAAATCAACTCCAAATTACCGGGCCAAATCAAAACCGTGGCCAACAAGGCCATCAAGTTCCCCCTCGTGGCCGAGCTTTTGCGGGAATTGGCAATGGAGGCCAAAATGATCCAAACGTTGGTTAAGGTACCTTTCTCTTCACGGTTATGATGTTATGGCATTACTCGATGTCAAAATCGACTATGACCTCATTTATCCTAACGTTACTCCTTTGGGTTACATTCGTTCGTGTGTTTTGGAATTATATGTTTAAAATTTTTTGGATGTTTAGCGACTCTCTGACTAAATTCAATCAAATACCCCGTGCATGTGTCTTGACTCTAGAAGACAACAAACTTTTCACGTACTTTGTGATCTATGATATTAAGGTTCCTGGCGATAAAGTGAGTAAAATCTGAATGCAACGGTTAATATGATTCTTAATTGTGTAGTAGGGTTACTAATGTAAAAATATCTAACGGTAGGGTTTTTTAGGGTTTCATGTGAATCTTCAAACTCAAGGGTCCTTAGGACTACCGTCTCAAGAATCTGGAAACTAACGTCGTCTCTGATAATCTTGAGTCCCCGAGGCCTTTTCCGGGTGACTTACCGGGCTTACCCCATTCCGATAACTTAAATTTCGTATATGCTTAACTACTTACGCGCGTGGTCAAAACCCTTATAGACTTCAGTGATGTGAATAAGTGTGTAGTGAAAGACCCGGGAGAGAGATTTGAAGGAAAACAAATTGTAATGGATTTCACCATGAAGTCGCCGACGACAAGAAGTGGTCACGATACGACGAAACCGGTAAAAATCTGACAACTTGGCACATTAGTACGTAGAAGAAATGGTGTAGGTGCACAGAGATTCGATTTCTATCATTTCAGATAAAGAAAGTCGCTTAACTCCAATTCAGGGAGCCATCCAATGAGCAACGGGTACTCAAACCGACTCGAGACTTGATCACATGCGAAGAAAATGTGCTTATGGCCATGGCGGAAATCTTGTGCAATGAAGGTTGTCACGCGAGTATTCGAATGTCACTAGCCGAAGCATTAAGTAGTAGAGGTGTTACTCTCCACTGGATGAGCCAAGAATCAAAGAAAGCCAATGCAGCGGGCCTAGAATAGTAATTGGAATGACAAGAACAACTTCTCAAACTAAGAAGATAGCAACTAGCTTGCATGCTACGAAGGAAGTGGGTCGATGTGTGATGGAGACCTCTAGAGTTGAGACCTAAGTACCCACATCTGTCTAACGATTGGTGTTTCGTTGAATTTCGGGACGAAATTCTTTTGACGGGGGAATAATGTAACATCCGTGAATTTTGACTCGTTGACTTTACGTGTAATATGACTAACAATATAGGTTAATGATGTATTTGGGTCGTTTCGTGAATTAAATGGCAATGTGTTGTATTCGGGTCAATAATGTGTTTAACCGGTGTTTAAATGTATAACGAATTGTAATTTGGCTTGGGAAGAGAAACGGGTCGACCCGTGGGTGATCCACGACCCACCAGCCCTCTTGACCCATTTCCCTCCCCTTATCTCATTCATTCACCACACATTTCATTCCTCTTTCTCTTTTCTCTCTTCTCTTTCTCTCTAAGTAAACAAGACCATCCAACCTATCTAGTTCTTCATTTCTCAAGCATCATTTGGTGTTGTGGGTTGGGTTTAACTCGAGAATCATCATCGTCTTCATCTCTTTATCGCCTAGCAAAGGATTTAGTTACTAAGTGCAAGCATTTTACCCATTTTTGCCATAAATCGGGTTCTAGCTCAGAAAGGAAGCTTTGGTAAGTCAAATTCATCCCATTTATACCTACTTATGTTTGCTTATGCGTTTCTAGTCATCTTGAACACTTACAAGTCCTAAATCGGTTTAAATCTAATTTTGGGTCAAATTAGGGTTAAATTAGGGTTTGGGTGATTTGGAAGCGATTGTGATGTTTTGGTCGGATTTGTGGGTTGGGTTATGTGTATTTATGGTTATTGATGTTTAGTTATGCTTCAAAATGGGTTACAAGTCGTTGTAAATTGATTTGGGTCGAATTTAGGGGTTTTGGGTATATTTTTTCTGCACTTAACTGCTGCTGGTCGATTTGCTGCCCAGCATGGGGCGTAACTTACGGCCCTATGGGGCGTAGGTTACGCCAGTTCATTTCTGGTTGGGCGTAGGTTACGGCCCTTTGGGGCGTAGCTTACGCCGAAGTTTTACCTTACGCCAAAAACCCACTGTTTACGCCACTCCTTACGCCAAAAGTGAACTTTCTAGAGGGCCGTAGGTTACGCCCATTTTGACCGTACCTTACGCCCAGTCAAAACTTGCCCAGCGTAGCTTACGCCCCTTGCCACCGTAGCTTACGCCAGTTGTAATTTTGACCACCGTACCTTACGCCCCTTTGGGCCGTAAGTTACGGCCTTTGTTTTTCTGAAATTCCTTGTTTGACCTAGTTTGACTTTCTGGACCTTTTTACGCGTCGAGCCCTAATCTAATTTACTTCTTATCTTATATAACATTGATTGAGAGTCTTAGAAGTCATTTAACGTCGAAAAACACTTTGGAAACCTAATTAGGGTTTTGTCGAATACTTGATAACTTCGTATATGTGACTATGCATGTTGATGTGAATGTATATGATCGATATTTAGGTTTTGGGCGCAAAGCGAACATCGAACGACTGTAACTCAACTTTGTATCAAACTTAACTTCTTTGCCGATCAGGTGAGTTTCGTAGCTCCCTACTCAATTGAGATTCGGGCTGAAAAGTGTAACCATACGTGTTTAGTTGTTGGATTGACCCGTTGATTGGCTTGAGTTACCTTTGGTCTTATTGCTTAAATTGTCGTTTGTCAATTGATGGATTATATTGGCACTATTGATTGATTTCGTATATGATTGGGTTAATTGTTAGTTAGGTTAGGATTAGTAGTGCATCCATGGAGGTCGGTCTTACTTTCAAAGAGTTTTAGGTGTGGTGGGAAGGCTGCGGATGACCCTATACATAAGCATCTAAAACTTGATGAAAGTAAAACCCTCCGAAGTGTATGTACACGTTGATTGGATGAACTGATGGATGTTGAGAAAGTGTTTGGAATGGACATGTACGCTCATTATATTTAACTTGTACGGTACACACTCAAGCATACTTTTATTGTTGCTTTGATGACATTTTTGACACGCATTTGATATACATTATGGTCTTACATACGTATGATACATGATCTGACGTTAATAATTCGCGTACTCATTTATTATACGCTGTTGCTTTACTCCATATGATCTTGTAGTGATTTGATATTGTGATTAGGATAGTTGTACATACATGGAAGACAATGATACCTTTAGTGAGTTGTAGATGTGGTGGGAAGGCTGCGGGTGACCCTATATATAAGCATCTATGATTCCTTAAAGGTAAAGTCGTATGAAATGTATGTGCAAGGTAGTTATGATTGATTTTAGTAAAGGATTGCGATATATATATATATATTATTATTATTATGATTATTATTATTACTATTTAGGATGGACGTGCATACATGGAAGTCGGTTATGCCTTCAAAGAGTTCTAGATGTGGTGGGAAGGCTGCGGGTGACCCTATATATAAGCATCTAGAACTTGATGAAAGTAGAATCCTCCTAAGTGTATGTGCGTGTAGTTTATTTTGAGTTAATTATTGATGGTTGATGATTGTTGAATTTGTGGTTGGTGTTTGTACGCGGTTCACACGCAAGCATAATATATATATTCATACGCGGTTCACACGCAAGCATAATATATATATTCATACGCGGTTCACACGCAAGCATAATATATATATTCATACGCGGTTCACACGCAAGCATAGCCTATTTATATACGCGGTTCACACGCATGTATATTCTGTTTAAGCGGTCTACACGCAGGCACACCCTATTGGGTGCATTTGTGGCATGGTTGATACAAATTTGATATACATTATGATATGCATTATGACTATTTATGCATTTAGTACTTGTATTGATATTTACATCATTTGTGCACATTTATTACACGCTTACTTGTTGTGTAACCTTGATTGTGGACGATATTGTGTTACTTAGAGGCTCACTGTAAGTCATGTTTTCACCTCTACTTGTATATTGTGATTATTGACGATGGTTTTTTTTTATGGACCATTACTACGAACTCACCAACCTTGTGTTGACTATGCTTAGTACACTTTTCAGGTAATCAGGTTCTCCGGACGTGGAGTTTAGTTGTTTGCTTGCTGTTAAACCCGGCTTTGGACTTTATGAATCAAGGATTCATCGACCTTCTCTTTTGCATTATACTTAGGATCGATTCGCCATCTTCGGAAATGTTCTTTTGTAAACCTTGATGGTTATTTGCTCCTTATGTATTTTGGTACTTGTTTCGTATTGTATGGATTCACTGAATCTTTATTTGCATTTAGTTCTTGTTCTATTGTAATTCCACCTTGTGCTATATGATTTCCGTGATATTTCGAGCCTCGGCTTGGGGTGTTACAACTTTCATTAAGAATCTATCATTTAACTTTTATATCGGAATTGGGTTAGTATGACAAACGTTACTTAACATAATTACGTTAACTACATGTCAATATGTTAACCAATGTATGCATTAAATCCGAATTCTTATCTCATACCATATGAATCTTCTCTAAAAATTCTTATTGCATACATAATACATATAAAACCTACTTAACATATAAACACTCTTAACTTTCTAAACTTTCCAATTATCCCATCCTCTATAAATATGCTACAACTTAGTCATTTCAACACTTTCGATTGTATACAACAATTTTGAGTCTTTCGTCTTTCCTACTCCATGCAATTCAACTTCGTTTTAATACTAAGGGGGGCCTTTAAACGTAACACACTTAATCATTTCACATTTCTTTCATACGACTCTATGTCAAGATATTTCCTAAGTATCTCCTTTATCTTTCAACTTCCTCTATACTTAACTCCTTCACAAGGTTTGTGTGACAACTCGTAATTAATTAACATCGGGTTAGTCCTAATCTCAATTAGACAGTCATTTGACGTGGAACTTATTAGACTTTGGACTTTTGACTTAGTCAAAATAGACGTATCTTGATGACGTAGACTATTAGCTATCTAGACGAATGCCGAGTCTTTAAAATAACTTTAAATTAATATTTAAAGGTTATGTCTTGAACAAAATAATTAGACTGTCTAGACTTAATATTATAAAGTTCCTTTGACGAAACTTTATTGGCTTGTCTTGACTAAAATAAGACGAGGGAAAATACCTTTACCTTACATTTTGACTTTTAGGTCAAACGGTAATTAATCGTAAGCATTTTACCGAATTAAGGGTATAAAATAATGTCAAAAAGAAGCCACATGGGCTTATTTTGGTTTGAAAGGCAGGGAGGGAAACACCCATCACCCCCATCACCCCTTTTTCTTAAAATCTCCTGACAAGCACACACACACACAGAACACAAAATTTCCTGACAAAACACACACACACACACACAGAACACACACACATTTCACTTTATGCTCTAAATCATTTTGGCAAAGAGAAATCAAAGGGAAATCAAAGCAATTAATCATCTTTCAATAATAATTAAGGTTTTGGGCATTATCATCATCATCATCTTCATATTTCTTCTTATTTCTCAAGAACACCTTTTGGTAAGTAACTTTCTTCTTCAAAATTTTTGATTTGATTTAATTTCCATTTCAAGTTTAATTTCAGTATTCTTAAATGAATTAGATAGCCATGGAAATGAAATGAGTTTTGGTTTGGTTAACCTAATTAGGTTTTGACTTAGAATTAGGTTTTGAGGTCTAAATGATTGAAATGGCGAAATGGTTGGCGAAATGGTATGTTTCCAGGTCTATTGCACTTGTTGAAACTTGTTATAATGAAAGGAATTTAGTCGAAAAATGATTTGGGCTTGCCTGCATATTTGCACCTGCTGGTGCTGGCTGCAGAATGAGGCCACTGCGGCGCAGTGGCATGGGCTTAGTCCCACTGCGGCGCAGTGGCTAGGGCTGGTTTTGTGCATTTTTAGCTCACTGCGGCGCAGTGAGCTTGGCAATGGCCCACTGCGGCGCAGTGCCTTTGTACTGGTCCCTGGTTCGATTTAGCCCACTGCGGCGCAGTGAGCAAGGTTCTGGCTCACTGCGGCGCAGTGGATACTCACTGTAAAATTTTTGCGAATCAATTTTTATACATTAGTAACTTTTAATCCGAAAATCCGAATATGTTTATTTACTTTGGTTGGTAAAATGAAAGTTTGAAACACATTCTCGGTAAAGGCATTCTAGGATTGATAGCTAAGTAGTGGTACGTAGGATACTTGTCGTCGTGAGATTTGATCCTCACCATTCGTGCTCATATCCTAGGTTTTGGATAGACGTGGAGACTAGACTGCTCTTATTCTCAGACTGCTCATACTTTTAGCTCTGTTATCGCTAAGGTGAGTTTATGGCGCCCTTTTTTCTTTACTTTGGGCCTGAAAGCATGTACTGTATACACGACTACTTTGTAAATGATTTGTCTTTGTCTACGCCATGAGATTTGGTAAATGAAATCATTTGTCTTATATTTGCCATGAGACGGCTGTCTAAAAATGTGTATACATGTCTTATGAAAATTGATCTATATGTCTTGACTTGCCATGTTGTCGGCTGACTAAACTGTTTCTTGTGTTTTGACGAACTAAAATGATCCCACTCATGTAGTATTATTTAGGTTAGACTTCGGTCTGAACCGTCTTGTCATATTATTTAGGTTAGACTTCGGTCTGAACCGTCTTGTCTATATATTTAGGTTAGACTTCGGTCTGAACCGTCTTGTCATATATTTAGGTTAGACTTCGGTCTGAACCGTCTTGTCATATTATTTAGGTTAGACTTCGGTCTGAACCGTCTTGTCATATATTTAGGTTAGACTTCGGTCTGAACCGTCTTGTCATATTATTAGGTTAGACTTCGGTCTGAACCGTCTTGTCATATTATTTAGGTTAGACTTCGGTCTGAACCGTCTTGTCATATTATTTAGGTTAGACTTCGGTCTGAACCGTCATGTATTAAATAACTACAACAAACGACGATTGATCTTTTAGTCAAACACACTGTAAACTCACCAACTATTTCGATAGTTGATCCTCTCAAATTTCATGCTTTTCAGGTGACCATCAGTAAGTCTTGGAATCGTCTTTGGCATTATGGGGCCAATCTTTTGACTTTGGACGTACAATTAGCATCAGACATTGAGGGCTCTCATGTTTTTGGCTTTAATTGTATTTGACTGTCCAATTTATTGAACTTGTATTCTGTGGGCCCAGTTCCAAATGAGGATGACTTGTATCCGTATTTTGGGGTCCACACTTGGAACGATTGTACTTGTTTTGACTTGTATTGGTATAATGGATGTAATCTCTATTAACCTTCTGATTAGTATGCAATTCTTTGTTAACCCTGTATTTCCGCTACAACGGGGTGTGACAAAAATTGGTATCAGAGCCTAAGGTTATAGTTAATACCGAGTTTTTCCGCTGGAAAAACTCAATCTATAGCCATTTCGTTTCAAAAGGGAATCTAAGTCTATTTAGGTTTAGGATACTTATTTCAGGAGTTATATTATTTGTCTATAATTAGACCTAACTTGATCAACTACGTCCCGATTATGTAAAATAATATAAGGCTCGAAATAAATATCTTAGATTTTGTATATACGTTGTAGTTTGAGCTATATTCACAACATACTGTAGATGTGGTGGGAAGGCTGCGGGTGACCCTATATATAAACATTGAAGGTATGTTAGGAATAGAAACTCAAACCGTATGTGTATGCATAAGGTTTATATACGTGATAGTTTGGATTATATTAACAGCATATTTAAAATGTGGTGGGAAGGCTGCGGGTGACCCTATATATAAGCATTTCAAATATGTTGGTAATAGAAACCCAAACCAAATGTGTGTAATCTAGACAAAGATTTCTTTAAAACTCAAATTGCGTACTGTATCATCCATTTGAGACGTACTGCCTTATCCATTTGACTTATGTGGATTCTTTGACTATCTTTTCAGACTAGTCATGTCGGATGGAGTTAGCTCAAATGCTGTTGTACCTTGTACACCTCCAGTTCCTGTCATAACAAACTCCATTCCTTATGTTCCTGACTCTTATGAAGAGGAACCAATGGAGGAATCGGGCAATGAATCACGCCCTATCAATCTTGTTTCATCTTCCAGTGAATCTGGAGGCGAACATGTGTCTATCCATGTTCAATCATCTGTAACACCGGTATCTCCATATCAGAGGAGGACTACCGAGGGAGCTCATTTGCCTTATGCTCCTAGAGACCCTTATGCTCCTGGTCCTTCTGCACCAGTTCAGGGCAACAGTGGACTTGGTCTTTCATTCTTTCAGGGAGATCCATATGCGGCGGGTCCCTCCAGAGTGCCTGTCTACAATCCAAGTGCTGTTATGCCAGTTGCATCTGCAGCTGATAGGTCGGAATATTATCGCCGACAATTGTCAAGGATGAACAATTCCCTCATCTGTACAAGGGAGAAAATAGAGAATCAAGCTCAGGCGTTGACTGGAGCTTATCATCAGGCGGAGGAGGCGTTGACTGTTGCTAGAGAGGGGAAGGAAACTATTGGGAGGTTGATCTGGATACTGTCTGTTGTGGTGGTGTTGGTGGTGGCTTTGCTGGTCGTTGTTATTTGCAAGATGTAATTTTGTAATAAGTCTTTCTATATTGTAAGCCTAGAACTTATAACAACTCGTACTTCTGTACTTTGAGTTGTAATCTTTTGGTGGATGTATTTCCCACGTGTCTATAAATCGTATTGCTCCGACTAAGTAGTCTATCGTTGTGGATGAAGTTTCCCACGTGTTTTTGGACTGTACATACCTGACTATGTAAATTTTGAACATCAATGAAATACGATTGTCTTTTGCTTACTTACTTGTTCAGACTATGTCAACTGCTTATTCTTAGCTCTAGAAATATGATTTTTCATATTTTCTTGTCTTGTCTAGTACATGAATTCATACAAGTCAGCAATTTGTGACTTGCATTGTACTGTCATCTGTCTTGCAAAGCTACTTTCTATTTAACCTATCAAGGAAATCTCTAAATGACATTTTTGTTCATATCTTAGACTTATGGCTCCTAAGACGAAAAGCAAGGTTCAGAAAAAGGCTCCAGTCAAGAAGACTGCACCAAAGAGAGTTACTCGATCCACTCCTTTGAATAATGAAGCTGAACAGGAAGAACCTGTAATCCAGCAAGAACCAGAAACTGCTACTGTCCCGGTGAACCCTGGTCCTGGACCTACCCCAAATACTGGTGGGGATAATAATATGGCAGCATTCGTAACACAACAGTTGTTGGCTGCTATGCCTACTTTAGTCGCACAGATTACGGCAAGCCTGAACGCAAATAATAACCATCATGCTGACAATAGTAACAATGTCGAGCCTACTGCTGAACAGGTTATTCCTCGAGTGCATCTGCACGGGACTGACTACAAGACCTTCACTTATTGTAAACCAAAAGAATTTAATGGTACCGAGGGTCCGGTAGGTCTAATCAACTGGCTGGAAAGCATTGAGGCAGTGCTTCATATCAGCCGTTGTGCCGAAGAGCACAAAGTGGAATATGCTTCCGCTCAATTTCAAAAGCACGCACTGTCATGGTGGAACGAACAGATAAGGACTCGTGGCCGAGAGCAGGCATATAGCATACCTTGGTTGAACTTTAAAAGGATGCTCACGGAAAAGTACTGTCCTCGTGAGGAAGTACAGAAAATGGAAGGTGAATTCTGGAATCATACTATGGTTGGATTGGACAACGAGAAATACACTACTCGTTTTCATGAGCTGACAAGGCTAGTTCCTCGTATGGTGGATACGGAGGAGAAGTTAGTTGAAAGATACTGTTATGGATTGTCACCTGACGTCCGAAGGTTGGTAGCCGCTTTTAACCCCTTGACTCTTCAAGCAGCAGTTAGTGCAACCAATCGGATGGTGATAGATTTGAAAAGAACTACTGGTTCTTCTGTTGGAACTGAAGTAATCAAGAGAAGGACTGATCAGGCCTCCGGTAGTGGATTTGGAAACGGTGGGAACAGCAAGAGGTTTAAAGCTGCTAGAAACTTTGCAGTAGTTCCACAAGATATCAAGAGGTACCCCGGCGCAGACACAAGATGCAACAAGTGTGGTCTCCATCACTTGGGAAATTGTCCTACTTGCCACCGTTGTAAAAGAACGGGACATCAGGCAAGGTTCTGTAGGGAAAGGATACCAAATCAGTGCTACGAATGTGGGAGCGAAACCCATCTGCGACCTGCATGTCCAAGACTCAATCTGAACCCGAACAACAACGCAATAGTTCCAGTAAGGAACCATGCGGGAATAACCAAGCAAGGAATCAAGATGGACGAGGTAGAGGCCGAGTTTTTGCTTTGGATGCTGCTGATGCACGACGTGATCCCAACGTTGTGATAGGTACATTCATACTCAATAATCATTATGTTTTTGTATTATTCGACTCTGGTGCTGATAAAAGCTTTATATCCTTAGAATTTAAGTCCCGATTTGGTATAGTGGCTATCCCCATGAAAGACACTTATATTGTCGAATATGCAAACGGTCAAAAGTATATTGCTAGAGATCATTTAGTAGATTGCAATTTGACATTATCTGGCGAAACCTTTAAAATTGATCTAATTCCCATAGAACTCAGTAGTTTTGATGTAATTGTTGGTATGGACTGGTTATCTAAGGTTAGAGCCGAAATAATGTGTTACGAGAAGGTCGTTAGAATACCCCTTCAGAATGACGAAACCCTAGTAGTGCAAGGAGACAAGTCAGGGAAGGAATTGATTTTAGTATCGGCGATTAAAGGCGAATAAATATTTACAAAAAGAATACCCTGCCTTCTTGGCACTAGTTGTTGAAAGGAAGCCGAAGGGTAAGGACATTCAAGACATCCCAGTAGTTAAAGATTTTCCAGAAGTATTTCCTGAAGATTTGACGGGACTTCCACCTCACAGACCAGTTGAGTTTGGAATTGACTTAGTCCCTGGAGCTGCACCCGTGGCCAAGGCACCCTATCGTCTTGCGCCGTCAGAAATGCAAGAATTATCCGAACAACTTCAAGAGTTGTTAGCTAAAGGACTAATTCGCCCAAGTTCATCACCTTGGGAGCTCCGATTCTATTTGTCAAAAAGAAGGACGGCTCTATGCGCATGTGTATAGATTATAGAGAATTGAACAAGTTGACTGTCAAGAACAGGTACCCTTTGCCTCGTATTGACGACTTGTTTGATCAATTGGAAGGTGCATCACATTTTTCCAAGATCGATCTCAGATCTGGGTATCATCAACTCAGAGTCAGAGAGACGGACATTCCGAAAACAGCCTTCAGAACTCGTTACGGACATTATGAGTTTTTGGTTATGCCGTTTGGCTTAACCAATGCACCTGCTGTGTTTATGGACTTAATGAATCGAGTATGTCGACCGTATCTTGACAAGTTTGTCATCGTGTTCATTGACGACATACTGATATACTCAAGGAATAAAGACGAACATGAAGGTCATCTGAGAACCATTCTGCAACTGCTCAAGGATCAGAAGTTGTACGCAAAATTCTCAAAATGTGAATTCTGGATTAGGGAAGTGCACTTCTTGGGTCATGTAGTGAACGGGGATGGGATCCACGTAGATCCATCTAAGGTTGAAGCAATAAAGAAGTGGGAAGCCCCTAAGACTCCGACAGAAATTCGTCAATTTCTTGGACTGGCTGGCTATTACAGGAGATTCATTGAGAATTTCTCTAAGGTTGCTCAACCTTTGACTTTATTAACTCAGAAGACTAAGGAGTTTATTTGGCAGGATGCCCAAGAAAAGGCATTTCAGACATTAAAGGACAGACTGTGTAATGCTCCTATTCTAGCATTACCGAATGGCATTGAAAATTTCGTGGTATACTGTGATGCCTCACATCAGGGCATGGGATGTGTACTTATGCAGGGAGGTAAGGTCATTGCTTACGCTTCTAGACAGCTCAAAATCCACGAAAAGAACTATACAACCCACGATCTAGAACTCGGAGCGGTTGTCTTTGCATTAAAAATTTGGAGACATTATCTGTATGGTACCAAGTGTACTGTATTCACGGACCACAAAAGCCTTCAGCATATCTTCGATCAGAAAATGCTGAATATGCGACAACGACGATGGGTAGAATTACTCAGTGACTACGACTGTGAACTCAAATATCATCCGGTAAAGCAAATGTTGTTGCTGACGCGCTAAGTCGAAAAGATAGAATTTCACTATCTGTCATAACAAGAGCAAGTTCTTATCTTGGCTCGTCATTAAGGGATAGAGTTTTAGACGATCAAAACGAAGCCCTACGGCCAGGGCGTATCGAGAAGGAAGCATTGTGGAATGCTGAACGTTTGTTTGAATTGGATGGCGATGGAATCCGACATGTTAAGGCAGAGTGTGGATTCCCAAATATAATGGACTTAGAGAACTCTTGATGAACGAGAGTCATCGATCTAAATATTCAATCCATCCTGGTGCTGACAAAATGTACCATGGACTGAAGGACTTTTATTGGTGGCCTGGTATGAAAAGAGATATCGCCACTTATGTCTCGAAGTGTCTAAATTGTTCAATGGTCAAGGCGGAGCACCAAAAGCCTTCTGGGCTGCTCCAACAACCCCAAATTCCTGACTGGAAATGGGAACAGATTACTATGGACTTCATTACGAAGTTACCTCGAACCCTGAAAGGATACGATACTATTTGGGTCATTGTCGATCGATTGACGAAGTCTGCTCATTTCATTCCAATTCGGGAGAACTGGAAGATAAGGAAATTGTCTCAAATATACATTGAAAGGATTGTATCTCTTCATGGCGTTCCTTTGTCTATTATCTCTGACCGTGATGGTCGTTTCACTTCACAATCATGGCGATATTTTCAAGACGCCCTAGGCACTCAATTGCACCTGAGTACGGCTTACCATCCACAGACGGACGGACAAAGTGAACGTACCATCCAGACTTTAGAAGACATGCTTCGGGCATGTGTCATTGACTTCAAAGGTAGTTGGGATACCTTTTTTTTGCCGTTAGCTGAATTTTCATATAACAACAGCTATCACACTAGCATCAAATGCGCGCCTTATGAGGCTTTATATGGACGAAAGTGTAGATCTCCTGTCTGTTGGCTTGATGCTGGAGAACGTCGTTTATTTAAATATGGACTAGTTCAGAAGACTACTGATCAAATTGTCGAAATTAGGGCACGGCTGAAGGCGGCTCAAGATCGTCAAAAGAGCTATGCCGACCGTAGACGGAAACCACTTGAGTTTCAAGTGGGAGACAAAGTCATGTTGAAAGTGTCACCTTGGAAAGGCACTGCACGTTTTGGCGTACGAGGGAAACTTAGTCCTCGTTATATCGGACCATTCGAAATTGTTCAAAGAATTGGTTCCGTGGCTTACAAGCTCGATTTACCTAAGGAGCTAGAACACGTTCATCACACATTTCACATTTCGAATCTTAAGAAATGTATGACTGATGAGACTTTAGTCGTACCTGTCGAAGAGCTGCAAGTGACTGACTCTCTTCAATTCGTTGAAGAACCTGTTGAAATTTTAGACCAACAGCTCAAACAACTTAGACGTAGTCGTATCAATTGGTCAAAGTTCGTTGGAACTCAAAACATGGTCCCGACTTGACTTGGGAACGTGAAGACTTTATGCGGGATAACTATCCTCATCTTTTTACTGAGCAAGACTTGATTTCGGGACGAAATCCTTAGAAGTCGGGGATGCTGTGACAACTCGTAATTAATTAACATCGGGTTAGTCCTAATCTCAAATTAGACAGTCATTTGACGTGGAACTTATTAGACTTTTGGACTTTGACTTAGTCAAAATAGACGTATCTTGATGACGTAGACTATTAGCTATCTAGACGAATGCCGAGTCTTTAAAATAACTTTAAATTAATATTTAAAGGTTATGTCTTGAACAAAATAATTAGACTGTCTAGACTTAATATTATAAAGTTCCCTTTGACGAAACTTTATTGGCTTGTCTTGACTAAAATAAGACGAGGGAAAATACCTTTACCTTACATTTTGACTTTTAGGTCAAACGGTAATTAATCGTAAGCATTTTACCGAATTAAGGGTATAAAATAATGTCAAAAAGAAGCCACATGGGCTTATTTTGGTTTGAAAGGCAGGGAGGGAAACACCCATCACCCCCATCACCCCTTTTTCTTAAAATCTCCTGACAAGCACACACACACACACAGAACACACACACATTTCACTTTATGCTCTAAATCATTTTGGCAAAGAGAAATCAAAGGGAAATCAAAGCAATTAATCATCTTTCAATAATAATTAAGGTTTTGGGCATTATCATCATCATCATCTTCATATTTCTTCTTATTTCTCAAGAACACCTTTTGGTAAGTAACTTTCTTCTTCAAAATTTTTGATTTGATTTAATTTCCATTTCAAGTTTAATTTCAGTATTCTTAAATGAATTAGATAGCCATGGAAACGAAATGAGTTTTGGTTTGGTTAACCTAATTAGGTTTTGACTTAGAATTAGGTTTTGAGGTCTAAATGATTGAAATGGCGAAATGGTTGGCGAAATGGTATGTTTCCAGGTCTATTGCACTTGTTGAAACTTGTTATAATGAAAGGAATTTAGTCGAAAAACGATTTGGGCTTGCCTGCATATTTGCACCTGCTGGTGCTGGCTGCAGAATGAGGCCACTGCGGCGCAGTGGCATGGGCTTAGTCCCACTGCGGCGCAGTGGCTAGGGCTGGTTTTGTGCATTTTTAGCTCACTGCGGCGCAGTGAGCTTGGCAATGGCCCACTACGGCGCAGTGCCATTGTACTGGTCCCTGGTTCGATTTAGCCCACTGCGGCGCAGTGAGCAAGGTTCTGGCTCACTGCGGCGCAGTGGATACTCACTGTAAAATTTTTGCGAATCAATTTTTATACATTAGTAACTTTTAATCCGAAAATCCGAATATGTTTATTTACTTTGGTTGGTAAAATGAAAGTTTGAAACACATTCTCGGTAAAGGCATTCTAGGATTGATAGCTAAGTAGTGGTACGTAGGATACTTGTCGTCGTGAGATTTGATCCTCACCATTCGTGCTCTTATCCTAGGTTTTGGATAGACGTGGAGACTAGACTGCTCTTATTCTCGGACTGCTCATACTTTTAGCTCTGTTATCGCTAAGGTGAGTTTATGGCGCCCTTTTTTCTTTACTTTGGGCCTGAAAGCATGTACTGTATACACGACTACTTTGTAAATGATTTGTCTTTGTCTACGCCATGAGATTTGGTAAATGAAATCATTTGTCTTATATTTGCCATGAGACGGCTGTCTAAAAATGTGTATACATGTCTTATGAAAATTGATCTATATGTCTTGACTTGCCATGTTGTCGGCTGACTAAACTGTTTCTTGTGTTTTGACGAACTAAAATGATCCCACTCATGTAGTATTATTTAGGTTAGACTTCGGTCTGAACCGTCTTGTCATATTATTTAGGTTAGACTTCGGTCTGAACCGTCTTGTCATATTATTTAGGTTAGACTTCGGTCTGAACCGTCTTGTCATATTATTTAGGTTAGACTTCGGTCTGAACCGTCTTGTCATATTATTTAGGTTAGACTTCGGTCTGAACCGTCATGTATTAAATAACTACAACAAACGACGATTGATCTTTTAGTCAAACACACTGTAAACTCACCAACTATTTCGATAGTTGATCCTCTCAAATTTCATGCTTTTCAGGTGACCATCAGTAAGTCTTGGAATCGTCTTTGGCATTATGGGGCCAATCTTTTGACTTTGGACGTACAATTAGCATCAGACATTGAGGGCTCTCATGTTTTTGGCTTTAATTGTATTTGACTGTCCAATTTATTGAACTTGTATTCTGTGGGCCCAGTTCCAAATGAGGATGACTTGTATCCGTATTTTGGGGTCCACACTTGGAACGATTGTACTTGTTTTGACTTGTATTGGTATAAATGGATGTAATCTCTATTAACCTTCTGATTAGTATGCAATTCTTTGTTAACCCTGTATTTCCGCTACAACGGGGTGTGACAGTTTGTCAACTTTATACTTAATGATGATTTTAGAATTTTTAATTGTTTTGTTTATTAACGTTATCTTATAAACATCATCATATTTTAAAGTAATACTTCTCTTCAATCTTAGCATATCTTCTTACATGAACTTAATTTTCTACTTTCATATTCATATCTTTCAACCTTTTACCACTTTCACATCTTATATACATATGTCTATTAGCGACTATGACTTTCACTTAACACATAACCCATATATAACGAATCACATTAAATCTCTCCGATAATTAGTGATTTTGGGACATTCATGTGACTTAGCATAATATAAGACGTCATTACATTATGCTAGTCACACTTACTTCCCGAAATCACTTCATATCTTCTATCTTTAATGTGATTCTTATACTCTACTACATATCAACAACTTTTCGTCACATAAAACACATGTTCTACAACTATCATCTTTACATGTTTTTCTTAATTTGACTTCTTATGCTTATCAACTCTACACAACTTATATAGTTGTACAACTAACAATTATCGACTTTATATAATCATACAACATAGTCATAAACAACTAGCATCTTTATAATAACTTCATACTATTACCACTAACGACCAACCATGCTATTTTCTCAATTAACAACTAATAACATTTTATCAATCAGATAACTTTTGATCATGTTCTTTAACACTTTACCACTTTACATCTTCACACCAATAACCATTTAACATAAAGAAGATATAGCATATAGTTATCTTATTGCCATTTTACATCGCTTTCAACTCTTAACTCTATCATTCAACTACATCTTTCTTTCACATACACTTGACCGAGAAGACGAATCCTCCCCTCCAATCAAGTGAAATTATCATTTCAAAGTCTACTTATACTTGGTTACATAACAAACTCTTCACTATATCAAGTGCTTTACTTCAATTAACTTCACATATCATCTTGCATTTAAACATTTATTAATTATACATATCACATATGTTAACTTCTTTCAACAACCAACATAATCTTAACAATAACGGGGAATCATAACCACTATCAACTAATCATGCAACTCATAATGGTTTAAGTCTAGGTAATCCTATTGTGGATCACTTAAATCCCTTAAACCACCGCTCTGATACCACTTGAAACGCCCAACTTTTTTTTTAAATAAAACATTTTAATGACATAAACATAGGTATTATACGAGTATATACGTATATGACAGGTCCCGACACTTATACATTCTCGAAACGACCAACCGCCCATAACAACAACTATTAAACAGATTATAAGTTATACTTGAAACCTGATATAGACTTCAAGACTGCAACCATTAGAAAGTATACTTTTTCCCCTTTCTGTGGATAGCTCATTCGTCAAAAACAGAGTTACCGTTTGAAAGTTATGACGATTTTAAGTTCAACTAAAATATTAGCAAACTGCTCCAACGGGCTGTTTGGTGACTCAGTTTTGACTCACTTAAACACATCCGTATTCCGCAAATCTTATACCACTTGAAAGAGCTATAATCGTACTTTGAAAACCTGTTTTTAGTTTCAGCTAAAACGTTTTACACGAAAAGTTACAGCCCTACAAAAATTGCTCGGACTCATTTTTAGTTGCTGAAAATTCAGCAACTTCTTTTGCTGTTAAAAATTCAGCACCAGCTAGCTGTTTTACGTCACTTTAAACCATTTTTCTTTGGACAAACCTAGACATATCCTATACCGTTTTAAAGCCCTTAAAGTCTAATTTCCAACCCAATAGGCCTTTGGTTCCAGAACTGAACCGTTAGAGAATTAGAGGCCTTCAAAGTAGGCCCGAAAGTCATTTTTAACATTTTTTTCAAAAATGAACATCGACTCCCAAAACGACTTAAACTCAACTATAAAACACCAAAACGTCCAGATTTTAATAAAATACTATATGAGGCGTGATTGAACCTTTAGTTCCAGAATTCGGGCTCAAATGAGCCAAACGGGCCAACTGCGCATTTTATGACTTAATAAAACTTTGACCAACTACATTTTCATCAAACGACCACCACTTATTCCTCAAAGGTGCATATCATATTTACTCTATATTTAGGACGTGCTCAAGTCAAAGTTAACCTTTTAGCCCATGAGACGACACAAATTGGTCATTTACCCAACTAGTGTACGAAACGGGTAAAAGACGACACATTCTTTTTACAAACTACATATCCCCATTACTTTGACGATATTGATACATGTTCTTTTACAGAATTGACACATTAATTTAAGCCCATACATTGGGTACAAAACATGGTTTATCCCAACAATTTCCAACAACCACAAAATGACTCAACGGCGTATTATTAGTTAATCTTTTCTTTTATGGGCGATTTACTTCAAGTGATGCATCAACTCGGCAATTTAAGAAACTTACTATATGTACGATCCAAGTAAATCCACACTAAGCTTTCTTGCGTCCTTTCCTTTTTTTTTGATCTTTCTTAACACCCGACCCGTTTGCACCTATTAGAATAAAACAACTAAAGGAATAAGCATAAAGCTTAGTGAGTAATATAAGCATCAAACAAGCAACTTAACAACATCTTAACCATGGCAAACATAGGGATTTACAACTCTTATCTTGCAACGGATCCGTGCATATGCAACAACTAACAACTTAGCACATAACAACTGAAATCTAGCAATGAAGCTAGAATATCCCTATGATGCAAACAACTATAACGATTAGTCACAACACATGTAACATAACTATCATATGACTAGATGACACCTCGGGGTCATATAATCTCAACTTAACTGTAACAACATGACTATATGACACCTCGGGGTCATATAGTCATCGAACTTGTCTAATCCCCATATTACTCACCTTTTTACGACCAATAGCAATAATCACCAAAAATGCTTCCAACTCGTCACCTATACACATTAGCATATAAAATCATCAATAGAAACACATTAACAACTTTTCTTAATCAATTTAACTCAACAAGACCAGTTTGACTTTTAAAGTCAAACTCACCATTTAGCTACTAACAATAACTATAATTCAACTTACATAATTTCTACCAAAACAAATCTTCAATTTAGGATTAATACATCTAGATGAACTTGTTCAACCCACTACAACCATGGGTTAACAACCTTTTATTCAATTTCATCTTTTACATAATCATAATCACTAACTAAAATCATCCTTTTTCAAAAATCTTCTTTAAAATCAAAAGTAATGGTTCCTTCATGTTTAGCAACATCATAATAGCAAAACCCTTGAATTAATTTGATTAATTCCATCACTTTAATCAAAAATCACTAAAAACCCTAACTTTTAATTTAATAATTCAAGAACACATACTTACCTTTGATTATGGATTCAATTAACACTTGAAATAGCTTAGAAAGGATGGATTAAACTTGAATTTGGCTAGTCCTTCTTGGTCTTGCTCTCGTTAGTGAGGTTTTTGTAATATAACTGGATATATATGCGTGTGTATGGATATGTATATATCTATAAGTCAGTTTTTATTCAATTAGTCGGGTATTTACACCCCTAGTCCCTCTAATCTCAATCATTTAAATACCCGTCACTTTCAAAATACGTCTCGGTACTTAAAATATCCGACTTTTACATAATTCGGTTTCTACCATATACATAGTCACCTACCATTTCTAAAATAATAATACAATCATTTTATAATAGTAACGATAACATTATAACCATTAATATAATACCTTAAAATTATGTGGTGTTACACATATCAAGATTCTCAGAATTATAATTATTATATGGTGGTTATTGCAGCATGAAGCCCCTTTGATTGAACAAATACTATGATTTCGAGACAAACACAAGTTGTTCTTTATTTGTTTGTCTTTTTTTCCTTTTCCTTTTTTTGGTGTAGTACATACTATTATAGAAATAACTAGTTTTGTACCCGCGCGTTCCGCGGAGTACGCTTTCTACATGACAAAGTTTTGTACCGAAATTTATGTCAAATATTCGAACTCAAAATTTAAAAAATACAATTAAACATGTAGCAATAACAATAAAAAATGCAAAAGAGTAATAAGATGTATAAAAACATATACAATAACTATATTAATGCTTTAAATGTTATAAGAACGTAAGACGTAATGATGATAAAAGTTATTATATATTAAAAACGTTATTTATATAAAAATACAGATGAAAATAATCAAATAAATGTTTTAAATTTTTTTTTTTTCCTTTTCCTTTTTCGTTGGTTAGTAACATATTTATAGACAATAACTATTTTTGTACCCGCGCGTTGCCGCGGAGTACGCTTTCTACACGACAAAGTTTTGTACCTAAATTTATGTCAAATATTCGAACTCAAAATTTAAAAAATACAATTAAACATGTAGCAATAACAATAAAAAATGCAAAAGAGTAATAAGATGTATAAAAACATATACAATAACTATATTAATGCTTTAAATGTTATAAGAACGTAAGACGTAATGATGATAAAAGTTATTATATATTAAAAACGTTATTTATATAAAAATACAGATGAAAATAATCAAAACCAAATGTTTAAAAGTAAATCCGTAACTGTGTGAAAGTTGTCTGATGAAAATCCAAAAGTTTAGTGTCACGAAAATGAAAACTTTGATGTAGGACAAAAGTTAAAAGATAGAAAAAATTGGTAAAAATTATTATATGCTATAAGAACTTGTACATTTCAGGCATAAAGAACTTGTAAATTTGTATAGACTTTTTGTATAAAAACATAAACAATAACTATATTAATGTTTTAAATGTTACATGAACGTAAAACGTAACGATAATGAAAGTTATTATATATTAAAAACGTTATATATATAAAAAAAAGACGGATAAAAATAGTCAAAACCAAATGTTTAAAAGTAAAATCGTAACCATGTGAAAGTTATTTGATGAAAACATGAGAACCCAAAAATTTAGTGTCAAGAGGGCAAAAGTTAAAAGATAGAAATAATTGGTAAAAATTATTATATGCTATAAGAACTTGTACATTTCAGGCATAAAGGACTTGTAATTTGTATAGACTTTTTGTATAAAAACATAAACAATAACTATATTAATGCTTTAAATGTTACATGAACGTAAGACGTAACGATAATGAAAGTTATTATATATTAAAAACGTTATATATATATAAAGACGGATAAAAATAGTCAAAACCAAATGTTTAAAAGTAAAATCGTAACCATGTGAAAGTTATTTGATGAAAACATGAGAACCCAAAAAATTAGTGTCAAGAAAATAAAAACGAAAACTTTGATGTGGGACAAAAGTTAAAAGATAGAAAGTTCAGGGAGTTAAATGAAAAATGGTACAAATTATTATGCTATAAAACTTGTACATTCCACGCATAAAATACTTGTACATTCATATAACTTTTTAGTATATTATAAATTAGATAATTATAAGTTTACGTTAACTTATTTAATTTAACATTTCAAAGAGTTAAACATCAAATTTTTGAAACTTCAAATTTTATAGCTTAATCGATCAAATTTTAGCGAGAAAAACTTAAATATTTCACTAAAGATTAAAGTTATTATTAGCCCAAGTAGAGCTGTAAACAGTTTGGTTCGGTTCGATTAGCTAGAAATTTCGAACCGTTTTTTCGGGGTTCGGTTCGGTTCGGTTATCTAGAAATTTTGAACCGTTAATTTCGGTTACCCGCAAATCGGTTACCCGAAAAAATCGGTTAATTTCGGTTCGATTTTCGGTTAACCATTTATTAAAGTCATGCTAATATAAAGTTCAAGTTTTCAATTATAATAGTCAATTTACATTGTAATTAATTAATTTTTCTATGTATAATAGTCATTTAACTACATTAATATTTTGTTTTATAAATAAATATACATTACATCTAATTTTGAATTACTTTTTTCTAATGTTATATTTATGCAATGCAAGTTTCTATTTAAAAGTATCATGATTTACTACTTAAAATGTCCTCTATATGATATTACTAATATTTTTGATAAATATTTTAAACAAAGTTAACAACTTTTCTTAAAAAGATGTTGTATATATAAGAAAATTACTTAGAATATCCAAAGCTAATCATAGATTGCGAAAGAAAGTTAGTAAAATTGTTAGAACTTTAGGCAACAAATATAAGAAATTAGTAAATAGATATGTAAATGATGTATTCATGTAATACATATATGTGTACATATACATATATATGTTATATACATATATGTTAATATACATATATGATTATATGTAGACATATATCAAAATTCGGTTCGGTTCGGTTAACCGCGGGTAATGAATATTAAAAACCGTAACCGAACCGTTATACATCGGTTTTTTGGTTTTCGGTTTTTTCGGGTTTCGGTTTTTTTCGGTTTCGGATCACGCGGTTCGGACCGGTTTTTCGGTTTTCCGGTTCATTTTTTACACCCCTAGTAAAAGTTAATGTGAAGACTAGGTCACCTTGATGATGTTTGTTGGTAACTTTAGAGGGAAGTTAAGGACCCAAAACTAAAATAACAACATACACATAAAAAACATAAACTATATTCAACCTACTATTGACAACAAAATAAATTAAAAGAGATGAAAAATAACAATAACATAACAATTCAATATTAAATAATGAACAAACATGAACAAAATACCAAAAATAAAATTAAAGTGATATAAAAAATACCGTATGTTTTTTTTGTTGAAAAGCTATATGACCGTGTTTTTTTTAAAGATAGAAAAGAGAGAATGATATGAATGAGAATGATTAATAAAAATTTAGGTTGTATATATAATAACTTCTTGGGAGAGTTTTAAAGATAGTATATATCTTTAAAATTTAAAAAGATTTGTTTTGATAGAAAAAAATTTATGATAGAGTTTTAAATATAATTATATATTTAATAAGATAAAAAATAAAAAAATCTAGAAAAAAAGAGAGAGCACCTAGAGTAATTAGGAGGAGTTTTAGGCCAAAAAAAGCTTTAGTAGTGTGCCAAGTAACCCAACCTCTCTTTTAGTTATAATATAGATAGATGGTATTTGTATTAAAGAAAGCTTTAATGAAAAAAAAACATTTAAACCATCTGAGTTTTAAATAACACGATGTAATTATACCCATAGATTTAGATAACACAAAATTGGAGGTTAACAAAGTATCACTTCTAGTTGAATGTACAAATTGAAACTTACGAAAAAATTTTCAAAAATTGATTTACGTTTAAATTTAAATATTTTTAAAAATCAACAAGACAACGACTATCAATAATTGTGTTCGGTTCTGTTTTCTGTTTTTCTAAACATCAAAAGCAGATATGTATGAGAATTAACCATTAAGTTAATAGCCTAATGATAAGGAAGTCTTTCCATGAAAATTTAGGGAGACTAAGGTTCAAATTTTAGAATTCAAGGTTTTTCCCTAATATATATATATATATATATATATATATATATATATATATATATATATGTTATTGTGCCTTTGAGTGAACTATTAGGGGGTTTTACTCCTATTAGGTGTTGGGTGAGTAGGCTCTCTAATAGAACATACTCTATACCTTTCAGTTGTAATATTCGATTCGTACTTGTAAAAAAAAATGTATGAGAATTAATGTATTCACGTGTTCGTTTTTAGAGTATGCACGTGCCTGGCAACCCACGTACTAAATGCAACTAAAGATTCGGTGAATCCAAAACATAACGAAGCAAGTAACAAAATACAACAGGAGCAAATAGCCATCAAAGTTAACATAATAACATCCAAAGATGGCAAACGATCCTAAGTATAATGCAAAAGGCAGGCCAATGAATCCTTGATCCATAAAGTCCATGGTCCGGGTTCACAGCAAGCAAAGCAACTAAACTCCACGCCCTGGAAGAACCTGATTACCTGAAAAGTGTACTAAGCATAGTCAACACAAGGTTGGTGAGTTCGTAGTAATGGTTCATAAGGAACCAACGTCAAATATCACAATATACGAGTAGAGGCTAGACATGACTTACAGCGAGCCTCTAAGCAACACAATATCGTCCAACAACAAGATTACACAAGACTAGTAAATGTGTGATGAGAATGCACAAATGATATATGAATCAAAGTAAGTGCCAAATGCATGAATAAGCCAACATGCCTATCCTATGCGTGAACTCCGTCACCTATGCAACGATACCCTTCTGTCATCTCAATGAACAAGGCTGTATCTCAAAATCATCGAGATATATATGTCTATATACTCGGGGTCACGTTCTACATCCAAAATGGGTGCATACATCTATGCACCAGGATGTCGGCAATCCCCTGCCGAGGGCTCATCAACGATGTATGCAATGCTTACAATCAAATGTAAATGCATAAATCATAAACCAACAATCAATATACGATGCACCTGTGCCATCAATCAATATACGATGAACCTGTGCCAACAATCAATATTCATCCAACATAAGCCAACTATCAACATTCCTCAAACATAAGCCAACTATCAACATTCATCAATCATAAACCACTATTCACAATTTAAACCAACTATACGTACATATACTTCAGAGGATTCTACTTTCTTCAAGTCCCAGATGCTTATATATAGGGTCACCCGCAGCCTTCCCACCACATCTAAAACCCAATGAAGGCATAACCGACTTCCATGTATGTACGTCTATCCTAATATATATATATATATATATAATAATTAACTGAGACATAACCCAAATCAATCAAAAGAAATATACACTATAATCAATATATATACATATGTATATATATATATATATATATATATATATATATATATATATATATATATATATATATATATATATATATATATATATATATATATATATATATATATATATATATATATATATATATATATATATATATATATATATATATATATATATATATATATATATATATATATATATATATATATATATATATATATATATATATATATATATATATATATATATATATATATATATATATATATATATATATATATATATATATATATATATATATATATATATATATATATATATATATATATATATATATATATATATATATATATATATATATATATATATATATATATATATATATATATATATATATATATATATATATATATATATATATATATATATATATATATATATATATATATATATATATATATATATATATATATATATATATATATATATATATATATATATATATATATATATATATATATATATATATATATATATATATATATATATATATATATATATATATATATATATATATATATATATATATATATATATATATATATATATATATATATATATATATATATATATATATATATATATATATATATATATATATATATATATATATATATATATATATATATATATATATATATATATATATATATATATATATATATATATATATATATATATATATATATATATATATATATATATATATATATATATATATATATATATATATATATATATATATATATATATATATATATATATATATATATATATATATATATATATATATATATATATATATATATATATATATATATATATATATATATATATATATATATATATATATATATATATATATATATATATATATATATATATATATATATATATATATATATATATATATATATATATATATATATATATATATATATATATATATATATATATATATATATATATATATATATATATATATATATATATATATATATATATATATATATATATATATATATATATATATATATATATATATATATATATATATATATATATATATATATATATATATATATATATATATATATATATATATATATATATATATATATATATATATATATATATATATATATATATATATATATATATATATATATATATATATATATATATATATATATATATATATATATATATATATATATATATATATATATATATATATATATATATATATATATATATATATATATATATATATATATATATATATATATATATATATATATATATATATATATATATATATATATATATATATATATATATATATATATATATATATATATATATATATATATATATATATATATATATATATATATATATATATATATATATATATATATATATATATATATATATATATATATATATATATATATATATATATATATATATATATATATATATATATATATATATATATATATATATATATATATATATATATATATATATATATATATATATATATATATATATATATATATATATATATATATATATATATATATATATATATATATATATATATATATATATATATATATATATATATATATATATATATATATATATATATATATATATATATATATATATATATATATATATATATATATATATATATATATATATATATATATATATATATATATATATATATATATATATATATATATATATATATATATATATATATATATATATATATATATATATATATATATATATATATATATATATATATATATATATATATATATATATATATATATATATATATATATATATATATAAATTAATGCATTTAAAACTTCATCTAATAACAAAATGATACAATATATATATATATAATAAACACCATTAATCATAAATAAACATAACCCAATCCACAAATTCAACCAAAACATCAAAATCATACCCAAAACCTTCAAACCCTAATTTAAACCCTAATTTGACCTAAAACGAGATTTAAGCCGATTTAGGACTTGTAAAAGTTCAAGATGACTAGAAATGCATAAACAAACATAAGTAGGTATAAATGGGATGAATTTGACTTACCAAAACTTCTCCTTGAGCTAGAACCCGAAATTAGGTCAAATGGACAAAATGCAAGACTTCCACCTTTTGATTCTTCGATATGACGATAATGTGGTATAGATGGCGATGAATCTAGTGTTATACCCTTTCTAAACACTAAGTAGATGGTAGGGAGAAGAGAAGAATGATCTTGCTTTGTTTTTGAGAGAAAGAGAGAAAGAGAGATAGATAGATAGAAATGAGAATGAGAGGGGGAGAAAGGGATAAGGGGGGGGGGGAATGGGTCATTGGGTGGCTGGTGGGTCTTGGACTACCCACGGGCCGACCCGCTCCCTTCACAAGTCACAACACAATAGCTACACATTTAAATACCGACCAACACATATTATCGACCCGAATATACCACATTGCCATTTAACTCACAAAACGACCCAATTAATTCATTAACTCAATTTGTTAGTCAAATTACACATAAAGTCAACGGGTCAAAATTTACGGATGTTACATTATTCCCCCGTTGAAAGAATTTCGTCCCGAAATTCAACAAAACCCTAATTTGACCTAAAACGAGATTTAAGCCGATTTAGGACTTGTAAAAGTTCAAGATGACTAGAAATGCATAAACAAACATAAGTAGGTATAAATGGGATGAATTTGACTTACCAAAACTTCTCCTTGAGCTAGAACCCGAAATTAGGTCAAATGGACAAAATGCAAGACTTCCACCTTTTGATTCTTCGATATGACGATAATGTGGTATAGATGGCGATGAATCTAGTGTTATACCCTTTCTAAACACTAAGTAGATGGTAGGGAGAAGAGAAGAATGATCTTGCTTTGTTTTTGAGAGAAAGAGAGAAAGAGATAGATAGATAGAAATGAGAATGAGAGGGGGAGAAAGGGATAAGGGGGGGGGGGAATGGGTCATTGGGTGGCTGGTGGGTCTTGGACTACCCACGGGCCGACCCGCTCCCTTCACAAGTCACAACACAATAGCTACACATTTAAATACCGACCAACACATATTATCGACCCGAATATACCACATTGCCATTTAACTCACAAAACGACCCAATTAATTCATTAACTCAATTTGTTAGTCAAATTACACATAAAGTCAACGGGTCAAAATTTACGGATGTTACATTATTCCCCCGTTGAAAGAATTTCGTCCCGAAATTCAACAAAACCCTAATTTGACCTAAAACGAGATTTAAGCCGATTTAGGACTTGTAAAAGTTCAAGATGACTAGAAATGCATAAACAAACATAAGTAGGTATAAATGGGATGAATTTGACTTACCAAAACTTCTCCTTGAGCTAGAACCCGAAATTAGGTCAAATGGACAAAATGCAAGACTTCCACCTTTTGATTCTTCGATATGACGATAATGTGGTATAGATGGCGATGAATCTAGTGTTATACCCTTTCTAAACACTAAGTAGATGGTAGGGAGAAGAGAAGAATGATCTTGCTTTGTTTTTGAGAGAAAGAGAGAAAGAGATAGATAGATAGAAATGAGAATGAGAGGGGGAGAAAGGGATAAGGGGGGGGGGGAATGGGTCATTGGGTGGCTGGTGGGTCTTGGACTACCCACGGGCCGACCCGCTCCCTTCACAAGTCACAACACAATAGCTACACATTTAAATACCGACCAACACATATTATCGACCCGAATATACCACATTGCCATTTAACTCACAAAACGACCCAATTAATTCATTAACTCAATTTGTTAGTCAAATTACACATAAAGTCAACGGGTCAAAATTTACGGATGTTACATTATTCCCCCGTTGAAAGAATTTCGTCCCGAAATTCAACAAAACCCTAATTTAAACCCTAATTTGACCTAAAACGAGATTTAAGCCGATTTAGGACTTGTAAAAGTTCAAGATGACTAGAAATGCATAAACAAACATAAGTAGGTATAAATGGGATGAATTTGACTTACCAAAACTTCTCCTTGAGCTAGAACCCGAAATTAGGTCAAATGGACAAAATGCAAGACTTCCACCTTTTGATTCTTCGATATGACGATAATGTGGTATAGATGGCGATGAATCTAGTGTTATACCCTTTCTAAACACTAAGTAGATGGTAGGGAGAAGAGAAGAATGATCTTGCTTTGTTTTTGAGAGAAAGAGAGAAAGAGATAGATAGATAGAAATGAGAATGAGAGGGGGAGAAAGGGATAAGGGGGGGGGGGGAATGGGTCATTGGGTGGCTGGTGGGTCTTGGACTACCCACGGGCCGACCCGCTCCCTCATACACCATCTAATATGGTATTTGGGACTCAAAAGCCGTAGAAAACGATATTGGGAGTTACTTTCCAAAAGTTCAACATTAATATATATTTAACTATCTCAATATAATATATAGAAGTAGAACTTAAATATATATTTTTCATTCTAAATGCAAATCATTGTGGAAATTAGAAAAGTAAATTAGACATATATATCAATTGATAATTGTCTGAATATTGTGATGAGACGTCTCTTATTTTTACCCATAAATTTTGGGTTCGATTCTTCTTAAAGGAAGCCTATTTAATTTTCGTCTATTTAAAGGACCCCATTTCTAAAAATTTCACAATAAAGGGAACGTCGTTAGTTTTTAACATCAGCCCTCCGTTAAGTGTCACGTCACCACTACCACATTATCAAAATTGCTTATGTGGCCTTTGACTTTGACTAAAAATACATATATATGTGTATTTTTGTATAAAAGAAAATTTTGAATGTGTTTTTGTGTTTTTTGAAATACATATATATGTGTTTTGTGTATAAAAGAAAATTTTGACTGAAAATTTCGCAATTTGAATGTGTTTTTGTGCATAAAAACACACATATATTATGTGTTTTTGTGTATAAAAGGAAATTTGAATGTGTTTTTGTGTTTTTTGAAATACATATATATGTGTTTTTGTGTTTTTTGAAATACATATATATGTGTTTTTGTGTATAAAAGAAAATTTTGATGTGTTTTTGTGTTAGAAAATATATTATGTGTTTTTGTGTATAAAAGAAAATTTTGAATGTGTTTTTGTGTTTTTTACATTATTTGTGTTTTTTGTTTTTTTTTTTTTTTTTTTTTTTTTTTTTTTTTTTTTTTTTTTTTTTTTTTTTTTTTTTTTTTTTTTTTTTTTTTTTTTTTTTTTTTTTTTTTTTTTTTTTTTTTTTTTTTTTTTTTTTTTTTTTTTTTTTTTTTTTTTTTTTTTTTTTTTTTTTTTTTTTTTTTTTTTTTTTTTTTTTTTTTTTTTTTTTTTTTTTTTTTTTTTTTTTTTTTTTTTTTTTTTTTTTTTTTTTTTTTTTTTTTTTTTTTTTTTTTTTTTTTTTTTTTTTTTTTTTTTTTTTTTTTTTTTTTTTTTTTTTTTTTTTTTTTTTTTTTTTTTTTTTTTTTTTTTTTTTTTTTTTTTTTTTTTTTTTTTTTTTTTTTTTTTTTTTTTTTTTTTTTTTTTTTTTTTTTTTTTTTTTTTTTTTTTTTTTTTTTTTTTTTTTTTTTTTTTTTTTTTTTTTTTTTTTTTTTTTTTTTTTTTTTTTTTTTTTTTTTTTTTTTTTTTTTTTTTTTTTTTTTTTTTTTTTTTTTTTTTTTTTTTTTTTTTTTTTTTTTTTTTTTTTTTTTTTTTTTTTTTTTTTTTTTTTTTTTTTTTTTTTTTTTTTTTTTTTTTTTTTTTTTTTTTTTTTTTTTTTTTTTTTTTTTTTTTTTTTTTTTTTTTTTTTTTTTTTTTTTTTTTTTTTTTTTTTTTTTTTTTTTTTTTTTTTTTTTTTTTTTTTTTTTTTTTTTTTTTTTTTTTTTTTTTTTTTTTTTTTTTTTTTTTTTTTTTTTTTTTTTTTTTTTTTTTTTTTTTTTTTTTTTTTTTTTTTTTTTTTTTTTTTTTTTTTTTTTTTTTTTTTTTTTTTTTTTTTTTTTTTTTTTTTTTTTTTTTTTTTTTTTTTTTTTTTTTTTTTTTTTTTTTTTTTTTTTTTTTTTTTTTTTTTTTTTTTTTTTTTTTTTTTTTTTTTTTTTTTTTTTTTTTTTTTTTTTTTTTTTTTTTTTTTTTTTTTTTTTTTTTTTTTTTTTTTTTTTTTTTTTTTTTTTTTTTTTTTTTTTTTTTTTTTTTTTTTTTTTTTTTTTTTTTTTTTTTTTTTTTTTTTTTTTTTTTTTTTTTTTTTTTTTTTTTTTTTTTTTTTTTTTTTTTTTTTTTTTTTTTGCCGTATAGGTGGCTCAACAGTATTATGAGACTAGGGATCGTTTTAGGCCCAAAAATCTAAGGCCTCAATATTTTGTATACACGACTTAATGTTTGGACTTTGGGATAAATATCATTATATAATTTGCATTGTAGCAACACCCTTATTGGTTTTGCATCAACGGTCCGCATCTTTTTATTAGTAGTAGTTTAATAACATAAGTCAAGCTACCTCTTTTTTGTTTTTTTTGTTTACTTTAATTTATATATATATGCTAATGAACTATATCCAATAATTGATTCTCGTTTAAGGCCTGTATATATATATATATATATATATATATATATATATATATATATATATACATATATATATATATATATATATATATATATATATATATATATATATATATATATATATATATATATATATATATATATATATATATATATATATATATATATATATATATATATATATATATATATATATATATATATATATATATATATATATATATATATATATATATATATATATATATATATATATATATATATATATATATATATATATATATATATATATATATATATATATATATATATATATATATATATATATATATATATATATATATATATATATATATATATATATATATATATATATATATATATATATATATATATATATATATATATATATATATATATATATATATATATATATATATATATATATATATATATATATATATATATATATATATATATATATATATATATATATATATATATATATATATATATATATATATATATATATATATATATATATATATATATATATATATATATATATATATATATATATATATATATATATATATATATATATATATATATATATATATATATATATATATATATATATATATATATATATATATATATATATATATATATATATATATATATATATATATATATATATATATATATATATATATATATATATATATATATATATATATATATATATATATATATATATATATATATATATATATATATATATATATATATATATATATATATATATATATATATATATATATATATATATATATATATATATATATATATATATATATATATATATATATATATATATATATATATATATATATATATATATATATATATATATATATATATATATATATATATATATATATATATATATATATATATATATATATATATATATATATATATATATATATATATATATATATATATATATATATATATATATATATATATATATATATATATATATATATATATATATATATATATATATATATATATATATATATATATATATATATATATATATATATATATATATATATATATATATATATATATATATATATATATATATATATATATATATATATATATATATATATATATATATATATATATATATATATATATATATATATATATATATATATATATATATATATATATATATATATATATATATATATATATATATATATATATATATATATATATATATATATATATATATATATATATATATATATATATATATATATATATATATATATATATATATATATATATATATATATATATATATATATATATATATATATATATATATATATATATATATATATATATATATATATATATATATATATATATATATATATATATATATATATATATATATATATATATATATATATATATATATATATATATATATATATATATATATATATATATATATATATATATATATATATATATATATATATATATATATATATATATATATATATATATATATATATATATATATATATATATATATATATATATATATATATATATATATATATATATATATATATATATATATATATATATATATATATATATATATATATATATATATATATATATATATATATATATATATATATATATATATATATATATATATATATATATATATATATATATATATATATATATATATATATATATATATATATATATATATATATATATATATATATATATATATATATATATATATATATATATATATATATATATATATATATATATATATATATATATATATATATATATATATATATATATATATATATATATATATATATATATATATATATATATATATATATATATATATATATATATATATATATATATATATATATATATATATATATATATATATATATATATATATATATATATATATATATATATATATATATATATATATATATATATATATATATATATATATATATATATATATATATATATATATATATATATATATATATATATATATATATATATATATATATATATATATATATATATATATATATATATATATATATATATATATATATATATATATATATATATATATATATATATATATATATATATATATATATATATATATATATATATATATATATATATATATATATATATATATATATATATATATATATATATATATATATATATATATATATATATATATATATATATATATATATATATATATATATATATATATATATATATATATATATATATATATATATATATATATATATATATATATATATATATATATATATATATATATATATATATATATATATATATATATATATATATATATATATATATATATATATATATATATATATATATATATATATATATATATATATATATATATATATATATATATATATATATATATATATATATATATATATATATATATATATATATATATATATATATATATATATATATATATATATATATATATATATATATATATATATATATATATATATATATATATATATATATATATATATATATATATATATATATATATATATATATATATATATATATATATATATATATATATATATATATATATATATATATATATATATATATATATATATATATATATATATATATATATATATATATATATATATATATATATATATATATATATATATATATATATATATATATATATATATATATATATATATATATATATATATATATATATATATATATATATATATATATATATATATATATATATATATATATATATCATACTCTATGACCTATCACCCCCACCATCTCACTGTCGCAACGCGCGGGTACTTTGTCTCGTATATACTAAACCGACTGCTAACCCTTTGCTTTTCCAAGGGTGCCTTCGGGTTCCAACTGCTAGCATACTGCCCGTTTGGATGTCACTGCTAGGGTTCGAACCACTAACAAACTAACACGCCGTTCTAAAAAAAAAAAAATCCTTTATAAAAATTATCACACCTCCCATTTTTAGAAATAGTTACACAATAGTTACATACAGAATTACTAAATTACCCTTAATAAACACCCACTATGGAAATAGTTTTTATAAAATACCAAATTTGCCCTTAATGAATTAATTTACACTATAAACCTTTATTTTAATAATTAACACCTTAAGCCCTTATTTTCTAAAAATTTCCACTATCACAATTATATCAACCTACACCACTTGACACCGCCACCACCACCAATAGTACCATCACCGACACCACTAGACCGCCTTCCCCACCACCACCGCCGCCGCATTGCGCGGGTACCATGCTCGTTTTGTATAAAGAGACACAATTTTATTGCTCCCAATTAGTTAGTAATATAATAGAAGTGTAATATATATATATATATATATATATATATATATATATATATATATATATATATATATATATATATATTCACATATTCACCTCCTCTGAATTTCTAATAGTATAAATATAAAACTAGATCTTATAAAGTAAAAGGGCGTTTGGTTTGTGAATATCAAATCCTGGAAATTTTAAGGATTTTGAATCATCATATGAGAATTGGAGGATTTCAAATCCTAGGATTTAAATTACATTGATGTGTTTAGTTAACAAAATAAATATGCTTAATTATTTCATGGAAAATGACATAAATATTCACATTAACTAAACTGTTCAAGGGATTTTGAAGGAAGTCATTTAGAGTCTAAAATCTTTCATTTAAAACCAAAATAACACTCAATGTTGTTTTTTATGGCTTTTTAAGTCATAATACTCTTTTTGACGGTGAATAAAAAAGGTTGAGATGTAGTGTTACCAAAGACAGAAAAAGGCATTCAACGTTGCTGGACATGGAATCGAACTCGTTGATCTCTGACTCTAAAGATATAGACATCTAACCGAGTTGCTATTTCATTTAAAACAACTAAACATAAAATTTTATGAGATTTTAATTCCATATCACTTGAAATTCCATGAAAAACTGAACTAAACACTCGCTAGACATATGATGTATCTATATTACATTATAAATCATTTGTTATTTTTTTTCCAACTAAATAGTTGATAACCTTAAAATACTCCTTCTTTTTGTTCAATAGTTTATGCATCTTCACTTGATATAACAATAATATACTTGAAATATCTATAATATCCTTAATTAAATTAATTTACAACATCTACCTTTAACTCATTATATATACACTACCCTTTCTAGAAGGGTACCGGCGCGAAACAATGATGTAATGGTGGCGGTGATGACGGTGACAAGCGGAGGTGGCGATGTAATGACGGCGGTCGGTGGCGGCGATTGGTGGTGGAAGCGGTGGTGGCGGCGGCAGCAATTGACGGTTTCAGCAAATTGGTACAATTAGTTATCACAAATTCACATAAATTTATAAGGGTTGTTTTGATAGAAAAGAAATAGATAAATATAAGAACTAAACATAGAGCTGTATTTTAGGGATAAAAAAAATGAGTGATGCTAGAGTTACAAATAAATTACAAACAAAAATTTACAAATCTAGGTGTCACCAATAAAATTTAAGGGGGAAAGCATGAAAGAAAAAAAAGACTTTATTTTGATTGGTCCACAACACTTGACAAATCAGTTTGTAATTTTATGTTTGTAATTTGTTTGTTGGTTTAGCATTTCTCTAAAAAAATATGCTTAAAGTCTTAAGGGGGAGGTAGTTATTTTTATAAGGTAATATAGATATAGATAAGATATAGTACTCGCCGTCATCGTCACCAACGCCGCTACCGCTGTACACTACCACTATCCATCATCGTCATCGTTACTAAACTGACGTATTGTATTGTGCAGGCATATACTAGTTTAATGATCAACAAAACGACACCTAAAGCTTTATAATTTGCAAATTTCTATTTTGAGCCCCACTTGATCTAGATATTGTCTTCTATGATTAAGGTAGATGCTATTCACTGATTTCACTCCACTTATATATATGGGCCGGATGAGATGTCTTTTCTCTAACCAAATGCCATCATGCAAAACAAAACCATAATGCCCACATAGGCACATAACTTTATCACTTCCCTTATTCAAAATCCAATTTTTACAACTTTGTATTTTATGTACTAGTTGTAAAACTTATTCATACAAAAAGAAGGGAATGGTAATGATTACTATAAATAGTCATGCTTTCTCTAAATTGATCATCTATCCTATCATTCTTCCATCCAACCAACACCAACACACCAAATTACCGAGTGAGAACACTCTTGAGTCCTAACTATTATAACATTTCATGTTATAGTTTTTGACTCTAATCAAACAAATTTTGTGTCTTTATTTTTCTTCCAACCATGCCCAAAACCATTCCTACTCTACAAGAAAACAAGAAGCCGTTCCATCGTAGGAATGGTTCCGGTGATCTCCATGTCTTTGAGGCGGCTCGTTACTTTGAAGCCTCAAACCCGACTCTCACTCATAAGCACTACATGAGAGAAGGTGTTGGAAGACTAAGTTTAGATATCCCAAACAATAGAACAAACTCGACTCCTTTAGAAACCATGATGGAAAAACGGAATTCGGTTCGTTTAAGAGACATGATAATGGATCATCACAACCCTATGGTGATCAAGAATGAGAAGAAGTACAAACAACCAAGCTCACCGGGAGGAAAGTTGGCTCATTTCTTGAATTCCCTTTTCAATCAAACATCTTCCAAGAAGTCTAAATCAAAATCTAAGTCAATCTCATCAATACAATCTATGAAAGATGAAGATGAAAGCCCTAGTAGTTGGAGAAGAAAAAGAAGAAGCAGCATTAGCCTTTTTAGAAGTGGAAATAATAGTAATAATGTCACCCATTTAAGTGACACAAAATCTTCTTGCTCAAAAACACCACCTTCATATCACATTCCACAAATACGACCTACAAGCACTAAAACTACAACTTATAGAGATCAAATAAGTTGTTCACATCACAAACCTACATGTGAAACTACCAAACCCCCTATAATTGAAAGCCTCAAGAATGGAAACCACAAGGTCAAAAGTGGATGCTAACCCCAACCCGAATCGTGGCATGCCTCCAAGGTGAAACCGATGCGGTTATAACCACTTTAGGGAATGCAAACGTTGCACAACTTGCAACCGAATGGGGCACCTTGCTGCATATTGTCGGAGTGGAGCAAGGGTTGGAGGAAACCCAGGGGGATGCCGCGAGTGTGGAAACATGGATCATTGGAGGAATGCTTGTCCCAGGTTGGGAAGAGCACAAGGCAACCGTGGAAATGGTAATGGTAACCGTGGCAACTTTAGAAATGTTGGGAATCGCGAGAACCAAGCAAACCGAGGCGACAATGGGAATCAAGTTAACCGAGGAAATGTTGGGAATCAAGCTAATGTGGGGAATCAAGGCAACAACGTTAATCAAGGGAACCGTGGGAATCAAGGAGGTGAAGCTCGAGAAAGAGTGTATGCCATGGGCGTGAATGAGGCACGTGATGACCCTAATGTCATCGTAGGTACGTTTCCGCTAAATAATGTCTATGCATCTATGTTATTTGATTCTGGAGCTGAAAGAAGTTTTATTTCCTTTGAATTTAAAGAATTGATTGATAAGAAACCTATTGAACTTGATGAAACTTATTATGTTGAATATGCCAATGGAAACGAGTATGAAACTAAGGAAATTATCCCTGATTGCAAGCTGACTTTAGATGATAAGAGCTATAGTATTGACTTGATCCATAGAAATAGGAAGTTTTGATATAATCGTAGGAATGGATTGGTTGTCAAAAATGCGTGCCGAAATCATTTGTCATGAAGA
>CM067169.1:127999601-128014598 GCA_034093135.1 Erigeron breviscapus | reverse complement strand
AAGTTTTACATAATAGTCTAATCCATTAAATCCCATGTCACTAGTTGCCAACGGTCCAAAACCCGAGAAGTTGTCCAGACAATACCCCCAATAGACGATTAAAACCCGACACCATTGTGGTGTATGACACTAAACAACTCAATCAACCAATTCTAACCATGTTGGCTTAAACAAACGTGCCAATCCACAAATAACAACTTAAGATTATAGCATTCAGATCCTTTCGTTGGTGTAATTGATGTACCAACTTACAAAAATGATTTGACCAAAAGTGAGAAATACCAACTGACAGCCCAAGCTCTTTTCTTTTTTTTTCTATTTTTTTTCTTTTCTGTTTTTCAAATTCTTTTATTCTCTTTTTTTTGTGAGCTACTTTTACTCTGACTAATTGGTATTCTCTTAATAACATTTGAAACAGTGACAAATCATATACTCATATGCTCAAATGAACGATCCAGACTTTATCCAAACAAACATGACGAAATCAATCTATTCTCAGTAACCGAGAATATCCCAACCCGACATAAAGGACAACCCCAAACCATCCACTAGCATAGGCAACCAATGACCCACCAGGACTTCGACTATCGGTATGGCTAGGAAAGGTGTATATTAAGGGTGGATTTAATAACAAAGAACAGGCTAGTGACAACAAGTTTTCTATTGTTTCTTGCACTAAAAGTGAGTGCAACATAAGGGTTTAACAGGTGGTTCACTAACCAGTGTAGTTAGCTACTAAGCACATTAACAAAACATGCACATAACAAATTTTACGAAACAAGGGTGAATCAAACAAAGAACAAATGGTTTTATCCTAAATTTGCCTCTTCTGATAAATAACACGGAACGATCAACCAGGACAAGTTCTAGAATCAACGCAATCACCGGCACACTCATAGCAAATGAAATAATCCGGAAATGGAAAAACCAACCTCAAACTTGCACATCATAGTTCAGAGCTCTAAATAAGAACCCTTACTCCTGGATAAATCCAAAAGCCTACGAGAGGGACAAATTAACAAGGCTAATAATTCCAAAACCGTAACACCTATCATAACTAGCAATGAATCAATAATCTCACAATTTGGGTGTTTTGGTGCTTTGAGCGTGCTAGTCATATTATTAATCCAGAAGGGATTGCCTAATTAATCAGTCAAAACACATTCCACATATTAAAATTTTGTACCCAAGGTGTAGTCAAATTGCTTATTAAGTTCTATAATTAAGTGACAAAAGCAATTAAACTACAAGGACAAGCATGCAAAAGTTTCAAAATTCCTCAAAAATACCCGACTTTTTCCTATTTACCACCCCCCCACACTTGAGTTGGACAATGCCCTCAATGTCCAATGAACTAAGTCAAACCAAGGGAAATAGGGGAAAGTAAACAAAAACAAAATCAAGAACAAGAAAACTTGCCGGGTATGATGTATGTTCCATGCCTGAATATGATGCCAACAAAATATGTCGCTGAACTTACTGCCAGCATATGCACATGACATTCAACTTGCTATCAACATGAACACACCATTAACGAGCAACATAATCAAATAAACCATGCAATCAACCTATCCCTAATAAACGGAAATGGAAAAGTAAAATACGATGTTCTATCACCCTTAAGGGTGTTTACAAACCAACCAATGAAAATAAAAAGTACGGAAATCAGATTGTTCAAACAAATACAATTACAAGCCATCATCACCAACCGACGGCAGCATCATCTCATCAAAAATCACTGAGGAGGGTAGGGGTAGCCAGGCATAGGTCCTGAACCAAAAATCGATCCAACCACCTGCTCAGCAAAGATGGTTCTGCCGAACCTGATCCTCCAGCATCTGCACCAGCCTGTGTACCTGCAAAAGATCCAAAGCTAACAGGGTTATCGGGCCCCGTCCCTCCAAGATCATGGGAAGGAGGCATCTCATACTGACGCTCTGGTGGATAGAAGAATCCACCTCCGGCTCTGTGCTCTGGAATGAAGATACTAGGAGGGCTGTAGTCTGGAATCGGCTGAGGAGGATCCCTTCATTCATTATTCTCTTCCCCCCCCACCCCCCCCCCCCCCCCTGGCTATCATCTCCTCTCCCCCCCCCCCCCCTCATCCCCCCCCCACTCCCCTCCCACCCCCCCCCCCCCCCCCCCCTATCTCCCCCCCCACCCCCCTCCCCCCCCCCCCTAGCTACCCCCCCTTCTTCTTGGCTTATTCTCCCTTCGCGTTCCTCCCCTTAGCTCTCGTCTCTCATCGTTCGGCTCCCCTCCGCCTTACTAACCTTACCCCTTCTTCTTCTCCGCTATCTCTTTCTTTCTTGCTCCCTCAGTGTCTTCCCTCTCCGTTCTCCTGGTGCCGCTTTCCTGCTTCTCTCTCCTATCATTTTGTTTAATGTGTTGAGTTAATTCTTTTCTTATTCCTCCTCATTCCTACTTCCTCATTTTGCAGTATGTTTTCACTCTTCACTTACCCTTTTCCCTTCCTTTCCGTCTCATTCTCCCTTGCTTTCTCCCAACCTTCTCTCTTCCTCTTTATGGACCTCCGATCCCCCTGCATCTATCGCCTCATCTAACCCTTAGCCCCCGTTCTTATTGTTCTCTGATTTGTCGCTCTGCCATTCGTTTCAGTTTGCTACCATTTCTTTGGCAGTCTCCGCCTTTCCTTCGCTCCTCCTTTTTCTCTTCTTGTTGGTTCTTTATTATTCCTTCTTATCCCCCATCTTTCCTTTGCGTTCCATTCTCCTGACGATTTTTTTTGCCTTCTTCTTTTTTTTAGCTCTTTCTTTAATCTTGCTCCTCTTTCCCCTCCGGTCTGCCCTTACTCTCCCTACCTTTTTTTTTTGCCTCTTCCCTTATCTTCTGTCCTGCCTCGAGCCTCTATTGTCTCTAACATGTAGTTAGCTACTAAGCACATTAACAAAACATGCACATAACAAATTTTTTACGAAACAAGAGGTGAACATACAAAGAACAAATGGTTTTATCCTAAATTTGCCTCTTCTGATAAATAACACGGAACGATCAACCAGGACAAGTTCTAGAATCAACGCAATCACCGGCACACTCATAGCAAATGAAATAATCCGGAAATGGAAAAACCAACCTCAAACTTGCACATCATAGTTCAGAGCTCTAAATAGAACCCTTACTCCTGGATAAATCCAAAAGCCTACGAGAGGACAAATTAACAAGGCTAATAATTCCAAAACCGTAACACCTATCATAACTAGCAATGAATCAATAATCTCACAATTTTGGGTGTTTTGGTGCTTTGAGCGTGCTAGTCATATTATTAATCCAGAAGGGATTGCCTAATTAATCAGTCAAAACACATTCCACATATTAAAAATTTGTACCCAAGGTGTAGTCAAATTGCTTATTAAGTTCTATAATTAAGTGACAAAAGCAATTAACTACAAGGACAAGCATGCAAAAGTTCAAAATTCCTCAAAAATTACCCGACTTTTTCCTATTTACCACCCCCACACTTGAGTTGGACAATGCCCTCAATGTCCAATGAACTAAGGCAAACTATGGGAAATAGGGGAAAGTAAACAAAACAAGAACAAGAAAAACTTGCCGGGTATGATGTATGTTCCATGCCTGAATATGATGCTAACAAAATATGTCGCTGACCTTACTGCCAGCATATGCACATGACATTCAACTTGCTATCAACATGAACACACCATTAACGAGCAACATAATCAAATAAACCATGCAATCAACCTATCCCTAATTATTCAAACGGAAATGGAAAAGTAAAATACGATGTTCTAGCACCCTTAAGGGTGATTACAAACCAACAAATGAAAATAAATAAAAGTACGGAAATAAAATTGTTCAAACAATTACAAGTACAAGTCATCATCACCAACCGACGGCAGCAGCAGCATCTCATCCAAAATCACTGAGGAGGATAGGGGTAGCCAGGTATAGGTCCTGAACCAAAGATCGATCCAACCACCTGCTCAGCCAACGAAGGTTCTGCCGAACCCGATCCTCCAGCATCTGCACCAGCCTGTGTACCTGCAAAAGATCCAAAGCTAACAGGGTTATCGGGCCCCGTCCCTCCAAGATCATGGGAATGAGGCATCTCATACTGACGCTCTGGTGGATAGAAGAATCCACCTCCGGCTCTGTGCTCTGGAATGAAGATACTAGGAGGGCTGTAGTCTGGAATCGGCTGAGGTGGATGAAACTGCTCACCCCTAAACTGGGCCTCCCACATGGGCTGATATCTATGCTGATCATGCATCAAATGACCCATACCTGAGCCCATCCACCTAAAATCACTGTCCACCCTCGACTGAAACTGCTCATGGGACTGCTGAAAGTTCTGCTGAGACTCCCACATGTTATTGATCATAGTCCCCAAAGAAGTAAAATCCCATGGACCTGAATGGGCAGCAGCAGAAGAAGATGGTCCCTCAGAAGGTGTAGTGGTGGCACGACGCTTAGTACGTCGTGCGGACTCTAGCGGCTGCTCTGGTGCATCAGCCATCTCAGCATCATCATCATCATCTTCCTCCTCCTCATCATCAGAATCAGCATCACCAAAATCAATCAGCTCAGGAATATCATTCTTATGAGCTAAAGGCTTAATCAATTTCCACCTCTTCAAATCATTCCAGGTGAATGGCTTCATAGGTTTGCAGTTCAAAGCGACTGCATTATCAGCACCTTCAAAATATCTCACCATTTTGGAAATGAAGTGACCGCAGACTAACCCCCTATCTCGAACTCCTTTGGTCCCCATATGTTTTGCCAACACATAGGGGGCACATGCTTTCCTATACACATCTCCCTCATCAAACAACCTCAACAACCACAAATCCTCCATATATAGCTTGTCCGGGTGATTGGTCCTTTGGACAAAAGAATGGACCAACATCTTGTGGAACAAGCGCAAAATAGGCGATTGGAGTGTATTCGCCCCACAAGCCGCTTTCCAAGCGCGACCCCCAGAAACCCGGTTATAGTAATCCCTGAAATCACCTGCGTCCCTAGTAAAACCAGAAGTAGCCCTAACAGAAATGGCTAAAAGACGCTCGAAAGCAGGATCATCCAACGTCTCTTGGGTGTACATCCCCGTGCACAACCCAAACTCAGCAATAGTGAGGGTTCTATTAACACCCCCACAACGAAAGAATATAACCGGCTCAGTAAAAACATCCTTCACTTTCTCTATATTCTCAACCGAAATAGTCGAGTAGAACTCTAAACACCACTCCTTACACACTACTTCCCGATTCCGAAATATGTCAAACCATAAACTGAATTCCTTAGCCACGGGATTACCATCCATGTCATTTGAACTACCCATCAGATGCATATACCTACTAATGCCCCCACGAGCATTCAACGTATCCAACATACTCGATTCCATATACCGAGGCTCAACTATGTCTTTCTGATAAATAGATGCTAACCTGTTGGTATATTCAACTTTTTTCTCGAGAGGAGCTCTAGGGAATTGTAACCATGGGTGAGTAGGAGCTCCCATAGCAGTGGCCTCGGGAGTAAGACCACTTTCAACAGGTGCAGCAGCCGACGAGGCTCTTGACTTTCCTCGTCCTGCACGGCTAGAAGAAGCGGGTTCCTACACATACAAGAAACAATTAAAACATGGAAACCCGACATATAAGCAAAATATAATATATATATAAGCATAATGACACAGGTTTGGAAAAGGTTGAGTTGCGGCGCAACTATCAGTTACGGCGCAACGCCTGTGTTTCTGGGTTGAGGTCGAGCAGCAGCAGGGATGAACACAAAAAACTCCCACAAACAAAATACAACTTAATTCTTAGGGTTTAGCATTTAATTAAGAAAAACAAGGCTTAATTAACCCTAAGTTAATTTGAATGACCCAATCCACAAAAACAAATCTTCAATCCTTCAATCAAAACAACCAACCCTCATTGTTCTTGCAAATCCCTCACAAATTCGAACTTAAGAAGCAAATTAAGCATAAGATCTATATAAATTCGAATGTATGCAAGAACATTATAACTTAACTAATTAAAATCAACAAGAGAAGTTAAAGAATCACATACCTTTTCGGTTCTTACCATGATGAATGATTGAAAGATGAAATTAATTGACTTTGAAAAGAGAAAAAGAGTTTGGATCGGATGGCAAGAGAGAAAAATAGAAACTCAATTATTGGGGAAAAATAAGTGTGTGAATTATTATGAGCCGATCCCCTTTTTGTTGAAAATCTGTTGACCCGATTTGACCCACGTTGCGGCGCAACGCCTTATTTTTGAACTGAAATTTTTTTATTTTTTTTAGATTTTCGAATTTTCTGACACATGACACGTTGCTGCGCAACATACAACCTACAGCGCAATTGAAAAACAGAAGGATAGGTTGTGGCGCAACGCATGTAGTTGCGGCGCAACCCAACAGAATCATTGCGGCGCAACGGCGCAATTCACCTCCCCCACACTTACCTTTGTTTTCTTCCTTGAAAACGACTTACCGGAAGGCATAAGAGCGGCTCCTACCTGCAATTCTTATTAAAACACATTACCAATGACAAATAAACAAAAATGAAAACAAGAAACACGGGTTGCCTCCCGCGAAGCGCTTAATTTATTTACGAGTCTTTAGCTCGACTCACAATCCTTTCTTCATTGATTCCTTTCGAAAAATGGAAGCTCGTCAACGATGACTCCCACATTTTCCTCTTCTTCATGATAAAGCTTCAACCTGTGACCATTAACAATAAAAGTAGTTCCATCCGATTTAAACAATTCAACATAACCAGACGGATAGACATGTTTGATCACAAAAGGGCCGGTCCACCTAGAAGTCAACTTAGGTTGCTTGAACTTATACTTGGAAAGGAATAACAAAACCTTATCACCGGCTTTAAAATCCTTCTCTCTAATCCTACGATCATGCCACACCTTAGTCCTCTCTTTGTAAAGCATAGAATTCTCATAAGCATTCAACCTCAACTCATCTAACTCATGCAATTGCAACATTCTCAATTCACTACTTTCAACTAAGTCCATATTGCAATTCCTAAGAGCCCAATAAGCTTTATGCTATTTCTAAAGGCAAATGACATGTCTTCCCATAAAGCAACCTATAAGGTGTAGTCCCAATTGGAGTCTTAAATGCGGTTCTAAAAGCCCATAATGCATCATCCAACTTCTTAGACCAATTTTTAGGATTATCACCTATGGTTTTCTCTAAGATTCGTTTTAAAGCCCTATTAGTATTTTCTACTTGGCCACTTGTTTGCGGGTGATAAGAAGTAGAGAAACGATGATGAACACCATACCTCTTCAACACCTTAGCAAGTTGGTGATTCGCAAAATGAGTTCCACGATCACTGATTAAGGCCTTAGGACAACCAAAACGACAAAACAATTGCTTTAAGAATTCAATGACAACCCTTGCATCATTAGTTGGCAAGGCCTTAGCCTCGGCCCATTTCGACACATAATCAACCGCCACTAAAATGTAAAGACACTTATTTGAAGGCGAAAAGGGTCCCATAAAATCAATTCCCCAAACATCAAATACCTCACAAACCTGAATGAAGTTTTGTGGCATCTCATCCTTCTTTGAAATGTTACCTTGACGTTGACAGACTTCACACATCTCCACTAATGTTTGAGCTTCCTTGAAGATTGAAGGCCAATAAAATCCTGCATCAAAAACCTTCTTACCGGTTACAGATGGTCCATAATGACCACCGGTTGGTCCATAGTGGCATGCATCCAAAATCTTCCGGGTTTCTGCACCGGCCACACATCTCCTGGTCAAGCCATCTGCACACATTCGAAACAAGTATGGTTCTTCCCAGAAATAATGCTTAATCTCAGAAAAGAATTTCTTTTTCTGTTGATAAGTCATTTCCTTAGGAAGAACACCTGCACATAAATAGTTAGCAATGTCTGCAAACCAAGGATCTTCTTCCACATCTACCTGCATTAGAAACTCGTCAGGAAAAGCATCATTAATATCATGCTCCTTTAACTCCTCAAGGTGAGGGTTTTCGAGCCTACTTAAGTGGTCGGCTTCCACATTTTCAGCCCCACTTTTATCTTTAATCTCAATATCAAATTCCTGTAAAAGTAAGACCCAACGAATTAAACGAGGCTTAGCATCTTGTTTCGAGAACAAGTACTTCAAATCCGAGTGGTCGGTGAATACAATAGTCTTATTCAAAACCAAATAGGGTCTAAACTTATCAAAGGCATAAACCACGGCTAATAACTCTTTCTCGGTCACGGTATAGTTCTGTTGAGCCGGGTTTAAGGTCTTGCTAGCATAGGAAATAGGGCGGAAATGCTTATCCTCCCTTTGGCCTAACACGGCCCCTAAAGCATAATCACTAGCATCACACATTAACTCAAACGGTAATGACCAATTGGGTGGAGACATAATTGGTGCATTGGTCAATTTAACTTTAAGTGAGTTAAATGCATCAAGACATTCTTTATCAAAATTGAATTGGACATCTTTCTCTAACAACTTGGTCATTGGCCGGGTGATTTTTGAAAAATCCTTTATAAATCGACGGTAAAACCCGACGTGACCCAAAAAGCTTCGAATTGATTTAACATTAGTGGGTGGAGGTAATTTAGCTATAATATCAATTTTTGCTTTATCTACCTCTAATCCCGCTCTTGAAACTTTGTGTCCCAAAACAATACCTTCTTTCACCATAAAATGACACTTTTCCCAATTCAAGACCAAGTGTGCCCTTTCACACCTTTCAAGCATTTTATCAAGACTTTCAAGACAATTTTCAAAAGAACTACCGAAAACCAAAAAGTCATCCATAAACACCTCCATGGATGTTTCGATCATGTCCTGAAATATGGCAATCATACATCTTTGAAAAGTACCTAGGGCATTGCAAAGACCAAATGGCATCCTTCTATAGGCATAAGTGCCAAAAGGGCAAGTAAAAGTGGTCTTCTCTTGGTCCTTGGGGTCAATGGGTATTTGGAAGTACCCGGAGAACCCATCCAAAAAGCAAAAATACTCGTTACCGGCGAGCCGTTCGAGCATTTGATCAATAAAGGGCAAGGGAAAGTGGTCTTTGCGGGTAGCATCATTTAATCTCCGATAATCAATACATACCCTCCACCCCGTGACAGTCCTAGTGGGAACCAATTCATTTTTATCATTTAAAATTACGGTCATCCCACCCTTCTTCGGTACACAATGTACCGGACTTACCCATGAACTATCCGAGATGGGGAATATGATTCCCACATCAAGCAACTTTATTATCTCCTTTTTAACCACATCTTTCATATTTGGATTCAACCTTCGTTGCCTTTGCACAACCGGTTTCACATTATCAACAAAGTTTATGGTATGTTTGCAAAATTCTGGACTTATACCCGGAATATCAGAAATTTTCCATGCAAAGGCCTTTTTATGGGCCTTTAGGACGGTCATAAGTCTAGATTTCTCATCCTCCATTAATGAGGATGAGATGACAACGGGTAAAAGAGATGTACCTTCCAAATATGCATACTCAAGATGGTCCGGAAGTGGCTTGAGTTCCAAGTCGGTAGGAGGGTTCTCTACCGAGGTTAGCACCCGTGTGCTATCACTACCCGTGATCTCTTCATAGGTCTCATCTTCCGGTGGAGTTTCATCAACACTTAATGCCATAATCTCTTGCATCATATCTCCAACCAACTCTTGCTCTTCTTCACTGCAAGCTAGCAATGCTTCACCTTCTTCCATGTCCAAGAAATCCATGAGCTCTTTCTCCAAAGCATCTTCTTCTTCAATCACATCTAACCTGAAACAAGTTTCATCATAAGAGTAAGGATGCTTTAGTGCTCTATCAACATTAAAAACAACTCGGTCATTACCGACCCCTAGGGAAATTTCCTTAGCCTTAACCTGGATGATAGCATCCGCGGTCATAAGGAATGGTCGGCCAAGAATGAGGGGGACTTTGGCATCCGCCTCCATCTCAAGAATAACAAAGTCAACCGGAAATATCATATGCCCTACTTTAATTTGCAAATTTTCCGCTATCCCCATGGGATATTGGAAAGAATGATCCGCGAGCCTAATGCTCATGCGGGTAGGGGTCAACTCTCCTAGAGACAACTTTCTATAAATGGAATAAGGCATCAAATTGATACTAGCCCCAAGATCGGCCAATGCCTCACACAAATAAGCACCAAAAGAACAAGCAATTAGAAAACTCCCTGGATCTTCCAATTTGGGAGGAATCTGATTCTGAATGATTGCTGAACATTCGGCACTCATGACTGCAGTCTTAGCCTCTTCAAGCTTCTTCTTATCACTGACAAGTTCCTTGAGGAACTTTGCATAATTTGGCATACCTGCAAGCAAATCAACTAAAGGAACAGTTATATTAACAGATTGAATAAGATCAACAAATTTCTTGAAGTGTTCCTTGACTTTTTCTTTCCTCAACCGTTGAGGAAATGGGATCTTTGGTTGATAAGGCTTCACCGTCGGTTTCTCAGCGGGTTTGGATGGAACGGCCGGTTTCGGCACGGCTTGGTTCGGTTCCATCTCAACTTCTTCATCACCCGTCTCCTCTTCTTCATTAACCTGCACAAGTGGAGAAGAATCATTAGGTAAAGGGTTTGCAGAATCATAAGTCTTACCTGTCCTCGTAGTGATGGCATTCACTTGCTCATTTTCGAGCATTTGGAGGGGTATACTTCTGTCCCGATCCTTGACTGTTTTGCCCTTGGTTATTGAATTGAGGCTTTGGATTCTGTTGAGTGTTGCTCGGTAGAGTACCGGGCTGCCTATTCGAGTTTCCTAGCCTCTCAATCCTTCCTTCTAAATCCTTAATGGTGGCTTGTTGATTCTTTGCTCCTTGATCCAACTTGTGCCCCAATCCATCTAAGCGAGTAGTCAAAGCGTCCAAAACAGAAATCACCTTCTTGGACTCTTCTGCAACTTGTTCATTAGTTGCCTTTTGGGCACCAATGAACTCCTTCACTATGTCTCGTAGTTCTGGATCCGAGCCTCGTTGATTGGTGAACCTACTAAACCTGTTACCACCATAACCAGAACTGTTAGCATTAAAAGAAGAAGTAGGGTAAGAACTACCTGATGGCTGGTTTTGATAACCGGTATTTTGGTTGAAATTCCCTTGATTCTGAACATAACTAACATCTTGCACTGGTTTATCCGGGCAATCCTCCGTATAATGCAAGTCTCCACAATGCTCACAACCGTCGGCCATAACCTTAACATCTCTCTCAAGGCTCTTGAATCTAGTATCTTGACTATCAAATCTCTCATTCATTTGCTTTGAGAGAGCCTTGACTTCGGTAATAAGCTTAGAGTCCTCACTACTTTCCACCTTAGCTACAGTGGTTCTACTAGATCTCTTGTCTTGGTCCTCATCTCTTGTAGAATACTCTAGCCATATCCTCAAGATCTTGTATCCTTCATTCGGGGAAATGTTGTTTAGACTACCCCCAAATGCATAACCGAGCTCCCTTTTGGTTTTTCTATCCAAACCATCATAGAAAATCTCAAAACTTTCTTCGGTACCCATACTATGTCCGGGGCAATTTCTGAGCATTTCCTTGAACCGTTTCCATGCATCAACAACATCTTCACCGGGTTCTTGAGAAAAACCTCTGATTTTATTTTCTAATTGCCTTTGAGTTCTCACAGAATAAAACTCATCAATAAATCCTTCTCGAAGTTCGGCCCAAGTGGTGAATGAGTTATCGGGTAACTCCTTAAACCATGCAGCTGCATCTCCAATGAGAGTTAAAGGAAATAGTTCCAACTTTACAGCCTCAGCTTGCCCTGTACCATACTGATATAGCCTACAAATCTTCTCGAACCTCTCAAGATGTGCATATGGGTCATTTCTTCGAATCCCATCAAACTTATCCTCTTCCACACTCTTGAGGTGATTACCTTTCAAAGAGAAATCCACTGAAATAGCCGGAGGGCGAATAGCTGTGCCCCGGTCCGCCGGTATATTTCTTCTTCTCTCCAGTAAGGACGGCATTCGGATCTACCGGTTGTTCATCACCCATTCTTCTTACCCCTTGGTTGTTGGTTAATATTAAGGTTAACCCGAGGGAATACAAGTACACTCGGTTCAGGTGTTTGAACTTTCTCTTCTTCTTCTGAATCTGAATCTTCACCTGTTTTGAAAAACTCCGATGATTTATTCAATTGATCGGCCAACTGATTAACCAACTGATCTTCCAAGTTCTGGGTGGGTGGAATACTGGTTTCGGTTTCTAAATCTATTTTGACTGGTGTGGATGGTTCCCGGTTATCTCTTGACACAAGTCGACGTCTGACTTTCCCTGGATTAGACAATGGGCTAAGAAAAGGTCGGCCAGAAGCTCTTGTGTTCATCAACTAACAAGAACCTGCACACTCACCACAAACAAACCGTCAACCGCACCTGTGGTATAATTGAAATGAAATAAAATATAAACTATCTAGTAAAGCAATAACTTTCTCACAAATGAATGTGAAAAAGGATCGAACTACAAAATAAACAACTACTTAAAATTAAGTCCCCGACAGCGGCGCCAAAAACTTGATGTGTAAAATCGAGTTTAAAAATTAAAACAAGAAATACCCTAGAACTGACTACTACATACTCGCGGGCAGTGGACCCGTTCGTATATAGTATAGCTAAAAGGTAAGTCCAGGATCGAACACAGGGACTAAAACTAAGTAATTATTGACATTAAGTAATTCAAGTAAATAGGGGGTTTGTGACCGAATTGTCACGTTGCAAAAGTTAGTAAATAATTAGTAATCCCAAAGGATTAATCGAAAAGAAATCCGGTATGACCGGGGCAGGATTCGTCGGAAGACGAAAGTAAAAATGATTTTTTAACAAATAAATTAAAAGGCATCCATCTTGATTTCGCTCAACAATACGCTCAGATTGCACATAAATGAAGTTCAAACCCAAATTAGTTGATTAAATAACCGAGACTCAAACAAAGCACCAACCCCGTACCCGTCAAGTTAATGACATCATTTGACTCTCTCTTGCTTAAACTAGTTTCGTTACAAAGACCGGTACCCCAAGACATCTTTTATAACTTCCTTAGTCAAACAATTGGTTTGGTTATTGAAATAACAATTATACCTATCGATTGTACCCAACCGTTAACACATTCCTTCCTATTATCATGAACGATTATCTACCGTACCCGTCATAGACCCAATCGTTTGTACCCAAACAATCAAAATGAAATATATGTAATCAATAACTACCATTAAAGACACACATAAATCACCAATCCATTTAAGATAAATAATAAGGAAGAAATACGCTAAGATCTCGATATAACGTTAAATGAAATCAACATTGAATTAATAAAATTGTGCAATCTTTACATATTGTCTCACTCCATCAAGATGGATGATGAAGCGATTAGCCACTCATATTAAAAGAAGAATAACAATTAAAATAAGAAGAATTCATTGTTACCTAATGATAATAATCGAAAGCTACGAACGAAATAGATCAAATCATGTTTGAAAACCCAAAATATGATGAAAATCTCCAACTAGGGCTCCAAAAACGGCTGCTAAAAAGAGAAGAAGGGTTTTGGAATATTTTGCAAGCTATTTATATGCCCTCAAAAATCTGCCAGAATCGGGCCCAGTTGCGGCGCAACTGGGCGTTGCGGCGCAACAGATGTTGACTTTTGGCTTTGACTTTGACTTTCGTTGACCAAAGCTGGCTTGAACTTGAACGCATTGCGGCGCAACTTATCCTTCTACTTTTGGGTTGCGGCGCAACATTGCGGCGCAACTTGCCGTTGACTTGCATTGACCTTTGACTAATGTTGACTCGTGGCTGGCCAGGAACAAAGGGCGTTGCGGCTCAACTGGAAGAGCTGCGGTGCAACTTATTCTTCTGGAATTCGGTTGCGGCGCAATTCGGAGTTGCGGCGCAATTGGTCTTTTTCAGCTTTGACTTTTGTTGACTTCCTGCACTCTTCATCCAAATGCTTCGAAATCCTCCGTTAGCACTTAATTCACCTCAACAATGTCGTTTTCTCCAGATTTGCGCGTAAATACCTGTTAGTAACCTGAAACACTAACAAATACCATAAACGCACCAAATGTATATTAAAACGACTCATAAACCATGCAAAATCAACTAAATACAATGTGGGAAATGAGTATAAAATACGACACATCATACTATAACACATTGTATAGAACCAACAGGAATACAATTTCTAGATTTTTCAGGAAATTACAGTGTTAAATATGAAATGCCACAAATAGTAGTTAATCCTGAAAATATAAAATCAAAGGATTTTGTTATAGGACTAAATTTTATTTTTAATTTACAAGGAGCGATAACAATTTCAAAAAATTTGATAACAATTAGTAAACATACTTATAGTTTTCCAACACTTAGATATACACAGACATCAGAGTTTGCGCAAAAGCGTGGTGGACAAGGAAATTTAGAATTTTTAAAATCACAGAATAAAAGTTCTGTATAGTTGACGTGCATGTTTGAGGTTACCAGTCTCTTTCAAATGGTTTTCACTGGTACTTTACTGGAGTGTCCCTCCAGTGTACCATCAGTGCATACTTCACTGGCCTAATCCACCAGTGATACTGGAGTGTCCAGTCAACCTCCAGATGCATTGATATGTCAGTCATAATATTTTTTTTAATACTTGGTCATTATGCGTGCCACGTATGCAAAATCTTTTGAAAAGATATTTATCTTGATATTTATCTTATTATCCTACGTGGCATGTCATTTTTTTCAAAGAAATGATGGTATTTTTACCTTGGGAAGACAAAAAGTGCAACTTGTTACTGTTTGTGGGCTGTAAACCGTCACACATTTATGTGTGATGTGATGTATTTAATGCGGATCTCAGAACCCGATCAAAATTATATTTGATAATTCAAATTAACCGTTTGAGTTCCACATTCTCTCTCCTATATAAATACCCACTTTCACTTTCATAAGCATTTACTTCGAACATATTTACTCCC
>CM067169.1:127941954-127998601 GCA_034093135.1 Erigeron breviscapus | reverse complement strand
ATAAGAAAAGTGGAAAAGAAAGAGGATGAGAAGAAGTCTGGCAATAAGAGGAGGTTTGGTGGGTCAAATCGTTTTGGTAAGAAATTCAAGGGATCTTCGTCCTCCGACAAGGGAAAGACAGACAAGGATGGGAAATGGTGTTCTAGCTGCAAGGCTTTTCATTCTGGTCAGTGTTCTGCTAAGACCCGCAGGTGCAATAGGTGTGGAGCACAGGGTCATACTTTTGATGAATGCACTGATAAAGAAAGATGTTATAAATGTGGAGATACAAAGCACCGTATTGCCGATTGTCCCCAAATGAAGAAAGATGAGGGAAAGAAAGCGGAAGCTTCCAAAGCCAAAGCCCGTGCTTTTCAGATGACGGCTGAGGAGGAAAAAGACGATGATCAGGTAGTTACTGCTACCCTTATTGTTAACTCCAAACCTGCTAATGTGTTATTTGATTCTGGTGCGAACAAATCTTTTGTGTCTACTCTGTTTGCTCCTAAGTTAGACATGACTACTAGTTCTTTACGGTGCCCTATAGAAGTAGAAGTGGCTAATGGTGCAACGTCTATTATTCGGGAAGGTTACTCTGATTGTCTTTAGAAATAGAGGGTCGTTTGTTTACTGCTAACCTGTTACCCGCTACCATTCCTAGTTTTGATGTTGTTCTCGGTATGGACTGGATGTCGAAAAATGATGCTGTCGTCTTATGTGCAAAGAAAATAGTTTGTATCGCTACCCCTGACGGAAAAGGTGTTTGTGTCTATGGTGACAGAAGCCGGGAAATGTTAAGGTGATCTCGATGATGAAAGCACTTCGTTGTATACGGCAAACTAAGTCACATTTTCTAGCTTATGTCATCGATTCTCGTATCGCGAAGCCTACAGTCTCTGATGTCGAAGTTGTTTCTGAGTTTCCTGATGTTTTCCCTGAAGATCTTCCAGGTCTTCCTCCTGATCGTGAGGTTGAATTTTCTATTGACCTATTCCTGGTGCTACTCCTGTAGCCAAAGCTCCCTATCGATTAGCTCCGACGGAGATGAAGGAGTTAAATGACGCAAATTCAGGAACTTTTAGATAAAGGTTTCATTCGTCCGAGTTCCTCTCCATGGGGTGCTCCTATCCTTTTCGTAAGAAGAAAGACGGATCCATGCGCATGTGTATCGATTATCGTGAGCTGAATAAAAGAACGGTGAAGAATAAGTATCCCCTCCCTCGCATTGATGATTTGTTCGATCAACTTCAAGGTGCTTCTTATTTTTTCAAAGATTGACTTACGGTCTGGCTATCATCAATTAAAGGTTGAAGAAGAAAGTGTAGCCAAAACAGCGTTCCGAACTCGTTATGGTCATTACGAGTTCCTTGTTATGCCATTCGGTTTGACAAATGCTCCAGCGAAGTTTATGGATTTGATGAACCGTGTCTGTCGACCATTCTTGGATCATTTCGTTATTGTTTTCATCGACGACATTCTGGTGTATTCAAAGACGGAAGAGGAACATAGAGAGCATTTGAGGGCTGTCCTTCAAGTCCTCAGAGAGAAAAAGCTTTATGCTAAGTTCTCCAAGTGTGAGTTCTGGCTAAAGGAAGTTCATTTCCTCGGCCATGTCGTCTCCTCTGATGGTATAAAAGTGGATCCTGCAAAGATAGAAGCGGTGTCGAAGTGGGAGCAGCCTAAGTCTCCAACAGAAATAAAGAGTTTTCTCGGTTTGGCTGGCTACTATCGACGTTTTATTCAAGATTTCTCGCGCATTGCCAAGCCAGTGACTGAATTAACGAAGAAAGGTGTGAAGTTTGTGTGGACCGATGCTCAAGAGAAAGCCTTCACAACGTTGAAAAAGAAGTTGTGTGAAGCTCCAGTCTTAGCCTTACCCGAAGGAACAGATGATTTAGTGGTCTATAGTGACGCATCCATCACGGGGTTAGGGTGTGTATTAATGCAACGAGACAAAGTTATCGCTTACGCCTCTCGACAGCTGAAGCCTCATGAGCGGAACTATCCTACTCATGACCTTGAGCTGGCTGCTGTTGTTTTTGCTCTGAAATTGTAGCGACATTATCTGTATGGTACGAAGTGTACCCTTTATACGGATCATAAAAGCTTACAGTATGTGTTCACTCAGAAGGACATGAATGTTAGACAACGACGGTGGATGGAGTTATTAAAGGATTATGATTGTGAGATTAAATATCACCCAGGCAAAGCTAATGTGGTTGCTGATGCCTTAAGCCGCAAAGGATATGCGAAGAGTAGATTATGTGCGATGATTACAAAGATTGAGTCGAATTTACTGGAACCTATTCGATTAGCTCAAATCGAAGCGTTAAAGGATGATAATGTGAAAAGCGGAGTCTATTGGGAAAAAGAAGAAGAACAGACTCCAAATGGAAGAAAATAGTCGTGGCCTTCGAACTTACAAAGGTAGAATATGGGTTCCTCTCTATGGAGGCAATCGTGAGTTAGTAATGGATGAAGCTCACAAAACTAAGTATTCTGTACACCCTGGTGCCACAAAGATGCATGCAGATTTGAAGCCATTTTATTGGTGGCCCAGTATTAAGAACGATGTAATGATGTACGTACAGAAATGTTTGACGTGTGCGAAGGTGAAAGCTGAACATCAAAAGCCTTACGGGAAGTTTCAGCAACTCGAGATCCCTGAGTGGAAATGGGATCGTATTACGATGGATTTTATAACCAAGCTTCCAAGAACGCCTCGTGGTCACGATATGATATGGGTTATTGTCGATCAATTAACGAAGAGTGCTCACTTTCTCCCAGTTCGTGAGAATGCTCCTATGGAAAATTTCGTTACGTTGTATATTGATGAAGTGGTTTCTAAACATGGTGTTCCGATATCGATTGTGTCCGATCGTGATGCTCGATTCGTTTCCAACTTTTGGAAGAGTTTTCAACGGGAATTTGGTACTCAAGTTCGTCTAAGCACAGCCTATCATCCGCAGACCGATGGGCAAAGTGAAAGGACTATTCAAACGCTCGAAGATATGCTCAGAGCTTGTGTAATGGATTATGGTGGTTCGTGGGATAAACACCTACCTCTTATCGAGTTTGCGTATAACAATAGTTATCATGCAAGTATAGGAATGCCACCTTATGAGATGTTATATGGTAGAAAGTGTCGGACTCCTAGTTGTTGGTTGGAGCCCGGGGAAAAGCAATTTGCTGGACCCGAAGTAGTACAAATTACGGCCGATAAAGTTAACATCGCAAAGAAAGCCTTGCGTGTTGCTCGTGAAAGGCAAAAGTCATATGCTGATAAGAAAAGGAGGCCGTTTGATTTTAAAGAAGGTGAAATGGTTTTACTCAAGGTGTCGCCTTGGAAAGGTGTATTACGATTTGGCAAACGAGGAAAGCTAAGCCCTAGATTCATTGGACCTTTTAAGATCATTAAGAAGGTTAATGAACAGGCATTTAAGCTGGACTTACCTCCAGAACTACACGCAATTCACAACACGTTTCATGTGTGTTACCTACGTAAGTGCTATGCGAATGAAACGGATGTCATTCCACTCGAGGACGTAAGTATTAATCCCAACAAGCAGATTGTCGATGAACCTGTTGCTATATTGGGAAGGAAACAAAAGAAGCTACGACGAAAGACTATCGATCTAGTTCTCATAAAGTGGAAACACAATCACGGCGAAAGTATGACTTGGGAGACCGAGTCCGTAATGCGGGAGACCTATCCCCACCTTTTTGATGCTGAAGTGATTCCGGGGACGGAATCCTCTTAAGGGGGAGGTAATTGTAACATCCCAAAACTTAAACGTATATGTTGACTAACGTCGTTAGGTCAAATTATAAGTCCGTGATACGGTTGTGTGGAAATATGTGTTTATATGTTTATGTGCCCTATATGTGAGATTTAATTATCTTTAATGAGTGACAATAAAGTAGATTTAAATGATGTGTAAAAGGCCTTTGTAGTGTGCGAAAGTGCTTTGGTGTGTTATATGTATCCCCAATAGGTGTTTTAATGTGAAATAAAGTCAATATGAAGTCCAGGGACTAGTTTTGCCAAAGGTGTAAAGTTAAAAACGGGATTAGGTTAAGATTAACCTAATCTAGGATCATTTTCCAGTAATTAACCTAATTAATAACACCTGCACAGCCTCTCCAATTCCTTAACTGATTTCTAAAGCAATTGATCAAGTTTTGGTTGAATTGATTGAGTATTTTGGGTTACTTTCAATTGGCTATCAAAGCAATCAGGTAATCAATGGGTTGTTATTTGTATTTTCAGATCAAAAGATGTTTTATATTGATCCAAAACTGATTTTAAAAGGGTTTTGCAAATAATTAGAGTTTAAAAGATGTTTTGGTTAATTGATGTTCGTAATAGTGTTTAACGGGTCTATAATCGATCTTGATGATCAAAAGATGTTTAAAAATGTCAAAAACGTGTTTTGGAAGAAGCCATAGTCGATCGATTCCTGGAAAAATGAAGAACATAGCCGTTTTTGAATTCTGGACGAAGTTAGGCTTAAGTTCGTTTGAGCCATCTTCGTAAAGCCTAAATTCGTTTTCTGGAATCTAACTTCGTTTGACAAAACGAAGATCATCTTCGTTTGAATCTAAAAACGAAGGCTAAGTTCGTTTGATGCTCAAATTCGTTTTCTAAATTCGTTTAGGCTAAATTCGTAAGGTTTAATGCTGGACTTTTACTTGGTCAGTCTTATGGTCATGCGAGAGTCCAAATAATGTTCCAAATGACTTATACTTCATATGTTAATGAACGATAGGTGTCGGGGGATTACTATTAAGCACTGTTAGCTTTGTTTGCGCGCACATACTACTAACAGGTAAGATACACTACTTTTGTCACGCTGAGGGTGCAACGAAAATGGTTTCATAAACTATAACCTCCAAAACGGTAATGTATAACCTATATTGTGGTTGGGTTGATAAGGGAGGTATTCGGGGATTAAAGATGACGGTGCCTATGCTTAAAATGTTCCCCGTAAATACGTTTATGATATGATATATGATGATATGTTTAAACGATATGATATGTTATGATGAATGGTGGTTAATGATATGTTGTAATGTTGTTATGTGCATGTATATGTGGCTTGTTCATCTAGAACACTAGACCTTTTTAGGTTGCCATGACACGTGCACGTTTTAAGGGCCCTAACGTGAAAAGATGATAGATGTGGATTAGTTTAGGATTAATGTGGAAACCTAAACTAAACGTGGTAAATGCTCGAGCTAATTAGATGTTAAGAGTTATGCATAACCCGTGCCTGACGGTGGTAATAGGTACGTATAAACCGTGCTCGTATGTGGGAGAGTACGTCGTGCTCGCATGTGGGAGAGTACGTAGTGCCCGTATGTGGGAGGGTACGTTAAAATGGTTGCTCGGGTGGCTCCTTGCAACAAGTCATATGTGGCGAGTAGTTCGGGTGGCCTGATGACCCACCTAATGTTATGAACATAGCGTGCTACTCATGGATCGACATTGTCTTTCCTTAACGGTAACTTCGGTTACAACTTAACGGTGACCTAGTCACAACCTAATGAGATGAGATGAAATGACGAAATTGATTAGGCACACTTAGGGTCATAGACTCTATGCTTATATGTGATATGGATACGTTATGTGGTGATATAAATGCCTAAATCAAATGACGTAATGCTTAAAGTGACGTGTTTAATGGATGAAATGTTTTGCTTTAACCTGGTGTTATCTTACTTAGCTTTATAGCTAACACTTGTTTCTTTTAATGTGTTGACACCCCTCAGGTTAGGCAGTGAGATGACGTGTGAAGCTTTGGCGAGAGATGGGTAGATGATCAGGCTGGCTTTAGTTTACCCAATAGCTTCGCATAGACCTTATGTTATTGATTTCCTTTATGGAACTTATGTAATGACTATGTTATGATTGCTTTATGTTGGGCAATCTTATGGATTTCTTTTATTACTGATTTGATGCTATTAGTAACACCACTTATGTTTCTTAACTGTTTTCTTTGGTTGAGGTTTTTAATAAACTGTTTCCGCTTTATTGACGCCGTTAGGCGAAAATTTTTGGAAATCCATATTTTTACGAAACGAGTGTACACTATACTTGGATATTGAGTCCACGAAACAAATAACAAATACATGAGATGGTATACTACAATGATCAGGGCGGATTCCATTGCCAGTCACAAGGTTTGATCTTTGACTCCAAAGTGCAATGCAAACAATCATGATGCATATAATTCCTCAAAGCTTACGCTAATTCCTGAAAAGCATGAAGAAAAAGTGTCAACTACGAAAACGTAGTTGGTGAGTGCATAAGTTTGCAAGTAAACCTCGTTACATATCCATTTCAAAATAGTTGAGAAATCCATGGTAAATTATAAAGTTTTCATTTGTCACATTTATCGTGAGAGAAAAATATATCAATCGATTGATCATTCATCATACCAAAACCATTCGGTCATCAATGTTTCAATATCGCCAATTTCAACAACTTTCAAGATTCCATATAAGGTCCAATACCCAAACCGTATGTTCAATCCATAATATCCAACCATAAATAATATCAATGCCACTTGGTCAATGGTAAGACTACCATGACATAATTCGATGAGATGTTCTTGAGCCACTACTAAGACCGGTTATGTCCCAATAATCAGATATATTGTCCCAAATGATAAGATAATGATAAGCACATGCTGTCAATCACGTGCATAAAGATAACCAAGGGTCGTGCCATGGAGGACGCCCATAAATATATAGTAGTTAGAGCACCGCGAGGCCAGAATGGCGATGAAGGTGGCCACAAAGGCAACCAAACATCCCACCGTTACCTATAATAGTGGATGAGGGGACAAGTCCTAGTTGCGCAACCCTCTAACTACAGGCCTCAAATAAGTTAATAGTAGTGTACAGGGGACCACCGTTTGACAGTACTCAAGCTCATCATATAACATATAACACGTTGAACATACAATATAATTCCCATATCATTATCATTATTTCAAAGAATCATTTCATAAGAGAAGTCATTTTAATTAATCATGCTTTTCACCCCGTAAGTAAACATATAAAAGAGTTTGAAAGGGGGCTATGACTCACCTTGATATGCCGCATATTATATTCACTCATCCAAAATGGGTACTTCCCATCTATCGCTTCCTTGACCATATATCCGTCATATTCCTCAATCACACTTCAAGCCAAGACTATCCCTACGATAGGGCTAATATACGTAAGTTCCTATCTTAAGCCATCACTAAGAAATGCCACTTTCATTATGTTGTCATAAATTTTGGGATCCAAGTATATTGTTAATATTTGCATCTCTTTGGTTGTAGAGAGTGTTGGTGTAAAAGGGTCACTTTCATTATACATGTAGTTATAAGTTGTTAGAATTTCGGTAACTTGCCTTTGATTATCATGGTTCCCATTGTGTGCTTTGCTTGATTATAATATTTGACATTAGTAACTTCATAATATTAATATTTATGAATACTTTCTGATTTATAACTATTTATTTAATTTAATATATTTAATTAATTATTTATTCATTTTCTTGATTTATTAACCAAATAATTCTTTAAAAATACTTTTAAGTACCTCACTTGCCTTTATAATTTGTGGCTAATTATATTTGGGTTATATTCTGATTATTATGCTTTTTAACTTAGAATTGTGATATATATATTTATTTATGTAATTTTTCTATTAATTTAAAAATAGTTATTTATTAGTGATTTTCACTTACTTAATTATTTCTAATTTATATGACATTTGTTCTTTGACTTAAAATGATTTTACTCCAGTAGGTTTTAGTCACTTTCATCATTGGTTGTGATTATTTAACCAATTTCATGATTTATATAATTTATTTATTTATTTATTTACCTTTTTAATTATCATTTAAATTTAATAATTAATAGAAATTCTTAGAAATCACTACATAACTTTTTGGCTAAAAACCTCAGGCCTTTTAGGCAAATTTTATCATGGGAAAAATCATATCAATTCAACCTCTCTTGTGTCTCGCTCATTTTGAGGATTCTAAGCTTATAAATCGTTTACCGAAATAGTGATTTTTGCCTCATTTTTCAAGCAATTCAAATGCGTCAAAATGGATTTTCATCCTTATTTCATTATTTACAGAATGTTCATTACATTTTGGTGTCTTAATTCGTGATAGTGGTGGTGGTGTGATGTGTGCAATTTAAAGCTTTCGGTTAGAGCTTATATGAACCGAATTAGTGACTTGTAGGCTTGTCTTTGCCATTTAATAACTAAGTTAAAGCTTTATAACTTTTATTTGACATATTCTCAGTAGGTTTATAATACGTTTTGTTATGAGATTGTTGGAGTTGATTAAAGTTGCAATCTAGTGACTTTTAGCTTATTTTGTTGTGAGAACTTTTACTTGGAATTTTCTGTTTTAACACTTATTTTCATAAAATGTTGAGTAGTCATTCTTGGTTAAGTTAAATTATTTGGACGTTGGTGATTTTTATACAGATACATATAGGTGTCCTATATTCATGTGAATTTTTGCTAAATTTTTAGACATTGTTTACTACCTCTAAAAATTACAAAACCAAAGTTGGTCAGAAAGCTTGCTGCTGTGCGACTCAATATATTTTATAAAGATTTCTATGATGGACATTTAAGAAAAATCTCCCAATTTTATTTTAAGTTAGGGACACTTTGAAATCAGTTCACACCAAGTTTAAACTTCTGAAACCTATTAGTTAAGGAATTAAAAATCGTCAAAGTTGACTCAACATTAAGACAAAAATCCAGTTTTGACTACTTTTGGTAGAAAAATCATATCTTTGGTTTGGTTTAGTGTTTTTGAGTGATTCCAGTTGGAGGTTAAACTTAACTCTTTTATCTACAACTTTTATTTTGGAAGTTTTTCTTGAAACGGCCCTCATATGCCCAGTTTATCCGTCCAAATACAGAAGAATAATTCTGTCAGAAAGCATTTGGGTCCAAACAACACACCAATGACCATTCTTGCTTTATTAACACTTGAGTTCATCATTTACAAGATTAATACTTTATTTTTATACCTCTTAACATCAAATTTCCAGATTATTATACCTCTTTTAACATATTTTCACTTAATACAAGTCCATCCATCTCATAATCCAACAACAAGATTCAACTTTCTTAGATCTAACATGTATTCATTCAAATCAACACTTTTCAATACCAATCTTTATAGATCTAACTTTCAACAACATAAAAACATCTTTTTAATGAAAAATCTCAGAAATATATTCTTCAAAATATACAAAAACATATAGATCTATCAAAAGGAAATCACTTTAAAAGCTACTAATCTATAACAACACTTTTGGGTCTTAAACTTGTTGAATCCTTGGATCTTTCTCATAGATTTCGACATGCATATGCATGAGGAGAAAGATCCTATCAACTTGCCTTCATCAAGTGTATAATACAAAGAAAACAAGAAGAAAACATAAACTTTTGATAGAACCTTTGAATATAAACAAGAACAAGATTAAATCTAGTAAAAAGATGAAGATTTATACCCTTGAAGAACTTGGTTTTGAAGATGATTTTGGGCAGATTTTTCGTGACCTTTATGGCTCCAAAAAACCCTTATTTCAAGCTTAAAATAACTCTTAACCTTACTTGAATCAACCCTTGATTAATCCTTAACAACCCTTTATTATTATCTTTGTTTAGATTTGATTTTTGTCTTTGTTTTTCTTGTTTCTTTGAGCCGAAATGAAGAGAGAAAAAGGAAGAAGAGAAGAGTTTTGAGAGGGAGAATTGACTAGTGTGTGAGAAATGAGTGTGAAGTATGTGTTTGTGGTGAGTTCCAAGGTTAAAAGGCATGCAAAATACTCAAAGGGAGAGTGTGTTGTGTGGGTAAGGGGGGCCGGCCTATGGGGGGATAAGGAAGGGTTTCACCCTTTTTTTTTTTGTATAAAAGTGTATAAGTATTTAGGTGTATAAGGGTATTTAAGTGGGTTTTTTTATAGGGTTAAGTGCACGGAAATGTAATCAACTAAGGCCGAAAAGTTATTGTGTACATGAACTTACAAAAGGTTTATTGTATACATGAACCCTGCTATTTTTCTATTGTATAACGAAACCGGCTAAAGTCTTGATGTGGGTCGGTTAAGTGCATGAAAATGTAATAAACTATGCCCAAAAAGTTATTGTGTACATGAACTTACAAAAAGTTATTGTGTGCATGAACTTACAAAACTTCTATTATTGTGTGCGGTGGTTTGACATCGTTTTTCATCAGTGATTGTGTTTGTTATTCATTTATTTGACATCATCATCATCGAAATATGGAGATCCGATTTTATTTTATTTTAATTCTTATGGTTCTAAATTCTGATGAATGTGTGTAGTTAGAACTAGTTTTTTGACCCCAGGGGGACGTTGTCCGGGATCGACACTGCGTCATGCAAGCATTTATACATACAACGGTACCTAAAAGTTTGGACACATAAAATTTACTATAGTTTAGTTAGAAACCTTAATGTAAGAGATAGAGAGTAAAGAAAAAAAAAGATTTGATGATTAAAGTTAGAAACCCAAAGTTAATTGATAAAATTAAAAACTTTAAAAACTAAACTATAATTAAGTTTGTATACAAAAAGTTAGACTAAAGTTAAAAAACCAATAAGTTAAGTGGTACAAATAAGTTAAAAGCGTTAAATTAAGAGATAGAAAGTAGAAAAAAAAATAAAAAAAAGTTGATGATTAAAGTTAAAATCCAAAGTTAATTGATAAAAATTAAAAACTTTAAAAGTAAGTTAAGTGGTAAAAATAAGAAACTATAAAAATATACAATCGTAAAAAAAAAAAAAAAAAAAAAAAAAAAAAAAAAAAAAAAACTAAAACTGCAGAAAATGACAAAATAAGAATAAGACAAAATTGTTGACGTCATGCTGACGTCAGCAATTTTGTAAGAATTCACAAGGGTTACCGGCTAAGGGAATAGCAGGTAAAACGTGTACTCTATAACCATTTTTTAAGGGTTCATGTATACAATAAACCTTTTGTAAGTTCATGTATACAATAACTTTTCGACCTTAGTTGATTACATTTCCGTGCACTTAACCTGTTTTATAAGTGTATTATGTATTTGTATATATATATAAGTATAGTTAGTTGTTTGTGTCCAAGAGTATATATATATGTATATGTATATGTCGTGTGTGTATGTGTATGCATATTTGTGTCTCTTGTAAGTCTTTTTATGTTTGACTTCTTGCTTTTTACTCTTCTTCTTCCGTCCTTTCCTTCTTTTATCTTTCCTTTCCTTGTCTCTTTCTTATTTCCCCTGTCCCCACTTCTTGCCCTTATCCTTCTCATCTCTCTTCTTTTTTATATTCTCCTTCATTTCTGCTGCTTCCCAGTCCCACGCATTCTTCACGTACTGTAGGCGTTACTTTATTGGTTGTTCCCTTTACCTGTCTCTCGATTTATCTTTTTACTATATATATATATATATATATATATATATATATATATATATATATATATATATAACCGAAAAAAAATATAATATATATATATATATATATATATATATATATATATATATATATATATATATATATATATATATATATATATATATATATATATATATATATATATATATATATATATATATATATATATATATATATATATATATATATATATATATATATATATATATATATATATATATATATATATATATATATATATATATATATATATATATATATATATATATATATATATATATATATATATATATATATATATATATATATATATATATATATATATATATATATATATATATATATATATATATATATATATATATATATATATATATATATATATATATATATATATATATATATATATATATATATATATATATATATATATATATATATATATATATATATATATATATATATATATATATATATATATATATATATATATATATATATATATATATATATATATATATATATATATATATATATATATATATATATATATATATATATATATATATATATATATATATATATATATATATATATATATATATATATATATATATATATATATATATATATATATATATATATATATATATATATATATATATATATATATATATATATATATATATATATATATATATATATATATATATATATATATATATATATATATATATATATATATATATATATATATATATATATATATATATATATATATATATATATATATATATATATATATATATATATATATATATATATATATATATATATATATATATATATATATATATATATATATATATATATATATATATATATATATATATATATATATATATATATATATATATATATATATATATATATATATATATATATATATATATATATATATATATATATATATATATATATATATATATATATATATATATATATATATATATATATATATATATATATATATATATATATATATATATATATATATATATATATATATATATATATATATATATATATATATATATATATATATATATATATATATATGTAGTGTATAGTAATTTATATATATTATATATATATATGTGTATATATATATATATGTCGTGTATATGTATATGTATGTATATATTTTTGTGTTTTTAATTTGTTACATAAGCCTTTATTTATAAACTTGTATTTATATTAGCATATATATATACTTATTATTATCATTCAAGCACTTTTATGTGCATACTGGTTTATCAATATATTTTGAGTTAGGCATGTTATTTTGATGTCATGTTTACTCAAATTGACTTGATGGTTAAATTGTTGGACGTTTATAAGAGTTCTCGGTCGTTATCTCAACTTGTAAGACTCACATTATTATTTATATAACTTAACTTCTCGAAATAAAGTTTTTGATTTGTTGACCTTCCGTCAAGTTCAATTAGAACTAGTTTATAGCTTGAGATTGTGTTGAATGTTTATAGTTATTGTTCATGGCATTTCTAAGGCAACTAGCTATCTTTGGAAATTCTACTGAACTAGATGGCAAGTATCACTATGCCTAAATGTCTGGAAGGCAAAATCTCTTAAGAAACTTCTAGGAATAGATATCTAGATAAATAGAAGTAAATTGTCCTAGTCGGAAATTGAGGGTTGTTACATCATTACCCCCTTAACTGAAACTTCGTCCTCGAAGTTCGATCATTCATACGGTAGTAAAAATGGATAGACCAACAGTAGGGTGTCTACACGGAGACATAAAATGTGTGAAAGTCAAACAAGATTTTATCACGATTCTTGGTTTCTTGCGAGCTTTTAACTTTAGGGATAGGGGCATCCATTCCTCGGTTCCCTAAATTCCTCTTGATCAGAAACTTCGAAACAGAGAAAGGTTACGAATGTCGCTCACCTCTTGAGGCGACTGGAGTTTAATCGCATGTAATCGTTACGGGCTGTCAATCTTGCCTAGATCAATACTAAATAATGGGATGATAATAAGAATGGCAATACGGAGGTGTAAAACGAACAAACGGCTCGTAACGTTAGTTACAATAAAGGCGGTAAGAAACGTTGGAATATCGATTATTTGTGACTACTCATTTCCATTGGTCACTTGGTGTACTTTCCTTTATCGTTTGCTTTCTTAATTAAAGAAACGTCCCAATGGCTTCTCGCCTATCTTTAACTTTCTTCAGATTGAAGTTGGACACGCTTGCCGCTACTTGAATCTATTGACTTCGTTTGTGATTAATCACTTGTTAAGGGATTACCCCCTTAACAAGAGTGATACTAGCCCATTATGCCAAGTTGCACTAAAATTGCGAAGGTACATCTTCGTAGTACCTCACTTTAGGGTTTTCTAGTGTTGTCTTTGTTATTTTATGGCGTGCAAGGGGATTATGAATTGGTTGATGATAGTTCCATCTTACTCCTCGTACTCACCTTTGTCTTTCAACTTCGTCCTTATTTTCCCCAGGTCGCCTTTTTATATAACACCCCAAGCCAAGGCTCGAAATATTACGGAAATCATATAGCACAAGGTGGAATTAATGTAGAACAAGAACTATATGCAATTAAAGGATTCAGTGAATCCATACAATACGAATAACAAGTATCAAAATACATAAGGAACAAGTAACCATCAAAGTTTACAAAAGAACATCAAAAGATGGCTAACAGTCCTAAGTACAATGCAAAAGAAGGCAAATGGATCCTTGATCCATATAAGTCCAAGTCCGGGTTCAAACAGCAAGCAAACAATCAACTCCACGCCCTGGAATAACCTGTTAACCTGAAAAGCGTACTAAGCATAGTCAACACAAGGTTGGTGAGTTCGTAGTAATGGTCCATAAGGAACCACCGTCAATAATCACAATATACGAGTAGAGGCTAGACATGACTTACAGCGAGCCTCTAAGTAACACAATATCGTCCAACAACAAGATTACACCATTATTTGTAAATATGTAATAAGTATGCACAAATGATGTAAATATCAATGTAAGTGCAGAATGCATAAAAGGTATGTCCAACAATTAGGCATCAGATAACGCATCCTAAGAGTACCATGACAACAACAAAACCCCTACCAACACAATATTCTCAAGTCTAACAACTTGGTAGTACGTCGTACATTGCGCGATCTCAAGTGTATGACACTTGGAATGTACGTGGAACCATTCATCAAGTAAGTATACTTGGAAGTACATCAACCAATCAGTAAGTACAAAAGCATGTCCTCAAGTGTAAAACACTTGGGAGTACATCAACCAAATCACCAGTCTATCGTACAACAAATCATCTAAAACTACAATGCACATACATTTCATACGCCTTTACATTTAAGGAATCATAGATGCTTATATATAGGGTCACCCGCAGCCTTCCCACCACATCTACAACTCATTAAAGGTATCATCGTCTTCCATGTATGTACAACTATCCTAGTCACAATATCAAATCATTACAAGATCATAAGGGTAAAGTAATTGCGTATAATAAATATTAACATCAAATCATGTATCATACGTATGTAAGACCCCAACGTATATCAAATACGTGTCAATAACGTCATCAACGCAACAATAAAAGTATGCTTGAGTGTGTACCGTACAAGTCAAGTATAACAAGGCGTATATGTCCATTCCAAACACATTCCCAACATCCATCAATTCCTCTAAACAATGCGTACATACACTTCGGAGGATTCTACTTTCATCAAGTTCTAGATGCTTATGTATAGGGTCACCCGCAGCCTTCCCACCACATCTAAAACCCTTTGAAAGCATAACCGACTTCCATGTATGTACGTCTATCCTAATATTAACGAAATACTTAACAAAACATAAATCAAGTCATTCAAACGTGATAACTGTCTCATCAATCCAACATTTAAACCAAATCAATCAATCAATCGACAACGTAAGTAAACACGCAAGTTTACACTTTTCAGCCCGAATCTCAAGCGAGTAGGGAGATACGAAACTCACCTCGACCGGCTAAGAAAAGCTAAGTTTGATATAGAGTCAAGTTATTGCCGTACAATGTTCACTTCACGTCCAACACCTAAATATCGAACATATACATTCACATCAACATTCATAAACACGTATACATGACTTATCAATTTCACAGCAAAACCCTAATTAGTTTCCAAAGTGGTTCTCGATGTTAAGTGACTTCTAAGACTCTTAATCATTGTTAAATAAGTTAAGAAGTGATTTAGAACGATGCTCGAGGCGTTAATAGGGTTCTGGAAGTCAAACTAGGTCAAACAGGAAATTCAGCAACAAAGGGGGCGTAACCTACGCCCTAAACTGGCGTAGGTTACGGTGGTTCAAAACCACCAGGCGTAAGCTACGGTCAAAAGGGGCGTAAGGTACGGTGGTCAGAAAACAACTGGCGTAAGTTACGGTCAAACTGGGCGTAACCTACGGTCCTCTAGAAATGAAGGTTTTGGCGTCTGGAGTGGCGTAAACAGTGGGTTTTTGGGCGTAAGGTGGAGCATTCGGCGTAAGCTACGCCCCAAAGGGCCGTAACCTACGCCCAGTCAAAACATAACTAGCGTAACCTACGCCCCATAGGGCCGTAGGTTACGCCCCTTACTAGGCAGCAACACGACCAGCAGCAGTTTGTGCAGAAAAACAAGAACCAAAACCTATTTCCACTTGAACCAAAACCCTAAATCGCATTGTAAGGCTAAAGGACTCATTTTGATGATACATTTGACCTTCTAACACTTAAATACACTTGCCCAAACCCGTATCTCCATCCATAACATCATCAAATTCTCCAAATCGATCAAAACCTAGCCAAACCCTAATTCGACCCAAAACTCATTTTAAGGCGATTTAGAACTTGTAAATGTACGAGATGACTAGAAACGAGTAAGGTAACATAAATAGAAGTAAATGGGATGAATTAGACTTACCAAAACTTCCTTCTTGAGCTCAAACCCGAAATTAGGTCAAAATGGGTAAAATGCAAGAACTTCAACCTTTGATTCTTTGATATGACGATAATGAGGTATAGAAGACTATGATTCTAGTGTTATACCAGTTCCAAAACACCAATCGATGATAGATAGAAGTAGAAATGAAATGGGTTCTTGTCTTGCCCTTTTTACTTGAGAGAAAAGAGAGAAAAGAGGTAGAAGAGATAATGAAAGGCAAGGGAAGAGATAAGGGGGGGAGAAATGGGTCAAAGGGGCTGATGGGTCGTGGGTGACCCACGGGCCGACCCGTTTCTCTTCTCAAGCCAAAACACAATCATTAGACATTTAAACACCGATCGAAACATATTATCGACCCGAATATAACACATTGTCATTTAATTCACAAAACGACTCAAATAATTCATTAACTTAAATTGTTAGTCATATTACCCGAAAAGTCAACGGGTCAAAACTCACGGATGTTACATTATTCCCCCGTTGAAAGAATTTCGTCCCGAAATTCAACAAAACACTAATAGTTAGACAAATGTGGGTACTTAGGTTTCAACTCTAACGGTCTTCAACACACATCGAACCACTTCCTTCGTAGCATGCAAGCTAGTTGCTATCTTCTTAGTTTGAGAAGTTGTTCTTGTCATTCCAATTACTATTTTAGGCCCGCTGCATTGGATTTCTTCGATTCTTGGCTCATCCAGCGGAGAGTAACACCTTTACTACTTAATGCTTTGGTTAGTGACATTCGAATACTCGCGTAACAACTTTCATTGCACAAGATTTCCGCCATGGTCATAAGCACATTTTCTTCACATGTGATCAAGTCTCAAGTCGGTTTGAGTACCCGTTGTTCATTGGATGGCTCCCTGAATTGGAGTTAAGCGACTTTCTTTATCTGAAATGATAGAAATCGAATCTCTGTGCACCTACACCATTTCTTCTACATACTAATGTGCCAAGTTGTCAGACTTTACCGGTTTCGTCGTATCGTGACCACTTCTTGTCGTCGGCGACTTCATGGTGAAATCCATTATAATTTGTTTTCCTTCGAATCTCTCTCCCGGTCTTTCACTACGAGCTTATTCGCATCTCAGAAGTCTATAAGGGTTTTGACTACGCGAGCGATGTTAGGAAGTTAAGCATATACGAAATTTAAGTTATCGTGATGGGACAAGCCCGGTAAGTCACCCGGAAAAGCGTTCGGGAGATTCAAGATTAATAGAGACGACGCTAGTTTTTAGATTCTTGAGACGGTAGTTCTAAGGACCTTTGAGTTGGAAGATGTACATGGGACATTAAGAACCCTACCGTTATGTATTTTTACACTAGAAACCCTACTACACAACTAAGATCCGTATTAACCGTTGGTATTCAGATTGCACTTATTTTATCGTCAAGAACCTTAATATCATAGAGCACCAAGTACGTGAAGAGTTTAGTCGTTTTCTAGAGTCAAGATAGATACACGAGGTATTTAACCAAATTTAGTTATGGAGTCGCTAAACATCCAAAATTTTAAACATATAATTCTAAAACACACGAACGAACGTAATTCAAAGGAGTAACGTTTGGATAAACGAGATCATAGTCTGTTCCAATATCGAGTAGTGCCATAATATAACGACCGTTAAGAGGAATGTACCTTAACCGACGTTTGGATCATTTTGGCCCCCATTGCCATTTCCCGCAAAAGCTCGGCCTCGAGGTTGAACTTGTTGACCTTGTTGGCCCCGGTTTTGGTTCGGCCCGGTAATTTGGAGCTGATTCGGATGGACCGCCACTTCAACTTGTTGTCCCACCCATTGCGGACAATTGTTACGGTAGTGAGTACGACTACCACATCCAAAACACTCGCCTCTTTGTTGATTACCTTGGGGAGGGACGGCCCGAAGAGGTGCTACATTCAATGGTGCCGCTTTCGGTGCTCTACAATCTTTGGCCTCGTGCCCGGGTCGATTACAATTAAAGCAAGTCCCACATTGGATAGCGGGGGAGTGATGACGATTACACCTTGCAAAAGGGGTGAGGTCCTAAGTAAGTTTTCCTCGTTGGCTCCACCGCCGCCATTACTCTACCCCTAATAGCGTCTTTGGGATCAAACCTTCCCATTTTCTTCATCCCACTTGATTCTCCCATTTCCTTTCTCTTGTTTGTTGAGGAGTTACTCAGAACACCACTCCTCAACAAGTCTTCAGTCACACTACCGGCTCGGTTGACAGCATCGGCCAAAGAAGTAGGCATGTTAGAATTCACATAAGATCGGACTTGAGGATTCAAGCCCAATACAAACTTCTCGATAGCCCGAGACTCGGAATCCACCAAGTGAGGAATGAGGGTAGATAACTCTTGAAATCGTCTAACATAACCCTTGTAATCAGCTCCGTCCATGTTGAGATTAACAAACTCAATGGTCAAGTTTTGTAGTTCGTAGGGAGGACAAAACTTTGCCTTCACCTTGTTCTTGAAATCGATCCATTCCAAGTTATAAGTTCGCCCCAAAGTTATCTCTTGGTTCCACCAACTCAAGGCGTCATTTTTAAACATGCCAGAGCATAAGAAATCCGGTCGTCATATGTGCAATGACTTCTTTCAATCACTGCCTCGATCTTCTCAAACCACCTTATACACTCTGTGGGACCGCCTCTTCCATTAAACTCCGGCGCCCCACAGCTTTTGAAGTCTTTAAATATACACCCTTGTCGGTATCCTCCATGTTGATTATACATGGGTATACGGTTATCAACTCTCACTGGTTCCTCTTCTTCGTTTTCTGCGTCCTGAGGTTGAGCATTTTCATTATTTACATTTTTTGGGGCTTCATTGTTTTGAGCCACATTGTTCTGCCCAAGACTTGCCGTGACTTGAGCAATAATGGTTGGCATGATATTGGCGATCGTTTGAGCGATCACCTCAGCCATGTTTGGCTCAGGAACTTCACCACGACCCCTTCCTTGGCCTCTACCACGACCTCTACCACGGCCCCTACCACGGCCCCTACCTCTACCCCCTTGTACCTCCGGTTGAGCTTCCGGTTGAGGTTCTTCCGGTTCAGCCCTATAGTTCGTTCCGGCTCTCCTTGGTCTCACCATTTCTATAAAGCAAGTGACACGTTGACCCGAGAGTTAGTCTCAAATGCTCACATGTTAGTCACACAAGTAGTCAATGCTCTCATACCGATACCACATACTCATTTCATATCAATTTCATTACAATCGTTCATTATTAACTCAAATAGTCATGCTCAATACATCATAAAATCAAACAATTAACACGAATGGGTTAAGTATAATCTGAATTCGATATGCTCTCTAGTTATTGATCGGGTATGTATACAGGGTGTACCAACGGCTAACCCTCCACCCAATCAACTTCCATTAAGCATATCGGTTCCTTATTATACACTAAGCCAAGAAACTAACACGAATGATTCAAAGTATAATCCGAATTCGATATGCTTTCTAGTTATTGATCGGGTATGTATACAGGGTGTACCAATGGCTAACCCTCCACCCAATCAACTTCCATTAAGCATATCGGTTCCTTATTATACTCTAAGCCATGCATGCGCAATCCATGATGTCATTAACTTGCTATAATGTTGGGTAACCATAAAAGAGTTGATCGGGTTCTTTTAGGGTTGCCACAATATTATACTAAGTTAATGGCATCACTTCATTTTGCCCTAATCATCAAATTAGCTCCAACCAATAACAACAACAAATCATAATAACCACATTCATCACATTGAATTCAAGCTATCACACAAGTGGTCTTAACTACGAACTCACACGGGGATTCACATAATTCACATTGCACACGAATTTCCTAACCATGCATGCTATATGAAGAGTTTTAACTTAAGCCGTAGTCTAGGTCAAACCGCCTAATTCTCTACGACCACGCATGGGCCACCATTCTGTAACACCCCAAGCCAAGGCTCGAAATATTACGGAAATCATATAGCACAAGGTGGAATTAATGTAGAACAAGAACTATATGCAATTAAAGGATTCAGTGAATCCATACAATACGAATAACAAGTATCAAATACATAAGGAACAAGTAACCATCAAAGTTTACAAAAGAACATCAAAAGATGGCTAACAGTCCTAAGTACAATGCAAAAGAAGGCAAATGGATCCTTGATCCATATAAGTCCAAGTCCGGGTTCAAACAGCAAGCAAACAATCAACTCCACGCCCTGGAATAACCTAATAACCTGAAAAGCGTACTAAGCATAGTCAACACAAGGTTGGTGAGTTCGTAGTAATGGTCCATAAGGAACCACCGTCAATAATCACAATATACGAGTAGAGGCTAGACATGACTTACAGCGAGCCTCTAAGTAACACAATATCGTCCAACAACGAGATTACACCATTATTTGTAAATATGTAATAAGTATGCACAAATGATGTAAATATCAATGTAAGTGCAGAATGCATAAAAGGTATGTCCAACAATTAGGCATCAGATAACGCATCCTAAGAGTACCATGACAACAACAAAACCCCTACCAACACAATATTCTCAAGTCTAACAACTTGGTAGTACGTCGTACATTGCGCGATCTCAAGTGTATGACACTTGGAAGTACGTGGAACCATTCATCAAGTAAGTATACTTGGAAGTACATCAACCAATCAGTAAGTACAAAAGCATGTCCTCAAGTGTAAAACACTTGGGAGTACATCAACCAAATCACCAGTCTATCGTACAACAAATCATCTAAAACTACAATGCACATACATTTCATACGCCTTTACATTTAAGGAATCATAGATGCTTATATATAGGGTCACCCGCAGCCTTCCCACCACATCTACAACTCATTAAAGGTATCATCGTCTTCCATGTATGTACAACTATCCTAGTCACAATATCAAATCATTACAAGATCATAAGGGTAAAGTAAATGCGTATAATAAATGAGTACGCGAAATATTAACATCAAATCATGTATCATACGTATGTAAGACCCCAACGTATATCAAATACGTGTCAATAACGTCATCAATGCAACAATAAAAGTATGCTTGAGTGTGTACCGTACAAGTCAAGTATAACAAGGCGTATATGTCCGTTCCAAGCACATTCCCAACATCCATCAATTCCTCTAAACAATGCGTACATACACTTCGGAGGATTCTACTTTCATCAAGTTCTAGATGCTTATGTATAGGGTCACCCGCAGCCTTCCCACCACATCTAAAACCCTTTGAAAGCATAACCGACTTCCATGTATGTACGTCTATCCTAATATTAACGAAATACTTAACAAAACATAAATCAAGTCATTCAAACGTGATAACTGTCTCATCAATCCAACATTTAAACCAAATCAATCAATCAATCGACAACGTAAGTAAACACGCAAGTTTACACTTTTCAGCCCGAATCTCAAACGAGTAGGGAGATACGAAACTCACCTCGATCGGCTAAGAAAAGCTAAGTTTGATATAGAGTCAAGTTATTGCCGTACAATGTTCACTTCACGTCCAACACCTAAATATCAAACATATACATTCACATCAACATTCATAAACACGTATACATGACTTATCAATTTCACGGCAAAACCCTAATTAGTTTCCAAAGTGGTTCTCGATGTTAAGTGACTTCTAAGACTCTTAATCATTGTTAAATAAGTTAAGAAGTGATTTAGAATGATGCTCGAGGCGTTAATAGGGTTCTGGAAGTCAACTAGGTCAAACAGGAAATTCAGCAACAAAGGGGGCGTAACCTACGCCCTAAACTGGCGTAGGTTACGGTGGTTCAAAACCACCAGGCGTAAGCTACGGTCAAAAGGGGCGTAAGGTACGGTGGTCAGAAAACAACTGGCGTAAGTTACGGTCAAACTGGGCGTAACCTACGGTCCTCTAGGAATGAAGGTTTTGGCGTCTGGAGTGGCGTAAACAGTGGGTTTTTGGGCGTAAGGTGGAGCATTCGGCGTAAGCTACGCCCCAAAGGGCCGTAACCTACGCCCCATAGGGCCGTAGGTTACGCCCCTTACTGGGCAGCAACACGACCAGCAGCAGTTTGTGCAGAAAAACAAGAACCAAAACCTATTTCCACTTGAACCAAAACCCTAAATCGCATTGTAAGGCTAAAGGACTCATTTTGATGATACATTTGACCTTCTAACACTTAAATACACTTGCCCAAACCCGTATCTCCATCCATAACATCATCAAATTCTCCAAATCGATCAAAACCTAGCCAAACCCTAATTCGACCCAAAACTCATTTTAAGGCGATTTAGAACTTGTAAATGTACGAGATGACTAGAAACGAGTAAGCTAACATAAATAGAAGTAAATGAGATGAATTAGACTTACCAAAACTTCCTTCTTGAGCTCAAACCCGAAATTAGGTCAAAATGGGTAAAATGCAAGAACTTCAACCTTTGATTCTTTGATATGACGATAATGAGGTATAGAAGACTATGATTCTAGTGTTATACCAATTCCAAAACACCAATCGATGATAGATAGAAGTAGAAATGAAATGGGTTCTTGTCTTGCCCTTTTTACTTGAGAGAAAAGAGGTAGAAGAGAGAATGAAAGGCAAGGGAAGAGATAAGGGGGGGAGAAATGGGTCAAAGGGGCTGATGGGTCGTGGGTGACCCACGGGCCGACCCGTTTCTCTTCTCAAGCCAAAACACAATCATTAGACATTTAAACACCGATCGAAACATATTATCGACCCGAATATAACACATTGTCATTTAATTCACAAAACGACTCAAATAATTCATTAACTTAAATTGTTAGTCATATTACCCGAAAAGTCAACGGGTCAAAACTCACGGATGTTACATTTTAGTTATTCGCTAAGTCACATCGTTACCAAATTCTCTTGCTTTCGTCGATATCGTCTTGCAAATAGTTTTATGGCACCTTAAATTCTTCCTTTTTAATGTGAAAGTACTACCATCTATGACATATTGCCGACTACACTCCTTTTTAACATTGCACATATAACCTTTTCCATTTCTCTTCTCTTTCTACGCATTGCTCGCGATGGGATTTACAAAATCCTTATACTCACAAATAATCATATCACCACCATCTTGGAAAGACTAACACTTCAAGCCCTTTTTAGTATGGATCCCTTCTCAAGGACTTCAATCCTTCTTAGGTCCCTTCAGACTCCTACGAAACTACCAATGACCTTGCTTTTTAAAGCCTCATACCTATTTTTTTATTTTTTATTTTTTTGTTTTCTAAGCTAAGCTTCTTTTCAAGTACCCTAGCCTATTGTTCTTAGGAATTGTAATGTAACAAAATTTAGGTGAAACTTCACACCTCGTCCTTTTCTCAACCATTTAGTTTCCTCCATTTTTCTTTCGTGTTCTTCTGGATCACCATACTCCTTACCATTTCGCCACTCGGTCCATCTCTTACTAGAGTAATTGTCCTCTTGGATGACACACGCGCAGTCGCTAGTCCTTGAAGTTAATTCCACTATTCTTTTTCACATCATGTTGATACGGGTCCTTTGATCCTAACTCATCACAAATGCGAATTATCCTTATCACCCTTCCGTTCAAATATTCCATAACTAGCTCCTCCCGGAGTTTGTAGTTTCTTGAAAAGTAGTTCAACGACCAACTTCCTTGATCGTTGTGGTAGCATGGGTTTTGACTTCTAGCGTCGTATTCCTTATTCGCTTTCACTGTTAACTTTAGCGATTCCATGTTGTTTTCTCCTTCACTCTTCTTGGGCGCACTACTCCTTGGGTCGATGGTCCTTGACGATTAACCATGTGCTGCAAATTGTTTTTCACTCAGATTCATCTTGTTTTAGCTTACCTCCCTACGACCGTTGACCTTGAGGGGACACTTTTCACGACTCCCCGTGCTTCTAAACTCGGGTGTTGATCGTACATTGCTTTCTCTTGGCTCAGTTGATATGTTCTACTAATAGCTTGTCTTTCGATAGAGGTTTTCCAATTGATATTCAAAGAATAACGTGTGGAGTGCCGTAAAGATGAACGCTACCGGAACTACATCGGGTAAATGGTGTCAATGCCTTCACTTCATTTGTTTGGGTCGAATGACGTTTCTTCACTTCATATTCTACTCCAAATCATCTTCAATGATGCTAGTGAATAACTCTTCTTGGAAGATAAAGTATAATCTTGCACTTCATACTCCTTGTTCGTGTAACACCCGTTTCGTAAAAATATGGATTTCCAAAAATTTCGCCTAACGGCGTTAATCATGCGGAAACGATTTAGGAAAATACTCAACTAAGGAAAACAGTTGAGAAAACATTGGTGGTGTTACTAATAGCATCAAATCTGTAATAAAAGAAATCCATAAGATTGCCCAACATAAAGCAATCGTAACATAGTCATTACATAAGTTCCATAAAGGAAATCAATAACATAAGGTCTATGCGAAGCTATTGGGTAAACTAAAGCCAGCTTGATCATCTACCCATCTCTCGCCAAAGCTTCACACGTCATCTCACTGCCTAACCTGAGGGGTGTCAACACATTAAAAGAAACAAGTGTTAGCTATAAAGCTAAGTAAGATAACACCAGGTTTAAGCAAAACATTTCATCCATTTAAATCGTCACTTTAAAGCATTACGTCATTTTAATTAGGCATTCATACCACGTATAAACATATCCACATCACATATAAGCATAGAGTTCATGACCCTAAGTGTGCCTAATCAATTTCGTCATTTCATCTCATTAAGTTGTGACGAGGTCACCGTTAAGTTGTAACCGAAGTTACCATTAAGGAAAGACAATGTCGATCCATGAGTAGCACGTTATGTTCATGACATTAGGTGGGTCATCAGGCCACCCGAAACTACTCGCCACATATGACTTGTTGCAAGGAACCACCCGAGCAACCATTTTAACATACCTATAACCACCGTCAGGCATGACGTACCTATTACCACCGTCAGGCACCATCTATACGTACCTATTACCACCGTAAGGCACGATGTACCTATTACCACCGTAAGGCACAGGTTATGCATAACACTTAACATCTAATTAGCTTGAGCATTTATCGTATTTAGTTTAGATTTCCACCTTTAACCTAAACTAATCCATACTATCATCCTTTCACGTTAGGGCCCTTAAAACGTGCACGTGTCATGGCAACCTAAAAAGGTCTAGTGTTCTAGATGAACAAGCCACATATACATGCACATAACACATTACAACATATCATTAACCACCGTTCATCATAACATTTCATATCGTAACCACATGTACGGGGAAGCATTTTAGGCATAAACATCGTCATCATTAGTCCCCGAGTACCTCCCATATCAACCCAACCACCTATGAGTTATACATTACTGTTATGGAGGTTATAGTTTACGAACCATTTTCGTTGCACCCTCAGCGTGACAAAAGTAGTGTATCTTACCTCGTAGTAGTGTACGCGCGTAATGAAAGGCTAAAAGTGCTTAACAATAATCCCCGACACCTAAGATACATTAATATACAAAATATAAGTCATTTGAAACATTATTTGGACTCTCGCATGACCATAAGACTGACCAAGTAAAAGTCCAGCATTAAACCTTACGAATTTAGCCCAAAACGAATTTAGAAAACGAATTTGAACATCAAACGAACTTAGCCTTCGTTTTTAGCTTCAAACGAAGATGATCTTCGTTTTGTCAAACGAAGATAGTTTCCAGAAAACGAATTTAGCTCAAACGAATTTAACTCAAACGAACTTAAGCCCAACTTCGTCCAGAATTCAAAAAACGGCTATGTTCTTCATTTTTCCAGAAATCGATCGACTATGGCTTCTTCCAAAACACGTTTTTGACATATTTAAACATCTTTCGATCATCAAGATCATTTAAACACCCTTAATCATAACATATCATTAACCACCGTTCATCATAACATATCATTAACCACCGTTCATCATAACATATCATTAACCACCGTTCATCATAACATATCATTAACCACCGTTCATCATAACATATCATTAACCACCGTTCATCATAACATATCATTAACCACCGTTCATCATAACATATCATTAACCACCGTTCATCATAACATATCATTAACCACGTTCATCAAACATATCATTAACCACCGTTCATCATAACATATCATTAACCACCGTTCATATAACATATCATTAACCACCGTTCATCATAACATATCATTAACCACCGTTCATCATAACATATCATTAACCACCGTTCATCATAACATATCATTAACCACGTTACAAACATATCATTAACCACCGTTCATCATAACATATCATTCACCGTCAATAACATATCATTAACCACCGTTCATCATAACATATCATTAACCACCGTTCATCATAACATATCATTAACCACCGTTCATCATAACATATCATTAACCACCGTTCATCATAACATATCATTAACCACCGTTCATCATAACATATCATTAACCACCGTTCATCATAACATATCATTAACCACCGTTCATCATAACATATCATTAACCACCGTTCATCATAACATATCATTAACCGTATAACATATCATTAACCACCGTTCATCATAACATATCATTAACACCGTTCATAAACATATCATTAACCACCGTTCATCATAACATATCATTACCGTTCATAAACATATCATTAACCACCGTTCATCATAACATATCATTAACCACGTTATCAAACATATCATTAACCACCGTTCATCATAACATATCATTAACCACCGTTCATCATAACATATCATTAACCACCGTTCATCATAACATATCATTAACCACCGTTCATCATAACATATCATTAACCACCGTCATCATAACATATCATTAACCACGTTCATCAAACATATCATTAACCACCGTTCATCATAACATATCATTTCGTAAACATATCATTAACCACCGTTCATCATAACATATCATTTCGTAAACATATCATTAACCACCGTTCATCATAACATATCATTAACCACCGTTCATCATAACATATCATTAACCCGTAAACATATCATTAACCACCGTTCATCATAACATATCATTAACCACCGTTCATCATAACATATCATTAACCACCGTTCATCATAACATATCATTAACCACCGTTCATAAACATATCATTAACCACCGTTCATCATAACATATCATTAACCACCGTTCATCATAACATATCATTACACGTTCATAAACATATAAACGCACATTTTATCACATATCAAATCACGGACTTAGAATTTGACCTAACGACGTTAGTCAACATGAACGATTAAGTTTTGGGATGTTACAATTACCTCCCCCTTAAGAGGATTCCGTCCCCGGAATCACTTCAGCATCAAAAAGGTGGGGATAGGTCTCCCGCATTACGGACTCGGTCTCCCAAGTCATACTTTCGCCGTGATTGTGTTTCCACTTTACGAGAACTAGATCAATAGTCTTTCGTCGTAACTTCTTTTGTTTCCTTCCCATTATAGCAACAGGTTCATCGACAATCTGCTTGTTGGGATTAATACTTACGTCCTCGAGTGGAATGACATCCGTTTCATTCGCATAGCACTTACGTAGGTAACACACATGAAATGTGTTGTGAATTGCGTGTAGTTCTGGAGGTAATTCCAGTTGAAATGCCTGTTCATTAACCTTCTTGATAATCTTGAAAGGTCCAATGAATCTGGGACTTAACTTTCCACGTTTTCCAAACCGTAATACACCTTTCCAAGGCGACACCTTGAGTAAAACCATTTCGCCTTCTTTAAAATCGAACGGCCTCCTTTTCTTATCAGCATATGACTTTTGCCTTTCACGAGCAACACGTAAGGCTTTCTTTGCTACGTTAACTTTATCGGCCGTAAGTTGTACTAATTCGGGTCCAGCAAGTTGCTTTTCCCCGGGCTCCAACCAACAACTAGGAGTCCGACACTTTCTACCATATAACATCTCAAAAGGTGGCATTCCAATGCTCGCATGATAACTATTGTTATACGCAAACTCAATAAGAGGTAGGTGTTTATCCCACGAACCACCATAATCCATTACACAAGCTCTGAGCATATCTTCGAGCGTTTGAATAGTCCTTTCACTTTGCCCATCCGTCTGCGGGTGATAGGCTGTGCTCAGACGAACTTGAGTACCAACTTCCCGTTGAAAACTCTTCCAAAAGTTGGAAATGAATCGAGCATCACGATCGGACACAATCGATATCGGAACACCATGTTTAGTAACCACTTCATCAATATACAACGTAGCGAAGTTCTCCATAGAAGCAGTCTCACGAACTGGGAGAAAGTGAGCACTCTTCGTTAATCGATCGACAATAACCCATATCATATCGTGACCACGAGGCGTCCTCGAAAGTTTGGTCACAAAATCCATCGTAATGTGATCCCATTTCCACTCAGGGATCTCAAGTTGCTGAAATTTCCCGTAAGGCTTTTGATGTTCAGCTTTCACTTTAGCACACGTCAAACATTTCTGCACATACATCATCACATCGTTCTTAATACTGGGCCACCAATAAATCGGCTTCAAATCCGCATGCATCTTTGTGGCACCAGGGTGTACAGAATACTTAGTTTTGTGAGCTTCGTCCATCACTAACTCACGATTGCCTCCATATAGAGGAACCCATATTCTACCTTTGTAAGTTCGAAGACCGCGACTATTTTCTTCCATTTCAAGTCTATTTTTCTTCTTTTTCCCAATAGACTCCGCTTTCACATTATCATCCTTTAACGCTTCGATTTGAGCTAATCGAATAGGTTCCAGTAAATTCGACTCAATCTTTGTAATCATCGCACATAATTTACTCTTCGCATATCCTTTGCGGCTTAAGGCATCAGCAACCACATTAGCTTTGCCTGGGTGATATTTAATCTCACATCATAATCCTTTAATAACTCCATCCACCGTCGTTGTCTAACATTCATGTCCTTCTGAGTAAACACGTATTGTAAGCTCTTATGATCCGTATAAAGGGTACACTTTGTACCATACAGATAATGTCGCCACAACTTCAGAGCAAAAACAACCGCAGCCAGCTCAAGGTCATGAGTAGGATAGTTCCGCTCATGAGGCTTCAGCTGTCGAGAGGCGTAAGCGATAACTTTGTCTCGTTGCATTAGTACACACCCTAACCCCGTGATGGATGCGTCACTATAAACCACTAAATCATCTGTTCCTTCGGGTAAGGCTAAGACTGGAGCTTCACACAACTTCTTTTTCAATGATGTGAAGGCTTTCTCTTGAGCATCGGTCCACACAAACTTCACACCTTTCTTCGTTAGTTCAGTCATTGGCTTGGCAATGCGTGAGAAATCCTGAATAAAACGTCGATAATAACCAGCCAAACCGAGAAAACTCTTTATTTCTGTAGGAGACTTAGGCTGCTCCCATTTTGACACCGCTTCTATCTTTGCAGGATCCACTTTTATACCATCAGAGGAGACGACATGGCCGAGGAAATGAACTTCCTTTAGCCAGAACTCGCATTTGGAGAATTTAGCATATAGCTTTTTCTCTCTGAGGACTTGTAAGACAGCCCTCAAATGCTCTCTATGTTCCTCTTCCGACTTTGAATACACAAGAATGTCGTTGATGAAAACGATAACGAAATGATCCAAAAACGGTCGACAAACACGGTTCATCAAATCCATAAACTTCGCTGGAGCATTTGTCAAACCGAATGGCATGACAAGGAACTCATAGTGACCATAACGAGTTCGGAACGCTGTTTTGGCTACACTTTCTTCTTCAACCTTCAATTGATGATAACCAGACCGTAAATCAATCTTCGAGAAATAGGAAGCACCTTGAAGTTGATCGAACAAATCATCAATACGAGGGAGTGGATATTTATTCTTCACCGTTCTTTTATTCAGCTCGCGATAATCGATACACATGCGCATGGATCCGTCTTTCTTCTTTACGAAAAGGATAGGAGCACCCCATGGAGAGGAACTCGGACGAATGAAACCTTTATCTAAAAGTTCCTAAATTTGAGTCATCAGCTCCTTCATCTCTGTCGGAGCTAATCGATACGGAGCTTTGGCTACAGGAGTAGCACCAGGAATAAGGTCGATAGAAAATTCAACCTCACGATCCGGAGGAAGACCTGGAAGATCTTCAGGGAAAACATCAGGAAACTCGGAAACAACTTCGACATCAGAGACTGTAGGCTTCGCGATACGAGAATCGATGACATAAGCTAGAAAATGTGACTTAGTTTGCCGTATACAACGAAGTGCTTTCATCATCGAGATCACCTTAACATTCCCGGCTTCTTGTCACCATAAACACAGACACCTTTACCGTCGGGAGTAGCGATACGGACTATCTTTTTCGAACATAGAACGACAGCATCATTCTTAGACATCCAATCCATACCGAGAACAACATCGAAACTAGGAATGGTAGCGGGTAACAGGTTAGCAGTAAACAAACGACCCTCTATTTCTAAAGGACAATCAGAGTAACCTTCCCGAATAATAGACGTTGCACCATTAGCCACTTCTACTTCTATAGGGCACCGTAAAGAACTAGTAGTCATGTTTAACTTAGGAGCAAACAGAGTAGACACAAAAGATTTGTTCGCGCCAGAATCAAATAACACATTAGCAGGTTTGGAGTTAACAATAAGGGTAGCAGTAACTACCTGATCATCGTCTTTTGCCTCCTCAGCCGTCATCTGAAAAGCACGAGCTTTGGCTTTGGAAGCTTCTGCCTTCTTTCCCTCATCTTCTTCATCTGCGGGCAGTCTGCAATACGGTGCTTGGTGTCTCCACATTTATAACATCTTGCCTTGTCAGTGCATTGATCAATGGTATGGCCCTGAGTTCCACACCTATTGCACCTGCGGGTCTTTGTAGAACACTGACCAGAATGGATAGTTTTGCAGCCAGGGCACCATTTTCCATCCTTGTCTGCCCTTCCCTTGTCAGAGGACGAAGATCCCTTGAATTTCTTACCAAAACGATTTGACCCACCAAACCTCCGCTTATTGCCAGACTTCTTCTCATCCTCTTTCTTTTCAACTTTCTTATCCGCAGCAAAATCATCATCAAGCTTTTTGGATTCTTTGATTGCTTCAGTTAGGGTCTTATGCTGCCTACAAATACCTCGATAACTTGGAGGTAACCATCGACATAGCAGGCGACTTGATCTGCATCAGTTCTGAATAGATGACCCATAAATTTCATCTTTTCCATAAAGGAACGAGCATAATCATTGACTTTACCAATTTCAGCCGTCAAAGCACGAAACTCCTTTTCCATCTTGCGCTGTTCATGAGTCCCGATATACTCCTCAATAAACTTCTGCTTGAAGGTAGCCCATGTGATAGCAGATACCATATCTGGAGTCATCGAAATAGTAATGCTCTTCCACCAATCTCGAGCACCTTCTTTCAACATTCTACTCGCACACAACACCTTTTTATCCTCTGGACAGTCACAAGCTTCAAAGACCATCTCAGTATCATCAAGCCATTCCATACAGCCTACTGCGTTAAGTGTTCCATTGAATTTCTGAGCTCCACACTTCTGGAAACTTTCGAACTTAAATCGAGGAGCTTGAACTACATTAGGAGGAGCCACATCAACATTAACAGGGGGAACGACAACATTATCCACTGGTGGCTCAATGTGGTGAGATGGCACTGAGAAATTGCCATCAGTTCCTTCAGCATTTTCGGCAAGAGCGTTGTTCAGTTGCTCCTGAGTCTGTGCTAACTGGGCCTGAAGAGTCAGCACAAGATTGTACAATTCAGCTGCATTTGGGATTTGCTCCACCACTGCTTCGTTAACTATGGGTTGATTACCAAGAGGTGGAGGCATAGGGCCTAGCGAGCCTTGCCGATTAACCTGCTGAGGATTCACTCGATTTCTATTCACGTTAGCTGCAGTAGCAGTAGCAGCATTAGTAGCAACTGCACCTGGATGGACAGGTGGAGTAACGCTGGCAGTTGCTCCGTCACGTTGGATGTTGCGGTTGCGAGTGTTAACCATTTTCCTTCAATAAAATGGTGGAGTCGATAAGCGCGAAATAAAACAAAAGTTCGTTGGGATAAGGCTAAATCACATCATCGTAACATAAACATCTCGTAAGCCTTATCACACTCGCACTCATCCCAACCCATCCTACATCACATGTCATCACTAGCTAAGGCATCCTACGAGCACCTAGCATACACATCTTAAGTTTAAGTCCAAATCCTATGGTCAATAGGCCTTGGTTCGCTTAAACTACTTCTCTGATACCAACTTGTAACACCCGTTTCGTAAAAATATGGATTTCCAAAAATTTCGCCTAACGGCGTTAAATCATGCGGAAACGATTTAGGAAAATACTCAACTAAGGAAAACAGTTGAGAAAACATTGGTGGTGTTACTAATAGCATCAAATCTGTAATAAAAGAAATCCATAAGATTGCCCAACATAAAGCAATCGTAACATAGTCATTACATAAGTTCCATAAAGGAAATCAATAACATAAGGTCTATGCGAAGCTATTGGGTAAACTAAAGCCAGCTTGATCATCTACCCATCTCTCGCCAAAGCTTCACACGTCATCTCACTGCCTAACCTGAGGGGTGTCAACACATTAAAAGAAACAAGTGTTAGCTATAAAGCTAAGTAAGATAACACCAGGTTTAAGCAAAACATTTCATCCATTTAAATCGTCACTTTAAAGCATTACGTCATTTTAATTAGGCATTCATACCACCGTATAAACGTATCCACATCACATATAAGCATAGAGTTCATGACCCTAAGTGTGCCTAATCAATTTCGTCATTTCATCTCATTAAGTTGTGACGAGGTCACCGTTAAGTTGTAACCGAAGTTACCATTAAGGAAAGACAATGTCGATCCATGAGTAGCACGTTATGTTCATGACATTAGGTGGGTCATCAGGCCACCCGAAACTACTCGCCACATATGACTTGTTGCAAGGAACCACCCGAGCAACCATTTTAACACACCTATAACCACCGTCAGGCATGACGTACCTATTACCACCGTCAGGCACCATCTATACGTACCTATTACCACCGTAAGGCACTGTGTACCTATTACCACCGTAAGGCACAGGTTATGCATAACACTTAACATCTAATTAGCTCGAGCATTTATCGTATTTAGTTTAGATTTCCACCTTTAACCTAAACTAATCCATACTATCATCCTTTCACGTTAGGGCCCTTAAAACGTGCACGTGTCATGGCAACCTAAAAGGTCTAGTGTTCTAGATGAACAAGCCACATATACATGCACATAACAACATTACAACATATCATTAACCACCGTTCATCATAACATTTCATATCGTAAACATATCATTAACCACCGTTCATCATAACATTTCATATCGTAAACATATCATTAACCACCGTTCATCATAACATTTCATATCGTAAACATATCATTAACCACCGTTCATCATAACATTTCATATCGTAACCACATGTACGGGGAAGCATTTTAGGCATAAACATCGTCATCATTATTCCCCGAGTACCTCCCATATCAACCCAACCACCTATGAGTTATACATTACTGTTATGGAGGTTATAGTTTACGAACCATTTTCGTTGCACCCTCAGCGTGACAAAAGTAGTGTATCTTACCTCGTAGTAGTGTACGCGCGTAATGAAAGGCTAAAAGTGCTTAACAATAATCCCCGACACCTAAGATACATTAATATACAAAATATAAGTCATTTGAAACATTATTTGGACTCTCGCATGACCATAAGACTGACCAAGTAAAAGTCCAGCATTAAACCTTACGAATTTAGCCCAAAACGAATTTAGAAAACGAATTTGAACATCAAACGAACTTAGCCTTCGTTTTTTAGCTTCAAACGAAGATGATCTTCGTTTTGTCAAACGAAGATAGTTTCCAGAAAACGAATTTAGGCTATACGAAGATGGCTCAAACGAACTTAAGCCCAACTTCGTCCAGAATTCAAAAAACGGCTATGTTCTTCATTTTTCCAGAAATCGATCGACTATGGCTTCTTCCAAAACACGTTTTTGACATATTTAAACATCTTTCGATCATCAAGATCGTTTATACACCCGTTAAACACCATTACGAACATCAATTAACCAAAACATCTTTTAAACTCTAATTAATTGCAAAACCCTTTTAAAATCAGTTTTGAATCAATATTAAAACATCTTTTAGAACTGAAAATACATATAACAACCCATTGATTACCTGATTGCTTTGATAGCCAATTGAAAGTAACCCAAAATACACAATCAATTCAACCAAAACTTGAACAATTGCTTTTAGAAATCGATTAAGGGATTGGAGAGGCTGTGAATGTTCTAATTAAGTTTAGAGGCTGCCAAATTAACCTAGATTAGGCTAATCCCTTTCTTAACCCGTTTTTAACTTTTCACCATTGGCAAAACTAGTCCCTGGACTTCATATCGACTTTATTTCGCTTAAAAACACTTATTGGGGATACATATAACACACTAAAGCACTTTCGCACACTACAAAGGCCTTTTACACATCATTTAATCTACTTTATTGTCACTCATTAAAGATAATTAAATCTCACATATAGGGCACATAAACATATAAACGCACATTTTATCACATATCAAATCACGGACTTAGAATTTGACCTAACGACGTTAGTCAACATGAACGATTAAGTTTTGGGATGTTACAGTTCGAGCATCTACCTTTGCTGTGATTACCCCCTTAACATTTTTCCTCTAGAAAAACGTAAGGGATTTCCTACTTTTCACTTTATCTCACCATACTTGACGATCTTCATTTCGCCAAATTCCTGATTCCTTCATGTAGCAATTATCCATTTGCTTTGGTGTTTTGAAAAAGAAAAGGATAGCTCAGAATCCTTTTTTGTTACTCTTCCATCTTGAGGGTTACTCGACACATTCTAATTATCTTATTGTCCTTGGTTTTCTTCTTCTAATTACTTTCGTCTTCCAACATTGCTAGTGATCTCCCCCAAGTTCTAGGGGAGTCTTATATTTATCCAAAGGTGACCTTCATGTCACACGACCTTCCTTTCGTCAGCCGCTCAATTTTTCCTTCGGTCGATCAACATAGATAGGGAAGACCATCAATTCTTTCTCCAAGTTAAAGCTTAGTATACTCTTCGCTTGTGCTTCCATGTACTTGACTAACTCACAACATACCTCCCACGTTCTACGTTATGTACGTGATCCAATAGCATCTTCTATGCTATATAGTTATGCCAAGTATTTCACTTATGGATAACTGATGTCTCAACGTCCTTCGTATCCCTTGATGTCGCACTAAGAGTAGGGTACTAGTTACTCGATTCGCCATTGCGGAAAGTTACGTAAGCGAGTTGTATGTTGTTAGGGTACTACCCTTTGAAGAGAAACGGTGATGATCATTACTTTGAATAATCAAGAATATAAAGGATATAGAATTTGGTTTCGAATGAATGGAATGGGAAATAGGAAAACAAAAGATTCATTAAGGCTCGGATTATTCCTTGCGCGAGTTAAAGGAATCACTTCTTTGTCCTTCGTTGCCCAATGGACTCCAACTTTCAATGACGTCAATATATGCCGCACCGACTTAGATAATATGGATAACCGTTCGTGTACGCGTGTTATTATAGAGATATCGCACCAAATTTCGGAGCTACAATCCCCATAATGTGTCGTCTAGAATGTATATCGGAATGTGTTCTATCGGCGTCGTCAAATCGTAATTTGGCTTTAATACCACTCGTCCTTCACAAGTCTCCAACTTCATTCGGCGTTTCCATATGTTTCGCACCATCTCGGATCGAATACAAAGGTTATGTGTAGTTTCTAAAAGGATAGAGTCGCGTCATATCTTGGGACTACAATTCTTAGAGTATATCGTCCAACGTTCGTGGGAAGATGTTCCACCAATGATATCGCGTTGTCGTATGTCAATATTGAGTAGCGGTGTCATAAGAAATATGATGATGGATAATTTTCAAAAGAGCACAAGTGAACGAATGACGGAGGGGTATTTAATGACAACTTTCATACTTAGGAAATTATCTAGTTTCATCATGAATTCCTCAGGGACAATCATTTGTTCTCAAGCGGTCAAATCTCAACGCGCAATATCTATATCAGTAGTAAGGACTAACCTCATTATCATCATATCTAATGGGTACTAGTTCTCAATAGTCAAATCTTAGAGTATAATAACTATCTCAATAATAAGGCACAACTATATAATCATTAAATCGTTCACGCACTAGTCCTCAATTAGCTCAACCTCAGGGTGCAATAATTATATTACTAGTAAGGCATGACTACATAATCGTCGCAATATTCACGCGCTAGTTTCAAATAGCTCAAACTTAGAGAGTAAAGGCTCTTATATCCACATCGTCCATGAAATTTCATATCAATTCGTCATGCCTATATTTTCTTTCTAAATCGATCATAAATAGTCAACGTCATTACTCAATAATTTGAACAAGTCATACCCCAAAATGATTTCGTGCCTTATAATAATCTCATTATTTTAAAGTGCATGGGCAACTTAAAGTTCAACATCATGAATCATAAGGCTTTTACGCATGCATTCCTCACATAATTTCCACATTGCACATTCCAAACTTTCACATTACATATTACAAACTTTCACATTGCACATTACAACTTTCACATTGCACATATACAACTTTCACATTGCACACTATAAGCTTTCACATTGCAATCAAATCATGCCCCAATTCACATGTTATAGCATAGAGTAGCATGTATCAACGAATATCTTTCAATCTTATTCATTTCACTACTAATGTGCAGAGGGGAATCCTACTAAACTCGCATAATCCTCAAGTAAGGAAAGTCTCGAATCGCTATATATATGCTTAGGTGAATGTCTAAATGCAACACGTATGCTCATAAAAATGGATTTATTAAAGATCTTCTTTTTTTTTTTTTTTTTTTTGAAAAGGAATCCTTTTGAACATAAGTAAAGCTCAAACTAAACCGCTTAACCTTATGCTCGACTCGACTATAAAAATTCGTTTTGAAAAGAGGCTATAGTTTTGGAATTCCCGGAGGAACCCCAATGTTCTCTATAACCTTAGTCTCTGATACCATTTTCTGTAACACCCCAACCACGGCGGAATGATGAGATGTACAGAAAGTCGAGTATTCAAACAAAGGATAATAGATAGCATTCACCATAGCTTTAGTTGATAAAAATAATTTTACAATGCACAAGCATGTGAACCAATTCCCAAGTACAATACGTCTACTATACTTGGATATTGAGTCCACGAAACAAATAACAAATACATGAGATGATATACTACAATGATCAGGGCGGATTCCATTGCCCGTCACAAGGTTTGATCTTTGACTCCAATGTGCAATGCAAACAATCATGATGCATATAATTCCTCAAAGCTTACGCTAATTCCTGAAAAGCATGAAGAAAAAGTGTCAACTACGAAAACGTAGTTGGTGAGTGCATAGGTTTGCAAGTAAACCTCGTTACATATCCATTTCAAAATAGTTGAGAAATCCATGGTAAATCATAAAGTTTTCATTTGTCACATTTATTGTGAGAGAAAAATATATCAATCGATTGATCATTCATCATACCAAAACCATTCGGTCATCAATGTTTCAATATCGCCAATTTCAACAACTTTCAAGATTCCATATAAGGTCCAATACCCAAACCGTATGTTCAAACCATAATATCCAACCATACATAATATCGATACCACTTGGTCAATGGTAAGACTACCATGACATAATTTGATGAGATTGTTCTTGAGCCACTACTAAGACCGGTTATGTCCCAATAATCAGATATATTGTCCCAAATGATAAGATAATGATAAGCACATGCTGTCAATCACGTGCATAAAGATAACCAAGGGTCGTGCCATGGAGACGCCCATAAATATATAGTAGTTAGAGCACCGCGAGGCCAGACTGGCGATGAAGGTGGCCACAAAGGTAAACCAAACATCCCACCGTTACCTATAATAGTGGATGAGGGGACAAGTCCTAGTTGCGCAACCCTCTAACTACAGGCCTCAAATGAGTTAATAGTAGTGTACAGGGGACCACCATTTGACAGTACTCAAGCTCATCATATAACATATAACACGTTGAACATACAATATAATTCCCATATCATTATCATTAATTCAAAGAATCATTTCATAAGAGAAAGTCATTTTAATTAAACATGCTTTTCACCCCGAAAGTAAACACATAAAAGAGTTTGAAAGGGGGCTATGACTCACCTTGATATGCCGCATATTATATTCACTCATCCAAAATGGGTACTTCCCATCTATCGCTTCCTTGACCATATATCCGTCATATTCCTCAATCACACTTCAAGCCAAGACTATCCCTACGATAGGGCTAATATACGTAAGTTCCTATCTTAAGCCATCACTAAGAAATGCCACTTTCATTATGTTGTCATAAATTTTGGGATCCAAGTATATTGTTAATATTTGCATCTCTTTGGTTGTAGAGAGTGTTGGTGTAAAAGGGTCACTTTCATTATACATGTAGTTATAAGTTGTTAGAATTTCGGTTACTTGCCTTTGATTATCATGGTTCCCATTGTGTGCTTTGCTTGATTATAATATTTGACATTAGTAACTTCATAATATTAATATTTATGAATACTTTCTGATTTATAACTATTTATTTAATTTAATATTATTTAATTAATTATTTATTCATTTTCTTGATTTATTAACAAAATAATTCTTTAAAAATACTTTTAAGTACCTCACTTGCCTTTATAATTCGTGGCTAATTATATTTGGGTTATATTCTGATTATTATGCCTTTTAACTTAGAATATTGTGATATATATATTTATTTATGTAATTTTTCTATTAATTTAAAAATATTTATTTATGTAATTTTTCTATTAATTTAAAAATAGTTATTTATTAGTGATTTTCACTTACTTAATTATTTCTAATTTATATGACATTTGTTCTTTGACTTAAAATGATTTTAATCCAGTAGGTTTTAGTCACTTTCATCATTGGTTGTGATTATTTAACCAATTTCATGATTTATATAATTTATTTATTATTTATTTATAATTTATTTATTTATTTATTTACCTTTTTAATTATCATTTAAATTTAATAATTAATAGAAATTCTTAGAAATCACTACATAACTTTTTGGCTAAAAACCTCAGGCCTTTTAGGCAAATTTTATCATGGGAAAAATCATATCAATTCAACCTCTCTTGTGTCTCGCTCATTTTGAGGATTCTAAGCTTATAAATCGTTTACCGAAATAGTGATTTTTGCCTCATTTTTCAAGCAATTCAAATGCGTCAAAATGGATTTTCATCCTTATTTCATTATTTACAGAATGTTCATTACATTTTGGTGTCTTAATTCGTGATAGTGGTGGTGGTGTGATGTGTGCAAGTTAAAGCTTTCGGTTAGAGCTTATATGAACCGAATTAGTGACTTGTAGGCTTGTCTTTGCCATTTAATAACTAAGTTAAAGCTTTATAACTTTTATTTGACATATTCTCAGTAGGTTTATAATACTTTTTGTTACGAGATTTGTTGGAGTTGATTAAAGTTGCAATCTAGTGACTTTTAGCTTATTTTGTTGTGAAGAACTTTTACTTGGAATTTTCTGTTTTAACACTTATTTTCATAAAATGTTGAGTAGTCATTCTTGATTAAGTTGAATTATTTGGACGTTGGTGATTTTTATACAGATACATATAGGTGTCCTATATTCATGTGAATTTTTGCTAAATTTTTAGACATTGTTTACTACCTCTAAAAATTACAAAACCAAAGTTGGTCAGAAAGCTTGCTGCTGTGCGACTCAATATATTTTATAAAAGATTTCTATGATGGACATTTAAGAAAAATCTCCCAATTTTATTTTAAGTTAGGGACACTTTGAACTCAGTTCACACCAAGTTTAAACTTCTGAAACCTATTAGTTAAGGAACTAAAAATCGTCAAAGTTGACTCAACATTAAGACAAAAATCCAGTTTTGACCACTTTTGGTAGAAAAATCATATCTTTGGTTTGGTTTAGTGTTTTTGAGTGATTCCAGTTGGAGGTTAAACTTAACTCTTTTATCTACAACTTTTATTTTGGAAGTTTTGCTTGAAACGGCCCTCATATGCCCAGTTTATCCGTCCAAAGACAGAAGAATAATTCTGTCAGAAAGCATTTGGGTCCAAACAACACACCAATGACCATTCTTGCTTTATTAACACTTGAGTTCATCATTTACAAGATTAATACTTTATTTTTATACCTCTTAACATCAAATTTCCAGATTATTATACCTCTTTTAACATATTTTTCACTTAATACAAGTCCATCCATCTCATAATCCAACAACAAGATTCAACTTTCTTAGATCTAACATGTATTCATTCAAATCAACACTTTTCAATATCAATCTTTATAGATCTAACTTTCAACAACATAAAAACATCTTTTTAATGAAAAATCTCAGAAATATATTCTTCAAAATATACAAAAACATATAGATCTATCAAAAGGAAAATCACTTTAAAAGCTACTAATCTATAACAACACTTTTGGGTCTTAAACTTGTTGAATCCTTGGATCTTTCTCATAGATTTCGACATGCATATGCATGAGGAGAAAGATCCTATCAACTTGCCTTCATCAAGTGTATAATACAAAGAAAACAAGAAGAAAACATAAACTTTTGATAGAACCTTTGAATATAAACAAGAACAAGATTAAATCTAGTAAAAAGATGAAGATTTATACCCTTGAAGAACTTGGTTTTGAAGATGATTTTGGGCAGATTTTTCGTGACCTTTATGGCTCCAAACAACCCTTATTTCAAGCTTAAAATAACTCTTAAACCTTACTTGAATCAACCCTTGATTAATCCTTAACAACCCTTATTTCAAGCTTAAAATAACTCTTAACCTTACTTGAATCAACCCTTGATTAATCCTTAACAACCCTTTATTATTATCTTTGTTTAGATTTGATTTTTGTCTTTGTTTTTCTTGTTTCTTTGAGCCGAAATGAAGAGAGAAAAAGGAAGAAGAGAAGAGTTTTGAGAGGGAGAATTGACTAGTGTGTGAGAAATGAGTGTGAAGTATGTGTTTGTGGTGAGTTCCAAGGTTAAAAGGCATGCAAAATACTCAAAGGGAGAGTGTGTTGTGTGGGTAAGGGGGGCCGGCCTATGGGGGGGATAAGGAAGGGTTTCACCCTTTTTTTTTTTGTATAAAAGTGTATAAGTATTTAGGTGTATAAGGGTATTTAAGTGTGTGTTTGTTTATATAAGTGTATTATGTACTTGTATATATATATAAGTATAGTTAGTTGTTTGTGTCCAAGAGTATATATATATGTATATGTATATGTCGTGTGTGTATGTGTATGCATATACACACTTTTGTGTTTTTAATTTAACTACTTAAGTCATTTTAGGTATATTTTGTATTTGTATTAGACATACATATACCTATTATTATTATTCAAGCACTTTTATGTGCACATTAGTTTGTAAACCTATTTTTGAGTTAGGCATGTTATTTTGATGTCATGTTTACTCAAATTGACTTGATGGTTAAATTGTTGGACGTTTATAAGAGTTCTCGGTCGTTATCTCAACTTGTAAGACTCACATTATTATTTATATAACTTAACTTCTCGAAATAAAGTTTTTGATTTGTTGACCTTCCGTCAAGTTCAATTAGAACTAGTTTATAGCTTGAGATTGTGTTGAATGTTTATAGTTATTGTTCATGGCATTTCTAAGGCAACTAGCTATCTTTGGAAATTCTACTGAACTAGATGGCAAGTATCACTATGCCTAAATGTCTGGAAGGCAAAATCTCTTAAGAAACTTCTAGGAATAGATATCTAGATAAATAGAAGTAAATTGTCCTAGTCGGAAATTGAGGGTTGTTACATACATCCGGTCATATGCTTGGAACATCCACTGTCCAAGTGCCAGGTGTTATCGTCATGACTGCCTTGCAATTATGATAAGAGATTAGTTCTTTTTGGGAACCCATCTAAAGATGGGTTCACCAGAGCTGACCTTCTAGTCTGACTCAGATTGGGAAACTAAACACAGACTCTTATCACATTTTGAAACCCATTATTGCTTGGTCTGTCCTTTACCAGATTCAAAGTTCTTTCTAGCAACATTCAGAGTTTCCTTCTGAACAAAACCTTTGCCTATTCCAGCTTTCTTACATTCAGCTCTCAATTTTCTTTGATCAACAATTTTTGGATCAGACACATCTTAAGAAAATTTGCCTTTATTGACACCTTGTCAGTTTTGGACTCAACATATTTTAAAATCAACTTGTCAGAGTCAGACTTGGTGTTACCTGAAACAGACTCAAATTTTGCTTGTGACTCATTTCCTAGAGAACCAGACTTCTTACTCTTTAAAAGCTTTATTTTCTCTTTAGGAACACTGTGATCTCTATTCTTTCTTTTATTTCTCTTTAAACTACTCTTGTTAGTCTTAGTCTTTGAATCTGACACAGATTGGGTGATGGTCAGTTTGGACAAGTCAAGACTTTCTTCAGGTTTTAACTCAACAACCTGATCAGCTTCAGACACTGCTTCAGCAATGGTCTGACCAATAGTTTCAGGATCTTTAAACCCAATACCAGATTTCTGAGCCAACTTAATTGGCTTATTGTTTCTTTGGTTTGGACTTTGGGTGGTGAAGGAGGCTGATAACAAGGCTCCATAGCACACACTTCAGCAATGGCTATGGCCCTATCATAATCACCATCAAAAATGGCTTGGATCTGATGAGGTATTTGTTCATTAACACACTTAGCAACTCTTTTTGAACTTATACACCATGTTTCAGTAATCTGTTTAACTTTTTAAAACTTTTCTTCTGCAGTTTTAGCTTCTTTAATCAAAATGGAGTTTAATTGCTTTTGTGCTTTAACTTCAGATTCTAGTTTTTCAATGGTGTGACTCTTAGAGCTGTTATCAAGTTTCAAAATATGTATTTCCTTTTTGAGTTCTTGATTAAAGTGCTTTTGTAGCAAAACCTCATCACCAAGTTTATTCAGTCTGGACAGCTTTCTCATTATCAGACAGATTGGAAAAAGAAGTTACCTCAGGTGGAGCAGTCTGACTGGTGGATGACTGGTGAGCTGACTCAGATTGTTGTTGTATTTTCACCAGATCTTCAGCAAATCTTTGAGTAGCTTCTTTAGCCATGAAACATTTGGCATCTTTGTACAGCTCATCATCAGATGATGTGGCACTTTCAGCCCAGTCTTTGGCTACCAGACTCTTCTCATTTTTGTTCACCTTCTTAGTCAGCTCAGCTACTTGTGCTTTCAAGGCTTTGTAATTAGTCTTGAGCTTAGAGTATTTTTCACCTCTTCCACCTTTGGCTGGCACAGCTTGAGCAGTTTCTTTGGATCTGCAATCTCCAGCCATATGTCCAGTCTTGCCACACTTGTAACAAGTGACCTTGGACATATCAAATGGCTTCTTGGTTTTGTCAGCTTGGCCACCTCTTCCTTTTCTTTAAACTTATTAAAGGATCTCCTTCTGATCCTTTCAGCCAACATAGCAACTTCATTAGCTAGTTCATCACCATCAGATTCATCACACTCAGATTCAGCACAAACAGAGTTAGGATTAGACATCACAGGTATATCATCATTAACACAAGGAATGATCTCATTACTAATTGAACTAGGGTGTTCAGTCATAGAAGCAACAAGTGCAGCAGCAGGCTGACTATAAGAATCACCCATAGCAATTAACTTTTCAGCCTCTGAACATTCTTGGTTATGAAGCAAACCAAAAATTCCAGGGAGATCAAGATCATGATAAACAGAACTTAATTTAACAGAAGAAATATAGTTGTTCCATTTGGGTGGTAATGAATCAAGAAATTTGCTCTTTAAAACCTCATTTTTCTTATTAATTCCAACAGCAGCTAAATCATTTACCAAAGCATTAAAGCGGGTATGAGTGCCAGTCAAGGATTCATTTCTCAAAGAGAAAAATCTCTCATACCTCCTGGTCAATGTAGTAATTGTGGATTCCATGGAGGTAGAGCAACCTTCAAACATGACAGTCAATGTACCCCACATTTTCTTTGTTGTTGAACACATTTTAATAGAATGGTAAAGGTCTTTGGGCACAGCTTGGACAATGAAATTTCTAGCCTTCACATCCAAGTTTGCCAACCTCCTATCCTCATCCTCCCAATCTGCCTTGTCCTTAACAATAGATTTGACTGTGGCAGGAATGGTTGGTTGACCTTCCCTAACCACAACTTCTACCACAATGGTTTGTGTAGGAACATAAGGACCATCCGCAAGGATGTCAGGCATATTGTTATCGATGGATTCAAGGAACAAAGACATTCTACCTTTCCACCCACTGAAATCATCTTTGTCAAACATGGGTGGTCGGGTTGAAGAACCATTATCAATATATGATGACATAATGCTTTACTATAAATGAAAATATGCAAGGATCAAGTCAAGTTAATTCTCAACCACCGCTCTGATACCAATTGATACGTCCTACAGTGTATCAATATACCAAAGTATATTGAACACAGAACAGTTGTAGAGGGGGGTGAATACAACTTTCTTCAATCTTTACAAACTTTTAACACAAAACGTTTTAAGATTCAGTTAATGAATATTAAGCAAGTAAGTAAAGAGCAGGAATCATTAAAACAGTAAAGCAGTAAAGAACCAAAAACATTCTTGAACACAGATTGTGGTTTTCAAATATAATCCTTTATTAAGAAATAATCTATACAAAGAATTACAGGGTTGTTGCGGAATAAAGATAGCCTATAGATATCTAAACAACCCTATGAAATGACAAACAACAATCAATAAGTTTCAGCTCAAGAGAATCAGCCCAAGCTGATCTCGTACAGACTAAGCTATGTATAAGAGCAGAGAAACTTGTGTGAAGAATGATTCTCAGGAAATGCCACACATATGCAATCCATGAATGAGGCTTTTATAGGCGAAAGCGCTCCTTCATTAGGTGTCCGTTGCACCTACGTGTTCTTCATTCAGTGGTTGATGAAGGAATAATCAATCGTGCCTTTCATGGTACTTGTGGTCCCCCACGTACTGACGCACATTCTTCATCTACCAATAAGAGTATGGACACGCATATGTAAAACAACCACCAACTTGGATCCTAGGAATCTTCCTAGTCACGTCATTTGTCCTTATCTTCAATCCAGGTTGTTATCTTCACTTAATTGTCAGACACAGATTGGGCCGTTTGTCAAGGCACCAATCTGCCTAAGTGTTTCCAAGCTGACTGCTAATCCCAAGCTGTCTTCCACTAACATCTTGGTATTCTATCTTCAATCCTCCTCTTCGACTTGGACTGAATGCTAATACATTGTTGATGTAGCTTGAATAACACTTGCTTCCATAAGATATTACAATTACAAGTATGAAGCATGATCTGAGTCAGAGACAGATCGTAAGCTGTGTCAGCTTAGTTTGACCCAGATCAGATTACAAGAACCAAAGATTACTAAGTGTTTATAGGTCATATTTGTCATCATTAAATTTACAATTAACATTGGGACTCAACATAATCAGTTTGTTTTGGAAAAATAGAATATTAAAAATATTTATAGTCTTAAAAACAGATAAAGAAACTTCAACGAAACGATTCATGCATTATAAACATTTTATTTTGGAAATAAATTTTGGACTGCTTTTTTAACTTTTAATATTTTAAATTTATTTTTGTAGGATTTTTAAACGATATAACAGGATTTTGTTTAGTCAAGATATTTTGTATGTTATCTACTATCTAGAGAAGAAAAAAATAATTTACTTTTAAAAAAATGTGACAGGTCGCAGCTTTATGTGAAATCTTATACAATTAGGTTATTGTGTAGAATCTGATTATTGTCAAGTTGAATAAGTCTTTTTTACAATTACATTTTCGTTATAATTAAAAATAATTGAAGCTGAGAAATTCAAAACTGAGTTTTAACTAATCTTAAAATTTATTAATGCAATACAATTAAATATATTACAAAATTATAATATTTAGAAACTGGATAAATCTAGCTTAATTTAAATATATTTTATTATAAATTTTTGTACTACTTGTTACAGACCCCCTTTAAATATATTTTGAAAAAGCCACAACTATTAGATGAGAAACAACTTTGAATTATAGCTTTTGGATAGTTTGCTTACATCATTTTCCTTTTTTAGATTTATTAAATATTACTACTTTACTAAATGATATTTTACCTCCTATGAGAATGATTTTATTCGTTTTTTGGTTAATAGTATCTATGTTTAACTTTGCGCTGTCACAATACAAAAATATAAAATACATATCTTACTAACCATCTTTTATACAAAACATTTCTGAATAATAATATTACCATATTTCAACATATTTATTTATAACTACTAACTATGCTATTATGAAAACATAATATTTTTGACCCGCGTATTATGCGGGAAAATAATCTAGTGATTTTATAAAACTGAAATACATAAATCTGTCTAATAGAAAAACATTAGTAACTGAAAGATTCAACCATTCTCTTATATAACTTCATCTTGTTCCAAAAGAATCTTTAATTATTTCTTCTATTTAAACTTGTCTTGATTGTCCTGAAAATAAAAGTTGTAAAAATGATACTGTATCGTCTGCAACTAATAATATAAATTTGTATATGAAACAGTAAACTATTATTTTTTATAGTAACAATTTTAATTTAATAAAAGAAAAATAATTACAATACAACTTACTTAAAAAATTACCTCCCAGAGAAACACCATCGCTGTTAAATACATCAAGACCATAAATACGTGTAAATTAGAATATGACAAAACACTTCTTTAAGTTATTCTACTTTTAACTTGTCTTGATTGTCCTGAAAATAAAAGTTGTAAAAATGATACTGTATCGTCTGCAACTAATAATATAAATTTGTATATGAAACAGTAAACTATTATTTTTTATAGTAACAATTTTAATTTAATAAAAGAAAAATAATTACAATAAAACTTATAGTCTTAAAAACAGATAAAGAAACTTCAACGAAATGATTCATGCACTATAGACATTTTATTTTGCAAATAAATTCTGGACAACTTTTTTAACTATTAATATTTTAAGTTTATTTTTGTAGGATTTTTAAACGATATAACAGGATTTTGTTTAGTCAAGATATTTTGTATGTTATCTACTATCTAGAGAAGAAAAAAATAATTTACTTTTAAAAAATGTGACAGGTCGCAGCTTTATGTGAAATCTTATACAATTAGGTTATTGTGTAGAATCTGATTATTGTCAAGTTGAATAAGTCTTTTTTACAATTACATTTTCGTTATAATTAAAAATAATTGAAGCTGAGAAATTCAAAACTGAGTTTTAACTAATCTTAAAATTTATTAATGCAATACAATTAAATATATTACAAAATTATAATATTTAGAAACTGGATAAATCTAGCTTAATTTAAATATATTTTATTATAAATTTTTGTACTACTTGTTACAGACCCCCTTTAAATATATTTTGAAAAAGCCACAACTATTAGATGAGAAACAACTTTGAATTATAGCTTTTGGATAGTTTGCTTACATCATTTTCCTTTTTTAGATTTATTAAATATTACTACTTTACTAAATGATATTTTACCTCCTATGAGAATGATTTTATTCGTTTTTTGGTTAATAGTATCTATGTTTAACTTTGCGCTGTCACAATACAAAAATATAAAATACATATCTTACTAACCATCTTTTATACAAAACATTTCTGAATAATAATATTACCATATTTCAACATATTTATTTATAACTACTAACTATGCTATTATGAAAACATAATATTTTTGACCCGCGTATTATGCGGGAAAATAATCTAGTGATTTTATAAAACTGAAATACATAAATCTGTCTAATAGAAAAACATTAGTAACTGAAAGATTCAACCATTCTCTTATATAACTTCATCTTGTTCCAAAAGAATCTTTAATTATTTCTTCTATTTAAACTTGTCTTGATTGTCCTGAAAATAAAAGTTGTAAAAATGATACTGTATCGTCTGCAACTAATAATATAAATTTGTATATGAAACAGTAAACTATTATTTTTTATAGTAACAATTTTAATTTAATAAAAGAAAAATAATTACAATACAACTTACTTAAAAAATTACCTCCCAGAGAAACACCATCGCTGTTAAATACATCAAGACCATAAATACGTGTAAATTAGAATATGACAAAACACTTCTTTAAGTTATTCTATTTTTAATGTATTTATAATAAATATTTGAATGTTATTTTGAAACTGAGTGAAACTAATTAAAAAATTCAATTTGATATAAGCTAATTAAAACAAAAACTGTATAATTAATATACTCGTAATATTACAAACTAAGTATTCATAATTTCCAAGTTGATTTTAATGTTAATTTTGTTATTAATATAATAATGTACATTTTTCAGCTTTGTTTTATAAAAATGTTCTGCAATTGGGTTTTAGCTCATTACAACAAACCGTAATAGATATCAATAAAATATCTTTATAAAGTAGTTTGAACCACGCTTAAATTGTGTTTATATAAAAATTTATTAGCTAATGCAATCATTCATTTCATCTATTTAACTTATTTTCATTTAAATGTAAAGAAAAGAGACTTTGATCGTGTTCGTTGTGAAAGGGGTAGTTTTTATTTATTTACTTAAATTCATTGAAAGCCATTGAGCCCAAATTCCTTTATAATTTATTTGTGGGCTCAAATATCTTTAAAACAAAAAGAAAGAATCCCATCTTTATTAGGTTTCATGTTTAGGTAATGATATAAAGTATAAACTAATACAAACAGCATGAAAAAATCCTTCTTTATGCCATATGATCTTAATTAAAATAATATCGAAGCTGACTTTAATGTTTATTTATTTAATATATTCATTGTTAATCCTGGACGATTAATGTTAATTATTGATAAATCTCATTTAAAGTCAATATTATAAAAGCCTTCTAAAGATATATATATATATATATATATATATATATATATATATATATATATATATATATATATATATATATATATATATATATATATTTCCAAGTTGATTTTAATGTTAATAATATATATATATATTCAGTATTAATGCTGAAAAATGTAAATAAAATCTTGTTATTAATATAATAATGTACATTTTTCAGCTTTGTTTTATAAAAATGTTCTGCAATTGGGTTTTAGCTCATTACAACAAACCGTAATAGATATCAATAAAATATCTTTATAAAGTAGTTTGAACCACGCTTAAATTGTGTTTATATAAAAATTTATTAGCTAATGCAATCATTCATTTCATCTATTTAACTTATTTTCATTTAAATGTAAAGAAAAGAGACTTTGATCGTGTTCGTTGTGAAAGGGGTAGTTTTTATTTATTTACTTAAATTCATTGAAAGCCATTGAGCCCAAATTCCTTTATAATTTATTTGTGGGCTCAAATATCTTTAAAACAAAAAGAAAGAATCCCATCTTTATTAGGTTTCATGTTTAGGTAATGATATAAAGTATAAACTAATACAAACAGCATGAAAAAATCCTTCTTTATGCCATATGATCTTAATTAAAATAATATCGAAGCTATAAAATATAAAATATAAAATATAAAATATAAAATATAAAATATTTATAATTATATTTTAATTATATAAAATATAAATAAAATATATTTTATACTTTAATTAAATATAAAATATAAAATATTTATAATTTATATTTGAAGCAATTATTTCATTAATCTTTTTATAACATATCATTATTAATTAAAATCTGAATTAGAATAATTAATGTTTATAATAGAAATTTTCCTTTTAATCTTTTTTATATGTATAAATGACAATTACATATGTAAATACGTTATAATTTGAACAAATATATGTTATATTGAAATAAAAATCTAAATACATTACCATTTTGTATATGAAGTCGGTATAATTCTTTTTTAATTTCGAATTAATTTATTTGTAAATCTGTTGGACCAAACAGATGTTAGTATATAACAAACTGATCAATTTTCAATCTGATTAATAAAAACTGATTTATAAGTTTAATATATATGATACTACTTTAAGTATGTACATTAGCATTAGAAATAAAATAGCACATTTATTTTTAAACTAATTTTGAAAATAAAAGATCAATGATTGATATATATTGATATATATATTTTTAAAGTAAATAAAGATAAGGGTATAGAGTAAAGAAAGAAAGAAGTAACGAAACAAATATGATAGCGAGTAAGTGTTGAAGTGTAACCTAATTTATAAAGAAAATTTGTATACGTAACAAAAATATATTGAATTAAAACATAATTTAATTGGGTTTATTTTATGTAAAAAAATGACCCAATTGAATTTTGGGCTCAATAAAATGTGTTGTTTTTTTGTTTATACAGTTCTATTTGAAATACACTTTAAAGTTTATTTGTATGTAAATTACTATATCTATGCATATTTAATCCTTATCAAAGCTTTTTTATCTTAATCAAAATTTAAATAAATTATTTTATTTCGAAGCTAATTAACTTATAAACTGTATAATTGACATAAATTTCGAAGCTGAACACCCATAATGTCCAAGCTGAGTTTAATGTTAATTATTTAATGTATCAAGTCTTAATTAAAATATAATAAAACCCTTCTTTTGAAAAATAAATTATTTTAAATGTTTGAATCGAGGACAATAAGAATAATGATAACCAAAGCCGACAGCAAGCCTCCATTTGCAGTGACTTGTCTAATCCTATAAACGTGAAGTGATATACAAAGTGGGTCAAAAATATTTTAATTATATATATATATATATAAATATAAATATATAAATATATCAGAAGTTATAATATAATTGTGAAAAATTATGACATAACGATTACATTAATGTATTAGTAAGATTCAAATACTATCACAAAACATTGATCAAAGCTGTTTTATCTTAATTAAAATTAAAATATGTTAATTAATTTCAAAGCTGATTAATCCAAAAACTGTATAATTGAAATAAATTCAAACTGAACAAACTTTATGTAGAAGCTAAATTTAATGTTAATTATTTTATGTATTCAGTGTTAATTTTGGATGATTTATATAAAATCAAACATAAATATTTAATGTTCAGTAAAGATAAATCTGAGTCAAACAAAATATAATAAAACCCTTTTTTTGAAATATAAATTTATTTTTAAATGTTTTTTATATAACTTAAAAAATTATAATTGCTTCCTGGATACCTTTAACAAGAATATAAATTTTGCATAGTTATCTTTCAAGATACGTTAACATTATAATTTAAATTAATTTATTAGGACATTATTATAAAAAAGTTTATTAAAAAAGTTGTTTATACAATAATTTTAATAAATTATATAAAAATATAATCTGTTTTAATCAAGGACAATAAGTATAATGATAAGAAAAACGAAATGAAGCGTGCATTTGAAGTGAACTGTCTAATCTTTTAATGTGATGGGATGTAGAAAGTGGGTCAAAAATATTTAAATATGTATATAATTATTTTATTTTAATGTTTTTATATTCATTTAGAGATAAAAATTTGTTTTATATCAATTTGAAATATGAGCCTGGATATAAGTGATAGGGGATAAGATTAGTATGGATGAAATTAATAAAATGGTGGAATGAATATATAGAACTGTATACAAACAAACATCACAAGGAAAAATAATATAATGAAAATTTATAATATTAATTACATTACAGCTTAAATTTTATACTGTATCATTATCACTATCATTAAAATCATAATTAATATTGTCATAATCAATTTCATCCGAGCTCGATAATATATCATAATCATAAACTGAATTATGAACAACATTTGATGGACAAATCCATCCATGCGCAGTAAGCCGAAAAATAACCTTTAATATGAAAAAAAGAATTTAAATTAGTATTGAAATAACCATGTACGTAAACATATAAGAAAAAATTTGTTAAATGTAAAAAATATTGAAAATTATTACCTTTTGAGAATAACATCCAAGACTGACATTCTTAACCTCTTTTAGCTGGGCTAGAATATACATCATCATTACCGGTTCATCTTCTTCCTCAAACAACAATTTTTTTGGTATTTTATAATTTAACTTTACATGCAACAAAGAAGTTACATTTGTAAAGTATGTTGTAACACCCCAAGCCAAGGCTCGAAATATCACGGAAATCATATAGCACAAGGTGGGATTAATGTAGAACATGAACTAAATGCAAATAAAGGATTCAGTGAATCCATACAATAAGAGAAACAAGTATCAAGATACAACAGGGATGATACACATCATAAGTCATATCCTCTTCAGTGGGATCTAAACACTACAGGAGCTCACATCCTCTTCAGTGGGATTTATACACTACATATGTCATATCCTCTTCAGTGGGATCTAAACATTACATATGCTCGCATCCTCTTCAGTGGGATTTATACGATACATATGCATCAAACAACATCCATACATCACAAGTCCATCAATCATCAAACATCAAACTAAAGTAAACTATACGTACATACACTTAGGAGGATTCTACTTTCTTCAAATCCTAGATGCTTATATATAGGGTCACCCGCAGCCTTCCCACCACATCTAGAACTCTTTGAAAGCACAACCGACTTCCATGTATGCACGTCTATCCTAAGTAGTAATAATAATAATAATAATATATATATATCACAATCCTTTACTAAAATCAATCATAACTACCTTGCACATACATTTCATACGACTTTACTTTTAAGGAATCATAGATGCTTATATATAGGGTCACCCGCAGCCTTCCCACCACATCTACAACTCACTAATGGTATCATCGTCTTCCATGTATGTACAACTATCCTAATCACAATATCAAATCACTACAAGATCATATGGAGTAAAGTAACTGCGTATAATAAATGAGTACGTGAATTATTAACATCAAATCATGTATCATACGTGTGTAAGACCACAACGCATATCAAATGCGTGTCAAAAATGTCATCAAAGCAACAATAAAAGTATGCTTGAGTGTGTACCGTACAAGTCAAATATAATGAGCGTACATGTCCATTCCAAACACTTTCTCAACATCCATCAGTTCATCTAAACAACGCGTACATACACTTCGGAGGGTTTTACTTTCATCAAGTTTTAGATGCTTATGTATAGGGTCATCCGCAGCCTTCCCACCACACCTAAAACTCTTTGAAAGTAAGACCGACCTCCATGGATGCACTACTAATCCTAACCTAACTAACAATTATCCCAATCATATACGAAATCAATCAATAGTGCCAATATAATCCATCAATTGACAAACGACAATTTAAGCAATAAGACCAAAGGTAACTCAAGCCAATCAACAGGTCAATCAAACAATTAAACACGTATGGTTACACTTTTCAGCCCGAATCTCAAATGAGTAGGGAGCTACGAAACTCACCTGATCGGCAAAGAAGTTAAGTTTGATACAAAGTTGAGTTACAGTCGTTCGATGTTCGCTTCGCGCCCAAAACCTAAATATCGATCATATACATTCACATCAACATGCATAGTCACATATACGAAGTTATCAAGTATTCGGCAAAACCCTAATTAGGTTTCCAAAGTGTTTTTCGACGTTAAATGACTTCTAAGACTCTTATTCAATGTTACATAAGTTAAGAAGTGAATTAGATCGAAGCCCGGCGCATTCCCCAGGTCCTGGCCGTCCCACTTCGGTCCCAACTCGTCATGCTCACATGTTTTCTGTTAGAAATCCAACAAAAGTCAAATGTTAGAAATCCAAAAATAGTGATAAATTGTAATCTAGAATAGAAGAATTTCTTGTTGTTAAGTCATAGATAAATGATCACTAAGGTTGAGGGGCTAATTGTGACAATTAGCATAATTGAATAGTTAGACTATAAATAGCCCTCTCATACCTTAGAGATATAGATCGAGACATAATTTTCACATACTTCATAACTTTAATTCCAGATTTACACACAGTCACACAATTCTCTCTCAAAACACACACAAACACCAAGAACACACACTCACCAAATCCACCATTGATGAATCGAATTCAGTAGTTAAAATCGTGTTATAACAAGTGGTATCAGAGCGAAACATCAATCTGATGACGATCCATACCTGAATTCAATCACAAATTCATCAAAATCAAATTTAATTTCAAATTCTGTTCGTAATTTTTCACCTACTGGTTCATCAAAATTCATACATCAAATCACATAAAATCACAATTATTTGTTCATCAATAGATTTGTGGTAGTTGAAAACATAATCCTGTCAAGTTTCAAGTTCCAATTCAATCTAAATCTCGAGATTGAATTTTGAGTTTTGGCGCGAATTTTGAGGGATTTGAAGCTGTTGTGTTTTGTGTTGAAGTTTGTTCATAATTTGATTGCGGACATGAATTCAAACAGTTTGCCAGTTATTTCGTGATCTAACTCCTAGTAATTCAAAAGATATTGAAGTTTTAAAAAGTTGTTAATGGAGTTTTTCTGGAAAACTGTTGAGATGAAGAAGATGACCAAGACGATCTTCACTAGACGATCTTCCTAAGACCGTTTTAGTTCCAGTGATTTGTGACTTGTTAGACGATCCTCACAAGATCGTTTTAAACAAGAGTGTGTTGTGGTAGTGTTTGATTCTGGCTAATTAATCCGAAAGGATTGGTTGGGTCATTTCAAATACTTAGAAGTTTTGGGGAAGAAATCTAAAACGATCTTCATTCGAGATCGTTTCATTTCTTAAAACCTGAGACGATCTTCATTCAAGACCGTTTCATACCTTCAAAACCCAAGACGATCTTCACCAAGATCGTCTCATTTCCTTGAATAATTTCAAACCAAAATCACTTTTATTCAAGACCGTTTCACATCAAGATCATTTCATTTTCAGATCATTTTCATTTCAAGACCGTTTTATTTTTCAAGACCGTTTCATTTTTAAGATCGTTTCATTTCTCATACTTAACCAAATTTTCACAAAAGGTTCCAAGACGATCTTGCTTAGAACGATCTCTTCCAAAACGATCTCATCCAGGACGATCTTCACAAGATCGTTTCATTTCCTGTTTCTCAAGATCTTTTCATTTTCTATTAATCACAAGATCGTTTCATTTCCTGATTAACTCAAGATCGTTTCATTTCCTGATCTTACCAAGATCGTTTCATTTGCCATTATAAATTCAATTCAATTTTTCAAATCAAATCAATCTCTTGCTGTCTATATGGCAAGATTGGCCAAAACAAAGTCCTTGAAGCAGAAAGCACTGATGATGAATACCCAGATGATGAGGTAAATCTCGACTCTACTTTTTCTTTGGTTAAAGACAAAGAGTCTTGTAGATTAGCTTTATCTAATTTAACAACTCATATCAATTCTTTAGCCAACAAAAATAAAAAGTTGACAAATAGCATTTCATTTTCTAAAAGTGAATTTACAAAACTTTTGAAGAACATTCAAAATTACTTTTTGAATATGATGCTATTAAACAAATTTTCAAGCTTACAAAGATAAGATGTTGGTTAAAGAATGTGAGTTGAATGTCTCTCCTGATTTTAAGTTATTACAAAAATGTCAAAATCTAGAAAAAACCATTCAAGATCTTGAAAGACCAATCAAGATCTTGAAATTCAAAAGACCAATGAATGGCTTCGGGCAAATGCAAGACAAATGGATGTTGATATTCTCAATAAAAAGCTTCAAGAAGCTAAACCAAACAATGTTGAACTCGAAAGGAAGATTTCTGATTTAAATCATAATTATTTTCTAAAAAGCATTGAGATTGAGAATCTTGAAAAACAAGTTGAGGAATTTAAAAAGAATATACTTTTCTATCAAGAAAAGCTATATAAAGTTGAACAAAATCCTTCCTTGAATTTCACTGCCTATTTCAACAAGTCAAAAATTGACAAAACAGAACTTCTTCTCGGGTTGGGATTTGAGAATATCACACCATTGCAAAAAGCCAAAGAGGAAATTGAACCCTTGTATGATGAAAAATTTCTACGACTTGGTATGATACAACAATTTATTCGTCCATTGAATGATGAATTTGAGACTGGTGACGTTGAGAGAACACCAAAACAGGAATTTTTGGTTA
>CM067169.1:127928759-127940954 GCA_034093135.1 Erigeron breviscapus | reverse complement strand
GTCGATCGATTGAAGGTTCAAATCAATATAGATATAAATATCGATCGATTGAAGGTTAAAAAAAACCCTAAATCTCCAAAATCGATTGAAGGTTCAACATCGATATAGATATAGATATCGAATCGATTGAAGGTTCAAAGACCAACAGTCAAAATCGATTGAAGGTTGTATCGATCGATTACAGTCAAAATCAAAGCTCCAAAGGTTCAAATCGAAGTCCTATTACAGTCAAAATCTACACAAATTACCCTCCTGTTGAAGACGAAGGGTAATTTTAATTTCACTCTCTTTTTGTTTGTATATGAATACATGTATATATGTATATATATTGATGTTTGGCTGAAACTGTTCGATAGTGTTTTATGCGTTGAAAGTATGAATTAGGCATGTTTGTTTGCTGCTCAGTGTAAATCTGGTACTTACTAGCTAGCTTGGTGTTATTATTAGATTTTTTTATATATAGATTTACATGTGTATATGTATGTATATCTATTTATATATTCTATATACCAATATATGTTTATGTAAATGTGTTAATTTTATAATAATTATTTGAGTGTTTGAAATAGTGATTTCAATGAATTGGAGAACATGTTCCAATCAACAGGATTATTCAAGTTTTTGCAAGTATGAGCTGAGTTTATTGGACAATAAAGATGCAAAGACTCTTTTTAGCTACTCTGCATTTCCAAAAGGTAGAGGAAAAACACTTATTTGATTTATAAAAGTAGCAAGGTCCATGAATACTAGCATATTTGTAAATTAGTGTGTAGTAGTATACAGGTTACTAACTGTTGCTTGTGCTTCTGAATCCAGATGGTCAAATCCTGCAAGGGACTTCCATTGACCCTTACTACTGTTCGTGCATCGCTACGTAGACAAGTGAGGCTTAAATGGGTATTTACAAGAGAAATTTCGAAGCCTTTGAAGCCTGTAAAATCTTAAATTTTTGGTTGTAGGCCAAACCCTGCAAGTATGGCCACCCCCTTTTTTGGCTACAAATTTATTGCTTTATATAAATTGGGATTCTAAAGAGTAACGACCTGTCATTAACTACTCTATATCAAGTCTCCAGGTTTTGGAATGATACTAGGGGAGCTAATGGAAAGTCATTGGTGCATAAATATCGTAAAACCCTAAATCTCCAAAACTAAAAAAAACCCCAAAAATCTAGTTATGTCGATCGATTGAAGGTTCAAATCGATATAGATATAGATATCGATCGATTGAAGGTTAAAAAAAACCCTAAATCTCCAAAACGAAAACCACATCGAACCCCAACAGATATAGATATCAATCGATTGAAGGTTCAAATCGATCGATTACAGTCAAAATCGATTGAAGGTTCAATATATATGGATATAGTAGTCTGTATCGATCGATTACAGTCAAAATCAAAGCTCCAAAGGTTCAAATCGATCGATTACAGTCAAAATCAAAGCTCCAAAGGGTCAAATCGAAGTCCTATTACAGTCAAAATCTACACAAATTACCCTCCTGTTGAAGACGAAGGGTAATTTTAATTTCACTCTCTTTTTGTTTGTATATGAATACATGTATATATGTATATATATTGATGTTTGGCTGAAACTGTTCGATAGTGTTTTATGCGTTGAAAGTATGAATTAGGCATGTTTGTTTGCTGCTCAGTGTAAATCTGGTACTTACTAGCTAGCTTGGTGTTATTATTAGATTTTTTTATATATAGATTTACATGTGTATATGTATGTATATCTATTTATATATTCTATATACCAATATATGTTTATGTAAATGTGTTAATTTTATAATAATTATTTGAGTGTTTGAAATAGTGATTTCAATGAATTGGAGAACATGTTCCAATCAACAGGATTATTCAAGTTTTTGCAAGTATGAGCTGAGTTTATTGGACAATAAAGATGCAAAGACTCTTTTTAGCTACTCTGCATTTCCAAAAGGTAGAGGAAAAACACTTATTTGATTTATAAAAGTAGCAAGGTCCATGAATACTAGCATATTTGTAAATTAGTGTGTAGTAGTATACAGGTTACTAACTGTTGCTTGTGCTTCTGAATCCAGATGGTCAAATCCTGCAAGGGACTTCCATTGACCCTTACTACTGTTCGTGCATCGCTACGTAGACAAGTGAGGCTTAAATGGGTATTTACAAGAGAAATTTCGAAGCCTTTGAAGCCTGTAAAATCTTAAATTTTTGGTTGTAGGCCAAACCCTGCAAGTATGGCCACCCCCTTTTTTGGCTACAAATTTATTGCTTTATATAAATTGGGATTCTAAAGAGTAACGACCTGTCATTAACTACTCTATATCAAGTCTCCAGGTTTTGGAATGATACTAGGGGAGCTAATGGAAAGTCATTGGTGCATAAATATCGTAAAACCCTAAATCTCCAAAACTAAAAAAAACCCCAAAAATCTAGTTATGTCGATCGATTGAAGGTTCAAATCGATATAGATATAGATATCGATCGATTGAAGGTTAAAAAAAACCCTAAATCTCCAAAACGAAAACCACATCGAACCCCAACAGATATAGATATCAATCGATTGAAGGTTCAAATCGATCGATTACAGTCAAAATCGATTGAAGGTTCAATATATATGGATATAGTAGTCTGTATCGATCGATTACAGTCAAAATCAAAGCTCCAAAGGGTCAAATCGAAGTCCTATTACAGTCAAAATCTACACAAATTACCCTCCTGTTGAAGACGAAGGGTAATTTTAATTTCACTCTCTTTTTGTTTGTATATGAATACATGTATATATGTATATATATTGATGTTTGGCTGAAACTGTTCGATAGTGTTTTATGCGTTGAAAGTATGAATTAGGCATGTTTGTTTGCTGCTCAGTGTAAATCTGGTACTTACTAGCTAGCTTGGTGTTATTATTAGATTTTTTTATATATAGATTTACATGTGTATATGTATGTATATCTATTTATATATTCTATATACCAATATATGTTTATGTAAATGTGTTAATTTTATAATAATTATTTGAGTGTTTGAAATAGTGATTTCAATGAATTGGAGAACATGTTCCAATCAACAGGATTATTCAAGTTTTTGCAAGTATGAGCTGAGTTTATTGGACAATAAAGATGCAAAGACTCTTTTTAGCTACTCTGCATTTCCAAAAGGTAGAGGAAAAACACTTATTTGATTTATAAAAGTAGCAAGGTCCATGAATACTAGCATATTTGTAAATTAGTGTGTAGTAGTATACAGGTTACTAACTGTTGCTTGTGCTTCTGAATCCAGATGGTCAAATCCTGCAAGGGACTTCCATTGACCCTTACTACTGTTCGTGCATCGCTACGTAGACAAGTGAGGCTTAAATGGGTATTTACAAGAGAAATTTCGAAGCCTTTGAAGCCTGTAAAATCTTAAATTTTTGGTTGTAGGCCAAACCCTGCAAGTATGGCCACCCCCTTTTTTGGCTACAAATTTATTGCTTTATATAAATTGGGATTCTAAAGAGTAACGACCTGTCATTAACTACTCTATATCAAGTCTCCAGGTTTTGGAATGATACTAGGGGAGCTAATGGAAAGTCATTGGTGCATAAATATCGTAAAACCCTAAATCTCCAAAACTAAAAAAAACCCCAAAAATCTAGTTATGTCGATCGATTGAAGGTTCAAATCGATATAGATATAGATATCGATCGATTGAAGGTTAAAAAAAACCCTAAATCTCCAAAACGAAAACCACATCGAACCCCAACAGATATAGATATCAATCGATTGAAGGTTCAAATCGATCGATTACAGTCAAAATCGATTGAAGGTTCAATATATATGGATATAGTAGTCTGTATCGATCGATTACAGTCAAAATCAAAGCTCCAAAGGTTCAAATCGAAGTCCTATTACAGTCAAAATCTACACAAATTACCCTCCTGTTGAAGACGAAGGGTAATTTTAATTTCACTCTCTTTTTGTTTGTATATGAATACATGTATATATGTATATATATTGATGTTTGGCTGAAACTGTTCGATAGTGTTTTATGCGTTGAAAGTATGAATTAGGCATGTTTGTTTGCTGCTCAGTGTAAATCTGGTACTTACTAGCTAGCTTGGTGTTATTATTAGATTTTTTTATATATAGATTTACATGTGTATATGTATGTATATCTATTTATATATTCTATATACCAATATATGTTTATGTAAATGTGTTAATTTTATAATAATTATTTGAGTGTTTGAAATAGTGATTTCAATGAATTGGAGAACATGTTCCAATCAACAGGATTATTCAAGTTTTTGCAAGTATGAGCTGAGTTTATTGGACAATAAAGATGCAAAGACTCTTTTTAGCTACTCTGCATTTCCAAAAGGTAGAGGAAAAACACTTATTTGATTTATAAAAGTAGCAAGGTCCATGAATACTAGCATATTTGTAAATTAGTGTGTAGTAGTATACAGGTTACTAACTGTTGCTTGTGCTTCTGAATCCAGATGGTCAAATCCTGCAAGGGACTTCCATTGACCCTTACTACTGTTCGTGCATCGCTACGTAGACAAGTGAGGCTTAAATGGGTATTTACAAGAGAAATTTCGAAGCCTTTGAAGCCTGTAAAATCTTAAATTTTTGGTTGTAGGCCAAACCCTGCAAGTATGGCCACCCCCTTTTTTGGCTACAAATTTATTGCTTTATATAAATTGGGATTCTAAAGAGTAACGACCTGTCATTAACTACTCTATATCAAGTCTCCAGGTTTTGGAATGATACTAGGGGAGCTAATGGAAAGTCATTGGTGCATAAATATCGTAAAACCCTAAATCTCCAAAACTAAAAAAAACCCCAAAAATCTAGTTATGTCGATCGATTGAAGGTTCAAATCGATATAGATATAGATATCGATCGATTGAAGGTTAAAAAAAACCCTAAATCTCCAAAACGAAAACCACATCGAACCCCAACAGATATAGATATCAATCGATTGAAGGTTCAAATCGATCGATTACAGTCAAAATCGATTGAAGGTTCAATATATATGGATATAGTAGTCTGTATCGATCGATTACAGTCAAAATCAAAGCTCCAAAGGTTCAAATCGAAGTCCTATTACAGTCAAAATCTACACAAATTACCCTCCTGTTGAAGACGAAGGGTAATTTTAATTTCACTCTCTTTTTGTTTGTATATGAATACATGTATATATGTATATATATTGATGTTTGGCTGAAACTGTTCGATAGTGTTTTATGCGTTGAAAGTATGAATTAGGCATGTTTGTTTGCTGCTCAGTGTAAATCTGGTACTTACTAGCTAGCTTGGTGTTATTATTAGATTTTTTTATATATAGATTTACATGTGTATATGTATGTATATCTATTTATATATTCTATATACCAATATATGTTTATGTAAATGTGTTAATTTTATAATAATTATTTGAGTGTTTGAAATAGTGATTTCAATGAATTGGAGAACATGTTCCAATCAACAGGATTATTCAAGTTTTTGCAAGTATGAGCTGAGTTTATTGGACAATAAAGATGCAAAGACTCTTTTTAGCTACTCTGCATTTCCAAAAGGTAGAGGAAAAACACTTATTTGATTTATAAAAGTAGCAAGGTCCATGAATACTAGCATATTTGTAAATTAGTGTGTAGTAGTATACAGGTTACTAACTGTTGCTTGTGCTTCTGAATCCAGATGGTCAAATCCTGCAAGGGACTTCCATTGACCCTTACTACTGTTCGTGCATCGCTACGTAGACAAGTGAGGCTTAAATGGGTATTTACAAGAGAAATTTCGAAGCCTTTGAAGCCTGTAAAATCTTAAATTTTTGGTTGTAGGCCAAACCCTGCAAGTATGGCCACCCCCTTTTTTGGCTACAAATTTATTGCTTTATATAAATTGGGATTCTAAAGAGTAACGACCTGTCATTAACTACTCTATATCAAGTCTCCAGGTTTTGGAATGATACTAGGGGAGCTAATGGAAAGTCATTGGTGCATAAATATCGTAAAACCCTAAATCTCCAAAACTAAAAAAAACCCCAAAAATCTAGTTATGTCGATCGATTGAAGGTTCAAATCGATATAGATATAGATATCGATCGATTGAAGGTTAAAAAAAACCCTAAATCTCCAAAACGAAAACCACATCGAACCCCAACAGATATAGATATCAATCGATTGAAGGTTCAAATCGATCGATTACAGTCAAAATCGATTGAAGGTTCAATATATATGGATATAGTAGTCTGTATCGATCGATTACAGTCAAAATCAAAGCTCCAAAGGTTCAAATCGAAGTCCTATTACAGTCAAAATCTACACAAATTACCCTCTTGTTGAAGACGAAGGGTAATTTTAATTTCACTCTCTTTTTGTTTGTATATGAATACATGTATATATGTATATATATTGATGTTTGGCTGAAACTGTTCGATAGTGTTTTATGCGTTGAAAGTATGAATTAGGCATGTTTGTTTGCTGCTCAGTGTAAATCTGGTACTTACTAGCTAGCTTGGTGTTATTATTAGATTTTTTTATATATAGATTTACATGTGTATATGTATGTATATCTATTTATATATTCTATATACCAATATATGTTTATGTAAATGTGTTAATTTTATAATAATTATTTGAGTGTTTGAAATAGTGATTTCAATGAATTGGAGAACATGTTCCAATCAACAGGATTATTCAAGTTTTTGCAAGTATGAGCTGAGTTTATTGGACAATAAAGATGCAAAGACTCTTTTTAGCTACTCTGCATTTCCAAAAGGTAGAGGAAAAACACTTATTTGATTTATAAAAGTAGCAAGGTCCATGAATACTAGCATATTTGTAAATTAGTGTGTAGTAGTATACAGGTTACTAACTGTTGCTTGTGCTTCTGAATCCAGATGGTCAAATCCTGCAAGGGACTTCCATTGACCCTTACTACTGTTCGTGCATCGCTACGTAGACAAGTGAGGCTTAAATGGGTATTTACAAGAGAAATTTCGAAGCCTTTGAAGCCTGTAAAATCTTAAATTTTTGGTTGTAGGCCAAACCCTGCAAGTATGGCCACCCCCTTTTTTGGCTACAAATTTATTGCTTTATATAAATTGGGATTCTAAAGAGTAACGACCTGTCATTAACTACTCTATATCAAGTCTCCAGGTTTTGGAATGATACTAGGGGAGCTAATGGAAAGTCATTGGTGCATAAATATCGTAAAACCCTAAATCTCCAAAACTAAAAAAAACCCCAAAAATCTAGTTATGTCGATCGATTGAAGGTTCAAATCGATATAGATATAGATATCGATCGATTGAAGGTTAAAAAAAAACCCTAAATCTCCAAAACGAAAACCACATCGAACCCCAACAGATATAGATATCAATCGATTGAAGGTTCAAATCGATCGATTACAGTCAAAATCGATTGAAGGTTCAATATATATGGATATAGTAGTCTGTATCGATCGATTACAGTCAAAATCAAAGCTCCAAAGGGTCAAATCGAAGTCCTATTACAGTCAAAATCTACACAAATTACCCTCCTGTTGAAGACGAAGGGTAATTTTAATTTCACTCTCTTTTTGTTTGTATATGAATACATGTATATATGTATATATATTGATGTTTGGCTGAAACTGTTCGATAGTGTTTTATGCGTTGAAAGTATGAATTAGGCATGTTTGTTTGCTGCTCAGTGTAAATCTGGTACTTACTAGCTAGCTTGGTGTTATTATTAGATTTTTTTATATATAGATTTACATGTGTATATGTATGTATATCTATTTATATATTCTATATACCAATATATGTTTATGTAAATGTGTTAATTTTATAATAATTATTTGAGTGTTTGAAATAGTGATTTCAATGAATTGGAGAACATGTTCCAATCAACAGGATTATTCAAGTTTTTGCAAGTATGAGCTTGAGTTTATTGTGAAGAATGGGCAAATTATGTGGCAAACTTCATTTACCGGTCTTGAATTCTATATAATTTAGCGGTTGTAAACTTTTATGGTTAATTTTAGAATTTTAAAATAATTTGTAGTTGTATGAAACATATTGTTTTGATATATATGAAATGCGCTCTTTTGCTATTTGTGTATTTATTTGTATTATGAGATTAACTGTTATTTAATGTGTGGATATTAATAATTTTATAAAAAAAAAAAATTTAAAATTTGAACCATGACACGCAAAAAAAGGGTCATAAAATAGTGTCATAAAAGTTTGTCGTAAAAGGGTGTCATAAAAGCGTGTCATAAATTCATGACGCGCGAAATGCGTGTCATAATGCTTTATGACGTCTCGATTTATGACACCAAAAAGCGTGTCATCTGACCCCTTTTATGACACGCAATCGGTGTCATTAAAGACATTTTTTCTAGTAGTGCAACAAAGCCAGCAGGGTTTCACGCAAAATAAGTAGACACAAAGTTCTGATAGGCAGAACGACTCAATACATTGGTGATACTCCTTATTCCTCTCTTCGTCATTACTAAAAAATATGGAATAAAAGAAGAAGAAGAATGACGAGTTTACCTGGCTGAAGATCGACGAGGAAGTAGCGGAAGAGGATTTTTCGAAGTAAAAAGAGGCAAAAAGCCATTTTTTGACAAAGAGTTGGTATTTATATGGGGTAATAATCACGAGTACCAACCAGTGAAAAGTTACCCCGAGTTCCGTGCCAACAAGTTGTTATAAAGGGATAAGCCGTAATTAAGACTTCTGAAATAAGTAAATGCCGAATAAATGATTGATTAGCTGATAAGATGGGCAAGTTGCGACACGGAGCAACGGAGCACATTTTCGAAGTCTAACCGGACATTCTGCAGACAGCTTCTCCAGTTAGACTGGGGGCTTGATGATATACCCTATACGGAGTTCCACCTCCGTACCCGAAGCAGATACGAAAACACCTTTGCACAGGTAAAAACTATTTATTTACGGATCTCGACCTCGATTAATATAATCACTCCGGAGCTCCCGAGGTAACAAATACCCAGCTCCGAGGAAACATATCAAGGAGATCGGATGAAGATCCTTTCCATGATTATCTAATTAAAACAATACGCTTAAACCCGAAGGTTCCGGATACGGCTCGTTAAGAGATCATCACGAATCTCCCTAAAAGATAAAATATATTCTTAAAAGAGGAAGAGATTTACCCTAATTCTCTTACCCTCCTCTCCAAGTTTCTACCCTCTATATAAAGAGGAGATATCATACGGCACAAATCATCTCTTACGCATCACTCATACATAATACTATACCGATCCTCAAGGCTCGGTGACAAACCATAACATCAATCAGGCGTAAAGCGGCCGCAACCCTATTACCAGTAGGGAATCGCCTACAAAACACCCCCAAAATCCACACACCCCTCCGGTTGTGCCATAGTGCGATTATTTGATCAAACAGCAGTGACTTCATAGTGGAGGTATAGCATTCTTTAGCCTCCTGTTGATCTCCTTTCACAGTGACCACTCCCCAAGGTGTTGGTAATTTAACACACTGGTGATAGGTGGATGGCACTTCCTTCATTTCGTTATTCCAATGTCTGCCCAGGATAATATTGCACCCTGGGAGAGGGTCAACAACACAAAATTTCTGCTTTGAATTGATTCCTCCAACATACACTAGCAGCTTAATTTCACCAACAATGTATTTTGTCTCGCTACTGAACCCGATCAATGGCGTCGCCTTGCCATAAATATCTTCTTCTGAAATGTCCGTCTTCTTCAATGTTTCCAGCTTGATGATATTTACTGAGCTTCCATTGTCAATTAAAATCCTGCGAACATAATGGTTAGCAATAAATAAAGTGACAACCAAACCGTCATGATGAGGCTCCAGTATGTCATCAAAGCGTCTTCTTCAAAAGACACAAAATCTGAATCCGAGATTGAAGTCATCTTCACGCTTATTTCTCCTTTTTCTGACTTGCTTTCTTCCACAACTCCATTCTGCTCTGGAGAGTGTGCTGATGAGAAGTTTTGAGAGATGCCAGTGTCATTGCAAAATGTTTCAAGTACCTTATTTCGAAATTCAGTACCATTATCACTTCGCAACTGACAAACTTTTCGAGTATACTTGAGTTCAATTCTTTTGATGAGAGAGATGATTTCAGCAGGTGCATCACTTTTGGATCTGAGGAATACTACCCAACAGTATCTGGTGAATTCATCAACCACAACTAGAGTGTACTTCTTTCCAGCTCTAGTTTGACATTCACTGGACCAAAGAGATCCATATGTAGCATGTGAAGAGGTTCAGTGATGCTAAAGTTTTGCCTAGTTTTGAAACTGGCCCTTTTCTGCTTGCCCATCTCACACCCTGGACATGGCTTTTCTTTATTAAAAGAAATTTGTGGTATCCCATCAACCAGTTGTTTGCGAGACAACTTGTTAATATTTTTGAAATTAAGATGGGATAATCTTTTATGCCAGCCAGTTGGTGTCCTCATCAGCTTTGGTATAGAAGCATTGCTCTTTTGGAGCTGGTTCCATATCCATGATGTACACATTACCTTTTATTGGTGCAACCATCACCACTTTCCAATCCTTGTTAAATATGGTGCCTTGAGCAATATCGAACAAAACTCTGAAGCCATCATCACAAAGTTGGCTGACACTGATCCGGTTGTATTTCAAACCATTCACAAATGCAACTCTTTTGAATTCGACTTGTCCATTATTGAGCACACCATATCCTTCAGTCTTTCCCGATTGATCGTTACCAAACGTCACTGTCGGTCCATCTTGGACAGTGAACTCTTCCAGTAGGGGCTTACATCCGGTCATAGTCCGGCCAGCTGCGCTGTCCAGATACCAGATATTCTTCTTTCGATCGCCCTGCACACCCACAAAAATCATCAGTTATTTTTGTGAATCCATCTTTTCTTGATGGGTTCACTGGACTTCTCTACAGAAGTCACAGTTGATTGTTGTGGAGGTAAACTGAAGACTACATCTGGATCTTTTTCACCAGATCCAGGTGCAGGAGTAAAAACGATTGGTATTTGATACTTGCTCCCCTTATTTTTACCAGATTTAGTTCCAGATGGAACATTCTTTTGTTTAGGTTTTGAAAGGGGGGTTTAATATTTTGTTTAAAAACTGGAGGTGATGAACCTCCTTCCAGATTTTTAATCCGGGCAGTACAACTCTGAACCTGTAGAGACAAAAGTTGGAGTTGACTTTCCATTAATCAAAATATTATTTTCATCAGGCAACTGAACCTTGGACCTTGGTTCAGCTGGAGTTTTAGTCTGTCGGGTCTTGGGCACCTTAGACTTTTGAGGTAAAGGCTTGTTACCAGTGGCCTTTTTAACTGGAGCACTAGCCTGTTTGGCTCCAGGTTTAACCTCAATGGGGTTGGTCTCAATGGGTTCAGTTTTAACAGCTTCAGGTTGATCATAAGAAGTTTCAACCCTGAGAGCTGGAGGCAATGCATGAAGATCTGGTATGAGAGCTGCCATCTCCAGATCTCCAGATTTCCATGCATTCTTCTGGGAATCAATAGTTCTAGAAAATACATCATAGTTCTTTCCAGATGCTTTTACCCATGACTTGATAATCTTTTGTTCTTTTTCAAGATCAGAAAATAATTTTTGATTATTCAAGTTCCAAAGCCTCAATTTTTAAAACTGACTCCTTGAGAGCCAACTGGACACTTTGTAAATCATTCAGTTGTGGTTTAACATTGTTCAGTTCAATTAAGATAGTGTCAAAATATCTTTCACTATCTGCTCTAACAGTTTCCACAAAAGCTAAATCACCACTTAATGATTCAGCCAGGTCCAGTTTCAGTTCAGGGTCAACTTGGTTGTCATAATCACATACCTTTTTCAAAAATGATGTCCACCCATCTTCCAGTGATGACATCTTCTTTTGCCACATGCTGCTGTTGATCTTCCAAGGCCATGAAACACATGTCCCTTTCCTCTTCTTCATCAGCTGATGAGTCATCAGAGTCCTCCCATTTTCCCTCAGTTTGTGCATTATGTAACACCCCGACTATAGCGGAAACGAGATGCCACAGAACGACATGGTACAAAAGATTTAAGTAATAAACATCAACATAAAGTTTCAAATGCCATTCAAATTAAAAAGGTAACAAATTCAAGTTGACGTTTAGTAATCATTACATAACCAAGTTCATAACCAAAAGATCAAATGTTTGCGTTACTAGTCCACATACAACAAGTAAACACATCA
>CM067169.1:127911367-127927759 GCA_034093135.1 Erigeron breviscapus | reverse complement strand
CCACCCACCCCCCCCTCTCACTTCCCCCCCCCCCCCTTGGCCAACCCCCTTCGTTCTCCTGAAACTGCTGCCTCTGTGCGATTCCCCCCCCCCAAACACCCGCCCCAGTCTCACAAACCCTGCCCACCCCCAACCCACCTCCCCTTATAACTTGCAACCCCCACCCCCCCCCCCCCCCTGAACCCGTTGACTTTTCGTGTAATATGACTAACAATATAAGTTAATGAAGTATTTGAGTCGTTTTATGAATTAAATGTCAATGTGTTATATTCGGGTCGATAATATGTTTTGATCGGTGTTTAAATGTAACGATTGTAATTTGGCTTGAGAAGAGAAACGGGTCGGCCCGTGGGTAGTCCACGACCCACCAGCCACCATTGACCCATTTCTCTCCTTATCTCTTCCTCCCCTCTTTTCATTTCTTATCTATCTCCCTTTCTCATTTTCTCTCTAAGTAAAAATGTTAGAAATATAAATGTAGTAGTTGATTTGTGTACCTTATGTTAATTTGTACTTATATTGTAAACTTGTTACAATGGAAGGGGCATAGTGTAAATAGCTCATATGTATATAAACCCCCTCCATTATGTTAATTGTAACCTTTCACCACATAATACAAACCAAACTTTCCCTGACATCTCTCTACTCTCTCTCTACTTTCTCTCTCTAGTAACTGCCATTAACACACACACACACACACAAAAGCTCGAATTCTACTAACAATTGGTATCTTAACAATTGGTATCAGAGCACAATCAGAGTTGCTGAACGATCCAAAAGCTTATTACAAGCTTAATTTGTGCTTAATTTCAGAATTTGAGTAATTTTTCTGAAAGGTTCATTTGTAGAGCTCACTGTTTCAGTGATTCCTGCAAATTAAGTGTGTTTCTGTTCTAATTTTGTTCACCTATCGATTTAATATCAGTATATCTTCCTTCGCTATCAATTTCAGAAGCTAATTTCATCATTTGAGTTGTTTTTGATCGAGCTCTACAAATCGCATGTTCGTGAGGGTTTGATTTCCAGTTGAAATTAGCATCTAATTTGTTTGAGGATTTGTGCGCATTGATTTTCTAAACATTTTGATATAAAATTCGAGTTCTAATTCGCAAAAATGAAGAAGATATCGAAGATTTTCAGTCTTCTCTGCAAATAAGGGGTTGGCTGAACATAGAAGATAACCTAACCGACTATTTTGTCGTGTTGTGGTTACTCGCATTTGCAGAAGTCGTTGGCTAAGTGGTATTCTTACTTGTACTATTTGCAGAGCTTTTGCTCGGCAAATAGTTATTTCAAGAAATTTGGTTAAGTGTGAAGTTCACTTGTTCTATTTGCAGAGCTCATTGCTCGGCAAATAGTGGTTCAAGGATTTGTGGTTAAGTGTTGAGATTACTTGTGCTATTTGCAGAGCTTTTTGCTCGGCAAATAGTTGTTTTTGAGAATTCTTGATTTGTGACTGGTGCTACTTGCATTGTTTGCAGAGGTTTAAGCTCGGCAAACAAGTGTTTTTGGTTGGTGTGACTAAGTACAAGTTCTATTTGTACTGTTTGCAGAGATATTTGCTCGGCAAATAGTTGAATTTGATTCTTTCGACCAAGTGACTTTCTTAGTTGTGCTGTTTGCAGAGGTTTTTGCTCGGCATTCAGTTGTTTTTGATTGTTGATCAGAGTACTTGGGTTGCGACTTGGTCACTTACACCTTTTGCAGAGAATTAAGCTCGGCACTTAGTTGTTTTTAAGATTCTCAAATCAAAATTTTTCAAGATAACTTCTCAAAACCATTTTTCATCAATATTCTTCAAGTGGGTTGAAAAATCAAAATTTTTGAAATTTTGAAATTTCTTACTTGTTCTATTTGCAGAGGATTAAGCTCTGCATTTAGTTGAAATTGAAAATTACCAAATTTTTCTAAGTCTGTTAATTGCTTGAAATGGCTTCAAGGGAAGCTTTAGCACTTGGTTTCTGAAGGAAGACCACCTGTCTTGTTTAGAGGATCTTATCCTCAATGGAAGAAAAGGTTTCTGAACTGGATAGACAGGCAGAAGAATGGAAAACTGCTGAGAAAATCTTACAAAGATGGTCCTGAAATTCCAAAGAACCCAGTTAATGGAGAAGTTTTACCTGAAGAGAGTTGGAACACAGATCAGAGAAACAGAGTTGAGGCTGACCAAAGTGCAATTGCCTTTCTTTACCAAGCACTTCCTGATGACATCTACTGCAATGTGGATTCCTATGAAACAGGAAAAGACATTTGGGATGAAGTGGAGAAGCAGATGGAAGGATCTGATGTGTCAAACACCATAAGGTTGTCGACTGTTCTGAACATGTATGAAACATTCAAACAACAAAAAGGTGACCATTGAATGAGGTATACATCAGATTCTGCAATGTCATCAATGAGCTGAGAAAGAATGATGTGAAGAGAACCAATATGGAACTGAACATCAAATTCATCAAAAATCTGGAAGAGGAATGGCAAGTGTATGGAACTCAACTCAACCAACAATCAGACTTCGAAAAACTCACCATTCACACTCTGTTTGAAAAACTACAACTTAATGTTGAGGATGTTCAGAGAATTCAGAAGAAGAAAGAAGAGAGTGTACATTCAGATCCATTGGCCTTGGTTGCTGAAAAGAAGACTTCAAGATTGTCAAGACACAGTTTTGTTGAAGTTCAAACTGATTCTGATTCGAGTGAGATGAGTGATTCTGATCTGGATGAGAAACAAAAAGAGATGTACAAAGAACTCGCTTATTTCACTAAGACTTTCAAGAAGAAACCAACAAACAATCAGCTTAGGACTTCATCAGTCTCTTCGTATGCTAAAAATGCGAATGCTCCTAAGTATGATCAGAAGAAAGATTTTGCTGGTGGTGAGAAGAAGTATGACAATCAGAAAAAGTTTGAGAAGAAGGTCATGGATAAGAGAACTGAAGACAGGAAATGCTACAACTGTGGTATCACTGGACATTTTGCCATAAATTGTACTAAACCTCGACAAAAGAACTCCGAGTACTATAAGTACAAACTTTTGCTGGCAAGACAAGAGGAAAGCGGAATTGCCCTTCTCGCTGAGGATGACAAGTGGTTACATCTTTCTGATGAGGAGACAGACGAACTTGCAGCAAATGTATGCTTCATGACAAAGATCAAGAAGTCAAAGGAGTTGGAGGAAAATGATGAAAGTTCTTCTGAAGTCGAGGATGAGGTAATCTCTTTTCCCAAATCAGTGTTAAAACACTACATGGACATGAGTGAAACGGCAAGAAAAGATTGCAGGGAGTTGAGTAAAAAGAATTTAAAATTAAAGAAAGATTTGGAGGACAAAGAAAAAGAGTTTCAAATTAAAATTGATTCATATCAAAAAGAATTTGAGAATTTGAAATCAGAAAAAGCAGCAGTCTCTTTTACTCCAAACTCCAAACTGCATCTTGAGAAACAAGAACTTGAGACCAAAGTTCTTGAACTAAGCAAGACTGTCAGACAACTTCAAGTTGAAAAGACCAATGAGATGTTTCGAGCAAATGCTTTGGCTGAAGACATTGAGTCTTTGAATGTCAAGATGAAAGAATCTATCCCTGATGTGACGGAATTTGAAAACAAAATTTCTGACCTAAAATATGAATGTTGTATAAAAGATTCTCTTAAACAAAAACTTGATAAAGAAAATGATGAACTGAAAGCTGAAATCAAGTCTTATCAAGAAAAGTCCCAAAGTCCAAAAGACTTCTAGGCAATCAAAGGTGTACAAGGTCAAATCTGAATCTCAGTCACAAAAAGAATTTGAGAATTTGAAATCAGAAAAAGCAGCAGTCTCTTTTACTCCAAACTCCAAACTGCATCTTGAGAAACAAGAACTTGAGACCAAAGTTCTTGAACTAAGCAAGACTGTCAGACAACTTCAAGTTGAAAAGACCAATGAGATGTAGACATAAAGAAAGTTGTTCATGTGTCTGTGCAAACTGATGGTGATTTAGATGATGTTCATGATGTTGATGATTATTTCTTCCCGATTACTTCTGAAACTCAGACTTTTACCAAGTTTTCTGAGGGAACTCAATCATACTTGAATGAAATTGATGCTTTCAAACAAAAGTTTGAAAAAGAAAGGGATCAGAGGTTAAATGTGCTAAAGGAACTTAATGATCTAAAAGTTGAATTCCAATTTCAGAAAATAGCACTTCAATTTCATAAAGAAAAGGAAAAAGCATCAATTTCACTCAAGCAAAGTCCATGTCCGATAAAGAAAAGTGAAGTTAGTGTGAAGTTGGAAACTAACAAGACTGTCAGACAACTTCAAGTTGAAAAGACCAATGAGATGTTTCGAGCAAATGCTTTGGCTGAAGACATTGAGTCTTTGAATGTCAAGATGAAAGAATCTATCCCTGATGTGACGGAATTTGAAAACAAAATTTCTGACCTAAAATATGAATGTTGTATAAAAGATTCTCTTAAACAAAAACTTGATAAAGAAAATGATGAAAGTTCTTCTGAAGTCGAGGATGAGGTAATCTCTTTTCCCAAATCAGTGTTAAAACACTACATGGACATGAGTGAAACGGCAAGAAAAGATTGCAGGGAGTTGAGTAAAAAGAATTTAAAATTAAAGAAAGATTTGGAGGACAAAGAAAAAGAGTTTCAAATTAAAATTGATTCATATCAAAAAGAATTTGAGAATTTGAAATCAGAAAAAGCAGCAGTCTCTTTTACTCCAAACTCCAAACTGCATCTTGAGAAACAAGAACTTGAGACCAAAGTTCTTGAACTAAGCAAGACTGTCAGACAACTTCAAGTTGAAAAGACCAATGAGATGTTTCGAGCAAATGCTTTGGCTGAAGACATTGAGTCTTTGAATGTCAAGATGAAAGAATCTATCCCTGATGTGACGGAATTTGAAAAACATTTTGTTAAAAAGGAGGAAAAACTTGATTTTTATCTGAAGAAAATTCCAAAGTCACACTCTTCACAATCTTCATCAATCAATAAGTTCCAAAGACCAAAGACCACCCAACGATCAAAGACCAACCCATCACCCAAGACTGATTCAAAACCAAAGACCAAACCATCAAAGAAAAGTCCCAAAGTCCAAAAGACTTCTAGGCAATCAAAGGTGTACAAGGTCAAATCTGAATCTCAGTCACAAAAAGAAGTCAAAACAAGCAGTGGTCCGAAGATTGTTAAGATTGAAACTTTCTCATTAGGTAACAAACAACCTCAGCAGGTTAGGTATTCTAGTTTCCCTAGGTATTCTCAGAAGAATCCTAAGTGCACTTTACAGAGGGTTAGAGATACTTTTACAGGCATGACTAAATACAAAGACCAGTATGGTTGGTTGTCATCTAATAACATAAAGAAAGTGAATAAGATCACAGAACCAATCAAGAAGCAACCTGTTCAGAACATAAAAGCTAAATTAGTTTCTAACTCTAAAAATGTTCGTGTTTCAGGTGACTTGTGCATGAAAAGTAGCAGTAAATGGATTCCAAAAGATAGATTCTTGCATGCTACTAGAAATGTTAAACTTGATGGAAACACTACCCATGTCAAACAAGTGTGGATTGTCCGTAGATCAAATACATTAGATAATGCTACTACATCTAGGACTATTCCTGCTTGTATCAAAACTTGTGTATAAACCTTTACATTTCTTTGTTTGTAATTCGTATTTGTATTTTGAACAATTATGTGTGCTTGTTTGTTATTAGAATAAATTGTTTGTATGCGTGTTATTTTGCTTGATGTTTATCTTTTAATGTGTACTTGCATGTTATCCCTCTAACCTGCAAGGACCCAATTTACATGGGTACCTAAATCATATACCTTATCTTTGCAGGAATTTCTCATTTGTGTTTGGTATGTTGACTCAGGATGTTCACGTCATATGACTGGAAACAAGTCCATTCTTTCGAACTTTATTGAAAAGTTTATGGGAACTGTCAGATTTGGAAATGATCATATTGCTCCTATTCTCGGTTACGGAGACATTGTTAAAAATGGTGTCACTATAAAGAGAGTTTCCTATGTTGAAGGATTAGGACACAATCTTTTCAGTGTTGGACAATTTTGTGACAATGATCTTCAAGTATTATTCAGGAGATATGAATGCAAAGTGCAGACTGAAGATGGTGTGGATATTCTTACTGGAACAAGGGACAATAACCTGTTCACTATTGATCTCAACAATTCCATCTAATTCTTCAGAGATTTGTCTACTTTCAAAAGCAACTGCACAAAACTCTTGGTTATGGCATCGCCGTCTTTCTCATCTGAATTTTCAAACAATTAATGCTCTCGTGGATAAACAACTTGTTGAAGGTCTCCCGGACTACAAGTATGAAAGTGAACATGTTTGTCCAGCTTGTGCAATTGGAAAGATGAAGAAAGCTTCACACAAACCAAAGAAGCACTTAAGTACAGAAGGTCCTTTGCACCTTATTCATATGGATTTGTGTGGCCCAATGAAGTTCAAAGTATCCATGGAAAGCGATACATTCTAGTGATTGTAGATGATTATTCTCGTTACACTTGGGTATTCTTTCTTCACGCAAAGAGTGATACTTCGCTAGTGATTATTGCTTTCATCAAGAAGACCCAAGTTAATCTCAAATCATCAGTTAGAATTGTTCGCTCAGACAATGGAACTGAATTCAAGAATTCTACAATTGATTCTTTCTTCAGGTCCATGGGTATTTCACACCAATTTTCCGCTGCCAGGACACCTCAACAGAATGGAGTAGTTGAACGTCGAAATCGAACTCTTGTTGAAGCAGCTAGGACAATGCTTGCCTATTCGAAGTTGCCACTGAATCTATGGGCTGAAGCTGTTGCTACTGCTTGTTTTACTCAAAACAGATCCATAATAAACAAGAGGTTTGATAAAACTCCATATGAGGTGATCAACAAAAGAAAGCCCAATGTGAACTTCTTGCACATTTTTGGATGTGTATGTTATGTTCTTAATGATCGAGATAATCTGGGCAAATTTGAACCAAAAGGCGATGAGGCATATTTTATCGGTTATTCGAGAGAATCGATAGCATATCGTGTATATAACCGAAGAACCAAGAGAATTGAAGAGAGTATGAATGTTAGATTTGATGAACTCTCGGGAATGGTTCTTGAACAACACAGTTCAAGACCCGAACTTCAAAGTCCACAAGCTTCCGCAACTAAGACTGCATCAAATGTCAAATCAATCTCTACTCCAACAACACAAGATTTGGACATCTTGTTCGAAGAATTTTTCCATGTTTCGAAGAAAGTTCCTGAATCTGATGGAAATGACAATGAACCAACCAGTTCAAATTCAGAAGAAATGGATCCTAATGAGTCTTCTCCATCACAATCAACAGATGTTAATTCATCATCTGATTCTCCTCCACCTACTGATATGTCAGAGTTGCATACTCAACCTCATATTATCTCACAAGTGACTAATCCTACAACCAATCCTGAGGATTATGTTCATGACAACTTTGTTGAACCAATTGCAACCTCGTTTGAACAATTGACAGAACAACATTCTCCGGATTTTATTGATTCTGAAGAATCTGGTGATCCACTTGATCCAATTCCTCATACAACCAAATGGACAAGAGCTCATCTAATTTCACAAGTCATTGGTAATCCAACAACTGGAGTTCAGACAAGATCTGCTTCCGCGAATGAATGTCTGTTTGTGAATTTTCTGAGCATTGTTGAACCAAAGACAGTTAATGAAGCTCTAAGTTGTCCAGATTGGGTGAAAGCTATGTAGGAGGAACTGAATCAATTTGAACGACTTGAGGTGTGGAAATTGGTTCCCAATCCTTACAAGAACAAGGAGCCAATTAAAACCAAGTGGATCTTCAAGAATAAAAAGGATGAAACTGGAGTTGTTGTACGCAACAAAGCACGATTGGTTGCAAAGGGATATTGCCAACAAGATGGAATTGACTACGATGAGACATTCGCACAAGTTGCACGAATTGAGGCTATTCGGATGTTTCTTGCCTATGCTGCCTACAAGAACTTCACAGTCTATCAGATGGATGTTAAAACTGCCTTCTTAAATGAAATTCTCAAAGAAGAAGTGTACGTTGAACAACCAGAAGGTTTTGTGAGTTCCAAACATCCAGACTACGTTTACAGGTTAGACAAGGCATTATATGGTCTGAAACAAGTGCCTCGTGCATGGTATGATGCTCTATCCTCTTATCTTGTGAAATCTAGCTTTAGCAAAGGTTCGATTGACACTACCTTGTTTATCAAACGACAAGGGAGTGATATCATTCTAATCCAGATTTATGTTGACGACATAATTTTCGGGTTCCTAAATACTGCAAGAATTTCTCTGCTTTAATGATCAAGAAATTTGAAATGAGCATGATGGATGAATTAAACTTTTTCCTTGGTCTACAAGTAAAACAGTTGTCAAATGGTACTTTTATTTGTCAATCTAAGTACATTCTTGACATGTTGAAAAAGTTTGATATGATGGATTGTCAAATAATTGGAACACCCATGGAAGCTCGGACAAAGATTAATGCTGACTTAAATGGAAAATCTTTTGATCAAAAGAAATATCGCAGTATGATAGGGTCACTCATGTATTTGACTGCTAGTCGCCCGGATATTATGTTCGCCACATGCATGTGTGCCAGGTACCAGGCCAATCCCAAGGAAAGTCATTTCCAGGCCGTCAAACGGATATTCTGTTACTAAAGAAACTAGAGCTTAATTGAAGCTTTAATGGTGGATTTAAGGTAGTGTGTGAAATGTGTGTATGTGTGTGAATGGGAGGTTGGAGATGATCTAGAGAGAGAAAGTAACTTAGAGAGAAGTAAGTGTGGGATTAATGTGAAGGCTTCTTACAAATGATTAAGGAAGGGGTATTTATACCTATCATCTAATTAACACTAATACCCCTTATATAACTAGACATATTACAATTTAACACCATTTTATATTTCTAACAATCTCCCCCTTGGTGTTGAATTGTAAATGTTGCATCGTCTTTGGTCTTTAAATAACATGATGAGCCCATTTGTTGAAAATCTTCAATGTTGATTGGACTTTGAAGCTTTCTCATTGTCTTCAACGTCTTATATCAACCTTGACTTTGAATCTTCTCAACAAACAAATATTCTTGACGATGACTTTCTACAACTTGATCTTCTCTTGCAACTTTGAATACTTTGGAAGCACCTTTGAAATCTTTGTAGCTTTTAAGCTTTCACAACTTGAACTTTTGAATGTTGATTTCAACTTGATGTTGCTTTGAGAAGTAACTTCAAACTTTGAGTAGCATGCGGAAGCTTGGTTTTGACTTTGAATTCTTTGAATTCTTTTGGATGCGGAAGCTTGGTAATCTTTAAATTCTCTTGGCAATGCGGAAGCTTGGTTTTGGAATGTGGGAAATTGATTTGACTTTAAACTTCAAATCTTGATCTAACTAGTCTCTGAATCAATAAACATCTTGGAGCACTTGATTCTTTGATCAATTAACATTTGCTCCCCCTCAATCAAACAACTATCTCGGAGCAAATTATTCAATAACAAATCTTTAATCTCTTGCTCCCCCTTGAACAAACAATCATTTCGGAGCATATTTAACAAATCATGAGTTTACTCTTGCTCCCCCTCAAATTAACAATCTCTTCAAACTATGAATCTTCTCAAGACATTAAACAAACTTAGCTATCACAAGTATCAACAAACGAACAATCTCCATTCAATCTTAAACTCTTCTAATCATCAAACAATGGTCAATTATTCAATAAATCTTTCAAATATCGACCATGTACATCATCTTGAATATACTCGATCTTGAATCAATCCTTTAACTTTCTCGAAACAATCTCTCAACTTTCAACATATCACGATAATTATTCACTCTCTTCACCTAAACTAACGATCCTTTGAACAACCAAACACAATGAATATCATCAATCAAATTCTACCTAAAACCTTGAACTCTATCTATCAATCATTTAATCATTTCTCCCCCTTATGATGAATATGTGAAACGTGTTCATCATACAATAATGATTGATAGCATAAATGGTAGATCACAACAAACAATATTCAACCAAATTAACCCAACCCAATTCCCAATTCCCAATGAACCTATTGGTGAACTAGAATGTAAGGTTGCGTTGTTTGAAAAAACAATTTTTATATGGTGTTTGTGTTCTTTGTGTTTGTGCGAAGAGAAATGAAATCCGGATAATATTGATCCGTTAACACAACCAAGAATCGAAAGGATTAATGGTGTGGCCTAAAAATACGATTACTATTTTTAGGACTTCCCATTATCATTGAGAAATGCACAAAGCTTATCTCTAAATGGTTCGGTCTATGGCTTTTCAACCGATAGATTGCTTTAAAGAATGTAATTCATGGTCAGTGTCACAAAGGCGTTCGATGACCATGTCTTACTATCCTCAAAGACTTTTTGGGAAATAAAATCCGAGGTCACATAGACTTCTCGTTTACTCAACAAATTCATAAAATGAAAATGTGAGACCTACGTTCAACGTTGGAAAAGATGTTAGCATTGGTAGGATTTCCATTCGATCATCATGGAATATCAATAATATGATATCACTACGAATGTTCCGGCAATATCACAAAGATATGCGATGTCACAAAGACATATAAAGACTCTATGTGTCCTAGTCAAATGAAAGATATATCAAGTACGCTCTAGACTCGATAAGTAATCAAATGAAGTCGGGGACTGGAGCAGAGTGTCTCCCTTTTTCAATATCAACGTCTTCCAAATGAAGAGTCAATAGAAATGTGAAAATCTCCGTGAGAATAAAACAAGCATTTGTTAAGAAACACTTGAGTGGTTAGGTAAAGATGTGCATTGCTTCACTGGGTCCATGAAGTCTTCTTCAATATCGAGAAATCAACAAATGAAATCCGATAGGAACGTGTTGACCCGGCGTTTAGAGAATTTTGGGAGGGCTTTCATTTCTTTTAGCCCTTTCTCACATCATCTTTTCACCGTAACCTCTCACTTTTCGACTACTCCCTCATGGCCTATTTGCACAAACAACATCACCACGCTCATAAACCCTCACAATCTAAATTGAGAATTTAACTCCGGGGTTAGATCTCATCGGCGATGACAAGATCATGGAGTATTTATGAGTGGCCTAAACTCTCATGTGCAAATCTAACACCGAACTTCTATGAATTTGATCGAAAATGGTTTGAAAATCTTCCAAAGTGTTTTAAAATGGAAAATGAGTTTAAACACTTGAAAGTTTTGGTTTTATAAACAAACTCCCCCTAAATATATGCATGATATAAACAAAGGTTTTGCATATAAAGGGTGAGTAAAAGGTTTAAAAGTTGCTCACAAACATTAAAAATGAGACAACAAAGGCAGTACACAAAGGCGTTCGATGCCTTGCATCTCATCCAAAACATTGTGAGAAACTCAAAGACAAAGTAAATAAACAAAATGATTAAAAGAGAAAATCTTTTTGGATTTTTCAAAAATAAGAAAATGAAAATCTTTTTGGATTTTTCTAAAAGAAGAAAATGAAAATCTTTTTGGATTTTTCAAAAATAAGAAAATGAAAATCTTTTTGGATTTTTCAAAAATAAGAAAATGAAAATCTTTTTGGATTTTTCAAAAATAAGAAAATGAAAATCTTTTTGGATTTTTCAAAAATAAGAAAATGAAAATCTTTTTGGATTTTTCAAAAATAAGAAAATGAAAATCTTTTTGGATTTTTCAAAAATAAGAAAATGAAAATCTTTTTGGATTTTTCAAAAATAAGAAAATGAAAATCTTTTTGGATTTTTCAAAAATAAGAAAATGAAAATCTTTTTGGATTTTTCAAAAATAAGAAAATGAAAATCTTTTTGGATTTTTCAAAAATAAGAAAATGAAAATCTTTTTGGATTTTTCAAAAATAAGAAAATGAAAATCTTTTTGGATTTTTCAAAAATAAGAAAATGAAAATCTTTTTGGATTTTTCAAAAATAAGAAAATGAAAATCTTTTTGGATTTTTCAAAAATAAGAAAATGAAAATCTTTTTGGATTTTTCAAAAATAAGAAAATGAAAATCTTTTTGGATTTTTCAAAAATAAGAAAATGAAAATCTTTTTGGATTTTTCAAAAATAAGAAAATGAAAATCTTTTTGGATTTTTCAAAAATAAGAAAATGAAAATCTTTTTGGATTTTTCAAAAATAAGAAAATGAAAATCTTTTTGGATTTTTCAAAAATAAGAAAATGAAAATCTTTTTGGATTTTTCAAAAATAAGAAAATGAAAATCTTTTTGGATTTTTCAAAAATAAGAAAATGAAAATCTTTTTGGATTTTTCAAAAATAAGAAAATGAAAATCTTTTTGGATTTTTCAAAAATAAGAAAATGAAAATCTTTTTGGATTTTTCAAAAATAAGAAAATGAAAATCTTTTTGGATTTTTCAAAAATAAGAAAATGAAAATCTTTTTGGATTTTTCAAAAATAAGAAAATGAAAATCTTTTTGGATTTTTCAAAAATAAGAAAATGAAAATCTTTTTGGATTTTTCAAAAATAAGAAAATGAAAATCTTTTTGGATTTTTCAAAAATAAGAAAATGAAAATCTTTTTGGATTTTTCAAAAATAAGAAAATGAAAATCTTTTTGGATTTTTCAAAAATAAGAAAATGAAAATCTTTTTGGATTTTTCAAAAATAAGAAAATGAAAATCTTTTTGGATTTTTCAAAAATAAGAAAATGAAAATCTTTTTGGATTTTTCAAAAATAAGAAAATGAAAATCTTTTTGGATTTTTCAAAAATAAGAAAATGAAAATCTTTTTGGATTTTTCAAAAATAAGAAAATGAAAATCTTTTTGGATTTTTCAAAAATAAGAAAATGAAAATCTTTTTGGATTTTTCAAAAATAAGAAAATGAAAATCTTTTTGGATTTTTCAAAAATAAGAAAATGAAAATCTTTTTGGATTTTTCAAAAATAAGAAAATGAAAATCTTTTTGGATTTTTCAAAAATAAGAAAATGAAAATCTTTTTGGATTTTTCAAAAATAAGAAAATGAAAATCTTTTTGGATTTTTCAAAAATAAGAAAATGAAAATCTTTTTGGATTTTTCAAAAATAAGAAAATGAAAATCTTTTTGGATTTTTCAAAAATAAGAAAATGAAAATCTTTTTGGATTTTTCAAAAATAAGAAAATGAAAATCTTTGATTGCAAATGATCATTTTCTTTTTGAAGACTTTCCATGTTAGACAAAATGAGATCATTTGCAGATTTGAGCTCTTTATTCTTGGATTTGAGCTCTTTGATTTCAGATTTGAGTTGGTCTATTCGAGATTCTAGACTTTCCATTAACAGTTTTTGCATTTGCCTGGTCATCTCTTCGAGTTCATCATAATCGAACTCTTCGGTTGACATTTTGACTAAAACTTGATGACAATCTAATTAAAAGAACAATTCAAGACAAGAACATAAAAATTTAGACCAATACACGTTGACACCCAAAAAAAATTACTAAAAACAATTTAGCCCAACAATGAAAACATGTAAGTCCAACAAACAATTTCTGCCCAAATAAAATGACGAAAAACTTTAGTCCAAAATGAAATATAAGTCCAACACAAATTTTAGTCCAATCAAAATATATCTCAGCCCAAATGATAAGTACTATCCCAAACCACTTAGACTAAAAGGTTTTCCAAAATCTAAAATGACAACTTAATGACAACTTAATGAAAAAAAAAAATCACAAGTAAAAAAAACTTAGACTAAAAAAAATTCACGAGTTGACCACAAGTAGCAAAAATCACGTGAATTGTGACTTCCTATTTAAAAACAACTAAAATGACAACTTAATGAAAATATGACCACACAAAATAAAGAAAAGAAGATCACGTGAAGACACTCAAAAAATGAACGCAAGTTGTATCCTGACAACAACACTGTTTCGTAATGTCAACTTTAAAAAATTAAGACCATGTTGAGTTCTTTTCTTGATTTTGCACGTGACACTAGCAAACAAAATTAAAAACAAATTCAAAAATTATAACCCACTAGACATAATTTTCTCAAACAAATAGACAGCTGCTTCACGTGAAAGATTCTGAAAGTGAGACAACGACAAAAGAACGCGTGACACTATTACTCCTAGTGAATACTCCAGCTAGCGTGACACTATTTCTTCTGACACATTATGTGTGTTACAACACTCAAGATGACAGCACATACATCATTTCTCACACACTTGTTTACATGCTTTGACCAAATAAAACTTTATGTAGATAACAAGGAGAACACGACTGTTGCGAGCAGACCACTTTTATTATTTCATACGGTTTATAGAAAACACGTTATCTCTTTTCCCTTTTCAACACAATTTACTCTTTAAACCAAGAAACACTCTCAAAAAAATTCTATTTACATTCAAAATAAAATGCTTTCTTCTCAAACAAAATGCTTTCTTTCACCGAATCAATTCGTTAACGACTCAAACAACCACGTAGACAGAATGATGAACAAATCAGAAAATCAAGCAAGACTCAACCACACAGCCAAGTTTCAGCCCTTGAAGAACACAAAGTGCTATTTGCCGAGCTGGGAGCTCGGTAAATGAGGTGTTCAGAAAAGTTTTTCTCAAATTTTCACACAAAAATGGAAAAGTGATAGAAAAATATTTGGTAAAGTTTGAATGAAAATTTGAACTTGTGGTCTATTTGCCGAGGTATGAGCTCGGCAAATGGGGTATTCGATTGGAAAAATTGTTAAGTGTTTGAAAAGAATCGATTTGCAGAGATGAGAGGTCGGCAAATGGTGATTTGGAAAAATTTGGTTAACTGTTTTTGTATGGTTTGCCGAGCAATTAGCTCGGCATATAGTTGATTTGGCAAAGAGGTTGTTCGGTCAAGTCGGCAAATACGGGTAAAGGGATGCTAGTCGTGAATTTAACTCGGCAAAGGTAGGTTTTGGTATGGGTGGTTTGGCCGAGAATTAACTCGGCAAATGCGAGTTTGGGTTTTGGTTGATATGGTTAGCTCGGCAAATACGAAGATTTGGTCGAAATGGTGATTTGCAGAGCAACGAGCTCGGCAAATGGTTTGTTTTGGGATGAAAAACTGATATGTCGAGCTATTTGTTCTGCAAATGGGGGTTCGGGTTGATGACTGGTGATTTGTTGTGATAGGAAAATTTTGCTAAGTCTATTTGTATTGAGTGCCGAGCAGTTAGCTCGGCATTGTGTTGATTTAGCAAATGAGTTGATCGGTCAAGTCTGCAAACACGAGAACAAGACGGGTAATGGTTTGGGCCGAGAATTCACTTCGGCAAATGGTGTTTTGGTTGATCGGTTAGCTCGGCAAACACTGGTATTGGTCACGGGGTTGAGCTCGGCAAACACTAGAACAAAGATACTGGTCGTGTAGCGAGCTCGGCAAATGGTAGTTTTGGGTGAACGAGTCGTGAATCCTGCCGACCACGCCAGTGAACTCACTTCGGCAAACACGAGAATCAACACAAACTTTGGTGATCGGTTACTTCTGCAAGTGTTAACAATGACTCGTGAACGACTCGGCAAATGGAAGATTTGTGACCTCTGCAAATGATCAATTCATCACCTCGCCGGAAACACTCAAATCACGATTAAATCTTCAGTTCTTTGAATTAAACCGCAAAACCACCACCAAAATACTCTAAAACAAACCGCGAGCAAATCCTAACTGAAAATTACTCCGATTAAAGCTCGCCGGAAAATTCACTTTCTGACCGGAATAGTAACCGACATCAAAAATGCACCAATCGAAAAATTAAAACCATCTCCTTGTTCAGAATCACACCGCGAAGAAATCCTTATGTTTTTCAGCTTGATTCGATGCAAAACGAAGATGAAATCGATGAGAGAAGTTCAAGATCAAAAGATGTTTTTCTTTTTCTTTTTCTGATTGAATAAATTGTAAAATTATCGATTGATTGAAACTATGTGATACACCACGTGACTTTGACTTTAACTGGTTACTGTAGCTCCAGCAGTAGAAAAGAAAAAAAATTATGAAACTTTGACTTTTCCTTATTATAACTGTTTGCAGAGGTGTAACAGAAAATCATGAAAAACAACAATTTACTACCTGTACTTTGAAATTAACTACTGATTTATCAAATCAAACACTAATCCACTCTTAATCAATGACCAGAATCACATTTAGCCTCGAATTAGGCACAAAATAGAAAATTTTCAGAATCAAGATTAAGCTCAAATTCTCAAAATTATGAACAAAATCGGTTATGAATTTGATTGTAGATCGTTCGGATACACCGATTATGCTCTGATACCAATTGTTAGATATAGAATTGAGCTTAATTGTTCAACAATGGAGGAATGTGTGTGTTTAAGTGTGTGAGGAGGGAGGTTGAAGAA
>CM067169.1:127872504-127910367 GCA_034093135.1 Erigeron breviscapus | reverse complement strand
TCATATCAAACTTTTTCAACATGTCAAGAATGTACTTAGATTGACAAATAAAAGTACCATTTGACAACTGTTTTACTTGTAGACCAAGGAAAAAGTTTAATTCACCCATCATGCTCATTTCAAATTTCTTGATCATTAAAGCAGAGAAATTCTTGCAGTATTTAGGAACCCGAAAATTATGTCGTCAACATAAATCTGGATTAGAATGATATCACTCCCTTGTCGTTTGATAAACAAGGTAGTGTCAATCGAACCTTTGCTAAAGCCAGATTTCACAAGATAAGAGGATAGAGCATCATACCATGCACGAGGCGCTTGTTTCAGACCATATAATGCCTTGTCTAACCTGTAAACGTAGTCTGGATGTTTGGAACTCACAAAACCTTCTGGTTGTTCAACGTACACTTCTTCTTTGAGAATTCCATTTAAGAAGGCAGTTTTAACATCCATCTGATAGACTGTGAAGTTCTTGTAGGCAGCATAGGCAAGAAACATCCGAATAGCCTCAATTCGTGCAACTGGTGCGAATGTCTCATCGTAGTCAATTCCATCTTGTTGGCAATATCCCTTTGCAACCAATCGTGCTTTGTTGCGTACAACAACTCCAGTTTCATCCTTTTTATTCTTGAAGATCCACTTGGTTTTAATTGGCTCCTTGTTCTTGTAAGGATTGGGAACCAATTTCCACACCTCAAGTCGTTTAAATTGATTCAGTTCCTCCTGCATAGCTTTCACCCAATCTGGACAACTTAGAGCTTCATTAACTGTCTTTGGTTCAACAAAGTTGTCATGAACATAATCCTCAGGATTGGTTGTAGGATTAGTCACTTGTGAGATAATATGAGGTTGAGTATGCAACTCTGACATATCAGTAGGTGGAGGAGAATCAGATGATGAATTAACATCTGTTGATTGTGATGGAGAAGACTCATTGGGATCCATTTCTTCTGAATTTGAACTGGTTGGTTCATTGTCATTTCCATCAGATTCAGGAACTTTCTTCGAAACATGGAAAAATTCTTCGAACAAGATGTCCAAATCTTGTGTTGTTGGAGTAGAGATTGATTTGACATTTGATGCAGTCTTAGTTGCGGAAGCTTGTGGACTTTGAAGTTCGGGTCTTGAACTGTGTTGTTCAAACGAGGTTGCAATTGGTTCAACAAAGTTGTCATGAACATAATCCTCAGGATTGGTTGTAGGATTAGTCACTTGTGAGATAATATGAGGTTGAGTATGCAACTCTGACATATCAGTAGGTGGAGGAGAATCAGATGATGAATTAACATCTGTTGATTGTGATGGAGAAGACTCATTGGGATCCATTTCTTCTGAATTTGAACTGGTTGGTTCATTGTCATTTCCATCAGATTCAGGAACTTTCTTCGAAACATGGAAAAATTCTTCGAACAAGATGTCCAAATCTTGTGTTGTTGGAGTAGAGATTGATTTGACATTTGATGCAGTCTTAGTTGCGGAAGCTTGTGGACTTTGAAGTTCGGGTCTTGAACTGTGTTGTTCAAGAACCATTCCCGAGAGTTCATCAAATCTAACGTTCATACTCTCTTCAATTCTCTTGGTTCTTCGGTTATATACACGATATGCTATCGATTCTCTCGAATAACCGATAAAATATGCCTCATCGCCTTTTGGTTCAAATTTGCCCAGATTATCTCGATCATTGAGAACATAACATACACATCCAAAAATGTGCAAGAAGTTCACATTGGGCTTTCTTTTGTTGATCACCTCATATGGAGTTTTATCAAACCTCTTGTTTATTATGGATCTGTTTTGAGTAAAACAAGCAGTAGCAACAGCTTCAGCCCATAGATTCGGTGGCAACTTCGAATAGGCAAGCATTGTCCTAGCTGCTTCAACAAGAGTTCGATTTCGACGTTCAACTACTCCATTCTGTTGAGGTGTCCTGGCAGCGGAAAATTGGTGTGAAATACCCATGGACCTGAAGAAAGAATCAATTGTAGAATTCTTGAATTCAGTTCCATTGTCTGAGCGAACAATTCTAACTGATGATTTGAGATTAACTTGGGTCTTCTTGATGAAAGCAATAATCACTAGCGAAGTATCACTCTTTGCGTGAAGAAAGAATCAATTGTAGAATTCTTGAATTCAGTTCCATTGTCTGAGCGAACAATTCTAACTGATGATTTGAGATTAACTTGGGTCTTCTTGATGAAAGCAATAATCACTAGCGAAGTATCACTCTTTGCGTGAAGAAAGAATCAATTGTAGAATTCTTGAATTCAGTTCCATTGTCTGAGCGAACAATTCTAACTGATGATTTGAGATTAACTTGGGTCTTCTTGATGAAAGCAATAATCACTAGCGAAGTATCACTCTTTGCGTGAAGAAAGAATCAATTGTAGAATTCTTGAATTCAGTTCCATTGTCTGAGCGAACAATTCTAACTGATGATTTGAGATTAACTTGGGTCTTCTTGATGAAAGCAATAATCACTAGCGAAGTATCACTCTTTGCGTGAAGAAAGAATCAATTGTAGAATTCTTGAATTCAGTTCCATTGTCTGAGCGAACAATTCTAACTGATGATTTGAGATTAACTTGGGTCTTCTTGATGAAAGCAATAATCACTAGCGAAGTATCACTCTTTGCGTGAAGAAAGAATCAATTGTAGAATTCTTGAATTCAGTTCCATTGTCTGAGCGAACAATTCTAACTGATGATTTGAGATTAACTTGGGTCTTCTTGATGAAAGCAATAATCACTAGCGAAGTATCACTCTTTGCGTGAAGAAAGAATCAATTGTAGAATTCTTGAATTCAGTTCCATTGTCTGAGCGAACAATTCTAACTGATGATTTGAGATTAACTTGGGTCTTCTTGATGAAAGCAATAATCACTAGCGAAGTATCACTCTTTGCGTGAAGAAAGAATACCCAAGTGTAACGAGAATAATCATCTACAATCACTAGAATGTATCGCTTTCCATGGATACTTTGAACTTTCATTGGGCCACACAAATCCATATGAATAAGGTGCAAAGGACCTTCTGTACTTAAGTGCTTCTTTGGTTTGTGTGAAGCTTTCTTCATCTTTCCAATTGCACAAGCTGGACAAACATGTTCACTTTCATACTTGTAGTCCGGGAGACCTTCAACAAGTTGTTTATCCACGAGAGCATTAATTGTTTGAAAATTCAGATGAGAAAGACGGCGATGCCATAACCAAGAGTTTTGTGCAGTTGCTTTTGAAAGTAGACAAATCTCTGAAGAATTAGATGGAATGTTGTTGAGATCAATAGTGAACAGGTTATTGTCCCTTGTTCCAGTAAGAATATCCACACCATCTTCAGTCTGCACTTTGCATTCATATCTCCTGAATAATACTTGAAGATCATTGTCACAAAATTGTCCAACACTGAAAAGATTGTGTCCTAATCCTTCAACATAGGAAACTCTCTTTATAGTGACACCATTTTTAACAATGTCTCCGTAACCGAGAATAGGAGCAATATGATCATTTCCAAATCTGACAGTTCCCATAAACTTTTCAATAAAGTTCGAAAGAATGGACTTGTTTCCAGTCATATGACGTGAACATCCCGAGTCAACATACCAAACACAAATGAGAAATTCCTGCAAAGACAAGGTATATGATTTAGGTACCCATGTAAATTGGGTCCTTGCAGGTTAGAGGGATAACATGCAAGTACACATTAAAAAATAAACATCAAGCAAAATAACACGCATACAAACAATTTATTCTAATAACAAACAAGCACACATAATTGTTCAAAATACAAATACGAATTACAAACAAAGAAATGTAAAGGTTTATACACAAGTTTTGATACAAGCAGGAATAGTCCTAGATGTAGTAGCATTATCTAATGTATTTGATCTACGGACAATCCACACTTGTTTGACATGGGTAGTGTTTCCATCAAGTTTAACATTTCTAGTAGCATGCAAGAATCTATCTTTTGGAATCCATTTACTGCTACTTTTCATGCACAAGTCACCTGAAACACGAACATTTTTAGAGTTAGAAACTAATTTAGCTTTTATGTTCTGAACAGGTTGCTTCTTGATTGGTTCTGTGATATTATTCACTTTCTTTATGTTATTAGATGACAACCAACCATACTGGTCTTTGTATTTAGTCATGCCTGTAAAAGTATCTCTAACCCTCTGTAAAGTGCACTTAGGATTCTTCTGAGAATACCTAGGGAAACTAGAATACCTAACCTGCTGAGGTTGTTTGTTACCTAATGAGAAAGTTTCAATCTTAACAATCTTCGGACCACTGCTTGTTTTGACTTCTTTTTGTGACTGAGATTCAGATTTGACCTTGTACACCTTTGATTGCCTAGAAGTCTTTTGGACTTTGGGACTTTTCTTTGATGGTTTGGTCTTTGGTTTTGAATCAGTCTTGGGTGATGGGTTGGTCTTTGATCGTTGGGTGGTCTTTGGTCTTTGGAACTTATTGATTGATGAAGATTGTGAAGAGTGTGACTTTGGAATTTTCTTCAGATAAAAATCAAGTTTTTCCTCCTTTTTAACAAAATGTTTTTCAAATTCAGGATCAAAATCATAGATTCTTTTTCAGTTTGGACTGAAGCATTTACACTTTCACATATAGAACTCACAGAACATCCAGATGGATCACAAACTTTGGAGTCTATCTTGGGTTGGTCAATGACATAATGATTTTGAGCCTTCAAATTTTCTATCAAAGATTGCTTTTTCCTTTTCTTTATGAAATTGAAGTGCTATTTTCTGAAATTGGAATTCAACTTTTAGATCATTAAGTTCCTTTAGCACATTTAACCTCTGATCCCTTTCTTTTTCAAACTTTTGTTTGAAAGCATCAATTTCATTCAAGTATGATTGAGTTCCCTCAGAAAACTTGGTAAAAGTCTGAGTTTCAGAAGTAATCGGGAAGAAATAATCATCAACATCATGAACATCATCTAAATCACCATCAGTTTGCACAGACACATGAACAACTTTCTTTATGTCTACATTCTCATTTTGAACATGAATTGGATGATTCTCTTCAAACACATTGGTTTTCTTTTTCATGGATAAAATCTTCTCATTGATTTTTTCAAATGATTCAGAAAACTTTCGGTCAAAAACAATTTTGCACATATCAAAGATCTGAGATTCTTTTTCAGTTTGGACTGAAGCATTTACACTTTCACATATAGAACTCACAGAACATCCAGATGGATCACAAACTTTGGAGTCTATCTTGGGTTGGTCAATGACATAATGATTTTGAGCCTTCAAATTTTCTATCAAAGATTGCTTTTCCTCAAGAGACTTTTGCAGATCTTCAATTACCTTTTCCAAAACTTTTTGTGGTACATACGGTCTCAAATTTTCAGGTTTTGGAATAGGATTAGGTTTTTCCAAAGGTTTTTCAGTAAAACACTCAAGAATTTCGGGTATGATAGCCTCATGATTGTCTTTGATTGTTTTATGTGTAGAGTTAGCGAAGAAATCATATGACTCATCCATTAACTCATAGTTAAAATAGACTTTTGCACCCTTTTCTAGAAAATCATCAGCCTCATAATCACTATCAGTCGGTCTCACAAATTGGTCTGTCATCCCACATCTCAAATAAGATTCGTTGTATAATGATGGGACTTCTTCTTGTGCTTCGAGCAAACATTTTGGATTGTTATAACCCAACCCTGATGTGAATATTGTTTCTGAATTTCTTGGCCTATTTAAAAAGACTTGTTGATATGAACGATTGATCTTATACAACTTTTCTTGATAAGACTTGATTTCAGCTTTCAGTTCATCATTTTCTTTATCAAGTTTTTGTTTAAGAGAATCTTTTATACAACATTCATATTTTAGGTCAGAAATTTTGTTTTCAAATTCCGTCACATCAGGGATAGATTCTTTCATCTTGACATTCAAAGACTCAATGTCTTCAGCCAAAGCATTTGCTCGAAACATCTCATTGGTCTTTTCAACTTGAAGTTGTCTGACAGTCTTGCTTAGTTCAAGAACTTTGGTCTCAAGTTCTTGTTTCTCAAGATGCAGTTTGGAGTTTGGAGTAAAAGAGACTGATGAAGTCCTAAGCTGATTGTTTGTTGGTTTCTTCTTGAAAGCCTTAGTGAAATAAGCGAGTTCTTTGTACATCTCTTTTTGTTTCTCATCCAGATCAGAATCACTCATCTCACTCGAATCAGAATCAGTTTGAACTTCAACAAAACTGTGTCTTGACAATCTTGAAGTCTTCTTTTCAGCAACCAAGGCCAATGGATCTGAATGTACACTCTCTTCTTTCTTCTTCTGAATTCTCTGAACATCCTCAACATTAAGTTGTAGTTTTTCAAACAGAGTGTGAATGGTGAGTTTTCCGAAGTCTGATTGTTGGTTGAGTTGAGTTCCATACACTTGTCATTCCTCTTCCAGATTTTTGATGAATTTGATGTTCAGTTCCATATTGGTTCTCTTCACATCATTCTTTCTCAGCTCATTGATGACATTGCAGAATCTGATGTATACCTCATTCAATGGTTCACCTTTTTGTTGTTTGAATGTTTCATACATGTTCAGAACAGTCGACAACCTTATGGTGTTTGGCACATCAGATCCTTCCATCTGCTTCTCCACTTCATCCCAAATGTCTTTTCCTGTTTCATAGGAATCCACATTGCAGTAGATGTCATCAGGAAGTGCTTGGTAAAGAAGGCAATTCCGCTTTCCTCTTGTCTTGCCAGCAAAAGTTTGTACTTATAGTACTCGGAGTTCTTTTGTCGAGGTTTAGTACAATTTATGGCAAAATGTCCAGTGATACCACAGTTGTAGCATTTCCTGTCTTCAGTTCTCTTATCCATGACCTTCTTCTCAAACTTTTTCTGATTGTCATACTTCTTCTCACCACCAGCAAAATCTTTCTTCTGATCATACTTAGGAGCATTCGCATTTTTAGCATACGAAGAGACTGATGAAGTCCTAAGCTGATTGTTTGTTGGTTTCTTCTTGAAAGCCTTAGTGAAATAAGCGAGTTCTTTGTACATCTCTTTTTGTTTCTCATCCAGATCAGAATCACTCATCTCACTCGAATCAGAATCAGTTTGAACTTCAACAAAACTGTGTCTTGACAATCTTGAAGTCTTCTTTTCAGCAACCAAGGCCAATGGATCTGAATGTACACTCTCTTCTTTCTTCTTCTGAATTCTCTGAACATCCTCAACATTAAGTTGTAGTTTTTCAAACAGAGTGTGAATGGTGAGTTTTCCGAAGTCTGATTGTTGGTTGAGTTGAGTTCCATACACTTGCCATTCCTCTTCCAGATTTTTGATGAATTTGATGTTCAGTTCCATATTGGTTCTCTTCACATCATTCTTTCTCAGCTCATTGATGACATTGCAGAATCTGATGTATACCTCATTCAATGGTTCACCTTTTTGTTGTTTGAATGTTTCATACATGTTCAGAACAGTCGACAACCTTATGGTGTTTGGCACATCAGATCCTTCCATCTGCTTCTCCACTTCATCCCAAATGTCTTTTCCTGTTTCATAGGAATCCACATTGCAGTAGATGTCATCAGGAAGTGCTTGGTAAAGAAAGGCAATTGCACTTTGGTCAGCCTCAACTCTGTTTCTCTGATCTGTGTTCCAACTCTCTTCAGGTAAAACTTCTCCATTAACTGGGTTCTTTGGAATTTCAGGACCATCTTTGTAAGATTTTCTCAGCAGTTTTCCATTCTTCTGCCTGTCTATCCAGTTCAGAAACCTTTTCTTCCATTGAGGATAAGATCCTCTAAACAAGACAGGTGGTCTTCCTTCAGAACCAAGTGCTAAAGCTTCCCTTGAAGCCATTTCAAGCAATTAACAGACTTAGAAAAATTTGGTAATTTTCAATTTCAACTAAATGCAGAGCTTAATCCTCTGCAAATAGAACAAGTAAGAAATTTCAAAATTTCAAAAATTTTGATTTTTCAACCCACTTGAAGAATATTGATGAAAAATGGTTTTGAGAAGTTATCTTGAAAAATTTTGATTTGAGAATCTTAAAAACAACTAAGTGCCGAGCTTAATTCTCTGCAAATGGTGTAAGTGACCAAGTCGCAACCCAAGTACTTAGATCAACACACAAAAACAACTGAATGCCGAGCAAAAACCTCTGCAAACAGCACAACTAAGAAAGTCACTTGGTCGAAGAATCAAATTCAACTATTTGCCGAGCAAATATCTCTGCAAACAGTACAAATAGAACTTGTACTTAGTCACACCAACCAAAAACACTTGTTTGCCGAGCTTAAACCTCTGCAAACAGCACAACTAAGAAAGTCACTTGGTCGAAGAATCAAATTCAACTATTTGCCGAGCAAAAAGCTCTGCAAATAGCACAAGTAATCTCAACACTTAACCACAAATCCTTGAACCACTTATTTGCCGAGCAATGAGCTCTGCAAATAGAACAAGTGAACTTCACACTTAACCAAATTTCTTGAAATTTTGCCGAGCAAAAAGCTCTGCAAATAGTACAAGTAAGAATACCACTTAGCCAACGACCTCTGCAAATACGAGTAACCACAACACGACAAAATAGTCGGTTAGGTTATCTTCTATGTTCAGCCAACCCCTTATTTGCAGAGAAGACTGGAAATCTTCGATATCTTCTTCATTTTTGCGAATTAGAACTCGAATTTTATATCAAAATGTTTAGAAAATCAATGCGCACAAATCCTCAAACAAATTAGATGCTAATTTCAACTGGAAATCAAACCCTCACGAACATGCGATTTGTAGAGCTCGATCAAAAATAACTCAAATGATGAAATTAGCTTCTGAAATTGATAGCGAAGGAAGATATACTGATATTAAATCGATAGGTGAACAAAATTAGAACAGAAACACACTTAATTTGCAGGAATCACTGAAACAGTGAGCTCTGCAAATGAACCTTTCAGAAAAATTACTCAAATTCTGAAATTAAGCACAAATTAAGCTTGTAATAAGCTTATGGATCGTTCAGCAACTCTGATTGTTCTCTGATACCAATTGTTAAGTAAGGAATTCGAGCTTTTGTGTGTGTGTGAGTGTGTGTTAATGGCAGTTACTAGAGAGAGAAAGTAGAGAGAGAGTAGAGAGATGTCAGGGAAAGTTTGGTTTGTATTATGTGGTGAAAGGTTACAATTAACATAATGGAGGGGGTTTATATACATATGAGCTATTTACACTATGCCCCCTTCCATTGTAACAAGTTTACAATATAAGTACAAATTAACATAAGGTACACAAATCAACTACTACATTTATATTTCTAACATTTTTACTTAGAGAGAAAATGAGAAAGGGAGATAGATAAGAAATGAAAAGAGGGGAGGAAGAGATAAGGAGAGAAATGGGTCAATGGTGGCTGGTGGGTCGTGGACTACCCACGGGCCGACCCGTTTCTTTTCTCAAGCCAAATTACAATCGTTACACATTTAAACACCGATCAAAACATATTACCGACCCGAATATAACACATTGACATTTAATTCATAAAACGACTCAAATACTTCATTAACTTATATTGTTAGTCATATTACACGAAAAGTCAACGGGTCAAAACTCACGGATGTTACATTATTCCCCCGTTGAAAGAATTTCGTCCCGAAATTCAACAAAACACTAATTACTAAATAAATGCGGATACTTAGACTTCATATGATTCTCTCGCTCCCAAGTGAACTCGGCTCCACGTCTAGCATTCCATCTAACCTTAACAATCGTGTAGCGTTTATTCTTGAGTTTCTTGTCTTGACGATCCAAGATCTCTACCGGCTCTTCAACAAAATTTAGGTTCGAATACACCCTAATCTCGTCCATGGGCACATGATGTGTAGGGTCCGCCAAACACTTGCGTAGGTTGCAAATAAGAAACACATCATGCACACCGCTAAGCTCTTGTGGTAATTCTAATCGGTAGGCAACCTTTCCAACCCGTTCAAGAATCTTGAAAGGACCAATATACCTTGGCGCAAGTTTTCCCCGCTTCACAAAACGTACAACACCTTTCCAAGGTGACACTTTCAAAAGTACATAATCACCAATTTCAAACTCCAACGGTCTCCGCCTTACATCGGCATACTTCTTTTGACGTTCACGGGCCAATTGCAACTTCTCCTTAATTTGAGATATTACCTTAGTCGTTTCAACCACAATTTCTGGCCCGATAAGTTGACTCTCTCCAATTTCCGCCCAAGCTAGAGGAGAACGACATATCCTACCATGCAATGCTCTAAAGGGCGCCATTTGAATGGTGGCATGATAACTATTGTTGTACGAGAACTCAACTAGCGGCAAATGATCTTCCCAACTTCCACCAAAATCAATTGCACAAGCCCTCAGCATATCTTCAAGTGTTTGAATGGTTCTCTCGGTTTGTCCATCCGTTTGAGGATGAAATACCGTGCTCATGTCGAGTCGAGTACCCATTGCTTTTTGAAAGGCTACCCAAAAGTTTGATTTGAAATGGGCATCTCTATCAAAAATGATAGAAATCGGCACTCCATGCTTAGATATTACTTCCTTGATGTACAAACGAGCCAAAGTGTCAAATTTATCGGTTTCACGAATGGCTAAAAAGTGAGCCGACTTCGTTAACCGATCTACTATCACCGAAATCGTGTCACGACCGCTTCTCGTCTTCGGTAGTTTAGTAATGAAGTTCATTGAAATATGTTCCTACTTCTATTCGGGCATCACCGGTTATACCAACAATCCGGGTGGTTTCTTGTGATCGGCTTTGACTTGTAAGCAAGTAAGACACTCACTCACATACTTAGCCACATCACGCTTCATGCCCGGCCACCAATACAAGTTTTTCAAATCAAAGTACATCTTATCCGACCCGGGATGGACCGAATAAGGCGATTGATGAGCTTCATTCATAATAAGTGTTCTTAAGTCACCGAAAATAGGAACCCAAAGTCTTTCAACCAAGTATAGCCCATTATCACTCTTTCGGTCGAATTGTTGTTCCATGCCATCTAGGTTCTCGTCTCCAAAGTTTTCCTGTAGGGTGGCTTGAATTTGGGCTTCAATGATCCGGTCACGAATATTTGGCCCCACCGTGAGGCTCATAGCTCTAGCCCGTCTCGGCTTTACTCTCTCCTTTCTACTCAAGGCATCGGCTACAACATTTGCCTTGCCCGGATGATAACGGATGTCACAATCATAATCACTAAATTGTTCAAGCCAACGCCTTTGCCTCATATTCAATTCACTTTGGTTAAAGATGTGTTGAAGACTTTTGTGGTCGGTATAAATCACACATTTGGTGCCATAGAGATAATGTCTCCAACACTTCAAAGCAAACACAACCGCTCCCAATTCCAAATCATGGGTCGGGTAGTTCTTCTCATGCACCTTCAATTGACGAGAGGCATAAGCAATGACTTTACCCCTTTGCATAAGAACACCACCCAAACCTTGTCCCGAGGCATCACAATACACAACAAAATCTTCAATTCCATCCGGTAGCGTCAAAATAGGAGCGTCACATAGCATATCTTTAAGAGTTTGGAAGGTGTTTTCTTGTCTTTCGCCCCATTCAAAGTTTCTCTCCTTTTGAGTCAAGAGAGTGAGTGGTTGTGCAATACGGGAGAAATTTTCAATAAATCTTCTATAGTAACCCGCCAATCCAAGGAATTGACGGATCTCGGATGGCGTTTCGGGTCTTCTCCAATTCTTGACCGCTTCAATCTTGCTTGGGTCCACGTGAATACCATCCTTGCTCACTACGTGACCAAGAAATTGAACCTCTTCCAACCAAAACTCACACTTGGAGAATTTAGCATACAATTTCTCCTTCCTTAGTAGTTCGAGCACCTCGCGCAAGTGCTCAACATGCTCTTCCTTTGTCTTTGAGTATACAAGTATGTCATCAATGAACACAATGACAGACTTGTCTAAGTATGGTTGGCACACCCGGTTCATCAAGTCCATGAACACCGCCGGTGCATTAGTCTACCCGAAGGGCATCACTGTGAATTCAAAATGACCATACCTTGTGCGAAAAGCCGTCTTAGGGATATCATCTTCATGTACTCGGAGTTGATGATAACCCGAGCGAAGATCGATTTTTGAGAAGTGCTTAGCACCTTGAAGTTGATCAAATAAGTCATCGATTCTAGGGAAGGGATACCGGTTCTTCACAGTGAGCTTGTTTAATTCCCGGTAATCAATATACATTCTGAAAGACCCGTCTTTCTTTTTGACGAAGAGAACAGGAGCACCCCAAGGAGATTGACTAGGGCGAATGAAACCCTTCTCTTGGAGTTCCTTGAGTTGAGTTTGTAATTCTTGCATTTCGGTTAAGGCTAGTCTATACGGAGCTTTTGCTACGGGCGCGGCTTCGGGGATAAGATTAATACGAAAGTCAAGTTCACGAGTTGGAGGTAATCCCGGTAAGTCATCCGGAAAAACATCGGGAAATTCACAAACAATAGGAACGGTCTTCAATTCTACCTTTGTGACGGTAGCACTAAAGACTTTAGAATTAGAGGAATCGGAGATTTCGCCTTGAACCCTAAGAATTCTACCGTTAGTCAAAGGTATCTTAACAACTCTCTCGCCACAATCAATAGTCGCATTTACCGCCGTTAACCAATCCATACCCACTATAATGTCAAAACTACTAATGTCAAGAGGCATGAGGTCAATGAAGAAGTCGACGTCTTCTAAAGTCAAGACACAGTCGCGAAGTATTTGACTAAGTCTAGTTAGTGACCCGTTTACCATTTCAATGTCAAGCACATAGTTTAGAGCACAAGGATGCACATCAATCAAAGGAACAAAGTTAGAGGACACGAGGCTATAATCGGCCCCGGAATCAAATAGAACGGTTGCATAGTGACCATTAAGGAGAAAGGTCCCTGCTACTACGTTGGGATCATTGTGGGCTTCATTTGTATTGGCCGCAAAGGCTCGGCTGCGTGGTTGCACTTGATGGCCTTGTTGTCCTCGGTTTTGGTTAGGCCCGACCATTTGTAGTTGGTTGGGGTGGACGGCTACTTGCACTTGTTGTCCCACCCATCGAGGACAATTATTACGATAGTGGTCACGACTACCACATTCAAAACATTCACCTCTTCGTTGATTACCTTGAGGAGGAACGGCCTGAACAGGAGCCACATTCATTTGGCCCGCTCTTGGAGCCCTACATTCTCTGGAGAGGTGCCCCACCTGGTTACAATTAAAGCATGCCTTGCATTGGGCATTGGCGGGGTGATGTTTGTTGCATCTCCCACAGAAAGGATGGGGTCCAGTATAAGCTTTCCTGGCCGGTTCCACTGCCGCCATCACCCTACCCTTATTAGCATTTTTGGGGTCAAACCTTCCCATTTTCTTTACCCCACTTGACTCTCCCACTTTGTTAGAAATCCAAAAATGGTGTTAAAATGTAATTATTTTAACAATGGAAGGAGTATTAGTGAAAGTTAGTCAAGTGTATAAATACTCCTTTCCATACCCAAAATTGTAAGCTTTTCCCCCATTTCCTTAATTAATCACAACAATTTCAATCTCAATTCTCTCTGATCTTCATCTTCAACCTCCAAAACACACACTACACCTTTTCACACACTAACTCCATTTTTGCACAAATCGAGCTCAAATTTATACTTAACAATTGGTATCAGAGCAAAATCAGTTAATCTGAACGATCCATAGCTCGATTTGCTGCAATTTTCATTCAATTTTCAAATTTTTTATTCAAAACCGTTTTCACTGTTCATCAAAATTCACACTCTCAAATCACATAAAATCACACTTATTTGTTCATCAATAGATTCGTGATAGTTGTAAACATAATCCTGTCAAGTTTCAAGTTCCAATTCGATCTAAATCTCGAGATTGAATTTTTGATTTTGGCGCGATTTTTTGGGTTTTGAATCTGTTGTGTTTGGTGTTGAATTTTGTTCATAGATTTGTTGCGGAGGTGAAAACAAACAGTTTGCAAGTTATTTCGTGATCTAACTCCCACTAATTCAAAATTTATTGAAGCTTTTAAAGTCATTAATGGAGTTTTCATGGAAAACTGGTAAAATGATGAAGATGAACCTAAAACGATCTTCACTAAGACGATCTTCATAAGATCGTTTTGGTATTTGAAAGTTAATTGTAATACCTGTGCTGTGTGGATTGTTGAGTTGAGAAGTATTTGTTTTTGGCTAACTAATCCAGAAGGATTGGTTTGGTCAATACAAATTCTTGAAAAGAAAACAAGACGATCTTCAACCAAGATCGTCTCATTTCCTAGAAACCTAAGACGATCTTCACCAAGATCGTTTCATTTCTTTGAAGTTAAGACGATCTTCAATTCAAGACCGTCTCATTTCCTGATCGTTTCACTTTTCATACTTAGCCAAATTTCACCAAAATTTCCAAGACGATCTTCAATCAAGATCGTCCCAGTTCTTCAAGACCGTTTCACTTCAAGACCGTTTCATTATTCCAAGATCGTTTCATTTTTTAGACTTAACCAAATTTTCATCAAACTCCAAGAACGATCTTGCTCAGGACGATCTTACCTAAAACGATCTCACCCAGGACGATCTTCTCAAGATCTCGTTTCATTTTCTGCTTCTCAAGATCGTTTCATTTTCTGCTTCACAAGATCGTTCCAATTCCAATTTAAAAAAAAAAAAAAAAAAAAGGGGTAATTCATGAAGATTTAAAATTTGATAGCATTAAAAAAAATTTTAGGCCAATTTTCATCGTTATCGACGCGGTTTTGGCGAAAATTTTTAGAAATTATCAAATTTTTCCTATGATCATGATATCCAAAGTTACATGAAATTCAAAGTTTCGTGAGAACATATTTCGGCGAAAAAATTTGGAGGGAAACCTGAAGTACAAAATCTCCAAATTTCAATTTTAATTCTTTCACTTCAATTTCAATCACAATTACCTTTTCATTTCATTTCACCCTTTGCTAAACAAAATGTCAAGTCCAAGTATCTCAAATTCAGTCAAAAATGATTTCGTCTTCAATTTGTGGTTAACTTCCTCACCCAAGACACCTACTTCATCTGAAGAGAAACTTCATAAAGGTGGACTGTGCTCATGTTGTATGACTACTCATTTGCGATCTGAAACAACTCCTTGTCAAGTGATGAAGATATTGATTCATTCGATTGCCACTGAAAATGTCAAGTTTCAAGAGGAAGTAGTCACGTTACAAACTGAGAATGTCAAACTGAAAGAACAAATGATCTACTATCGAGCTGGAAATGTGAGACTTACAAATAAGATGAAAGAACTTCAAGTTGAATTTGGAGACCTTGCAGTTTGGAATGAAATTGACAAACAAACTTTGAAGAAGAATGATGAGTTGATGTCACAAATGAAAGATGCGATAAAAGAACTTCAAACAGAATTGAAAACTTCCAACAAGAAGCTGAATGATAGTATCTTGGAAAGCAAATCAAGAGAACTTATTTTGCAAGAAAAGATTTCAAGTTTTCAATCTCAGTTGAAAAATGAGACATCTATATTCTTAAACATGGAGAGCAAGTTTATTGATGAGATGAACAAAGTTGAGAAAGAGAGACAAGATGTTTGCAACAAAATCAAGACTCTTGAAGAGAATTGTTTGCAATTTCAATCAAATGAAACATCTCTACAAAAGAGAATCTCTGAACTTGAGATGGAATTGAAAACACAATCAACATCTTGTGACACTCAAAGTGATGATGGCTCAGTTTATCATGATGCAAGTCCAATATTTCCAACTGAACTTGATGCTCAAAAGAAAGTTTGCACTGAGTCCATCCCAAAGAGCTCAAAGATCAAAGTTTCATCTCCTGCTAAACATAAAGCTTCTCAATTTACTAACTATGCCTTATTCAAGGATAGAAAGTATTCGTCGAAGCCTACTATAGATGGAACACAGACTCTCATTCCATTCTTGTCATTTGAAGACAATACCAAGTTCATCTCTCAAGCAAAAGCTCAGTTGACCAAGATCAAATGGAAACCTGTCTACAAACCAAAGTCAACTGAGTCAAAGACAATCAAATACTCACTTTGGCAACTCTATGAACTTGCACCAAAACCAATTACCGTGCAAGAAGTGAATGTCTTTGCATCTCCACTGCGTCCACAAAAACTCAACTTTTCAACAACCTCGAGTTTTCACCCACCATGGACTGCAGATTATATTCGTCGAATCGATGACACGTACATTTGGAATGTCAAGACAAAAACCGTTGGGCCTACACAAAAATGGGTCCCAAAGGTTGTTCATAAGTGATTCGATGAATATGGCTTATACACATGTCAGTGTATAACCCGGGCTAAAGATATTGTTTATTGGACTACTACTTCATAATGGTTGATTCCCCAGTTTCGACTTCAAAGAGACATGATGAACATGTTGCCACACATTCATCATGAGGGGAAGAAAGAGGATAATGAAGTCAAAAAAGTTTATTTGAAAGAAGAATTTATCAGTTGAGGGGAAGAAAGAGAAAAAGTTTATTTGAAAGAAGAATTTATCAGTTGAGGGGAAGAAAGATAAATTGTTGACTAAAGTGATCCCCAAATTATTCTTTGAAGATAGTTATCGCCAACGTGGTGGGTACGCCGCGGGTACACCCTATACATAAGCGTTGGTGGTACGCAAATATGATTGTTCGATCGAGGGGAAGTTTGTGATGAAAAAGATGTTTGTCCAAATGCTTCAAGAGAAAGATTCATTAATTAAGGGGAAGTGTGACAAAGTTAAGATTGTCAAGAAGAGGCTATCATGTTCAAATCTAAAGAGCCAAGATCAAGTTTCCGCAATGCTCAAACTCTGAGAAGTTCAAGACTTAAAGATACATCTTTAAGGTAAGTGTGAAGATTAAAGACGTAAAGCCAAGTTTGATGGAAGATCTTGAAGACAATAAGAAAGCTTCGAAGACCTTCATCAACAAATTCGTATTTATAGATGATATCGTGCATGAATTACATTTCAACACCAAGGGGAAGAATGTTAGAAATCCAAAAATGGTGTTAAAATGCAATTATTTTAATAATGGAAGGAGTATTAGTGAAAGTTAGTCAAGTGTATAAATACTCCTTTCCATACCCAAAATTGTAAGCTTTTCCCCCATTTCCTTAATTAATCACAATAATTCAACCTCAATTCTCTCTGATCTTCATCTTCAACCTCCAAAACACACACTACACCTTTTCACACACTAACTCCATTTTTGCACAAATCGAGCTCAAATTTCTACTTAACACACTTCTTTCCTCTTGTTTGTTGAGGATTTGCTCAAGACACCGCTCCTTAACAAGTCTTCAGTCACACTCCCGGCTCGGTTAACAGCATCGGCCAAAGAAGTAGGCATGTTAGAATTCACATAAGATTGGACTTGAGGATTTAAGCCCAATACAAACTTCTGGATGGCCTGAGACTCAGAGCCCACCAAGTGAGGAATGAGGGTAGACAACTCTTGAAATCGTCTAACATAGCTCTTGTAATCAGCTCCGTCCATGTTGAGATTAGCAAACTCAATGGTCAAGTTTTGTAGTTCATAGGGAGGACAAAACTTTGCCTTCACTTTGTTCTTGAAATCGATCCATTCCAAGTTATAAGTCCGCCCCAAAGTTATCTTGGTTCCACCAACTCAAGGCGTCATCTAAACATGCCGGATGCATAGGGAAATCCGGTCGTCGTATGTGCAATGACTTCTTTCAATCACTGCCTCAATCTCTTCAAACCACCTTATACACTCAGTGGGACCACCTCTTCCATTAAACTCCGGTGCTCCACAGCTTTTGAAGTCCTTAAATATACACCCCTGTCGGTATCCCCCATGTTGATTATACATGGGCATGCGGTTATCAACTCCCACTGGTTCCTCTTCTTCGTTTTCCACGGCCTGAGGTTGAGCATTTTCATTATTCACATTTTCTGGGGCTTCATTGTTTTGAGGCCCATTGTTTTGCCCAAGACTTGTCGTGACTTGAGCAATAATGGTTGGCATGATATTGGCGACCGTTTGAGCGATCACCTCAGCCAAGTTTGGCTCAGGAGCTTCACCACGACCCCTTCCTTGGCCTCTACCACCACCTCTACCACGGCCCCTACCACGGCCCCTACCTCTACCTCCTTGTACCTCTGGTTGAGCTTCCTGTTGAAGTTCTTCCGGTTCAGGCCTATAGTTCGTTCCGGTTCTCCTTGGTCTCACCATTTCTATAAAACAATTGACACGTTGACCCGAGAGTTAGTCTCAAATGCTCACATGTTAGTCACACAAGTAGTCAATGCTCTCATACCGATACCGCATACTCATTTCATATCATTACGCTAAGGCAAGAGCGCTAGAATCCTATGGGATTATTACTTAGCATATCATCATGTTAATTTCATTACAATCGTTCATTATTAACTCAAGTAATCATGCTCAATACATCATGCATTTCAACAACTAACACGAATGACTCAAATATAATCCGAATTCGATATGCTCTCTAGTTATTGCCCGGGTATGTATACAGGGTGTACCAATGGCTAACCCTCCACCTAATCAACATCCATTAAGCATATCGGTTCCTTATTATACTTTAAGCCACACGTGCGCAATCCACGATGTCATTAACTTGTTATAATGTTGGGTAACCATAAAAGAGTTGATCGGGTTCTTTTAGGGTTGCCACAATATTATACTAAGTTAATGGCATGACTTCATTTTGCCCTAAATCATCAAATTAGCTTCAACTAATAACAACAATAAACCATATTAACCGTATTCCACATTCATCATATTGAATTCAAGCTATCACACAAGTGGTCTTAACTACGAACTCACACGGGAATTCACATAATTCACATTGCACACGAATTTCCTAACCATGCATGCTATATGAAGAGTTTTAACTTAAGCCGTAGTCTAGGTCAAACCGCCTAATTCTCTATGACCACGCACGGGCCACCATTCTGTAACACCCCAAGCCGAGGCTCAAAATATCACGGAAATCATATAGCGCAAGGTGGAATTACAATAGAACAAGAACTAAATGCAAATAAAGATTCAGTGAATCCATTACAATACGAAACAAGTACCAAAATACATAAGGAGCAAATAACCATCAAAGTTAGCAAAATAACATCCAGAAGATGGCAAATCGATCCTAAGTATAATGCAAAATGAGGGCCAATGAATCCTTGATCCATAAAGTCCAAAGCCCGGGTTTTACAGCAAGCAACAATCAAACTCCACGTCCGGGGATAACCTGATTACCTGAAAAGTGTACTAAGCATAGTCAACACAAGGTTGGTGAGTTCGCAGTAATGGTCCAAAAGGGACCATCGACAATATCAACAATATACAAATAGAGGCGAAACAAGACTTACAGTGAGCCTCTAAGTATCACAATAATGTCCAACAACAAGATTACACAACAAATAAGCGTGTAATAAATGAGCACCAAAAGATGAAAATATCAATGAATGTGCTAAATGCATAAAATGCCAACATGTATGCCCAATGTGTGAACTCAGGTCACATATGCAATGATACCCGCCTGTCATAACAATGACACAGGCTGCATCTCAAAAACATCGAGATATATATGTCTATATACTCGGGATCATGAACTCAACATCCATCAGATCAGTGTATACATCTATACACTTGGATGTATGCAATCCTCAACCGAGGGATTATCAACAATGTATGCATGCTTACAATCAATCGAAAATGCATCAATCATAACTCAACAATCATAATACGATGAACATGAACCAACAATCAATATTCGACAAACATGAGCCAACAATCAATATTAACACCAATTCTATACGTACTGTAACATTCATGATTTTTACCGTTTGACTGTGCATGTAATTTGATTAACTATTTCAATAAACGGAAATTTGGACATAATTGTGTACATTTATCTGTAAATTGGGCCAATTATAATGTCATATTTGAACTTCTAGAATTAGGGCCATATTAGCAGACTATGAAATTGGCCCAGTACATGTTATGAAAATTATATAATAGATGATAATTGAGTAACTATGGTAACAGGAAAAATGTATATACGAAACCTTAAGTATAATGTACGGTTACAACAGTGTCGGTGGAACAGTGTCGGTGGTTAGATGATAATTCCATTAATAGGACAAAAACCGACACAACCTTTATATTATATGAAATGATTTATCCATATTATGGATTTATAATAATTTATAAAAGTTGTACGCTCGTGAGTATTTTTGTTATTAATTTCGGAATCAATTAACTAGTTAGATATATTGTACATACTAGTAAAATAAATATGCAATTGTGTACTTGAACTAGATAACTAATAAATATATAAATACATGTAATTGATTTATAACCACATAGATAAAAGTAATTATACTTATATAGACTAGTTACTACATTTAATTACACAAATAATAATCAAGAATCAAAGTTTAGAGTCAACCAAAGTCAATAAGTCAAGTCAAGCTTGTGTTCTTGACATAAACCCCACACAAACTAACCAAGACTTGGATTATAGCTTGTAATCATGCAATGAACATGTTCCTACTGAATTCTAGTTTGTTTTAAGGCCAAAGTTTCAGCCATTACACTCAAGGATGAGTTGTAAACACATGATAAACACCTCATGGCCAAGGTGTGTATTCTTGGCACTTAGTTGCAACTCTTGGGCTATATAAGCAAGCATTTGATGATCATTCTATCATTCATCTCTGCTCTTTTCTCTCTCTTTCACATTCATAACACAAAACAATCAAGTCCATAAAGTCTTGGGTTCATCACTTGAAGTTTCAAGTTGAATTTAAAGACTCTATAGGACTGAAATTTTCAGTCATCTTGCAAACATCATAGAAGATTCATCTAGACGAATTAGGAGACGAATCTTATATTTTTGGAAAGGTCCAAGTGTCAGTAAAATTTGATAAGAACGAAGTTTCTTCTGGTTTTGCTCAGAAGAGTGCCAAAAACGACGATTTTCAGAACTGGTCTAATTTCTGACGAGGCTACAGGTTTGTTTTTGTAAAAATCATAACTCTTTTATTAAAGCTCTTCAAGAGTCAAACCTTACATTAAAAGGCCTTTGAGTGCCCAACCAATGTCTAGAACTAAGTTTTGTTGTATCTGGTCTTCCTGACTTCCCAAAGTCGTTGTCAAGTAGATAACGCAAAGCTGGAAACATGCTGAAAATTCCTTATTTTGCACTTAGGCTTTGTGGTAGCTTATAAGTTGATCTTATACTTGTTCTAGGTACCCGGTAGTACATTTTGAGCATAGTAAAGTACTTTGCAAAGTGTTTTGAGTTGTACTAAGATTAACTTGTCACGAGGATTATCTACTGCTCTGATTTGCCATTACAACTAAGGTGAGTTTCGTAAACCCTCCCTACTCAATTGAGATTCGGGCTGAAAAGTATACATGTTTGTTTAACTGTTGATTGTTGATTTGATTGATTGTATGATTGAATTGTTGATGTGGACATGTTAGCGCATTATTCATTATATAAGTCGCACCGTTAGCGCATTATTCATTATATAAGTCGCACCGTTAGCGCATTGTTTACGATGTAAGTCGCACCGTTAGCGCATTATTCATTATATAAGTCGCACCGTTAGCGCATTGTTAATTATTAACTATGTAAGCCGCATCGTTGTTGATCGTTATTGATTGTTATGGAACGTTGTTGAACGTTATATGGAATCGTTATTATTGAATGTTGACTTGTATTGAATTGTGATAATGTGAAACCTTATAGGTTATCCTTGGATGTGATTAGTTCTCCTAATCCTCACTTATTGTTAACGGTTGTTATCCGACACGGTTATCCCATATTACTTGTCCCTACGAACTCACCAACTTTATGTTGACGTATTTTAGTACACTTTTCAGAGTAATCAGGTTAATCAGAGACAAAATGGATGATTATGTGCTTGCATTGCTAGGATTGGACTAGCTTTGGACTTCTGGATCCGTGATCCTTATTTCCCTTTTACGGGTTATGCTTAGGATCAACTACTATCATTTAAACATTTTCATTTAATATTGATTGAGTGTGTATCTTTGATAGATATTGATTATTGTATACATTTGAGTGAGTTTATAGATTGTTTCAATCCTATGAATGCATATAGTTTGACTCTACATAATTCCCATGTCGTGCTGTGCTTTTCTAAGTGATACCCCATGATTCCGCCATGTTGGGGTGTTACAGAATGGTATCAGAGCCGTGGTTGTAGAGAGCTAGGTGGATTGACCTAGTCTATAGCCATTACACCCACATTTCATATTAGCATGCATGATAGGAAATTTTGTGTGCAACGTGAACTGTATGATGCATAAAAATGGTTTAAACTGAGTTCGTAGGTTACTCATAGAAAAGAATAAAGTTGACTAAGAACTATCGAAATAGAAATTTCTTTAATTAAAATTGGAGTCTTACAACCTTGAGATACACCGGCTCACCCATTTGAACAAACTCTAAGAGAGGTATAAGTCAGAGTGCGCTAGCCTCCAAAAAGGGCGGGTTTTTAATTGCGTCCTTCGCAAACCTTTGCCTTTGCGCTTCTTTGTGCGTTCAAATGGAGCTACGAGCTCTCTTGTGTTACTAAGACTATAAAAATAAATTTTATTAAACATTATGTTATGAAGATTTGCATGAGTCTTCATACATAAACTTTTGATTCACATCAAATGCATTACCCATTTAAAGATAAGTCATTACCACAACTTGATGGACATATATGATAGTGTCGGGATACACCGTGAATTGTGGAATTATTGTGATAAACGTTGATATGTGGAATCTTGGAAGTATTTATTATTTGTCCCCCCAGTAAAATGATCTCGTGGATTGCGCCTTGTGGATAAAGTATAGTAGTTAACCCGGTATGCTTAATAAGTGTTGGTTAGGTGGAGGGTTAGCCGCTGGTACACCCTGTATACATACCCGGCCAACACTTAGAGAGCATATCGAAACCGAGTCTTGACATCCATTCAATATATTAACGGTGTGGAGGGTTAGCCGATGGTACACCCTGTATACAAACACTTTTAATGTGTCGAATGTTGAAGTTAAGATCCGGACTATACTTTACCCACCTTGTTATGACTTGACCCTATATATATATAAACATCGATAATTCCTTTAAAGTAGAATTATAAGAAGTGTATGTGCATCGTATTTGTTGGTTGATTCACTTGTTATGATATGGACCGAAATGTTAATTGTTTATTTGTTGATTATTGATATGATTACTTGTGGTTTAATGTCGCTTTGATTATCATGTAAATGATAGGCGTATTGGTTAATGATGATTGTCGCTTTGATTATCATGTAAATGATATATCATGTTAGGTGTATTACTTGAAGGAAAATTTTGATATTCGGGTGTGAATTGTGAGACTTAACTTGTTAATATAATACGTGTGTTCAGGAAAGATGGTTAGAACAAGAAGAGCTAACACTAACTATAGGCGTCAAAATGAGCAAGAGGAGCCGATAGCTCAAGAAGAAATTGTAGGTGGACGTAGTGGTAGAGGTGGTCGTGGAGGAAGAGATAACCGTGGAGGTCGTGGTGGCAGAGGTGGTCGTGGAGGAAGAGATAACCGTGGAGGTCGTGGTGGCAGAGGTGGTCGGGGTAATCCTAATCCCCCGATAACCGCCGAGGTTGTCACACAAGCTTTAAATGATCTCATGCCGGATCTTGTGGCTCGAATTCAAACGGCCATGAGAAATGTAAACGGACAAGAAGAACCAGAAGATGAAGCGGTTCCCGTACAAAATGAACAAGAAAACGTAAATGTAAACGGTGTAGGTGTAGGAGAAGTTTTACCTAGACCGGATTATGATGTTCGTCAACCAGGATGCTTGTTTAAAGACTTCAAACTTTGTGGAGCCCCGGAATTTAATGGAGTAAGTGGTGCTACGGGTTGCTTGGAATGGTTAGAGAGCATTGAATCTATCATTGCTCGAAGTGGTTGTGCCTTCCACCAAAGAATCACTTATGCTTCCGGTATGTTGAAAGGTGGGGCTCTTGAGTGGTGGAACGAAGAAGTTGATGAATTGGGGATCGATGCGGCTAATAATCTTTTATGGGGAGAGTTCAAGAATATGATAACTACTAAGTATTGCCCGGCCCATGAACTGAGGAAATTGCAAGTGGAATTTTCTAAACTTGCCATGAAGGGAGGAGACTACGAGAGTTACACACGCCGTTTTGGCCAACTCTCTAGACTCATTCCTCATTATGTGAGACCCCAAGAGGTTAAGATTGAAAAGTATGTTGCGGGATTGCCACATGAAGTGAGAGTGCTTGTCTCTCACCCCACCATGCCTTTGACTTACAAAGAGGCAACCACCCGTACCGCTAGTATAACCTTGGAACTCATTAGAGGTGGTAAGTTAAATAAGAACGATAACAAGAATGACAATAAAAGGAAGGATGTTGCCGAGTCAAGCGGCACCAAGAAAGATGATCGACGTGATAATAAGCGCCATGGTCGTGGTGGAAAGGTTTTTGCAGCGGTAATACCAACAAAGGGTCCTCAACGGGTTGGTTACACAGGGGGTAGTCCTGTATGCCCTAGGTGTAATCGCTATCATTGGCCTACCATGAGGTGTGATGCTTGTTTTCATTGTAACCAACAGGGACACACCTCAAGATTTTGTCCAACTAACCCCCGGAATGGTCCTTTAAATGTTGCTCCCATTAATACTATGCGTCCCCGATGGCCCCGGGTTCTTGTTATGAATGTGGTAGCCAAGACCACTACCGCAACCGGTGCCCAAATCTTATTGGCCAACAAGTCCAAGTGACCGTGCATCCTAACCAGTTGCAAATTGCCGGTCCGAATCAAAACCGAGGAAACCAAGGACAACAACAACAACCTCCTCAAGCTCCTCGCCAACATTTGGCCCCCCGTGGAAGAGCTTTTGCCGTGAATGCGGCCGAGGCTCGTGGTGATCCTAATGTCGTAGCAGGTACCTTTCTCCTCAATCACCAATATGCTACTGTGTTATTTGATTCTGGGGCCGATTATAGTCTCATTTCCAATGATTTTATTCCGTTGATCGATGCTAAACCTAGCCCGTTGTCCTATTGTTTTGAACTTGAAATGGTAGATGGTGGATTGTCTAGGATTAGTCAAGTTGTTCGTGATTGTGTGTTAGATTTATGTGATCACCCATTTTACATTGACTTAATGCCTTTTGATATTGGTAGTTTTGACGTGATTGTGGGTATGGATTGGTTATCGGCCATGAACGCGGTAATTGATTGTGGTAGTCGAACTGTGAGGATTCCGTTAGAAAATAGGGAAGAATTAGTGGTTCAAGGCGAAACGACCGAACTATGGGATGGGAATGTATATAGTGTTAAAATCACAAAGATTGAATTGAAAACCGTGCCCGTAGTTAAAGACTTTGCGGATGTATTTCCGGATGACCTACCGGGTTTACCTCCATCTCGTGAACTTGACTTCCGTATTGAACTTATTCCTAACGCTTCTCCCGTGGCCAAAGCACCTTATCGCTTAGCCATGACCGAATTACAAGAGTTGGCCGCCCAACTCAAAGAGCTTCAAGACAAGGGTTTCATTCGCCCTAGTCAATCGCCTTGGGGCGCACCGGTTTTGTTCGTTAAAAGAAAGATGGCACATTCCGAATGTGTATCGATTATAGAGAATTGAACAAACTAACGGTAAAGAATCGTTATCCTCTTCCTAGGATTGACGATTTATTCGACCAACTCCAAGGTGCTCGTTTCTTTTCCAAAATTGATTTGAGGTCGGGTTATCATCAATTACGTGTTCATGAAGACGACATTCCAAAAACCGCCTTTCGAACGAGATATGGACATTTTGAATTTACGGTGATGCCTTTTGGATTGACTAATGCACCAGCTGTGTTCATGGATTTGATGAACCGAGTGTGTCAACCCTACTTGGACCAATTTGTCATTGTTTTCATCGATGACATTCTTATCTATTCTAAGACAAAAGAAGATCATTTGGAACATTTGAAACAAGTCTTAGAGATACTCCGGAAAGAAAAGCTTTATGCCAAGTTCTCCAAATGTGAATTTTGGCTTGAAGAGGTCCACTTTCTTGGTCACGTAGTGAGCAAAGAAGGAATTCATGTGGACCCAAGTAAGGTTGAAGCAGTAAAGAATTGGAGATGACCCGAAACACCGACCGAAATTCGCCAATTTCTTGGTTTGGCGGGTTACTATAGACGATTTATTGAAGGCTTTTCAAAAATCGCCCAACCTTTGACTCTGTTGACTCAACGGGAAAGAAGGTTTGATTGGGGTGAAAAGCAAGAACAAGCATTCCAATTGTTGAAAGACAAATTGTGTGATGCACCCATCTTGAGCTTGCCCAATGGAGCCGATGATTTTGTTGTATATTGTGATGCATCCGGGCAAGGATTGGGTTGTGTCTTAATGCAACGGGATAAGGTGATAGCATATGCATCCAGACAATTGAAGGTGCATGAGAAGAATTATCCGACTCATGACTTAGAATTGGGAGCAGTGGTATTTGCTTTGAAATGTTGGAGGCATTACTTGTATGGCACCAAGAGCGTGATCTATACCGATCACAAAAGCCTTCAACATATCTTCAATCAAAGCGATCTGAACATGAGGCAAAGAAGATGGCTTGAACTGTTAAGTGATTATGATTGTGTTATCCGGTATCACCCGGGTAAAGCAAATGTGGTAGCCGATGCCTTAAGTCGAAAAGAACGTATAAAACCAAGAAGAGTTAAAGCCATGAGCTTTACCGTGTTAAGGAGTGTTCGTGACTCCATTATTGAAGCACAAGAATTGGCAACTAGACCGGAAAACTTCATCAATGAAACCTTAAACGGTCTAGAAGAACAATTTGATAGAAAGAATGACAATGGTTTGTATTTCGTTGATCGATTGTGGATTCCCGTTCTTGGAGGATGGCGGTTGAAATTGATGGATGAAGCTCATAAGTCAGCCTACTCGGTTCACCCGGGTTCTGATAAAATGTACTTTGGATTGAGAGATTTGTATTGGTGGCCGGGAATGAAGAATGACATTGCAAAATATGTTAGTGAATGCCTTACTTGTTTGCAAGTGAAAGCCGACCACAAGAAACCACCAGGTTTACTAGTCCAACCAGTAACACCGGTGTGGAAATGGGAAGAAATTGCTATGGACTTCATCACGAAGTTACCTAGGACGAGTAGTGGTCGGGACACTATTTGGGTGATAATTGACCAGTTGACTAAGTCGGCTCACTTCTTAGCCATCCGGGAGGACGATAAATTTGACACCATGGCACGTTTGTACATCAAAGAGGTGATATCCAAGCATGGAGTGCCGATTTCCGTGATATCCGATCGGGATGCCCGATTTACTTCAAAATTTTGGAAGGCGTTCCAGAAATCTATGGGTACTCGTCTCGGCATGAGTACGGCGTTCCACCCACAAACTGATGGTCAAAGTGAAAGAACGATCCAAACATTGGAAGACATGTTAAGAGCTTGTGCTATTGATTTTGGTGGAAATTGGGATGTGCATCTTCCTTTGGTTGAATTCTCCTACAATAATAGCTATCATGCTAGCATTGGAATGGCCCCATTTAAAGCATTATATGGGAGAGATTGTAGGTCACCGCTAGCTTGGGCAGAAGTTGGTGAAAGCCAACTCGTTGGGCCCGAAATTGTTATTGAAACGACGAAAGTGATCTCACAAATCAAAGAAAAGTTAAGAGTGGCCCGAGAACGACAATTGAAATATGCTAATGTTAGACGACGACCCCTCGAATTTGAAGTTGGTGATTATGTTTTATTGAAAGTATCCCCGTGGAAAGGTGTGGTTCTTTATATGAAACGTGGCAAGTTGGGACCACGGTACATTGGCCCGTTCAAGATCTTGGATCGTATTGGTCCGGTAGCTTATCGATTAGAACTTCCACAAAACCTGAGTGGAGTTCATAATGTTTTCCATGTTTGTAATCTTAGAAAGTGTTTGGCCGATCCAACACTTCATGTGCCCCTCGAAGAAATCCGTGTTGATAAAACGTTGAAATTCGTGGAAGAACCAATAGAAATCCTAGATCGACAAACTAGAAAACTAAAGAATACCCGATATACGATTGTCAAAGTGAGATGGCAAGCTAGACGTGGACCCGAGTTTACTTGGGAACGTGAGGACCACATGAAGTCTAAATACCCACACTTGTTTAGTAATTAGTGATTGTTGAATTTCGGGACGAAATTCTTTAACGGGGGAAGAATGTAACATTCATGATTTTTACCGTTTGACTGTGCATGTAATTTGATTAACTATTTCAATAAACGGAAATTTGGACATAATTGTGTACATTTATCTGTAAATTGGGCCAATTATAATGTCATATTTGAACTTCTAGAATTAGGGCCATATTAGCAGACTATGAAATTGGCCCAGTACATGTTATGGAAATTATATAATAGATGATAATTGAGTAACTATGGTAACAGGAAAAAACGTATATACGAAACCTTAAGTATAATGTACGGTTACAACAGTGTCGGTGGAACAGTGTCGGTGGTTAGATGATAATTCCATTAATAGGACAAAAACCGACACAACCTTTATATTATATGAAATGATTTATCCATATTATGGATTTATAATAATTTATAAAAGTTGTACGCTCGTGAGTATTTTTGTTATTAATTTCGGAATCAATTAACTAGTTAGATATATTGTACATACTAGTAAAATAAATATGCAATTGTGTACTTGAACTAGATAACTAATAAATATATAAATACATGTAATTGATTTATAACCACATAGATAAAAGTAATTATACTTATATAGACTAGTTACTACATTTAATTACACAAATAATAATCAAGAATCAAAGTTTAGAGTCAACCAAAGTCAATAAGTCAAGTCAAGCTTGTGTTCTTGACATAAACCCCACACAAACTAACCAAGACTTGGATTATAGCTTGTAATCATGCAATGAACATGTTCCTACTGAATTCTAGTTTGTTTTAAGGCCAAAGTTTCAGCCATTACACTCAAGGATGAGTTGTAAACACATGATGAACACCTCATGGCCAAGGTGTGTATTCTTGGCACTTAGTTGCAACTCTTGGGCTATATAAGCAAGCATTTGATGATCATTCTATCATTCATCTCTGCTCTTTTCTCTCTCTTTCACATTCATAACACAAAACAATCAAGTCCATAAAGTCTTGGGTTCATCACTTGAAGTTTCAAGTTGAATTTAAAGACTCTATAGGACTGAAATTTTCAGTCATCTTGCAAACATCATAGAAGATTCATCTAGACGAATTAGGAGACGAATCTTATATTTTTGGAAAGGTCCAAGTGTCAGTAAAATTTGATAAGAACGAAGTTTCTTCTGGTTTTGCTCAGAAGAGTGCCAAAAACGACGATTTTCAGAACTGGTCTAATTTCTGACGAGGCTACAGGTTTGTTTTTGTAAAAATCATAACTCTTTTATTAAAGCTCTTCAAGAGTCAAACCTTACATTAAAAGGCCTTTGAGTGCCCAACCAATGTCTAGAACTAAGTTTTGTTGTATCTGGTCTTCCTGACTTCCCAAAGTCGTTGTCAAGTAGATAACGCAAAGCTGGAAACATGCTGAAAATTCCTTATTTTGCACTTAGGCTTTGTGGTAGCTTATAAGTTGATCTTATACTTGTTCTAGGTACCCGGTAGTACATTTTGAGCATAGTAAAGTACTTTGCAAAGTGTTTTGAGCTGTACTAAGATTAACTTGTCACGAGGATTATCTACTGCTCTGATTTGCCACTACAACTAAGGTGAGTTTCGTAAACCCTCCCTACTCAATTGAGATTCGGGCTGAAAAGTGTACATGTTTGTTTAACTGTTGATTGTTGATTTGATTGATTGTATGATTGAATTGTTGATGTGGACATGTTAGCGCATTATTCATTATATAAGTCGCACCGTTAGCGCATTATTCATTATATAAGTCGCACCGTTAGCGCATTGTTTACGATGTAAGTCGCACCGTTAGCGCATTATTCATTATATAAGTCGCACCGTTAGCGCATTGTTAATTATTAACTATGTAAGCCGCATCGTTGTTGATCGTTATTGATTGTTATGGAACGTTGTTGAACGTTATATGGAATCGTTATTATTGAATGTTGACTTGTATTGAATTGTGATAATGTGAAACCTTATAGGTTATCCTTGGATGTGATTAGTTCTCCTAATCCTCACTTATTGTTAACGGTTGTTATCCGACGCGGTTATCCCATATTACTTGTCCCTACGAACTCACCAACTTTATGTTGACGTATTTTAGTACACTTTTCAGGTAATCAGGTTAATCAGAGACAAAATGGATGATTATGTGCTTGCATTGCTAGGATTGGACTAGCTTTGGACTTCTGGATCCGTGATCCTTATTTCCCTTTAACGGGTTATGCTTAGGATCAACTACTATCATTTAAACATTTTCATTTAATATTGATTGAGTGTGTATCTTTGATATATATTGATTATTGTATACATTTGAGTGAGTTTATGGATTGTTTCAATCCTATGAATGCATATAGTTTGACTCTACATAATTCCCATGTCGTGTTGTGCTTTTCTAAGTGATACCCCATGATTCCGCCATGTTGGGGTGTTACACGTACATACACTTAAGATGATTCTACTTTCTTCGAGTCCCAGATGCTTATATATAGGGTCACCCGCAGCCTTCCCACCACATCTAAAACCCGTTGAAGGCATAACCGACTTCCATGTATGTACGTCTATCCTAATGTTAATGAAATACTTAACCAAAACATAAACCAAGTCAACCAAACGAAATGAACCGTCACATCAATCCAACAATCAAAACAATCAATCAATCAATCAAAAAATCATAATCAATGCAAGTAAACACACCAGGGTTACACTTTTCAGCCCGGATCTCAAGTGAGTAGGGAGATACGAAACTCACCTTGATCAACAATCAATCAATCAATCAATCAATCAATCAATCAATCAATCAATCAATCAATCAATCAATCAATCAATCAATCAATCAATCAATCAATCAATCAATCAATCAATCAATCAATCAATCAATCAATCAATCAATCAATCAATCAATCAATCAATCAATCAATCAATCAATCAATCAATCAATCAATCAATCAATCAATCAATCAATCAATCAATCAATCAATCAATCAATCAATCAATCAATCAATCAATCAATCAATCAATCAATCAATCAATCAATCAATCAATCAATCAATCAATCAATCAATCAATCAATCAATCAATCAATCAATCAATCAATCAATCAATCAATCAATCAATCAATCAATCAATCAATCAATCAATCAATCAATCAATCAATCAATCAATCAATCAATCAATCAATCAATCAATCAATCAATCAATCAATCAATCAATCAATCAATCAATCAATCAATCAATCAATCAATCAATCAATCAATCAATCAATCAATCAATCAATCAATCAATCAATCAATCAATCAATCAATCAATCAATCAATCAATCAATCAATCAATCAATCAATCAATCAATCAATCAATCAATCAATCAATCAATCAATCAATCAATCAATCAATCAATCAATCAATCAATCAATCAATCAATCAATCAATCAATCAATCAATCAATCAATCAATCAATCAATCAATCAATCAATCAATCAATCAATCAATCAATCAATCAATCAATCAATCAATCAATCAATCAATCAATCAATCAATCAATCAATCAATCAATCAATCAATCAATCAATCAATCAATCAATCAATCAATCAATCAATCAATCAATCAATCAATCAATCAATCAATCAATCAATCAATCAATCAATCAATCAATCAATCAATCAATCAATCAATCAATCAATCAATCAATCAATCAATCAATCAATCAATCAATCAATCAATCAATCAATCAATCAATCAATCAATCAATCAATCAATCAATCAATCAATCAATCAATCAATCAATCAATCAATCAATCAATCAATCAATCAATCAATCAATCAATCAATCAATCAATCAATCAATCAATCAATCAATCAATCAATCAATCAATCAATCAATCAATCAATCAATCAATCAATCAATCAATCAATCAATCAATCAATCAATCAATCAATCAATCAATCAATCAATCAATCAATCAATCAATCAATCAATCAATCAATCAATCAATCAATCAATCAATCAATCAATCAATCAATCAATCAATCAATCAATCAATCAATCAATCAATCAATCAATCAATCGAACCAATTTAACCAATCTCACGTCAGGAACCATCACACCAATCCAACAACTAAAACAATCAATCAAACAATCAATCAATCAAACAATCAATCAATCAAACAATCAATCAATCAATCAATCAATCAATCAATCAATCAATCAATCAATCAATCAATCAATCAATCAATCAATCAATCAATCAATCAATCAATCAATCAATCAATCAATCAATCAATCAATCAATCAATCAATCAATCAATCAATCAATCAATCAATCAATCAATCAATCAATCAATCAATCAATCAATCAATCAATCAATCAATCAATCAATCAATCAATCAATCAATCAATCAATCAATCAATCAATCAATCAATCAATCAATCAATCAATCAATCAATCAATCAATCAATCAATCAATCAATCAATCAATCAATCAATCAATCAATCAATCAATCAATCAATCAATCAATCAATCAATCAATCAATCAATCAATCAATCAATCAATCAATCAATCAATCAATCAATACATAAAACCTAAACCAAGTCAATCAAACGAAATGAACCAATCAATCAATCAACAATCAATCAATCAATCAATCAATCATCTCAACAATTCGATACTCAAGCCAATTTAACCAATCAACGAAAGGAACCATCAATCAACAATCAAGAACACTTCCAAATCATTCAACCCAAACCAAAACCCTAATTGAACCCTAATTTCATTTCGACCCAATTTAAGACTTGTAAATACTTTAAATCGACCAACAACATATAAATAAGCATAAATAGGTGAAGATGGGATGAATTTGACTTACCAAAAATCCTTCTTGAGCTCAAACATGAAATTAGGTCAAAATGGGTAAGAATGCAAGAACTTCAACCTTTGCTTTTTCGTATAGACGATAATGTGGTATAGATGACGATGATTCTAGTGTTATATCCGTTCCAAACACCAAGTCTATGATAGAGAGATGAAGAAATGAAATGGGTTCCTTGGCTTTTTTACTTAGAGAGAAAATGAGAAAGGGAGATAGATAAGAAATGAAAAGAGGGGAGGAAGAGATAAGGAGAGAGTTAAACTCATTACAAAAGACTACGTACAAAAATCAGTAATTTCGGCATGACCTTTTCGTAAAATCTACATCCAAAAACCTGTTACGGATAATGAGTTTTCAAAATACATTTGATCATGATCTATACATTACTTTTACAAAATGACTCATTATAAATAACCAAAAACCCCTTGAATCTAACACTTGACATAACAATAATTTTACCAAAACAAATCAAATGTACCATGAGCCAATAGTTCAAAGGGGTCTCTACGGGTCCTATCAATATTACCATTTTCCGCATTTAGCTAAAACATTCAAATCCATAAATTAGCTTCGAACTTCAAGTACTTGCCTTTGTTTCCAATTCCGGGACAACCTATAAAAAGGGTAAACAAAAAAGTAAGCAAAGCTTAGTGAATAATCTTGCATACGTTTATACACACGAAGGAGGGCAACGCACAAAGGATATTACATGTAGCCTATGGCACCGTCGTACCATATCTACATGCTCACCTTTGTACTTTAACGCATTACATGGATCCATATAAGCAAATCAACACAATCAATATCAATACTGGGATTCTTAGGCTCATTCACAAGAGGTTCTTAGGTCTCATACATTATATCTCAAGAGGTTCTTAGGCCTCGTATATCTCATATCTCAAGAGGTTCTTAGGCCTCATAATCACAATGCCCCAAATTGGGCTTAACGCCAAATCGATTACCACACACGGAATCCACCATCATATGGTAATCGACCCGACACATATATAAAAGTATGCAAGAATACTCACCTCCTTCGCGACAACCAAATCAACAATTAAGATGACCGCTTGAACACAATACACAAGCTTTCAACCTAGCAACAAATCATAAACGCATATAGGATCATCAATCACATACTAGGCCGTCTAGCCATAATCACTAGTATTTCAACACCCAACCCATCTTTTACAATCTCATATTATTATTGAGTTGGTTCACAAAACATGTATCTCTTATATCATTATCATAATGTCAAACTCACTTTCATAACAAAATTACTATTTTCATCTTTGACCAAGCTGACTTCAAACAAGCATAACTTAAGTTCTACTCACTCTTTTTACTTGATTGTAATGGCCAAATTTAGATGACACATATATCTACATTTTATCTTTAGTGACCAATGTGAATTGTCCTTCAAAAGTGATTTCTGTCGTTTTAAAAACCAATACTGTTGTTGTTGTCATTAACAAAACAGCTTTGACATTACTGACTTCAAATGATCATAACTTGAGTTCTACACCATATTTTGACCTCATTCCAGTGGCCACTTCAAGGTAACACATATAGATACATTTTATCTTCAGTGACCAACACAAGATTTGACCCATATAAGTGTGTTTTACTCGTTTCAAAAACAGACACAGAATCATTCTTACTGAAAGATCAGCATGACCATACTAACTCCAAAAATTCATAACTAGAGTTATACTCCACCTTTTTATCCCATTCCAGTGGCCACTTAAAGTTGACACAATAACCTACATTTTCTTTTTAGTGATCAACAAGTGAAATCTGATACAGGGGTGTTTTACTTGTCACAAAATCAGAGACAGAATCTGTCAATTTCTTTCTTCTCACTAACATTCATCAAAACCTTCATGCAACCCAACTAAAAACCCTAAATTTGATTAAATTACAAGAACCCTAACTTTTATTAAAGCAATTTAACTCATTAAAAGAAAAAACCCCCAAATTCCCAAATTCAATTTAGTAAGAACCCTAATTTCTAAAAGAAATCAAAATTAGGTTAAATGAAAATCATTACCTCAAGAAATGGAAGAGTAAAATCAAGAATCCAAGTCACAATTCCTTCCCCCTTCTTCTTCCTAGTTTCGTTCACCACCACCACCACCATACACAAATTCTCACTTTTTAATTTCTAAGATAATTGGAGTTTATTATTATGGTGATTGTTATTTACTTACTTGAGTTTGATTATTTGGAAGTGTGAAATTGAATTGAATGAAGAAGGAAGAAGATTAAAGAAAATAGTAGAAGTAGTATGAGTCACAAATGGAAAATGGCTGGCATCCTAATGAGATGCCACGCCCCATAACTAATTTTGGTGAGGAAAATACCCGCTATCCGTTAAAGTTTCAACTAAATTAATCCGTATTCAAAAATAAAATGCTAGGAAACTATTTTAATGTCAAACTATAATAAAGGTTAATTTTTCATTGGTCTTAAAAATTCGGAATGTTACAATATAGGGCTATGGCTGCAGTTACTTGTGAAATAATTTGGCTTAGAAACTTATTACAAGATCTTGGTATTCAAATACATATTCCTGTTAACTTATTTTGATAGCAAGTTTGCTTTACAAATTGCTGCTAATCCTGTCTTTCATGAAAGAACAAAGCATTTTGAAATTGATTTACACTTTATTAGAGAGAAAATATGTGCAGGAATTCTGAAAACCAATAAGATCAAATCTGAACTCAATGTGGCTGATATTTTCACAAAGAGTCTCTGTTCTAAGCAACATGTATTTCTTTGTAAGAAATTAGGGTTGTTGAATATGTTTAAGGCATGAACTTAAGAGGGGATGTTCTAAAGATTAAGTTCATACCTTAATTATAGGTTTTATACTTACTTAAAATGTTGTTTAAAAGTGTAGGACTTTTGCTGCTTATTTTCTGGATTATAAGGACTATTTCTGTACAAGTTGAAGTAAAGGATGCTGATGATATTAAAGAAGACTTCAGGGACTGAAGATGTAATTTTTGAGTAAAGGATGCTGTGGATCTGGTGTTTCTGTTGAAGATCTTGTTTGATTCTTGTATTCTCACATTTTGCTTTTGTTGTTGTTGATAATAATAACATAACGGTGACCCGCGACGACCACTAGACCGGAGATGACGGAGCTGGAGGCCGTTTTTGGTGAAGTTACAAAAATACCCTTGAGCCTAAAGTCATGCTATGGGGGAGTTGTACTTCATGCTTGAGGCTTTGTACTTTTAGCTATAGTAAAAAGCACTCACATACCAATTTTGCTTTTTAGTATGTATATATATAATATAATAGCTAAGGGGTGGGTTAATTTAGGGACATCTTAAATTAGGGACATTAGGGACATGTAACTTACACATGTGTAACTTGAAACGACTCAACCAAAAAGTAGGAGTATTTTTTTATTATTATTATTTTGAGACTTGACCAATACACTTTGAACCAACTTTTGGATAATCCGAGTTTAGTTTCATCTTTGAAAGATATTACCATTAGAAAGTAGACTCTAACACGTTACCATGGATGATTTGAATTGTGAAATCTTGACTTTTGCGGTAAAAATGGTTTGAAGCAAGAACCCTTAGTAGCCCCCTTTGAACTAATGGCTATTGGTACATTTGGTTTGCTTTTGGTAAAGCTTGATTATGTATAATTCTGTAAATTTCAGTTGTGTCATAGTCTTTTTGTATCAAAATTGTGTTCTACTTGACTTGAAGGATGACAAAATGGGTAAACGACCCGTTTGGTTGTAAAATGAATGTTTAATCAAACGGATACTTTTGCTATGTCTATTACTGTGTTTAAAACATGTTTGAATCAGAAATATTGTGTCAAGAAGTTTTGAAATTGAGTTAGAGATATTTGCAAATGGTTTTAAGAGTCAAAATGTAAGTCGTGGTGGCGGTGGTCGCCGTCACCGGAGGATCATGGTGGTGGTGGTGGTGATGGTGGTTGTATAACTTACACATGTGTAAGTTGTAACTTACACATGTGTAAGTTATACAACCACTCACACATGTGTAAGTCGTGGTGGCGGTGGTCGCCGTCGCCGGAGGATCATGGTGGTGGTGATCATGGTGGTGGTGGTGATGGTGGTGGTGGTGGTGGTGGTTGGAGATGGTGAAAAATGAATGATTGAGAAGTGTCCCTAGTGTCTCTAATTTAAGAGTGTCCCTTAATTAACTTTTCTCTAATAGCTAAATAGTTATTTTAGACCTGTATATACATGAACAAACACAAAACATTACATTTTTAAAATATTATAATAATAAATATTTCATACGCGGATACCCTTTAGTATTGGTATTATTACTACTACTACTCACTTTTGTTATTATTATATTACTACTACTATCACTATCACTATTGATGATATACCATATACGGAGCTTTACCTCCGTATGACATTCTGGATACGAAGGACCCTTCGTAGGTAGCGAAGGTACTAAACATTGTACCAAGCAGACTTATCCGTAGCCGAAGCTACGACGTATACCTCCGTAATCCCGGAGCTCCCAAAGATGATCACAAACAATCAAAGTCACTTGCATCACACATAATTTCAAAAGGCATGGACCAATTAGGTGATTGCAAAATGGGGGCTTCAACCAACTTTTCTTTCAAGGTTTCAAAAGCTTTTAAACACTCATTATCAAACACAAATGGCACATCTTTCAACAACAAATTACACAATGGTTTGGTAATGACACTAAATCCTTTTATGAACCTTCTATAAAATCCGGCATGTCCAAGAAAAGAACGGAC
>CM067169.1:127810964-127871504 GCA_034093135.1 Erigeron breviscapus | reverse complement strand
CTACATGATGTTCAGTTTTCACAAAGGCGTGAGATGAGACTTGACTCGACGCTTAGACGACCAGACGACCGACTTGACCATTGACGACCCATATGGCAACTTACGGACAGCAAGACGACTCGACGGACCATGAGACGACCTTAACCATTTGACAAGCAACCAACCAACTCGACCAACGACTCACAAGCTTAACAACCGAACAACGACATGAATTCAATCTGATCCAGAAGTTGCCAAGGTCTTCAAGAACATTTCAAGAAAAGGAAGAAGAAGACCTTGCAGCTATTGGATCCAAAGAAGAAAAGAAGAAAGTGGTGGTGTCATTCTAAACCCTCTCAAAAGCTTCAAGATGTTAAGAAAAGCAAAGAAGCTCATGTTGGGTGGGAAGCTCTGGAAATAAGAAAAGTTAAAGAAAGTTTGAATTATAGAAGGCATCCAGAGCCAATCACCCAAGTGAACTTGAAAAGAAGAAGAGGGCAGCCCATTCCCAGTATAAGATTTACAAGAGAAGGCTATGAAAATAACTGGGAAACTCATGATCTAGATAAGCTGTTTGATCTAGGTTACTCTGAGTGAGTTGAGTTGCATAACATTGTATATGGTATGACTGGCATTCATAGAGAGACAGTCTTGGAAGGCCCTTGAAAAGAAGTTGGCCATTGTGAAACACAATTGATATCACTGGCCTTCCAAGACCTAAAATTATGATATGGATGATGAAGATGAGTCAGATGAGTCACTCAAAAATAAAAGGAGAAGACATGGAAAAATCAATGCTCCTGAAGGTGATCACACAGATTTTCTCAAGAATTTGAACCCTTCAGAGCTACTTGAACAATTGGCTCCTGAAGCTCTTGACAAGATTCTTAGTCATCTCAATCTGTCTCTGCCTGCCGGTGTGCCTAATGCAAAGAGTGGGATGCACATCACTGATCCTGAGCATGGAATGTATTTTGTTAATGCAAGAGGGCAACTGGTCTTCCAAAGGACTGCTGAACTAAAAGAGGTACCAACTATGCACCTATTTACCTTATACAGATTCTGTGTGTCTTATAGTGAACAAGGTAATGGGTATGAGCAGTTCCTTGTGGAAGAAGGGTTAGATAGAAAAGTAGATGTAACAGTTGCTCCATCATTTGAAGTTAAACAAGAAACTGTAGAAATTATTGGGAGCTAACTCTTTATTGTAACACTTTATTTTTCTCAATATATGCAAGTATTGGTACAAATTCAGTTGTCTTGTTAGAACTTCATATCAGATTGAAAAGAACCCAAAAGATTCAAAGGGTCACAAGCTGTTAGTTTTACTTTGATTCTTTGTAAGCTGATAGTTAGAAGTGTGGTTTGTCATCATCAAATAGGGGGAGATTGTTGAGTCCCAATGTTAATTGTAAATTTAATGATGACAAATCTGACCTATAAACACTTAGTAATCTTTTGGTTCTTGTAATCTGATCTGGGTCAGACTAAGCTGACACAGCTTGCGATCTGTAACTGACCCAGATCAGGCTTCATACTTTGTAATGTTATATCTTATGGAAGCAAGTGTTATTCAAGCTGCATCAACAATTGTATAAGCATTCAATCCAAGTCGAAGAGGAGGATTGAAGATAGAAGACCAAGCTGGTAGTGGAAGTCAGCTTGGGATTAGCAGTCAGCTTGGAAACACTTAGGCAGATTGGTGCTTTGACAAACGGCCCAATTTGTGTCTGACAATCAAGTGAAGATAACAACCTGGATTGAAGATAAGGACAAATGACGTGACTAGGAAGATTCCTAGGATCCAGGATGGTGGTTATTTTACATATGCGTGTCCATACACTCTTATTGGACGATGAAGAATGTGCAGCTGTACGTGGGGGACCACAAGTACGAGGTGAAGGCACGATTGATTATTCCTTTATCATCCAGTGAAAGAAGAATACGTGGCTGAATTGGATACCAAGAGAAGAAAAGCTTTCGCCTATAAAAGCTTCATTCATGGATGCATATGTGTGGCATTTCCTGAGAATCATTCTTCACACAATTTTCTCTGCTCTTACACACAGCTTAGTCTGTACGAGATCAGCTTGGGCTGATTCTCTTGAGCTGAAACTTATTGATTGTTGTTTGTCATTTCATAGGGTTGTTTAGATATCTATAGGCTATCTTTATTCCGCAACAACCCTGTAATTCTTTGTATAGATTATTTCTTAATAAAGGATTACATTTGAAAAACGAAATCTGTGTCTAAGAGTGTTTCACTCAGTTTTTATTTACTGCTTTACTGTCTTAATGATTCATGTTCTTTACTTGTTTAATATATAAACTGAGTCTTAAAACGTTTAGTTTAAAAATAGTAAAGTTTAAGGAAAGTTGTATTCACCCCCTCTACAACTGTTCTGTGTACAATATACTTTGGTATATTGATACACCTTGGGACAACAACATTATTACATCAAACAAGACGCACAACACTAAACATAGCTCGACAAGAAAGATAAAAGAAAACCCTAAAAAAACCCACAGCGAAAAAAGAGAAGAAAACCCTAATCTACCAAAAACCAAGAACAAGAAATAGAGAAAAATGAAGATGAATAATCAGAAGATTAAAACATCAACAAACTCTAGAACTTGGATCGATTTAGGCCATAATTAGGATCGAAAATAAAAGAGGGAAAAATCACCAGAGGTAGAGAGGATTTTTCAGAGTTACTTCATATAGAAAGGTAAGAAGGATGACTTGTTGGCAGAGATTGAGGGTTTAAACACAAAAATTGCTAAAATGGGTTACGAACTTAGAGAACTCAAAAAGGAAGAGGATAAGAAACTCAAAGTTCAGAAGGAAGAGTCTATCCTAAGTGCGTCTATAACAATTCTTCAAAACAGAATTGAGATGGCTAAGGTTGCAAAGGAAATGGGTTGTGAACCGGCAGGTTGGGATATCAAAGCATGGGAAAATACTTTGGCTGGGTTAATTGTTAAAGAGGTGAGTGAAGATATTCTTTTGACTCAATCTGAAAAGTCTGTGAGCAAGAGGCGCAAAAGAAAGTCAGGGGAAGGAAGTGGATCCTTGAAGAATGATGAAGACAGGATCTTAGTTGAATAGTAGTGAGGACACTACATGTTGATGATCTTTAATGCTTGTTTGGTCATGTAATTTTTATAAACGGTTTGGTATGTTATGTGGCAATAATAATGCCCCCAATGGGTTATGTTTTTAGTATTGTTATTTCTTTTAGTTCATTGTATTTTATTTTCTTTGAAATGTCAGGAGACTATTTCTATGATATATTTGTTCAATACGATTGTAGAATGTATTAAAGCTAACCGTTGGGATCTGAATAGTTTTTCACAAAATATTAACTTTTCTAAAAAAGTCTTTTCAGTTCACTGTTGAAGAGTTATAATTACCCCGATTTGACTCTCAACCATATATAAAAATAACTACGTGTTTGCTGTAACTTCACGTTATAACAAAATACCCACCATATATAAAAATAACTAGAAAAGAGTTATCTGTGCATGTTTGGAATCTTTTATCTAGAAAAGAGTCTCTCTGGGTGCAGTGGATCATATGTACAAAATAAAAGACAAAAACTTTTGGGAGATTCCTTATCGTGGTAATATGTCTTGGAGTTGGAGGAAAATTCTTCAAATCAGACCTACTATACGTCGACTTTTCTGGCATCAAATTGGGAATGGTGGATCAGCTTCAACATGGTTCGATAATTGGTGTGACCTCGGTCCACTATCTAATCTATTTTCTTTTCGTAAAATATCTTCTGCAGGATTTCAACTCAATTCAAAGGTGTCAGATATTGTGGTTGATGGAAATTGAGCGTTGCCGATTAGTGATCAGCTTATGCATATTGCACCACCTGTTCTTGTTGAGGACAAATGTGATAAGCTTTGCTTGAGTTATGATAATGTTGATCACGATTTTTCAGTTGCTAATGTTTGGGACGCTATTCGTCCTAGAGATCTAGAGGTTCCCTGGTTTAAGGCTGTTTGGTTTACTCATTGTATTCCAAAACATGCTATTCATTTATGGTTGGTTATAAAACGCAAGTTGAAGACTCAAGATATGTTAAGATCATGGGATGTACACATGAGTTCGTCTACTCCACATTTGTGTTCTTTATGTGGTCTTGTACTGGATTCTCATGATCATCTGTTTTTTGAATGTCAATTTGCTTGGGAAGTTTGGAAAGGCATTTGCACTAGTGTTGGTCTTGCTTTCTTTTCAGCTCATTGGAATATTATTATGGCAAATGTTATTCAGTTTGCAAAGAGTAGGAAAGCAGAGTTTATTATTGCTAAGTTGGTGCTCGCAGCAACTACGTATTTTGTGTGGCAAGAAAGAGATAATAGGTTATTTCAACAAACAAAGAGATCTCCACAACAGTTGATTGAGGTGATTAGATCTACAGTGCGTTTGAAGCTCCTTTCTTTCAAATTCAAGAAGAAGGCTAGCGTGGATGGCATTTTGAGTACCTGGAAGTTACCTAAGTCGCTTTGTTTAGATTCATTGTGATTTTTGTTTTCGTTCAATTTGTGTCTAGCTGTTATGCTTAGGTCTTGTGGGTGATCATGAAAGTGGTATGTCACTGGTTCATGATCTAGTTTAGTAGTTCTTACTTGGTTTTGTATTAAGTCGTATTGGCATTCAGTCAGTACGCCTGTTACTCATTTTGATTATTTATAAAGCTAACTAGGGGTGACGGCCTTTTACCGAAAAAAATAACTAGAAAGGCTTAGTCGAATTCCTCCACCAATGGGGGTGGAATTCGACCCTAGCCTCAAAAAGAGAGAAGATAATTGTTCTTGAAACAAGGGATTTTAGCCTCTATTTATAAGGAATAGGATGGCACAAAATTCCATAAAAGTTTCATTGTGGGATGGAAAAAACATTCCAAAAATAGTTTTTTCCTTCCTCCCTTTTTCTCCTTGACCGTTGACCTCACTAAGTCCCCATGGGTCGACCTTTCGGCCCCCATGGTGAATGGATCGGCCATGGTGCGATGGTGCCCGACCCGGTTTGACCCGCTCGTCATTTTCCAAATCTATTTTTGGAAACTTTTAGTTATTCTCATTTTTAATGAATCTATTGTTATTTATATGAAGTTCAACTAAGCCCTCTCCTTTCTTCGTGTGCGACCCTAAAGGTTCATAAATAAATGGCCGTATAAATATATTGAAATATTCTCATATTTTAAACACTCCTACTTGAGGATATTTCCAATATACGTCAAAGTATACTGACACCGAACGTTCATCTAGCAACACGACGATGCCCCCAAATATGTATGAATATATTTCCGTGACGGGAACCAACATCAGCTTCTAGATGTTGTACATTAAACTCTTTTAATGTTTTGGTACAATGTCTAATAGTCCCTATATGTTTCCGATATCACATCGAGCCATGAGACACGGATCAAGTGTCGCTCATATAAACTCGACATGTTGCTCGATCTTCTTGAAATGAAGTGATACAATCCAAAATACCATTACTTGGAAACACATTCTAGTAATGTACTCGGGGTAATTTCTTTTCATCGAGTGGACGCGTGATATCTTTCCAACACTTTGACGAATAAATTTTGTATTGACTACAAACGTCCCTTCCATATTTCACCTCACACCCAAAACAACCCATATTACTGTCGGTTAAGTTCCAGGTTCGAGACTGAATTAAAGCATGAGACTACGTATTCCGGGACACGCCTATGTGTCTCAAGTCGAAGGACAACTAGACACTACCACTGCCCAAGACTCATGCATGTCAACATGATCCACATGATAACTTGAGGAATGGGTCTTATACCAATATTCAACTCTCTCTCTTGAATACTTGTGAAATGATTGTACCTCTATACACATTATTTACATAATGCAAAGAATTGTTATCTCTCACAATTACCTTTATTCATTATTACACCCGTAATCAATGAGCGATAATGGGCAATGTTTTAGAATCATCCATATGACCCATGGATTGGTTTAAACATGAAAATATAGAACTATGTAAGCTTAATTGTGTTTGTATTAACCAACATAAATACGTCATACCATTATGCTATTAAAGAACATAACTGGAATGTTGATGTCCAAAAGTTTTCATCACATCTCAAGATACTATGTAAAGGTTTTGAAATAACCTTTAGGTTGTACCATGTATCGTCCTCGCTAAGGTGACCTTCATTGTCGAAAACTCATAGATAATGTATGAGATTGTGGCAATAAGTATCTTGTTACTTCAAGACTAGCCTCAAGCTGGATTCTAAAATCATTCTTATTGACTTCGAATGCATTGAAACTTTTCAAGCTTTTAATCAACATTCATATGGATCTTTCAATTATCACCTACTAATCTAACATGTAGATATTCGGTTGACCAACCTCATTAATTTGCGCCTCTGAGCTTACACCCAAAGGCTCACCACGCATAATGGCTAACATCAAAAAGGTTGTGATTCGTGTCTCTTGAAATCTTTCAAGATCTACACCGCTCCCACTGAATCTAAGAATTCTAGCAATCCTTGATTTTGATAAGTTTCACTAATCGTGGAGACCATGAAGATGTTTTCAATTAAGTCTAACTCTCATTTGAGCGATAACATATAACCTTCTACAACTTAAATTAAGGTTATTGTTAGGTCGGAAATCGACCAAGTATAATTTGTTCAGAAATAGCTTGAAGTTTAGTGAAGACGTTTGTACAGAATTCTGAGATCAGAATTCCTTCACTGAAGCTTCACTTCAGTTCAGATCAAGAAATCTGAAGCATTCATTCTGAAGTCAAAGACTGAAGTATGAAGAAGAGAATCATCTCAGAAGCGAGCAAAAGAGTGATTATACCAGATCAAGACTGAAGCATCTCAGTGTAAAGTATTTACAACACTTTACACTGATTACGAGGAAGACTTTACTTTACATACCTTTACCCAGTTAATAGATTTATCTATTAATAAAAGGTACAAGGTAAAAGTATAGGTTTGGAACATAGTACTATAAGTCACATCAACTGACTTATATACTCTTCCTAGTACAAGCATGTAAGGAATTAGGTTTAATTCCTTAAATGCTCACAACCACTTTTATACGATCTTGTCCATGTCATCATGGACTTGGTCTATAAATACAAAGTCTTCTCACAACTTGCAAATTGCTTAGAAACTTTAGCATTGCAACTTGTGAGATATACTCTAAGTAAACTTACGAGTATTTCCAAGTTATTTAGATCACTTGTTTTTCAGGATTGTTTAGATACTTACACTTGGGGGTTTATCTTTGTTCCGCAACAATCCTTGTATTTGTTTATATATCAATAAATCAAATACATTAGAAAGAAAACAACGTGTCTCAATGCTACATACTTGATTATACTTATATATATCTTTATATAGTTTCTGCCAATTGTTCTTACATTCTACTTTAAGTCAATTGTTTCTTGTTATCCATATCTGGATCGTAAACTGAACTTGTCCATCAAGATCAGTTGTACTTGCCAGTCGGGTTTAATTAACCATCTATATTTGGGACTTACAATTGGTATCAGAGCAGCAAGGTTGAATTATTTCAATTCCCTAACCTTTGATCTGCATAGATGGCTGACTTTGAACAAGAACGACCTGACCCTAATAACACTACTCCACCCATCATCAACAACAATATACCATCACATAATGTACACGTACACTTTCCAAATAATCCTGTTCCCAAGTTTGATGGGAACAGTGAAAACTTTCAAACATGGAAAGCATGCATGTTAAAGTATATTGCTGGTGTTGAAAGACATTTACCAGATATCTTAAAAGAAGGACCCTTTGTCCCCATGAATGCTTCTACTGTTGTCAGAATAACCGATGGGACTCCTAGGCAGTCACCTAAGGAGAAGGATCATTGGTCTGAGGAAGATCATAGACTTGTAGACCTTGACACTAAGTTACAAAATATGATTTATATGCAGTTCCTGAAACCCTTATGCCCACTCTTGTTTTACTTGAAAATTCCAAATTAATGTGGGAAGAACTAATGACACAGTTTGAAGGCACAAATGAGACAATTGTCACAAGAAAAGTTGCTTTAAACAAAAGATATGAGTCTTTCTTTGCTGTACCTGGGGAAACTTTAACTCAGACTTACATCAGATTTACAAATCTGGTCAATCAACTGAAAGCCCTAGGTGTAACCAAAGACAAAGAAATTTTGTTGGAAAAATTTTGTGACATTTTACCTTCTAAATGGGAAAATTTAATCTTGGTCTTGAGGCAAGGCAAAACTTTGCACAGTCACACTCTTGCTTCCCTTTATGGAGCCTTCAGATATACTGAAGAGAACAAAGCTGAGAGAGCTTTGGCTGAGCAAGATGCCAAGAATCATGTTTCTACCAGTTCTGGTATGGTTCAGTATTCTGAACCACATAGTACTGCTCTACTATCTTCTGCGAGTGACATTTCTGACTCGATGAAGAAGATGGTTTCTGAAATGTTAAAAACTGGTGTCTCTGGTAATGTTACTCATGATTGTGATGAGAATGACAATGATGATCTGGTTGCCATGCTGGCTAAAACGTTCAATCATTTTAAGGCCAAATCAAATCGATCTGGCAAACCTTTTGCTTCCAGCGCTTCTATTGACAAGTCTAATCTTGAATGCTTTAAATGTGGCAAGAAAGGACATTTCATTAAGGAATGCAGATCTAGTCAACCATCATCATCACAATCTGCTCCTAACCATTCTATTTTTCAAAAATCTGATGACAGCTATAAGGCCAAATACAAGAAGTTAAAGGCACATATGGCTCTTCTGGCAAAAGACAACTCAAGCAACAGTTGTATGATTGCCAAAACTGAAAAATGGGAAGACTGATGAATCATCTGATGATGAGGAAGAAGTTAGGGACATGTGCTTCATGGCACAAGAAGATCAAGGTCATTTGGTCAAATCCGATGTTGAATCTGGTCGCTGGGTGGATATTGTAATGAAAAAGGTCAGTAATTTTGGCTTTGAAAAAAATGAGGAACACAAACTGGACCTTTTGGTTCTTTTAGAGGCTGACATCTCATTTGTTGAGACAGTGCGTTCAGAAAGCCTAAAAATGTTTGAAAATAATGCTTCTGAACTGAACGCCAGTCATGCCAGATTGAAAGAACTGAAAGATGTTCATTTGGATCTAAAAAGTTATCAGTCTATGGTTGCAACTTTAGAATTGGAAAAGGAAGAATTAAAATCCATCCTTGAAAAAGAACAAGCTATTATCAAATCTTGGATGAAAGCACCAAGGCCAGATGCTGCAATTAAAAATACTTTTGCATCACAAAGAGCAGCATATGAGTCTGGTGATCTGCACTTGGCATCCATAATCACTGATTTAGATGCACTTCCAAAGGAAATAAAACCTGAAATCATTTTTCCTAAAGTTGGCAAGCAGAAAACTGCAACTAATAAAGCCAAGGAACAATCTGAGGATAAATCTGAAACAGCTCAGACAACTGTTTCAGAAAAGAAGGCTAAATCCAAAAAGCCTTCCCCTCAGACTTCATCTAAGGTTCCTAAAGACCTAAAGAAGAAGAAAAACAAAAACTTCTCCCCTACTGAGCCATCTACCTCAGATTCTGGTAAGGCTCAGGTGTCTAATGAAGAATCAATTTTGTTAAGGTTAGAAAGTCAATTTCAACTATTGGCTAGACAAGTGCAGAGTTGTAATGCACGTTTAAAAAATGTTGAAACTCCTCCTCTTCAACCTAAACAAAATACAAAACCTTTTTCTAAGCTAGTCAAGCAGAAATCTGAAAAGAAAAAGGTTGAAAACCCCATCAAACCAACTACTTTTGTGTCATCTGAATAATGACTGAAATCCCCTTTGATCCTTCTGTTCCTTATGAACCAAAGAAATCTGAGACTGCTAAGGGAGAGTCTAGTGAACCCATCCAAAGATGGGTTCCCAAAAAGAACAAATCTTTGTTTGTGTGCAGGGAGACCGAAAGAAGAATATATGGTTTCTGGACAGTGCTGCTGGCCGAACCATGACTGGTTATCAGACCCTGCTAGAGGAATATAGGGTGCAAGAGGGGCCCTCAATAGTTTTTGGAAATGATGGTAATGGAAAAACTGAGGGATATGGTGTGGTGAATAATGGTCAAGTCAAATTCACACGAGTTGCATATGTGAATGGTTTGAAATATAACCTGATCAGTGTCAGTCAATTGTGTGATGATGGCTTCAAGGTTTTATTCGATATTTCACAAGGCACCATATTCAACAGAGATGGAAAGGTGGTATTGATTGCACCAAGGAAGGGAAACATTTATGTCATTGATATGAATCCTTCTACCACTGAACAATGTTTCTACTCAAAGGCAGATGAAGATACAAACTGGTTGTGGCACAAGAGATTATCCCATCTGAACTTTAAAAATATTAATAAGTTTTCTAGAAAACAACTTGTTGATGGGATACCTTCTATGTCTTTCAATAAAGACAAGCCATGTCCAGGTTGTGAAATGGGTAAGCAGAAAAGAGCTTCATTCAAGACAAAACAAAGCTTTAGTATAACTGAACCTCTTCACATGCTTCACATGGACCTTTTTGGACCAGTGAATGTTCAGACCAGAGCAGGAAAGAAGTATACCCTTGTTATTGTTGATGAATATTCAAGATACTGCTGGGTGATTTTCCTCAGATCCAAAAGTGAAGCTGCTGCTGAAATCATTGCTCTCATCAAACAAATTGAGCTCAAATACAAGCGAAAAGTTTGTCAGCTCAGAAGTGATAATGGCACTGAATTCAGAAATGCCACTCTGGAGTCCTTCTGCACTGAAACTGGCATATCTCAGAACTTCTCCTCAGCCCCCACACCAGAACAGAATGGTGTTGTAGAAAGAAAGAATCGTACGCTGATTGAAGCTGCTAGAAGTATGTTGAATGAATCTGGTCTTCCCAAGAATTTCTGGGCTGAAGCTGTTGCAACTGCCTGCTACACTCAGAACAAATCTGTTTATGTCAAAAGACACAAGAAGACCTCCTATGAAGTACTCAGAAATAGAAAGCCTAATATTGGATACTTCCATGTATTTGGATATCCAGTATACATTCTGAATAATTCAAATCAGCTTGGAAAATTCGATGCAAAAGCTGATGAAGGATACTTCCTAGGATATTCATCAAATCGCAAAGCCTTTAGAGTCTTTAACAAGAGACTTGAAAAGGTTGATGAGTCAATTCATGTTACCTTTAATGAATCCAATTCTGCAATCTTTAAAAATTCCATTCCTGTACCACCCTCAGAAAGTCCAATAAGTTTTGGTGATTCTGATCCTATTGCTGAAACTGATCAGTCACCTGAACCTGCTTCTGAACATCTCCGTTCAGAACCAATAATAAACAAGCATAGCAACATTCCATTTTATCCTCCAGTCAATTTCAAACTACCTTCTGAACTGACTATTGGATCAGATGTATATGCTGCTTCTCCTATGATATCAGGCTCCACTGAGCAACCTCAATCTGAAGAATTTCATGATGCAAGTCATGATCTGCAGGAAGAAGAAGAAGCTGAAGATGAATTTTCTGAGGCTCCTCCTAAAGTTACTCAGAGAAGCTCTGCACTGATATCATTGTTCATCCTGGTCAATACTCTAAATGGACAAAAGCACATCCAATCGAGCAAATTATTGGAGACTCCAGTAGAGGGGTTCAGACCAGAAGAGCCACAAGCGATCAATGCTTAAACGTCAGCTTCTTATCTCTAATTGAACCCAAGAAGATTGACGAGGCTATGCAAGACCCAAGCTGGGTTGAAGCCATGCAAGATGAGCTCAACCAGTTTAAAAGAAACGATGTATGGGAACTCGTTCCTTGTCCCAGTAACCAGAAGAAGGAACCAATTGGGACAAGATGGGTCTTCAGAAACAAGATGGATGAAGATGGTCACATCATCAGAAACAAAGCAAGACTTGTTGCAAAAGGATATGCACAAGAAGAGGGAATAGATTTTGATGAAACTTTTGCACCAGTTGCTAGACTAGAAGCTATCAGAATATTCTTAGCTTTTGCAGCTCATCATCAGTTTAAAGTCTATCAAATGGATGTCAAAAGTGCTTTCCTGAATGGAGAACTGGAAGAAGTCGTTTATGTGTATCAACCACCAGGATTCATCAATGAACAAAAACCACATTGGGTGTACAGACTGAACAAAGCCTTATATGGTCTGAGACAAGCACCCAGAGCCTGGTATGATACTCTTACTAAACACCTTCTTAAAAATGGTTTTAAACGTGGTGCAATAGATAAAACTTTGTTCATATTGCATGATAAAAGTGATATCCTCTTAGTACAAATTTATGTTGATGATATTGTGTTTGGTTCTACAAATGAGAAGATGTGTGAAAATTTTTCTAAAATCATGTCTTCTGAGTATGAAATGAGTATGATGGGTGAACTGACATATTTTATGGGACTTCAAGTAAAACAAACTGAAGATGGTATTTTCATAAACCAAGAAAAATATGTCAGAGATTTATTAAAGAAATATCAATTTGATTCAGTCTCATCAAAAGATACTCCTATTTCTGCTCCATTAACTTTGGATTCTGATCCACATGGAAAACCATTGGACCATACAAAATATCGTGGTATGGTTGGTTCACTGATGTATTTAACTGCAAGTAGACCAGACATAATGTTTGCAACATGCCTTTGTGCTAGATTTCAGTCTGATCCCAGAGAAGCACATGCAAATGCTGTTAAAAAGGATCTTCAGATACCTTAAAGGTGTCCCCAGACTGGGTCTTTGGTATCCCAAAGGCTCCAGTCTAGATCTAATGGGTTATTCAGATTCTGATCATGCGGGTTGTAAGATAGACAGGAAAAGTACCACAGGTGGGTGTCATTTCCTTGGTGGGAAATTAGTAAGCTGGACCAGTAAGAAGCAGACTGCAGTATCACTATCCACTGCAAAAGCTGAGTATATTTCTGCAGCAAGTTGTTGTGCTCAGATTCTATGGATGAAAAACCAGCTGACTGATTATGGTGTTACTTACACAAAGACTCCAATCTTTTGTAATAACACTAGTGCCATTGCCATATCTCACAATCCTGTAATGCACTCGAAAACCAAGCACATCGATCTCAGGTATCATTTCATTCGTGATCATATTCTGAAAGGAGATATTGAATTGCACTTTATTCCCACTGATAAGCAACTCGCTGACATTTTTACAAAACCTTTAGATGTCAAAACCTTTAAACATCTAGTCAGTGAGTTGGGTATGTTAAATCCTTAGACTGGTAATCTTGTTATGAACACCTCAGTGACACTGATCTGGTTCACCAGTCTGAGCGATCCATGTGATTTTTGCTCGCCTAGCTATCGAACGCCTTTGTGATACTATCTTGGCACTTATTAATTCATGGATCATCACTTCAGGGGGAATGTTAAATATTTTTCAAACTTTAAAATAAACCTTCATTTTTGAGGGGAAACTTTTTGCTCAGAAAAATGTATTTAACTAAAGCACTTCAGAAAATCAAAATTATTTCAGTTGAATTTTATTAACTGAGATGGTTCAGATCTCTTTGGAACTGACCATGCTCAGAATTTGTTTTGTCATCACTGAAATACAACAATCTTTTCAAGATATTTTTGATACTTGGTCAATTGTGTGTACACGTGACCTACTGCATACTATGTTTTTAACTTACGTTGGTCATGCTTATGTGTCACACAAGTTGCGCCGTAAAAGGGAAAGAAATGAGTACTTTTTCTGAAAAATGTTGCAGGGTGGGGTCACACAAACGTCTTTGCATTTAATGCTGACTTGACCCCAGAAATTGTTTTCGGATCTCAAACCCAATCAAAATCGATTTCAAATATAAAATATTTTATGTGTCTCGGGTTTTGAAATTCAAAAATTATTTTTAAATTGTTTTTAGTTGGAAAATCACTTTGTATTCCATCTTAAATACAAATTCCTTTTCATTCTTTCATTTACTTCGTTTTTCATTTACTTCCAAATCATCAATCTCTCTCATATTTACTCTCAAATTCCTTAACTCTTCATATTCCTTTCACTTTCATCTTTCGATTCTTAAAAATGTCTAAATCATCATCTTCTTCTTCACACAAATCACTCATCAATTTTGAATATACTCCATCGAGTGATGTGAAAACATCTGCCACATGGCCAAAGGATTTCACACCTTCTCAAATTCGTTTTAACATGAGCAATTTCTTGGCTCAATTAAATGTGAAATCCAAAACGCTAATGGGAAGAATCAATAATTTCTGGGAGAAATCCCCATTCCATTATGCGTTGACTGCTAATCCTCAGGCATTGTATCATCGATACTTTCTTGAATTCTGGTATACTGCTGTGGTAAGCAAAGACGAACAATTATCTTCTTCACTCTCAATGAGGGGACCAAGCAGTGTGTTATCACTCTTGAGGGGTTCAGAAATTCCCTTCATCTGAACTACCTCGAGCCTTCCCAGGTGTTTGCTAAAAGACTCAAAGGAGTCAATTTCAGGGAGGTTCTAGTCGCCACTGGTCATGGCGATATGGAGGATGCTGATGGTAATCTGAAGACCTCTGGACACATTTTTTTGTCTGGATTTGGCAATTGCTGGAGGTTCTTCTGGACCCAGATAGTGGAAAGTCTTGGTGGCAACCATGGAGGGTTGGACCAACTTTCATTACCCCAAGTTGAGATGGGGTATTATATTTGGAATGGGATACAGGCAGACTTTGCTGAGATTCTTTTCTCTCAGCTAATTACAAAATTAAAAGGAAAAAGAAGCCTGCATATCGCCTTTCCAAGGTTTCTAAGCTTGTGTTTTATGGCTATACTTGGAGAAGCTTATAATGAAGCTGGACCTGAAGCTTCTGTACCTGAATATGGCAGAGATTTCTCAAAGGCATCTACTGCTGAAAATGAGCCTGAACTCTCCTCTGCAATGCTTCAGGTATTCAATAAAACTGTTTCAGCCACACTAGCTGGTTCAGAAAGGTCGCTAAGTGGGCTACAAAAGAATGTAGGACCCGTTAGACGACCTAGAGATAAGTTGTTGAGCATTATCAAGGCTCCAGCACCTGTATCTATTGTCCCTGGCGATGATACTACGGTTGAGCCAATCGTTGAAACTGGTGACGATGCAACTGCTTCTGCAGCTGTTGAACCAGAATCTGGTGAGGGTACTAGTGACCCAAACCAGGGCATATCTGACTAGATTGCAAAAGTGAATGCTTTCTGGGATGACGATGAGCTACCTCAGGAGAATCTTGATTCTCTTGCTGACTTTGAGTTTGACGAGGGCTTATTGGAGGCGAATCAATCCGATTCTGAGCCAGCCACCATCCTCGCAAACGCCCCTCCTCCTCCCCCAGAAATCCAACAAGAACAAGATAATGAGCCTTATGTTCCACCACCTCCTTCTCATCAAAATCCAATTTTTCCACCAGGCACTACTCCTGCCTATGTCACCGATCCATCTTTCACTCCATCACTTCAATTTCTTCACCCCCAACTTCACAACATCCCACCACCTATCAATTATGATGCCCCAATCATAACGGACTTGGATTCTGAAATAGAATCTGAGAGTCCAACTGATACACAACTAAATAATATACTTAAAGGGCTTGGTAAATTACCATTTGTTGCTCCTGCTTCTGCACAACCCCCACCTCCTTTAAATACAGAAGCACAGTTAGAGAAAACCCAAACCGAAGTCCAAAGCCTTATTCTTAGGGTGGAGGATTTAACCAAGTCTCTAACTGCCAATACTAGTTCAGTTGCTGAAATGAAAGGTGCTCAGATGTTTCTTGGAACTGAGTTAACCAAAGTTGCTGGAAATGAAGGACTAGTAGTTGGGAAGCTGAATGAGCTGGTAATGACTTGCAACAAGGTGAGCTCTGCAATCAGAGAAGCCTTCAAGCTAACCAAAAGAGATGTGCAAGCGTCAGTGGTTGCAAACTTGACATCTAGTGTTGAGCTTATAAAGCAAGAGTTTATGGATGTTGGAAGAGAAGTACATGAGTTGGTTAAGAAGCCAAGTGTTAATGAAAAAGAACTTGGGACTTCTCTAAGTGCTGGTTTGGTTGAGAAATTGAAGGCTGAGCTATCTCAGGATTGGATTGCTCAGATTTCTGCTTCAGTTTCTGAGAAGGTTGAACAGAAGATTAGATTGATGGTTGAAGAGGCTGATAAAGATACAAACAAGAAGGTTGACAAAGTTGTTGAAGAAATTCATACATCTATCTCAGCCCTTGATACTTCAGTCAAGAACCAGTCAAAACAGTTAGATGAAATTCTAACTCTTCTGAAGAAAGAAACAGTTGTTGCTCCTCCTCCCCCTGCTTCTTTCACTGAAGAAGATAGAAAAATGTTGAAGGACTTAAAGGACCAAGAAGCACTGAACCTTAATTCATCATTCAGATTAAGGGCTCAGTTTGCTACAATGGCAAAGGGTATATGTGATTGCCTAGAACAACAAAATTGGAAACCACTGAAGGCAATTAAAACTTCAATTGATCTTTATGCTAAAATGCCTTCAGAGATTCCCAAAGGGGGAAGTGTGCCTATTGGTTTGCTGGCTAGTACTCAAGAAATGATTGAAGCAACCAAGAAGCAAACTGAGGGACCATCTGGTAGTACCTCAGTTCAGGGGGAACAAGTTCAGAAACCTGAATCTGAAGCTGGAAAGAAAGATAAGGGCAAGGCCCAAGTGATGGCAGAACCAACAAAGAAAAATGCTAAGGGTTCTGGTTTGGTTGTTGGTGAAAACGTTGATAAACAAGGCTATCCACTTCATGATCCAAATGCTGATAGCAAGAAATTAGAGACTTTGCAGAAGCAAGTTTCTAATCAATTTATCATGTGGGGAGAAAATAAGGAAAGAGAAAGGGTTCAACACCAGAAAATGGGAACCCTTGATCACATTGATGCTGCAGCTCTTGGTGTCTCACTAGAAAGATATCAGAAAATCAAAAATGATCCAAGAGTGCAGAAGGCTGTTGTCGATATGCTCGAATATGAATATGGGGTAAACTACTCTCCCTTAGAACAAAAGTTGGACCAACTCACTTTCAAAATGTCCATTGAGGACTTGGTGAAAAATAGAGAAAAAGAAATGGCCATAAAGAAGAAAGAGATTCTGGCTGAAGTTCTAAAGGTAGAAAAAGAGTTGTCCAGACCACCCACAAAGCCCAGAACTGGAACAAGGACTGCAAAGAAAGATTCTCGTGATGTTGTCTTTACTTCTCTCAAACCAATATCTGATGATGCTGCTCAGATCCAAAGGAAACATGAAAAGGACCAGTATGATCATTATATGAACCATCGATCGCATCCAGCCAAAATCATTGATATGGAAGTTACAAAGGCTGATGGATTGAAGTTGTTTGACTTGATTGTAAAAAGAGAAGGTAGGGCAGCTGAAGAATACAATCAAGTTTCAGTTCACGAATTTGGGATTTCAGAGCATAGGGAGATGATCCAGATTCTGAGGGGGAAACCAAAATCTTCCTTGACTGGTGCATGGTTAGCAAGAATACAACAAAAGATGCAAGCTGTAACATCCCGAACTTTTCTTTAAGATTTGACTAACGCTGTTAAGTCAACCTCATGTGTGTCGTTAAGTCTAGTGTGAATATATGCATATACGTAGTTAATGTGTGAGGTTTGAAAACCTAAATGTTAATGTAGTATAAATGTGTGAAATATGAAGAATTATGTCTATGTAGTGACATTTAATGAAGGGTTAATGTTATATATGGTCAATAAAGAAGTTTGTGACCAAAAATGAAGGATTAGGAAGCCTAGGGACTAGTTTTGACATGTGTGGAAAGTCAAAAACGGGATTAGTAGCTTAGAGGCTGTCATTAGGAGGTTATTTGCAGATCTCACTTCTTCTAAACAAGCCCTAACTGATCCTAAGTCATTCCATAGTCTTCTCTCATCAAATCTCAAGCCGAAAAGTCGTTTTGTGTGTGAATTGTGGTCATTGTCAAGAGTATTTGCATTCTATTTGTCATTTGCAGGTAATAATCAATTCATTGATTGTATTTTCAGATCATGAGTCGTGTGTGTTGAATCAAATCTGATTGAAAAGGGGTTTGTAAAGGAATTAGGGTTTCATTGTGTTCTTGGTTAATTTATGTGTGTTTTAATCAAGTATTTGGCCTAAAACGATTGTAAACGATGTTTTAACGATTTGGATTGATAAGAGATGTTTTGATGATCAAAGAGTAATGTTTTTGTGTCAATTCGATCGGTACTTAAAGAGTTTTGGGGTCATTTTCTGGAAAAAGGTCGAAAAACACGTTTCTGCACTTCGAACGAAGATAACCTTTATCTTCGTAAGAACGAAGATAACCTTTATCTTCGTAAGAACGAAGATAACCTTTATCTTCGTAAGAACGAAGATAACCTTTATCTTCGTAAGAACGAAGATAACTTATCTTCGTAAGAACGAAGATAACCTTTATCTTCGTGAACGAAGATAACCTTTATCTTCGTAAGAACGAAGATAACCTTTATCTTCGTAAGAACGAAGATAACCTTTATCTTCGTAAGAACGAAGATAATCTTCGTTAGAACTGTAGCTAAGTTCGTAAGAAGGATTTTCCAGACTAAGTTCGTGAGGTTTGTTAAGTTCGTTTGAGTCCCAAATGACTTATATTTCATATGTTAATGTACGATAGGTGTCGGGGATTACTGATAAGCATTATTAGCTATTTGTTTGCGCGCGTACACTACTACCAGGTAAGATACACTACTTTGACACGCTGGGGGATCAACTAAAAGCTGGTTTCAAATAGTAAACACTTCCATTCGGTATCTTTATATTGCATGTGGGCATATGGGTTACTTGGGAGGTATTATGGGTTATGCAGTTGACCATGAGACTGAGATGCAGTCCCTATTGTAGTGTAATGTAGTATTGCTTAATGTAGTATGTAGCTATGCAGTTGATGTAGTTTAATGAAGTATCTTGATATGCATGATATATAGAAATGAAGTTGATGTGTGATATGCATGCTTGACTTGTACGCCTAGTTCACTAGACTTGCTAGGTTACTATGTCACTTGCACGTCTAAGGATCCAAACGTAATGAAGTTAAAGTGTGTGAATGTCTAGGAATGGGTGTTACCTAGACTATATGTGTGTGAATGTTTGGGAATGCAGGGACCCAATCTATATGTGTGAAATTGAGCTCATAAAACTAATGCAGGGAAAGTGTTAAGCTTAACCCGTACTTGTCTCAGCCGGATGAGTGCGTTGATGCAGTTGTTGCCTGGGTGGCTCCTCGCAACATGGTCTTTATAACGCAGGGCGAGTAATACGAGAGGTTTGACCAACCTCCACATACGGATTACTCTTGGATTGGCTTGCCATCCTTAACGACGTAAGATGAGTAGTCTTTTGACTGATCATCCAGTCGGGTGTGACGCAGGGCACACTTATATGCAGTTAACAAAGATACGTGTGACAATGTGTGAACTAATGCAGGATAGGCACATTTAGGATGATTATCCTAATTAATATGAAGTCGAAATGTAGTATATGTGTGAACGTGTGATGTGTGTTGTGCCTAATAAAACTTGTCTAATAATGAAGATTGTTTTAATTGGACAAATACTTTTAATTAAGTGTTATCTTACTTAGCTATTCTTATAGCTAACACTTGCTTCTTTAATGTGGTTGTTCCCTTAGGTTTAGCTTGATGGAATTAGACGAAGGATGTGTGAGCTTGGGTAGATTCATTGAAGGAGCCTTAGTTATCCATAGACGATTCTTTGCTTAGACATTTATTTACATTTCGTACTTAATGTCGAATTTATGTTGTGACATGTGAACGGTTGTTTTATGTTGGGCAACCGTTGGGTTTTCATTTGAACTATTGTTTGATATGGCATGTAACACCAAATAAATGCAGAACCGAAATGTTTTTATCGGTTTGACTTTTACAGTCTTTACTTCCGCAATTTAACACCGTTAGGTGAAAAGTTTTGAAAACCCATATTTTTAAACGACGGGTGTTACAAAGCCAAGGTAGAAATTGAAAGCAGATTGTTTGGTAAAAAGGATCATTCTCCACTGAAGAGGAAACCTACTGAAGCACCTTCTGGTTCAAGGCCTGCCAAGAAGTAGTTTCCTTTTTCAGTTTATCATTTACTTGTAATATATTTACATTTGTAACATTCATTTCAGTTTGTATATATATGTTGCAACTTGTAACCAATAAGTAGATGATAAGTTTAAGTTAGAAAAACCACAAGTAAATTTCTGAGACATCAATGATCTATAAGATGTACTTAGAAAATTTTTACAACTTAAAACAAAAACTTGTATTTCAGACTTACAAACATGTATAGATAGAAGTCTGAGATGCATGCACTATTTCAGAACAAATAGGGGGAATTTGTTAGGTCGGAAATCGACCAAGTATAATTTGTTCAGAAATAGCTTGAAGTTTAGTGAAGACATTTGTACAGAATTCTGAGATGTCTCAGAATTCCTTCACTGAAGCTTCACTTCAGTTCAGATCGAGACAAATCTGAAGCATTCATTCTGAAGTCAAAGACTGAAGTATGAAGAAGAGAATCATCTCAGAAGCGAGCAAAGAGTGATTCTACCAGATCGAAGACTGAAGCTTCTCAGTGTAAAGTATTTACAACACTTTACACTGATTACGAGGAAGACTTTTTACTTTACATACCTTTACCCAGTTAATAGATTTATATATTAATAAAAGGTACAAGGTAAAAGTATAGGTTTGGAACATAGTACTATAAGTCACATCAACTGACTTATATACTCTTCCTAGTACAAGCATGTAAGGAATTAGGTTTAATTTCTTAAATGCTCACAACCACTTTTATACAATCTTGTCCATGTCATCATGAACTTGGTCTATAAATACAAAGTCTTCTCACAACTTGCAAAGCGCTTAGAAACTTTAGCATTGCAACTTGTGAGATATACTCTAAGTAAACTTACGAGTATTTCCAAGTTATTTAGATCACTTGTTTTTCAGGATTGTTTAGATACTTACACTTGGGTGTTTATCTTTGTTCCGCAACAATCCTTGTATTTATTTATATATCAATAAATCAAATACATTAGAAAAGAAACAACGTGTCTCAATGCTACATACTTGATTATATATATATATATCTTTATATAGTTTCTGCCAATTGTTCTTACATTCTACTATAAGTCAATTGTTTCTTGTTATCCATATCTGGATCGTAAACTGAACTTGTCCATCAAGATCAGTTGTACTTGCCAGTCGGGTTTAATTAACATCTATATTTGGGACTTACATTTATCCATAAAGGGATGAAGTTACCTTGGATCATCTTGAACCATATCTTGTATGTTTCAATATGATGGTTGATGTTGGTTGTTGTTCCAGTTTACGAAAAACAAAAATGATTTTTAAAATGAAATAAAACACTAGTTTTAAATTCATAAAAAAGAGTTGTACAAGTAATTATCTCAAACTAACAACACACTTACGGGCAGTGGACCCGGTTAGGTGCAGTATAGTAAGTGATAAGTACAGGATCGTTCGCAGGGACTCTTGCACTACCTAGTCTAATAATGTGTGTAATTCTAGCGGTTGTGGGTTGTCACGATTTCCTATTTAAACTACTAAAAAACAATAAAAATAAATAGAAGGCGCAACCGCTTGTTCTAGTGAGAAGCCTCTTTTAGTCTAGCAAATAAAATTGAAAGCAGAAACAGTTAATTTAAAACAAATACTTGTTTGGCATCTCCGATCACATGTAATATGACAATTATTATCCTATATATTGCTAGTCTGTTGGAAAACGTATTCACGGTTCAGATTCTCCCTAGATTCACTTTTCCTATTTAGTAGTGCTGTCGCTAGACTCACACTACCCTTTAAACAGATTCTCGCTAGATTCACTGTTTAAGCATTATTATCTAAGTTTGTGTTACTGATTCATCTTTAACTATACTCAAGCTCTTAAGCCATAACTGTGTATTAATTCTCTTCGGTGGTCATAGTGCACGTTTCCATGTCACTAGATCGCGTCTGACATTGTTAAGCTTCATGTTCAACTTATTCTAATTGTTATAGTTCTGGATCCGTCCCCTAGAACTGAATCACCTTTTACAACTAATTATAGACCGATTAATGTTTTCCATCCTAAGTATATTAGTTCTAGTGAATGATTATAGACCGATCATCAAAAATAAACTAATATATCAAGATATAGAACCAAGAACAATATGAAGAACTCATTAACCATGGATCTACGACAAACAGTAATCACAATCCAACAGATCTAACAAATAAACAAGATAAATAAAAGTCTACATGATCACATCAATCCAAACAAGTATTCAGCCTACTAGCCAGACATTATTAAAGGAATCACAAAGTCTGAAAAGATAAAAGACATTGTTTACCAACATATAATATTAAAGAAAGATGAGGATCTAGGTTGAAGATGAAGATCAATGTCACACCCCCAAAATATTTAATTTGCGGAAAACAGGGGTGAACAATCATGGAAATCACAAACACATATTATAATAAACGACCTCTATAATGAGACGTTTTGATAAACTTTTATACATAATACTTGTTGAGATATTACAAAAGATAGAATGACTACAAATATCAACAAGCTAAGACACCTCCAAATGTTTGTGACTCCAAATAGTATGCATCACGTATATGCATCAAATAGCTCAAGTACCTGAGAAATACATTTTTAAAGAGACGTCAACATAAAGTTGGTGAGATCATAAAATATAGTGTGATGAATAATAAGCTTTTAGTGATACCCTCACCTGTATAATCCCAGTGATCTCTTTGATCATCAATCCGAAATACTTTTGGAAATACAATTCCAAAATAGATAATCATAATATAAATATAGATAGGTCTTCTATCGTAATGAAAACTTAATTGATATTTATACCATAAATATCCATAGTTAAACTATTAATACATAAGCTTAACAGATAATTCACACAATACAATATATACATAAACTTAACAGATAATTCATATCTTAATAATATAAAGGGTTTAACTGTCATCACAGAACCTTAACGAGTATTTGCGAACATTAGTAAACATCACTTATAGGTCTCTCTATAAATAACTATTGCAACTAGCCCCCTCTACTCAAGATAATCTGTGAGTAAATCATAGCTAATGTACATATAGTCCCCTCTACTCGAGGTCTCCTATATGAGTAGATCTTGCATATAGTCCTCGCTACTTTGAGATCCTATAGCAGAATGCAACTTTACCGAGTCATAGCTCGCGTAAATATGCACCTGAGACACAGCTCATAATATGTAACTTTACGGAGTCATCGCTCGCGTAAATAAGTACCTGAGACACAACTCATAACATGTAACTTTACTCTGATATAATACCTGCTTAAAAGCTCAATATATGTATCAAGTAATCATATTTGCTTAAAAGCTCAATATATGTAACTTTACCGAGTCGTCACTCGCGTAAATAAGTACCTCCCTGATATTATATCTGCTATAAAGCTCAAATATCGGGTAGCCATTGATCAAACACAATGCTAGATATAGGTATGTCCCCGATATTATATCTGCTATAAAGCTCAAATATCGGGTAGCTATTGATCAAACACAATGCTAAATGTAGAGAAAGTATGTTTATACATGCAATTGATTTGGGTCATAGATCATATGATTATGCAAATGATTATGCAAATGATTTGAGTCACAACTCATGATTATGCCAAATGATTATCTTGCTGATTCACAGCTCTTTGATTATGCCAAATAGACGTAACATAGTTGAAAGAAGATCATGTAATCACATAAGTATTCATATCAATCTTATCAACCTCTAGTACACTAATACGTCATAACGTCTTAATCTTGCTGTTACACACAACTTGGGTTACCATAGATTAAACTAAGATTCACATAGGTTGCCAGCTAGGCCAACCTAGTTTCTCAGCTTTCTCTATCAATTTGGTCGATCATATTTCTCTATCAGCTTAGTTTCACAGATTTCTCTATCAGCTTAGTTTCACAGATTTCCCTGATATTATATCTGCTATAAAGCTCAAATATCGGGTAGCCATTGATCAAACACAATGCTAGATATAGGTATGTCCCCGATATTATATCTGCTATAAAGCTCAAATATCGGGTAGCTATTGATCAAACACAATGCTAAATGTAGAGAAAGTATGTTTATACATGCAATTGATTTGGGTCATAGATCATATGATTATGCAAATGATTATGCAAATGATTTGAGTCACAACTCATGATTATGCCAAATGATTATCTTGCTGATTCACAGCTCTTTGATTATGCCAAATAGACGTAACATAGTTGAAAGAAGATCATGTAATCACATAAGTATTCATATCAATCTTATCAACCTCTAGTACACTAATACGTCATAACGTCTTAATCTTGCTGTTACACACAACTTGGGTTACCATAGATTAAACTAAGATTCACATAGGTTGCCAGCTAGGCCAACCTAGTTTCTCAGCTTTCTCTATCAATTTGGTCGATCATATTTCTCTATCAGCTTAGTTTCACAGATTTCTCTATCAGCTTAGTTTCACAGATTTCTCTATCAGCTTAGTTTCTCCAAACGATCATTCATTCATTATACAATCAAACAAACCATAACTAGTACAACACAATACATGGTTCATTTCCCATAAGCACACACATATTTATGTAGACGTATAAACAAATAAGTACACTTAGTATAAGCACATAAAGTATAAGTACACTTTTCACCCCCAAAGTTCACAAAGGTAGGGGCTACGAAACTCACAATATCACAATCATATATCATTTTATCGAATCTGAGCATATTAAATTATAATAGAACATACCAGGTCTTTGAATCCGAATATAAGTCTAACATATTTATTCTTTCGATTTAACCCGTGTATTCATATATAAGTTAATTTTTATGAAATATTCCCATAATATATAAATAAAATGATATTCAATTTGTATATAACGTTTCCTCAAAATAATTGCATTTCAGTATAAAACAATTTAGACAATGTATTCTCAGCCCATATTTTAAAACAGTTAATAATGGGGCTATGAGTCTCACCTGAAACGCCTGTCAATAGTACGAGATATGTAACGGTCTGAAATGTACCCGAATAGTCCAAATGTATTAGTCTCCGGTGAGCGAAAAGTGGTGGTGTTTGCCGTTCGTGGTGGTGGTTTCTTGGTGTAACCATAACCGAACAGAAACAGTGGTTGTAGTATAACAATAACAGCAGCAGCAGTTTGAAGAGGGTTGTAGTGGTTCGGTAATGGTGGTAGCAATAGGGTACACGGTGATGGCAGGTGGCAGTTTGGTGGTGGCGATGGCTTTTCGAACCGCAGCAACAACAACAACAATGGAGAGGCAGCAACAATAGCTACAAACGAGCAGCAACAACAACCTATGTTGAGGAGCAGCTTGGTATTTCGAGTAATAGTATTAACGAAGCAATAGCAGTTACGAGTAGGAGTAGCTACGAACGAGTAGCAATAGTTTCAGAGTAGTATGGTGGTGGTTAAAAGGTGGCGATGGTTGATGATGTTCTACTATATCTATATATATCTGTACGTATATATATATATACATATATATATATATATATATATATATATTTTATATGTATATTAAAGGTTATATGAGGTTCAGGTGGGTGGGTGGTATGAGCCGTGAGGTTTGTTTGATGGTGAATTTCTACGACCCACGTGACATCTATCTTTATATCTATGCATCAATATGTATATATATATGTATATGTGGTGTTGGAGGTTTGGAGGTAGAATGCCGAGAGTAGAAGAAAGGTGGTGGAGACCGGTGATGTTTTGGCCGAGAGAAAGAGAGACCGAGTATGGGGTATAGCTAACGATTGAGGGATGCGAGGACAAGGGTTAGGCATCAAGAGATTGATATGGAAAGGGCTATGGGGATAATGGACCGATCGGCGGGTATTCGCGGGATGACTATATCAGAGGTTCGCAGGATTCATGAGGTGATTCTAGTGATGGGATGGGAACTCTCCGCCGTATGCGTTCTTGTGATTGCTCTCATACTTAGGGCATGGACCTAGGATCGTTCTTTTAATTATGGACCTATCTTAATGTATGAACTATTATCTTGTTTCCGTTTCTTGAACATTTCTATTTGTATGTGACGATGTTCACGATGTATTTGGCATATGGCAAATTTTGTAAACTTATCTTGGATGATATATATGTATGCTTAATGCCTTTCTATGGTTACATGATGTGTTACTTCTCGTATTATTGCTATCCTCATTGTGAAGGTTGTTGTTGCAATAGAAATTCCAGATTTGACCACTTTTGGTAGAAAAAACATAATTTGAGTTCTACTTCGTCTTTTGACCTGATTCCAGTGGGTGATGAAACGTTAACTCATAGGGCTACATTTCATATTTTATGAGTTTCTCCCAGTTCGTCCATCTTGAACCACTTTTATGCGCTCCAATTTCAGATACAGATTCTGTGAACTTTCTTGGACACATAGGATGCTTGCTTTACTTTAAATTACCCAACCACTTATTTAGTTATAATGGGAAGCTTGGCACGAATAAGCAAAGAAGATGGACTTAGATGTATATATATACATAGGGTGGTCATGTAATGATCTTACGTAGAACACATTAGTGGCAAGTTAAAGCTCAACTATCGTAGCTATGGATATAAGTTCAAACTTGGAATAGGTATTCATATAAGTATATATACACGCATATATACACGTGTGTGATCATGGAGTCGTGAGTTGAATCTATATCATACGATTTAGCGCAAGAATAACTAAACTACCTTACCTTTGTTATAGAACTATGGCGCCCCGAAGAAACACCGAAGAGACAAGCGAGGAGGCTCAACGCCGAGCTGAAGAGGCCCGACGACAGACTGAACTGGCCAATTTGATCGCCCAGCAAATCAACTCCGTCATGCCAAACATTGCCACCCAAATTGCGGAGAGTGTGACCGCTACACTTAACACTGCTAGAGACAAGATGGAGGGGGCAATGCTAATGAAAGAAATGCTTACAAGACTTTCACGTCTTGCAACCCCAAGGAGTTTTATGGGACGGAAGGTCCTGTTGGATTGCTCACATGGTTCCAAAGCATGGAAGCCACTTTGAACATCATCGATTGCGCACCAGCCGACCGTGTCAAGTTTGCGACTAGCAGGATCCATGCATATCTATATCTTATATCTAATTATATTAATACAAGGGGGCGCAGCTGTGAATGAAACAAGAAGGAAGAAATAATAGAACTTGTTAAATATATTACAAGGGGATGGTCGATCTAGAAGAACAAGAAAAAGAAAGATTGAATTGCATGTGGGTTTATAATACAATATAACTTGCAAGGGGGGATGGCTGTGTGCAGGAAGATAAGAAAGAAAGGACATCAACGTGCATGTGGGGGCAGTTGATATTTATTTAAAATAGATAGATATAAACCATCATTCGCCAGATGTTTAGTCCGTGATTTAGTCTAAATAGTTGTTGTTAAATCGCCAAAATTTAAATGTAATCTTATTAAGGCTTTAGACATAATACCTTAAGATTTGGCGTCCTTTACTTTAAATTAAATATCTTTATTTTTCCAACTATTTTAGTTGTTCATAAAGTATTATATTAAATAGACCAATTTCTATTTAATATAAAGCTTAATACTTAATATTTCTTAATATTTTTAGATTAAATCTAAATTAAGAAAAGATTTAAAATTTTTGTTTATCCGAAAATTGACGATTGTCACAATCAAGAGGTGTTTGTAGCTCCAAATCCTCTTAGATACCTGCAAAATTCGACCTAGGGTTGAAGTGTGGCGTCTGGTGGCTGAAAATATGCTCTTTTTAGGGTTTGAGGGTTTATTCTTCCATTTATAGGCTTCAAAGTCGATTCTGGTCGTGGGTCGCCCAGCGGCGCTGGGAAGGGACTCCCAGCGGCGCTAGGTGCTTCTATATTACTACCAGCGGCGCTGGTAGGGGTAACTGTTATGAGTGAAATTTCAAGTACCAATATCTTGAGAGTCCAATATCTTGACATATCAGGATCTTGATATAATTGAATATTCCGATAACTTGTTAATATCATGCTAACGTTATGTTATGATTATTATTATTGTTTCCACATGAGTTAAGCATGCAGATTTCAGAATATTTGATATGAAGCCAAGGAAAATATCTACAACAGTAAACAAAGGAATTTACACATGGGATTAATCATCAACACGCAAAGAAGACCTAGTCTCCCAACATAATCAGACTTCAAGTTGATTTCAGCATAAGGAGAATAGCTTCAACGTCCACTTGACTAGGCAAGATACGCTCCAACGTTCAATCAACGAAGACCTGGAAGATCCCTACAATTTCGGATAGTTAGTTAGATCTTAGGTCTATATAAATGAAGGAGGCTGATCGATTTAGGATATCTCTGGCTCACTTATTACTTACTTACTACTCACTTGTATTCACACACTACTCTCAATTCTTTCATCTTCGTTCTCACACTTAGCTATATCGATCAACCAAATTCCACCATTGTAATCATTTTAACAATCATTAATAAGAGAACAAAGGCAGGGACGATTGCTTCCTCCCGGGGTTTTTATGCCGGCGATCCATAAGGATTAAGGGCTTTTCCTCAATAACAAATCTCGGTGTTCTTAATCTTTACTCTTTACTTTTATCTTGTTAATTACTATATCTATTAGATAATTAGCATTATATTCTGTTCTTATCATTATATTTGCATCTTTACATTTATAGTTTGCGATTACATTTTGCTCTTTGATTCCTTGTTTAGTCGACATAATCTTTCATCAAAATCTTTTCTACTAAACGCATCTTTGACACTGAACATATTTTACAAGCCCTTAACCTCACGAACGAAAGTTTGGTTACATAATTGATCTAAGTCTTCAAGGTTGATTATCTTGGGTAATTTTTGACCAAAACAATTTGGCGCCCACCGTGGGGCAAAAGGTGCTTTCAACCAATTAAAAATTTTCAATTTTTATCAAAGAAAACCAATTTTTCGAAATTAATTCCGAAAATGTCGACTCAACCAACTAACTCTTCGCAAACTGCTCCTGCTATTTCTTCTTCTATGATGAGTCACTCTGCAGGAAACAATTCGAATCGAAGGACTAGGAACAATACGACTCGAATCCCGAATCAAAACAGAGATAGGGGACCTGCTGATCAGTCCAATGAGTTCAATGCTGCTGGAGACGTTCCTGAGGGAAATTCGTCTCAATTTAACACTGGATCTGGCCGAGCAGAACGATCAAGCTTTTATAATTCTGAGGGTTATCCAGACCCATTTAATATCGGATCTAGAGATGCTGCTCAAAATATTAATTCTAATGAAATTCCTGACCTATTTACTATTTTGCAGAAACTCAATGATACGATCAAATCAAATCAGGAATTTAATCAGGCTCAGTTTAAGATCTTGGAGTCCAGGATTTCAGAAAATGGACCATCCTTCACTCCAAGGAATTTATTTTCAACTCCAGGAGCATCTGTAGCCCCTGGATCTGCACCGTAAAGCACATCATTCCCAACTGCAACTCCGAATTTTGGGAGCAATATTCCTCAAAATACTCAGGTTGCTGGGACATCTGCGACCATGGGTGCAGGTTTACATAATTCTAATAATTTTACTAGTTCGTTTGGTTTTACTAATCCATCGCAGGGTCAAGGACCAAACGAGTATATCGCAAGGGAGTTTCAGAGGCTTAAAGATATGATCTCTAGTGTTCCTGGATTTTGAATCCAATTCCAGAGGTCAACCCTGCATCGTATCTTATCAATAGATATGGTGACAGGATCGCAAACGTAGAGATCCCAAAGAAGTTTCAAGTTCCAAACATGAAGCCATACGATGGAACTACAGATCCTCAAGAGCATATAACATTATATCTGGAGAAGATGGAGACTGTGCCCATTCCCTCCAACCTAAAGGAAGCTTGCTTATGCAGAAGCTTTGGATCTACACTTTCTGGATCAGCCTTAAAATGGCTGCAGAGTTTGCCTCCTTTATCTATTAACTCTTTTGCTGATTTAACTAATTTATTTTATAGTCAATTTTCTTGTAGTAGGACTTTTGAAAAATTGACTGATGATCTTTATAAAGTTACTCAAAAACCTCATGAATCACTTAGAGATTTTATGACTTTTACAAAAGAATCTCTGAATATTCCTAAATTAGATATGTTGACCGCTATTCAAGCTTTGCAGAGAGGTCTCCAAAAAGGATCCAAATTCCAAGAAGATCTTATAATGACGCCACGCATAAATCTGGACGAAGCAATAGCAAGGGCTGCAAGATTTATAAGGCTTGAAGAAAATGAATTAACTTCTTCAAAATTGGAAGCTTTATCGTATGATCGTCCAAATCGGAAGGCAGAAACTCCAGTGTTCAAGCCAAGAAACAAACCTTATACAAGACATGTCGATAATCAAGTCAATGCAGTTGAAGAAGATGACGGGGTTGAATATCCTGCTCTTTCAACATACTGCTTTTCAGTATCAACGCCTTGCATTATAATGGCGCTCAGAGATCTTGGAGACAAAGTAAGATGGCCACAGAAGAAAAATGATTCTTATTTCAAAAAGAAGGATCCTAGCCAATGGTGCGCTTATCATGAAGACTTTGGCCACTTCACTGAAGATTGCAAGATGTTATGAAGGGAGATTTCTACTCTTCTAACTAAAGGGTATCTCAACAAACTCCTTGGAAGAAAGAAGGCTAAGGATGTTGAGGGCATGGACTTCTCAAACCCTAAGCCAACTCAAAAAGCAGATTCTCCACCACCAGATGCAAGAGTAATCAATACTATTTCTGGCGGGTCAGAAGTATGTGGGACAACATATTCAGCAGCCAAAAGATTTGCTAAGCAAAGTAAAACAAATAAAGGAGAAAAGAGCGTGAAGAAAGCATCAATTTCAGATTCAGATTTTGTCTCCTTTGAAGAAGATGACTTCGACGACATCCTGGAACCGATAAAAGTTTCAGGCCGTATACAACAAAAAAGAAGGAAATTTGCTCCAGAAAGAAACGCTATTATTCAAGAAGATGTCGAAAGATTATTAAAAGCTAAAATGATAAGGGAAGTAAAATTCCCTGAATGGTGCCGTAGATGTGTAACAACCCTCTTTTTAATATTATATATGTGCTAGTTATGTTGCCTATGATCCCGCAAGCCACAGTTATGTTAGAAGATAGTAGATAATGCCCCTAAATTAGCAATCTAAAGCTATTATTCAGTCCAAATTAAATCAAATGAAATACCATTGAACAAAAATTTAATTGCTAATTAATCAAATTATATAAATAATAATGTAAGTCTCACAAGTTGGATAACCATCAAAAATCCTTATAAATGTCCAACAATTTAATCACTAAGTTAATTAAAATAAATATGGACATGAAAATAGAATGTCTATCTCAAGATATATTTATAAGTTCATATGTGCATAAAAGTGTTTAAATAATAATAAGTATATATATATATATATATGCCTAAAATAAATACAAGTTATAAATAATGGGTTATGTAACAAATTAAAAACAAAATAATATATATATATATACATATATATACACGACACATACATATATGTATACTAGGATAAATAATTAAGTTACACTACAAATAAATACAAATTAATCTTACAACATATATATACACTTAACCTATACATATATAATTATATACACACATTTATAAAAAAAAAATAGAAAAAAACCCTTCCTTATCCCCCCTTTAGGCCGGCCCCCATACCCACACACATACACTTTCATTTCAAATTTTTGCATGCATACTAGTCTTGGAACTTACAACTTTTACACACTCTTCACACACTAGCATTTCTCTTCTCAAGAAAACTCTCTCTTCTCTCTTTTTGTCTCTCTTGGTCATGGCTCAAAGAAGAACAAGAAAAGGCAAGAAAAATCATACTTAAACTATATTAATAATAAGGGTTGTTATGGATTAAGCAAGGGTTGTATCAAGCCAAGGTTCAAGGGTTGTTTTAGGTTTAGATTAAGGGTTATTAGAGGCAAAAAGGGTCACGAAAATCTGCTCATTTTCACCATCCAAAACCGAATCCTAGAGGGTATAAATCTTCATCCTTTTTACTAGATTTAATCTTGTTCTTGTTTATGTTCAAATGTTTTATCAAAGGTACATGTTTTCTTTCAAGTATACACTTGATGAGGGCAAATTTGATAGGATCTTTCTTTCCATGCTCATGCATGTCGAATCTAAGAAGAAAAATCCAAGGATTCAACTAGTTTAAGACCCAAAAGTGTTGTTATAGATTAAGTAGCTTTTAAAGTGATTTTTCCTTTGAAAGATGATTATATTTTATATATTTTGATGAATATATTTCTGATATTTTTCATAAAAATATGTTTTTATGTTGATGGATTAAAGATGGATAAAGATTTGTTGTTAAAATGATGAGATGATTACATGCATGTTAGATTTAAGAAGGTTGGATCTTTTGTTGGATTATGAGATGAATATGGACTTGTCATAACTGAAAAATATGTTATCTTGATGATATTATTCTGGAAAAATTGATAAAATATACAAAGATGCAAAGCTTGGACCAAAACTAGTAAAAATAAGCTTGAAATCACAAACCGAAAACATGCAAAACATTTTGAGCACACACATGCACCATAATCTTATGACCAAGAAAATATGATAAACCTACTGGAAATAAGTTATTTCAAAAGTATAAAACTCAAGTCACTTGATGCATGGCAAGAATAAGCTCAAAAATCACCTTTTCGGGTCAAATAATCACTAACCGAAAGCACTAAATTGCACATACCACACCACCACCACTATCATGAATTGAATCACCAAAATATGATGGACTTACTGTAAATATTGAAATAAGAATGAAAATCCATTTTGAAGTACCTTAATAGCTTAAGAAATGAGGCTAAAATCACTATTTCGGTAAACGATTTTTAATCATAAAGTCCTCAATTTGAGCTATACACAAGAGAGGTTGAATTGATATGAAAATACCTTGATAAAAGTTGCCTAAAAGGCCTGGGATTTTTGATCAAAATATTATGTGGTGATTTCTAAGTATTTTTATGATTTAATGAATTTAAATGGAAATCAAAAGATATATAAATTAATAAATAAATTATGTAAATCATGAACTTGATCAAATTTACATAACCAATGGTGAAAGTAACTTAAACTTACTGTAGCAAAATAATTAAAAGCCAAGAAACAAGTGTTATATAATTTAAAGGTAAATAATTAAGTAAAAATCACTAATTAATCACTATTATTGAATTAATAGAAATAATGCACAAATAAATGTATAAATCATAATATTATAAAATAAGAAGCATAAAAATCAGAATATAATCCAAATGTAATTATTCATAAATTTTAAAAGTAACTTTGGTACTTAAAAGTAATTATAAGGAATTATTTGATTAATAAATCAAAATGAATAAATAATTAAATAATATTAAATTAAATAATAATTATAAATCAGAAAATATTCATAAACACCAATATTATAAGGTAACTAATGTCAAATATAATGATTAAACAAAGTATACAATGGAAATCTTATAAATCAAAGCCAACTACCGAAATTCCAATAAACGTACAAAATGTATAACGAGAAATGACCTTCACCACCAAATATCTTCTAACCAAATAATGTGAACAATATAATACACTTGAACTCCATAATCTAATAACAACCAAAGATGGGCAAGTTTACTAGTATACATCTCATGATCTAGCTTACTAGTTCATGCTACACACACTTACGTTGTGTATATATAAATACCATGGTTTAGGCTTGCTTGGGGAGCAACACAACTAGACCAAGATCTCGCATTTGATCAGCCCCTAACACTCTCAAATCAAGTGAGTCATAGCCCCCTTTCAAACTCTTTTATGTGTTTTACTTACGGGGTGAAAAAGCATGATTAACTAAAATGACTTTCTTTTATGAAAATGCTATATTGAAAGAATGATTATTATATGGGAATGTTATTGTATGTTCAACGTGTTATATGTTATATGATGAGCTTGAGTACTGTCAAACGGTAGTCCCCTGTACACTACTATTAACTCTTTGAGGCCTGTAGTTAGAGAGTTGCGCAACTAGGATTCGTCCCCTCACTCACATCAGCGGCGACAGGTTGATTGGCCGCCTACGTGGCCGCCTTCAACGGTGTCGGTCGTGGGGTGCTCTAATCTACTTTATATTTGGTCGTCTCCATGGCACGACCCCCTTTATTATTAATTATTACACATGATTGACAGCATGTGCCTTTATCATAAATTCATCGGGGCAAATTATCATCATTATTATTATTGTTTTGACGTGAAATGGTCTTAGTAGTGGCTCAAGCATTTACTCATCAAATTATTCCTTTGGTTAAATGGAATTTGATATTATTTATTGATGGATATTATGTTTTGAACATACGGTTTGGGTACGTATATTATGAAGGAAATTCTTGGAAACTATATAATTTACTACTTCATAATTTGAATCGGTTGTACGTATATTTGGTAGAATAAACCTATGAACTCACTCAACTCTCGTAGTTGACACTTTTTCTTCATGCTTTTCAGGTCTAGAGCAGTAAGTTAGCACTATGGACCGCCTCTTGGATGATGTGTTTGCTTGTTGCATGTTGGACTAGTAATGCAAACATTTGATCTTTGATTATGAATTTGGTTATGTAATGGTTATTAAACGTCAACTTGAACTTGAAATCTTTTGAATTTGAATGGCATTTGAAACTTTATGTTGATGTTTTATATTTAAATCTTTTGTACCATGTCGTTCTGTGGCATCTCGTGTTTCCTCCTTAGTCGGGGTGTTACAGAAAAATGGTATCAGAGCCAAGGTTATAGAGAATTTTTACTATAACCTACGTAATTTCAAAATGAGTCGAACATCTCTTAAAGAATCAATCCGATCAAGAAGTATTCTTACCTTAGTTACGCGGAGCCTGATCACCTACGCCTAACTAAGGATCAATATGGAATGGTCGGATTGATTCTCTAATAAATGTTCCAAAAATGAGTATTTTGAAAATAAGCTTTAAAACGATTCTTGGTGCAAAAGACGCATAACCAAATCCAATGTTTGCATTACTTATTAGAACCCTTAGTTAATACCCCCACTTGGCTAGTATTACCTTGTCCATATAGATATAATGCATGAGAGTTATTCACAAGTCAATTTCTAGTTATTACGTCGATTATAAATGGTGGTATGTTGGCCGTTGAGAGTCAAGTTTGGTTGATGGTAGTCGCGTTGGTTGTTGTCGCTTACGTTGGTCGTGGGTCGTCATGTTACGGTTCGGTTGTCAAGCTTGTGAGTCGTCGGTCTAGTTGGTTAGTTGTTTTCGAATGGTTAAGGTCGTCACGTGGTCCGTCAAGTCGTTTTGCTGTCCGCAAGTTGTCACGCGGGTCGTCGATGGTCAAGTCGGTCGTCCATGGTCGTCTAAGCGTCAACTCAAGTAGTCATCTCACGCCTTGTGAAACTTGTGTAGGAACATCATGTCGCAAGCAGTGGAACTTCCGGATCAGCCCCTAGACCAAGGAATTTGTATGGATTTGTGGACCGAATGGAAGAGGAAGAAAGGAGACGACAAGAGCAAGAGCAACCGCCACAACCACTCCATGAAGAGGAAGAAGAAGAAACCGAGCCAACGGAGGACCCACCGGAGAGCGATGATGCTAGGAGTGTTGCTTCAAGCCAACCCGGACGCCGCTCGCCGCCACCACCATCACCACCAGCCCCTCGAGCACCCACCCCTCCAAGGCGAAATGTCGCCTTGAACCTTAGTGATGGGCGCTTCCCCGATCGAGACCCATACTTTCCACCGCGCCTTCCTCGTGATCATCCCTTATACCATCTTGGACATAGGCGTCAGGGAGAGGAACCACATCGTCCTGTTTATGGAGTACCCCCTCCACCGCCCATCAGCATGACTCGAGAAGAAAGAGACCGAGTATGGGGTATAGCTAATGGATTGAGGGACGAGGACAAGGGTTAGGCATCAAGAGATTATGATGGAGAAGGGCCATGGGGATAATGGATCGATCGGCGGGTTATTCGGGAATGGCTATATCGGATGTCCGTAGGATTAATGAGGTGCTTCTAGTGATGGGATGTGTGCTTACTGCCGTATGCGTTCTTGTGATTTCTCTCATACTTAGGACATGAGCCTAGGGATTTTTATTTTTATTTATGGACCTATCTTAATGTATGAACTACTATGTCTTGTTTCCGTTTCTTGAACATTTCTATTTGTATGTGACGATGGTCACGATGTATTTGGCATATGGCAAATTTTGTAAACTTATCTTGAATGATATATATATATGCTTAATGCCTTTCTATGGTTACATGATGTGTTACTTCTTTCGTATTATTGTTATCCTCGTTATAAAGAGTGTTGATGCTATAGAAATCCAGATTTGACCACTTTTGGTAGAAAAATCATATCTTGAGTTGTACTTCGTCTTTTGACCTGATTCCAGTGGGTGATGAAACGTAACTCATAGGGCTACATTTCATATTTTATGAGTTTCTCCCAGTTCGTCCATCTTGAACCACTTTTATGCGCTCCAATTTCAGATACAGATTCTGTGAACTTTCTTGGACACATAGGATGCTTGCTTTACTTTAAATTACCCAACCACTTATTTAGTTATAATGGGAAGCTTGGCACGAATAAGCAAAGAAGATGGACTTAGATGTATATATATACATAGGGTGGTCATGTAATGATCTTACGTAGAACACATTAGTGGCAAGTTAAAGCTCAACTATCGTAGCTATGGATAATAAGTTCAAACTTGGAATAGGTATTCATATAAGTATATATACACGCATATATACACGTGTGTGATCATGGAGTCGTGAGTTGAGTCTATATCATACGATTTAGCGCAAGAATAACTAAACTACCTTATCCTTTGTTATAGAACTATGGCGCCCCGAAGAAACACCGAAGAGACAAGCGAGGAGGCTCAACGCCGAGCTGAAGAGGCCCGACGACAGACTGAACTGGCCAATTTGATCGCCCAGCAAATCAACTCCGTCATGCCAAACATTGCCACCCAAATTGCGGAGAGTGTGACCGCTACACTTAACACTGCTAAGAGACAAGATGGAGGGGGCAATGCTAATGAAAGAAATGCTTACAAGACTTTCACGTCTTGCAACCCAAGGAGTTTTATGGAACGGAAGGTCCTGTTGGATTGCTCACATGGTTCCAAAGCATGGAAGCCACTTTGAACATCATCGATTGCGCACCAGCCGACCGTGTCAAGTTTGCGGCTAGCAAGCTCCAAGGAAGGGCACTCACTTGGTGGAACCTCCGAGTCACTACGAGAGGTCGCGCCGTAATGAATGCTTTGACTTGGGAGCAACTCAAGAAGGAAATGAAGCAGGAATATGGCCCCGCAGCGGTGCAAAAGTTGGAAATTGAGTTTTGGGGCCATACCATGAAGGGAATGGAGCTGGAGGCATATGCCATTCGCTTCCACGAGTTGTGTGTGCTAGTACCTGAGATGGTGAACTCCGAGGCTAAGAAGGTTGAAAGGTTTATTTATGGACTAGTACCTGAGGTCAGATTGATGGTCACGGCCGCGAACCCCACCACATTGGAAGAAGCAATAAGTTTGACAACCAAGTTGGTCAACGACATGGTTCGGAGTGGAAAGTATGCTCGAGGTGAGTCAAGCTCAAGACAAGGAGGAGGAAACCGATTTGGAGATCGAAAAGGGAATGGGCCTGATAAGAGGCAAAAGATTGTGAGGAACTATGGTGTTGCCGAAGCTAACCCCAACCCGAACCGTGGGCAGCCTCCAAGGTGTAACCGTTGTGGGTATAACCATCTCGGTGAGTGTAGACATTGCACGACTTGTAACCGGATGGGGCATCTCGCTGCATATTACCGAAGTGGGGCAAGAGTTTGAAGAAATCCCGGGGGATGTCGTGAATGTGGAAGTATGGATCACTGGAGGAATGCTTGTCCTAGGTTGGGGAGAGCTCAAGGAGGTCGTGGAAATGCGAACAACAACCGTGGAAACCTTAGAAACGTTGGAACCGTGGGAATCAAGCTAATCGAGGCAACAATGGGAATCAAATGAATAGAGGTAATGGTGGGAATCAAGCAAATGGGGAATCAAGGCAACAACGTTAATCAAGGGAATCGTGGGAATCAAGGAGGTCAAGCTCGAGGAAGGGTGTATGCTATGGGCGTGAATGAGGCACGTGATGACCCTAATGTCATCGTAGGTACGTTTCCACTAAATAATGTTTATGCATCTATGTTATTTGATTCTGGAGCTGAAAGAAGTTTTATTTCCTTTGATTTTAAAGAGTTGATTGATAAGAAACCTAGTGAACTTGATGAAACTTATTATGTTGAATATGCCAATGGAAATGAGTATGAAACTAAGGAAATTATCCCTGATTGCAAGCTAACTTTAGATGATAAGAACTATAGTATTGACTTGATTCCCATAGAAATAGGAAGTTTTGATATAATAGTAGGCATGGATTGGTTGTCGAAAGTGCGTGCTGAGATTATTTGTCATGAAAAGATCATTAAGATTCCCTTAGATAATGGTGAAGTGTTGATAGTACAAGGCCATAAGGCGGGAGTCCAACCCAAGTTAGTGTCGTCTATGAAAGTAAGGAAGTATTTACGTAAGGAATATCATACATACTTGGCACAAGTAGTTGATAAGCGAGTAAAAAGTAAGGACCCTCACAAGGTGATAGTGGTTAGGGACTTCCTAGATGTGTTTCCTGACGAACTACCTGGACTTCCACCTACGAGACAAGTGGAATTTACGATCGATTTAGTTCCCGGGGCAGCCCCCGTAGCTAAAGCACCATATAGACTAGCGCCCTCCGAAATGCGAGAACTCTCCGAGCAATTGCAAGAATTGCTTGATAAAGGTTTAATTCAACCTAGTTCATCGCCATGGGGTGCGCCAATCCTCTTTGTCAAAAAGAAGGATGGGTCTTTGAGAATGTGCATCGATTATAGAGAGTTGAATAAGCTGACCATCAAGAACAAATATCCGCTGCCACGAATAGATGATTTGTTCGATCAACTCCAAGGAGCGTCGTATTTTTCTAAGATCGACCTTAGATCCGGCTATCACCAGTTGAAGGTACGAGAAGAGGATGTACCTAAAACGGCTTTTAGGACTCGCTATGACTATGAGTGCGAAATTAAGTACCACCCCGGAAAGGCAAATGTTGTTGCTGATGCACTTAGTAGGAAGGTGAGCACTAAGGTGCCAAGGGCAAGAATTAATCACCTACGAGTGAGAATGTCTCTAAGAGACCGATTCTTAGAAGATCAAGCAAAGGCCTTTGAAGGTAAGAATATTGAGGAAGAGGCCTTAAGCGGAATAGAAACAAGGTTTGATAGGGATGATGAAGGCATTGTATGGACACAAGTGTAGATCACCCATGTGTTGGATTGAGACGGGTGAAAGGAGGTTGACAACGGTTGATTATGTCCAAGAGACAACGGACAAGTGGAATTTACGATCGATTTAGTTCCCGGGGCAGCCCCCGTAGCTAAGGCACCATATAGACTAGCGCCCTCCGAAATGCGAGAACTCTCCGAGCAATTGCAAGAATTGCTTGATAAAGGTTTAATTCAACCTAGTTCATCGCCATGGGGTGCGCCAATCCTCTTTGTCAAAAAGAAGGATGGGTCCTTAAGAATGTGCATCGATTATAGAGAGTTGAATAAGCTGACCATCAAGAACAAATATCCGCTGCCACGAATAGATGATTTGTTCGATCAACTCCAAGGAGCGTCGTATTTTTCTAAGATCGACCTTAGATCCGGCTATCACCAGTTGAAGGTACGAGAAGAGGATGTACCTAAAACGGCTTTTAGGACTCGCTATGGACATTATGAGTTCCTAGTGATGCCATTTGGTCTTACCAATGCGCCAGCCGTATTCATGGACTTGATGAATAGAATTTGTAGGCCATACTTGGACAAATTCGTGATAGTATTCATTGATGATATTTTGATATATTCAAGAAGCAAGGAGGAGCATGAGAAGCATCTGAGGATGGTCTTGCAGTTACTTAGAGACGAAAAGCTATATGCTAAGTTTTCTAAGTGTGAGTTTTGGCTACGCCAAGTCCAGTTTCTTGGACATATCGTGAACGAAGAAGGAATCCACGTAGATCCATCCAAGATTGAAGCAATCAAGAAGTGGGAAGCTCCCAAGACGCCAACGGAAGTGCGTAGCTTCCTAGGCCTAGCAGGCTATTATAGAAGATTTATTCAAGGATTCTCGAAGATCGCGGTGCCTTTAACTCAATTGACCCAAAAGTCAAGAGAGTTCGTGTGGGGTGAAGAACAAGAGCAAGCGTTCCAAACGCTAAAGAACATGTTGTGTGAGGCACCAATACTAGCATTGCCGGATGGAATGGAAGGTTTCGTAGTGTATTGTGATGCGTCGAATAAAGGGCTAGGGTGCGTACTAATGCAAAGAGACAAGGTCATTGCATACGCATCTAGGCAATTGAAGCCACATGAGAAGAATTAATCACCTACGAGTGAGAATGTCTCTAAGAGACCGATTCTTAGAAGATCAAGCAAAGGCCTTTGAAGGTAAGAATATTGAGAAAGAGACCTTGAGCGGGATAGAAACAAGGTTTGATAGGGATGATGAAGGCATCTTGTATTTTAAAGGAAGAGCTTGGGTACCAAAGGTTAATGGGTTAAGAGATGTACTTATGAATGAGGCCCATAATTCAAAGTATTCGATCCATCCAGGAGCGGATAAGATGTACCAAGGTCTAAAAAGAAAAAAAAAAAAAAAAAAAAAAAAAAAAAAAAAAAAAAAAAAAAAAAAAAAAAAAAAAAAAAAAAAAAAAAAAAAAAAAAAAAAAAAAAAAAAAAAAAAAAAAAAAAAAAAAAAAAAAAAAAAAAAAAAAAAAAAAAAAAAAAAAAAAAAAAAAAAAAAAAAAAAAAAAAAAAAAAAAAAAAAAAAAAAAAAAAAAAAAAAAAAAAAAAAAAAAAAAAAAAAAAAAAAAAAAAAAAAAAAAAAAAAAAAAAAAAAAAAAAAAAAAAAAAAAAAAAAAAAAAAAAAAAAAAAAAAAAAAAAAAAAAAAAAAAAAAAAAAAAAAAAAAAAAAAAAAAAAAAAAAAAAAAAAAAAAAAAAAAAAAAAAAAAAAAAAAAAAAAAAAAAAAAAAAAAAAAAAAAAAAAAAAAAAAAAAAAAAAAAAAAAAAAAAAAAAAAAAAAAAAAAAAAAAAAAAAAAAAAAAAAAAAAAAAAAAAAAAAAAAAAAAAAAAAAAAAAAAAAAAAAAAAAAAAAAAAAAAAAAAAAAAAAAAAAAAAAAAAAAAAAAAAAAAAAAAAAAAAAAAAAAAAAAAAAAAAAAAAAAAAAAAAAAAAAAAAAAAAAAAAAAAAAAAAAAAAAAAAAAAAAAAAAAAAAAAAAAAAAAAAAAAAAAAAAAAAAAAAAAAAAAAAAAAAAAAAAAAAAAAAAAAAAAAAAAAAAAAAAAAAAAAAAAAAAAAAAAAAAAAAAAAAAAAAAAAAAAAAAAAAAAAAAAAAAAAAAAAAAAAAAAAAAAAAAAAAAAAAAAAAAAAAAAAAAAAAAAAAAAAAAAAAAAAAAAAAAAAAAAAAAAAAAAAAAAAAAAAAAAAAAAAAAAAAAAAAAAAAAAAAAAAAAAAAAAAAAAAAAAAAAAAAAAAAAAAAAAAAAAAAAAAAAAAAAAAAAAAAAAAAAAAAAAAAAAAAAAAAAAAAAAAAAAAAAAAAAAAAAAAAAAAAAAAAAAAAAAAAAAAAAAAAAAAAAAAAAAAAAAAAAAAAAAAAAAAAAAAAAAAAAAAAAAAAAAAAAAAAAAAAAAAAAAAAAAAAAAAAAAAAAAAAAAAAAAAAAAAAAAAAAAAAAAAAAAAAAAAAAAAAAAAAAAAAAAAAAAAAAAAAAAAAAAAAAAAAAAAAAAAAAAAAAAAAAAAAAAAAAAAAAAAAAAAAAAAAAAAAAAAAAAAAAAAAAAAAAAAAAAAAAAAAAAAAAAAAAAAAAAAAAAAAAAAAAAAAAAAAAAAAAAAAAAAAAAAAAAAAAAAAAAAAAAAAAAAAAAAAAAAAAAAAAAAAAAAAAAAAAAAAAAAAAAAAAAAAAAAAAAAAAAAAAAAAAAAAAAACTTTAAAAAAAAAAAAAAAAAAAAAAAAAAAAAAAAAAAAAAAAAAAAAAAAAAAAAAAAAAAAATTAAAAAAAAACAAAAAAAAAAATTTAATTGCTAATTAATCAAGTTATATAAATAATAATGTAAGTCTCACAAGTTGAGATAACCATCAAAAATCCTTATAAATGTCCAACAATTTAATCACTAAGTTAATTAAAATAAATATGGACATGAAAATAGAATGTCTATCTCAAAAATATTTATAATTTATAAATGAAAATAGTAAACATATATATAAGTATCAAAGTACATACAAATTTATAAATGAAGGCTTATGTAACAAATTAAAAATGCAAATGTAAGTATATATATATATACACGACACATACACATATAGATGCTAGAACAAAAATTAAGTTACACCACAAATAAATACAAATTAACCTTACAACACATATACACACTTAACCTATACATATATAATTATATACACACACATTTTTTTTATAAAAACCCTTCCTTATCCCCCCTTAGGCCGGCCCCCATACCCACACACATACCCTTTCATTTCAAATTTTTGCATGCATACTAGTCTTGGAACTTACAACTTTTACACACTCTTCACACACTAGCATTTCTCTTCTCAAGAAAACTCTCTCTTCTCTCTTTTTGTCTCTCTTGGTCATGGCTCAAAGAAGAACAAGAAAAGGCAAGAAAAATCATACTTAAACTATATTAATAATAAGGGTTGTTATGGATTAAGCAAGGGTTGTATCAAGCTAAGGTTCAAGGGTTGTTTTATGTTTAGATTAAGGGTTATTAGAGGCAAAAAGGGTCACGAAAATCTGCTCATTTTCACCATCCAAAACCGAATCCTAGAGGGTATAAATCTTCATCCTTTTTACTAGATTTAATCTTGTTCTTGTTTATGTTCAAAGGTTTTATCAAAGGTACATGTTTTCTTTCAAGTATACACTTGATGAGTGCAAAGTTGATAGGATCTTTCTTTCCATGCTCATGCATGTCGAATCTAACAAGAAAAATCCAAGGATTCAACTAGTTTAAGACCCAAAAGTGTTGTTATAGATTAAATAGCTTTTAAAGTGATTTTTCTTTGAAAGATGATTATATTTTTATATATTTTGATGAATATATTTCTGAGATTTTTCATAAAAATATGTTTTTATGTTGATGGATTAAAGATGGATAAAGATTTGTTGTTAAAATGATGAGATGATTACATGCATGTTAGATTTAAGAAGGTTGGATCTTTGTTGGATTATGAGATGAATATGGACTTGTCATAACTGAAAAATATGTTAATCTTGATGATAATATTCTGGAAAAATTGATAAAATATCAAGGATATAAAGCTTGAATCAAAACATGTTAAAATAAGCTAGAAATCATAAACCGAAAACATGCAAAAATGCATTTTGAGCACACACATGCACCATAATCTTATGACCAAGAAAATATGATAAACCTACTGGAAATTAGTTATTTCAAAAGTATAAAACTCAAGTCACTTGATGCATGGCAAGAATAAGCTCAAAAACTACCTTTTCGGGTCAAATAATCACTAACCGAAAGCACTAAATTGCACATACCATACCACCACCACTATCACGACTTGAATCACCAAAATATGATGGGCGTACTGTAAGTATTGAAATAAGAATGAAAATCCATTTTGAAGTACCTTAATAGCTTAAGAAATGAGGCTAAAATCACTATTTCGGTAAACGATTTTTAATCATAAAGTCCTCAAAATAAGCAAGATAAGAGAGGTTGAATTGATATGAAATTATTGATAAAAGTTGCCTAAAAGGCCTGGGATTTTTGATCAAAAGATTATGTGGTGATTTCTAAGTATTTTTATGATTTAATGAATTTAAATGGAAATTAAAAGATATATAAATTAATAAATAAATTATGTAAATCATGAACTTGATCAAATTTACATAACCAATGGTGAAAGTAACTTAAACTTACTGTAGAAAAATAATTAAAAGCCAAGAAACAAGTGTTATATAATTTAAAAGTAAATAAGTAAGTAAAAATCACTAATTAATCACTATTATTGAATTAATGGAAATAATGCACAAATAAATGTATAAATCATAATATTATAAAATAAGAAGCATAAAAATCAGAATATAATCCAAATGTAATTATTCATAAATTTTAAAAGCAACTTAAGTACTTAAAAGTAATTATAAGGAATTATTTGATTAATAAATCAATAAAATGAATAAATAATTAATTAAATAATAATAAATTAAAGAAATAATTATAAATCAGAAAATATTCATAAACACCAATATTATAAGGTAACTAATGTCAAATATTATTATTAAACAAGGTATACAATGGAAATCATATAAATCAAAGCCAAACTACCGAAATTCCAATAAACGTACAAAATCGTATAATGAGAAATGACCTTCACCACCAAATATCTTCTAACCAAATAATGTGAACAATATAATCCACTTGAAACTCCATAATCTAATAACAACCAAAGATGGGCAAGTCTACTAGTATACATCTCATGATCTAGCTTACTAGTTCATGCTACACACACTTACGTTGTGTATATATAAATACCATGGTTTAGGCTTGCTTGGGGAGCAACACAACTAGACGAAGATCTCGCATTTGATCAGCCCCTAACACTCTCAAATCAAGTGAGTCATAGCCCCCTTTCAAACTCTTTTATGTGTTTCACTTACGGGGTGAAAAACATGATTAACTAAAATGACTTTCTTTTATGAAAATGCTATATTGAAAGAATGATTATGATATGGGAATTACATTGTATGTTCAACGTGTTATATGTTATATGATGAGCTTGAGTACTGTCAAACGGTCAGTCCCTACACTACTATTAACTCATTGAGGCCTGTAGTTAGAGAGTTGCGCAACTAGGATTCGTCCCCTCACTCACATCAGCGGCGACAGGTTGATTGGCCGCCTTCAACGGTGTCGGTCGTGGGGTGCTCTAATCTACTTTATATTTGGTCGTCTCCATGGCACGACCCCTTTATTATTAATTATTACACATGATTGACAGCATGTGCCTTTATCATAAATTCATCGGGGCAAATTATCATCATTATTATTATTGTTTTGACGTGAAATGGTCTTAGTAGTGGCTCAAGCATTCTCATCAAATTATCCTTTGCTAAATGAAATTGATATTATTTATGGATGGATATTATGTTTTGAACATACGGTTTGGGTACGTATATTATGATGGAAATTCTTGGAAACTATATCATTTACTACTTCATAATTTGAATCGGTTGTACGTATATTTGGTAGTATAAACCTATGAACTCACTCAACTCTCGTCGTTGACACTTTTTCTTCATGCTTTTCAGGTCTAGAGCAGTAAGTTAGCACTATGGACCGCCTCTTGGATGATGTGTTTGCTCGTTGCATGTTGGACTAGTAATGCAAACATTTGATCTTTGATTATGAATTTGGTTATGTAATAGTTATTAAACGTCAACTTGAACTTGAAATCTTTTGAATTTGAATGGCATTTGAAACTTTATGTTGATGTTTTATATTTAAATCTTTTGTACCATGTCGTTCTGTGGCACTTCATGTTTCCGCCTTAGTCGGGGTGTTACAAACGTAGTGGTCGTGCAAAAGAAAAATGGAAAATGGAGAGTTTGTGTAGATTTCACAGATCTCAATAAAGCTTGCCCGAAAGATCCATTTCCACTGCCACATATTGATGCCATGGTCGATGCAACTTCTGGACATGAGATGCTCACATTTATGGATGCTTCTTCTGGATTTCAACAAATTCAGATGGAGCCTGAAGATCAAGAAGCTACTGCCTATGACCACGACATGGTATTTATTGTTATATTGCTATGCCTTTTGGTCTTAAAAATGCAGGTGCAACATATCAAAGGCTAGTCAACATGATGTACAAAGACCTACTGGGGATACGATGGAAGTCTATATAGATAACATGGTGGTCAAGTCAAAGAAAGGTGAAGATCATTTGAAAGATCTTGAAGTGGCATTCAATATCTTTGACAAGTACAATATGAAGCTGAACCCTGCAAAATGCAATTTTGGAGTAGGAGCTGGAAAGTTTCTAGGATATATGGTCACTAAAAGAGGAATTGAAGCAAGCCCAGAACAAATCAAAGCCATTTTGAACCTGAAGTCTCCATCGAATGCTAAAGATATTCAAAGGTTGACCGGGAGGTTGGCACCTTTGAACAGGTTTATATCAAGATCTTCTGACAGATGTAAAGAATTTTACGACATCCTGAAGAAGAATAAAAAGTTCGAATGGGGAGAAAAGAAGAAGAAGCTTTTCAAGAATTAAAGAAGTATTATCTACTCCACCTTTGCTGGTGAAGCCTGAAGATGGTGAGCCTCTATATCTCTATATGGCAGTTTCATCAAATGCAGTGAGCGCTGTTCTAGTAAAGGAAGTAGAAGGTCAGCAGCAACCAATATACTATGTAAGTAAAAGTTTAATTGATGCTGAAACCAGGTACTCTCATCTCGAAAAACTTATACTTGCATTAGTTATGGCATCTACTAAACTTAGACATTATTTTGAAACGCATGCTATACATGTTAAGACTAATTATCCTATAAAGTGTGTGCTAAGAAAACCTGAAGTGTCTGGTAGAATGGCTAAATGGTCTGTGAAATTAAGTGCTTTTAATTTAATTTATGAACCTAGGACTGCTATAAAATCCCAAGCTCTAGCTGATTTTGTGGCTGATTTTAGTACTGATTTACAGCCTGAAGTAGATTTAGAGGTTAAAATGTTAGAAGAAGCTACTAAAAAATGGATTTATATACTGATGGCGCAGCTAATGTTAAAGGAATAGGATTAGGTATCGTATTAAAATCGCCACAAGGGGATATCATACCCCAAGCAGTGAATTGTCATTTTATAGCCACTAATAATGAAGCAGAATATGAAGCTTTAATTTCTGGTATGCAATTAGCTAAAGATATGAACATTAGAAATCTTAAGGTATATGTAGATTCATTACTCTTAGCTAATCATTTTAATGGAACATATGCTGCGAAAGGTGAAAAATTGATGCAATATCTAGAAATAGTGAAAAAATTAGCTGAGAATTTGATTTATTTGATATAGAACAAGTGCCTAGAGAAGAAAACACCGAGGCTGATGCTTTAGCAAATCTAGGGATCAACACTTAAGATGTCACCAGATACTAAAATTCCTATAATTCATGTATTATACCAGCTATAGAAAAAGAATCAACCAATATATTAGCTATTCAAGATAAGGAAACTGAAAATTCTAGGGACAATCAAATTCATGGATTACACCAATAATAGAATATATAAATAATGGGACAATCCCTAAAGATGAAAACCCAAAGGCCTTTCGCATGAAAACGGCACATTATTCTATGATAATGGTATTTTGTATAGAAAATTTCTTGCTGGACCATATCTTAGATGCTTGGAATATCCTGAGACGAATGAGGTTCTCAAAGATATACATGAAGGAGAATGTGGAAATCACACAGCTGGAAGATCTTTATATTCAAAGATCTTAAGAACAGGTTATTACTGGCCCACAATGAAGCAAGATGCTGAAGAATATGCGAAGAAATGCGATGCTTGTCAAAGGCATAGCAACATTTATCATCAGCCAGCAGAACCCATGTATCCAGTTCTATCACCTTGGCCATTCATGAAATGGGGAATGGATATTGTTGGGCCAATGACAGAATCTTCAGCTGGGAAGAAATATTTTTTGGCTATGACAGATTATTTCTCAAAATGGATTGAAGCTGAAGCATACACCAAGATCCATGAGACTCACGTCATATCTTTCATTAAAAGGAATATATTGACAAGATTTGGAGTACCAGCGGAGATCATTTGTGATAATGGATCACAATTTATTGGAAAGAAAACTACAAACTTTTGTGAGAGATGGGGCATCAAAATGATTACTTCTACTCCAGTCCATCCACAAGCTAATGGTCAGGCGGAATCGAGCAATAAAATTATTATGAATAATTTAAAGAAAAGACTGGGACAAGCGAAGGGAAAATGGGCTGAAGAGCTACCATTTGTCTTATGGGCTGATCGAACAACTTCGAAAAGTGCCACTGGACAAACTCCATTTTCACTTGTCTTTGGAGCTGAGGCAGTGCTACCTACTGAAATGGACTTACCTACTGCCAGAGTTTAATTTATTTAACTTACGAAAAGAATAAAGAATTGCTGCTTGAAGATCTAGAAGCTGTAGATGAACTAAGAGAAAGAACCAGAATAAGGATAGCAGCTTACCAACAACGAATAGCTAAGTCTTATAATAAAAATTTAAGATTAAGACGATTCCAAGTTGGTGATTTAGTTCTCAAGAAAGTTTTAACCAAACCAGATGGTAAACTAAATCCAAAATGGGAAGGTCCTTATTTGATCGAGGCTGAAGCTGGAAAAGGATCTTATTGGCTTCAAGATTACAAGGTACTTTAGTTCCAAGAGCTTGGAACGCTATACATCTCAAAACTTATCACGTGTAATTTATTTTGTCTTTAGACAAAATCAGGTATGATTTCTTATCCTTTAGTTTTTTCTTTTATTCTTTGTTATTATTATTATTTTTCAAAATGATGATACTGTAAAATTGTAATGGAGGCAGTTTTCTATCTTTTCTTGTTTAACTGTACGTTGCACTAAGATTAATCTAAGGAAGATGGATACTGTTAATTACTAAAACCTTTTCTCTCCCCTAAATGGCGATTTTCTTCCTACTCCTGTCCACCCTATTTCGATTTGATCACCTTGTAAATATGTCCCACTCATAGATCCTTGAATTCTTCTGAGTTTGAGGGTTTGTTGACGTGCGTGTTTGAGGTGTCTTTTGGTTCTATGGTTTTGTTTTTCTTTTTCGTCCGACGTTTTTCTGCTGGTTCGACTGATTGGTTAGCGAATTAGGTTCTTTTGGATTGCTTTCGACGTAGCGTCTTTGAATTAACCTGGTTTTCTAATTGATTTCGTTGGCTGGTTGATTGAATTGTCGATTAGGGTTAGGGTTTTTTGATGTTTTGCTGTTCGTCATACTGTTTTGTGGCTGTGCGGTGTGATGGGTTAGTTTTTAATCTGGTTTCGCTGTGTTTGAATGAGAGATTGTAATTTTAATATTTCTAGTTTTTGCAATTCACTGAATAGATTGAATAGTTTGAGTAGTAAGAAGCCGATTAGGGTTTTATCTAAGGCTGCTATGTAGTCGAGTTCTAATACAATAGAGGGCAAGAGTAATGTTACTGAAGCTGGGGCAGTTCCTTCGTCCCAAGGTTCTGCTGTTGAATCACTTCACAAGGATCTGCATGGGAATGATTCTCATCCTGACAATGCTAAGGTTAATGCAAACAATGAGAAATCGAATGAAGCTATGCATGGTGAGAAGATGACTAGTGCTGGGTCGTATGCTGCGGTAGTGAAGAAGAATGAGACGGTTAAAAAGGTGAATTTTCGATTGATCGATGTGGATTCTGCTACAGAAGGTGTCGATCTATTAATCCCTCTTGCTTCCGTTATTGAGGTTAATAGTCGATTTTCAAATTCTCTTTATGGTTATTTTTTGGGAGATAGACTGGCTTTTCCTGTTGTTGAAATGTATGTTAAGAATGCTTGGGCAAAATTTGGATTGAAAAAGGTCATGATGAATACGACGGGTTTCTTTTTCTTTCAGTTTGAGTCAAAAGAAGTAATGCTTCAAGTTTTAGAAAAAGGACCATGGATGATACGGTCTATACCTATTTTCTTAAATGAATGGAATCCTAATGTTTCATTGTCTAAAGTGGATATGACCAATGTTCCGGTGTGGGTCAAATTATATGATGCCATTGGCAGCTTATACGGAAGATGGTCTTAGCATGTTAGCATCAAAATTGGGTAAACCAATTTTACTCGATTCTTATACTAGTCATATGTGTGTGAACTCTTGGGGTAGGCATTCGTATGCAAGGGCTTTGTGTAACACCCCAAGCCAAGGCTCGAAATATTACGGAAATCATATAGCACAAGGTGGAATTAATGTAGAACATGAACTATATGCAAACGAAGGATTCAGTGAATCCACACAATACGATAAACAAGTATCAAAATACACAAAGAGTAAGTCACCATCAAGGTTTACAAAACGACAACAAAAGAAGGCTAACAGTCCTAAGTACAATGCAACATAAGGCAAATGGATCCTTGATCCATATAAGTCCAGTCTGGGTTCAACAGCAAGCAAACAAATCAAACTCCACGTCCTGAATAACCTGGTTACCTGAAAAGTGTACTAAGCATAGTCAACACAAGGTTGGTGAGTTCGTAGAAATGGTCCATAAGAACCATCGTCAATAATCACAATATACAAGTAGAGGTGAAACATGACTTACAGTGATCCTCTAAGTAACACAATATCGTCCACAATCAAGGTTACACAAACAAGTAAGCGTGTAATAAATGTGCACAAATGATGTAAATATCAATACAAGTGCTAAATGCATAAACAGTCATAATGCATATCATAATGTATATCAAATTCGTATCAACCATGCCACAAATGCACCAAATAGGATGTGCCTGCGTGTAGACCGCTTAAACAGAATATACATGCGTGTGAACCGCGTATATAAATAGGCTATGCTTGCGTGTGAACCGCGTATAAATATATATATTATGCTTGCGTGTGAACCGCGTACAAACACCAACCACAAATTCAACAATCATCAACCATCAATAATTAACTCAAAATAAACTACACGCACATACACTTAGGAGGATTCTACTTTTATCAAGTTCTAGATGCTTATGTATAGGGTCACCCGCAGCCTTCCCACCACATCTAGAACTCTTTGAAGGCATAACCGACTTCCATGTATGCACGTCCATCCTAAATAGTAATAATAATAATAATAATAATAATAATAATAATAATATATATATATATCGCAATCCTTTACTAAAATCAATCATAACTACATTGCACATACATTTCATACGACTTTACTTTTAAGGAAATCATAGATGCTTATATATAGGGTCACCCGCAGCCTTCCCACCACATCTACAACTCACTAAAGGTATCATCGTCTTCCATGTATGTACAACTATCCTAATCACAATATCAAATCACTACAAGATCATATGGAGTAAAGCAACAGCGCATAATAAATGAGTACGCGAATTATTAACGTCAGATCATGTATCATACGTATGTAAGACCATATGTATATCAAATGCGTATCAATAACGTCATCAATGCAACAATAAAAGTATGTTTGAGTGTGCACCGCACAGTCAAGTATAACAAAGCGTATATGAACATCCCAACACATTCCCAATATCCATTAATTCCTCTAAACAACGCGTACATCCACTTCGGAGGGTTTTACTTTCATCAAGTTCTAGATGCTTATATATAGGGTCATCCGCAGCCTTCCCACCACACCTAAAACCCTTTGAAAGTAAAGCCGACCTCCATGTATGTACTTCTATCCTAGAGAGTTACAATATCACAAACACATTCGTAAACCATCACTCGATCAATCATAACTATCTACCAAACGACAATCAATCAGAAATTAACTAGACAGGAAATCAAGTCAACCAAACAAACACACAACACGTATATGTACACTTTTCAGCCCGAATCTCTATTGAGTAGGGAGCTACGAAACTCACCTGATCGGCAAAGAAGTTAAATTTGATATAAAGTCAAGTTACTGTCGTTCAATGATCACTTCACGTCCAACACCTAAATATCGATCATAAACATTCATATCAACACACATAAACACATATACGTAGTTATTAAATATTCGGCAAAACCCTAATTAGGTTTCCAAAGTGCTTCTCGACGTTAAACGACTTCTAAGACTCTCAATCAATGTTATATAAGATAAGAAGTAAATTAGATTAAGGCTCGACGCGTAAAAAGGTCCAGAAAGTCAAACTAGGTCAAACAAGGAAATTTCAGAAAAACAAAGGCCGTAACTTACGGCCAAAAGTGGCGCAACTTACGGTCATGCAATCCTCAACAAAAAAAAAACAAAAAAAAAAAAAAAAAAAAAAAAAAAAAAAAAAAAAAAAAAAAAAAAAAAAAAAAAAAAAAAAAAAAACAAAAAAAAAAAAAAAAAAAAAAAACACAAAAAAAAAAAAAAAAAAAAAAAAAACAAAAAAAAAAAAAACAAAAAAAAAAAAAAAAAAAAAAAAAACCCCCCCAACAAAAAAAAAAAAAAAAAAAAAAAAAAAAAAAAAAAAAAAAAAAAAAAAAACAGAAAGTCAAACTAGGTCAAACAAGGAAAATTCAGAATTTCAAAGGCCGTAACTTACGGCCAACAGGGGCGTAAGTTATGGTGGTCAGAATACAACGGGCGTAAGGTACGGTCAAACTAGGCGTAACCTACGGCCCTCTAGAAAGTTCACTTTTGGCGTCTGGAGTGGCGTAAACAGGAGGTCGAGTAAAAAGATTGAGGGATCGGCGTAAGCTACGCCCCAAAGGGCCGTAACTTACGCCCAAGCAAAATTGTACTAGCGTAACCTACGCCCCATAGGGCCGTAGGTTACGCCCCCTACTGGGCAACCCACGAACAGCAGCAGCAGAAAAATAAACCCCAAACCCCCAAATTCGACCCAAATCAATTTACAACGACTTGTAACCCATTTTGAAGCATAACTAAACATCAATAACCATAAATACACATAACCTAACCCACAAATTCGACCAAAACATCACAATCGCTTCCAAATCACCCAAACCCTAATTTAACCCTAATTTGACCCTAAAACAAGATTTAAGCCGATTTAAGACTTGCAAACGCTCAAGATGACTAGAAATGCATAAACAAACATAAGTAGGTACAAATGAGATGAATTAGACTTACCAAAACTTCTCCTTGAGCTAGAACCCGATTTTAGGTCAAAATGGTTGAAAGCTTGAACTATGAACTTCAAGGTTAAGATTTAATGACGATTATGAGACGACAACGATGATGATTCTTGTACTATGGCAGTTCCAAAACACTAATTTGATGCAAGAATGATGAAGAACAAAAGGTGGTTCTTTTACTTGAGAGAAATAGAGAAAGATAGATAGAAGATAAGGGAGGAGAAATGGTCATGGGTGGCTGGTGGGTCGTGGACTACCCACGGGCCGACCCGATCCTCTTCACAAGCCAAAATACAATCGATTACACAATTAAACACCGATCAAAACATATTATCGACCCGAATATAACACATTGTCATTTAAATCACAAAACGACCCAAATAACTTCCACATTGTCATTTATCACCAAAATGACCCGAATACTTCATTAACCTATATTGTTAGTCATATTACACGTAAAGTCAACGAGTCAAAATTCACGGATGTTACATTATTCCCCCGTCAAAAGAATTTCGTCCCGAAATTCAACAAAACACTAGTCGTTAAACAATGTGGGTACTTAGGCCTCAACTCTAGCGATCTCCACCACACATCAACCCATTTTTTGTCTTCGGCGACTTCATAATGAAGTCCATCACAATTTGTTTTCCTTCAAATCTCTCTCCCGTCTTTCACTACACGCTTATTCGCATCTCAGAAGTCTATAAGGGTTTTGACTACGCGCGCGATGTTAGGAAGTTAAGCATATACGAAATTTAAGTTATCGAGATGGGGCAAGCCCGGTAAGTCACCCGGAGAAACCTCGGGAGACTCAAGATTATCAGAGATGACGTTAGTTTTCAGATTCTTAAGACGGTAGCTCTAAGGACGCTTGAGTTTGACAATTTGCATGAAACCCTAAAAACCTTACCGTTAAATATTTCTACATTAGTAACCCTACTACACAACTAAGAACCGTATTAACTGTTGGTATTCAAATTGTACTCACTTAATCATCAAGAACCTTAATATCATAGAGCACAAAGTACGTGAAGAGTTTAGTCATTTTCTAGAGTCAAGATAGATACACGGGTATTTGACCAAATTTAGTTAGTGAGTCGTTAAACACCCGAAATCTTAAACATATAATTCCAAAACACACGAACGAGCGAAATTCAAAGGAGTAACGTTAGGATAAACGAGATCATAGTCTGTTCCAATATCGAAATAGTGTCATAACATAACGACTGTTAAGAAGAATGTACCTTAACCAACGTTTGGATCATTTTGGCCTCCATTGCCAATACCCGCAAAAGCTCGGCCACGAGGATGAACTTGATGGCCTTGTTGGCCACGGTTTTGATTCGGCCCGGTAATTTGGAGTTGATTCGGATGGACCGCCACTTCAACTTGTTGTCCAATCCATTGCGGATAATTATTTCGGTAGTGATCAGGGCTTCCACATTTAAAGCACGTACCCCAAGGAAAGTTGCCTTGAGGATGAATGGTTTGAAGAGGTACTATATTCAACGGTGCCGTTTTCGGTGCTCTACAATCTCTTGCCAAATGTCCAAGTTGATTACAATTGAGGCAAGCCCCACATTGGGTGTTAGTGGGATAATGCTTATTACACTTGTTACAAAAAGGATGAGGTCCCACATAAGGCCTCCTCGCCGGCTTAACTGCCGCCATCACCCTTCCCCAGTTAACATTCGTGGGATCAAACCTTCTCATTTTCTTCATCCCACTCGACTCTCCCACTTCCTTTCTCTTGTTTGTTGAGGAGTTACTTAAAACACCGCTTCTCAACAAGTCTTCAGTCACACTCCCGGCTTGGTTAACAGCATCGGCCAAAGTAGTAGGCATGTTAGAGTTTACATAAGATCGGACTTGAGGATTCAAGCCCAATACAAACTTCTGGATGGCCTGAGACTCGGAACCCACCAAGTGAGGAATGAGGGTAGACAACTCTTGAAATCGTCTAACATAGCTCTGGTAATCGGCTCCGTCCATGTTGAGATTAGCAAACTCAATGGTCAAGTTTTGTAGTTCATAGGGAGGACAAAACTTCGCCTTCACCTTGTTCTTGAAATCGATCCATTCCAAGTTATAAGTCCGTCCCAAAGTTATCTCTTGGTTCCACCAACTCAAGGCGTCATTTTTAAACATGCCGGATGCATAAGAAATCCGGTCGTCATAAGTGCAATGACTTCTTTCAATCACTGCCTCGATCTCCTCAAACCACCTTATACACTCTGTGGGACTGCCTCTTCCATCAAACTCCGGTGCCCCACAGCTTTTGAAGTCTTTAAATACACACCCCTGTCGGTATCCCCCATATGATTATACATGGGCATGCGGTTATCAATTCTCACTGGTTCCTCTTATTCGTTTTCCACGGCCTGAGGTTGAGCATTTTCGTTATTCACATTTTCGGGGGCTTCATTGTTTTGAGGCCCATTGTTTTGCCCAAGACTTGCCGTGACTTGAGCGATAATGGTTGGCATGATATTAGCGATCGTTTGAGCGATCACCTCAGCCATATTTGGCTCAGGAACTTCACCACGACCCCTTCCTTGGCCTCTACCACGACCTCTACCACGGCCCCTACCACGGCCTCTACCTCCTTGTACCTCCGGTTGAGCTTCCTGTTGAGGTTCTTCCTCTTCAGCCCTATAGTTCGTTCCGGCTCTCCTTGGTCTCACCATTTCTATAAAACAAGTGACACGTTGACCCGAGAGTTAATCTCAAATGCTCACATGTTAGTCACACCAGTAGTCAATGCTCTCATACCGATACCACATACTCATTTCATATCATTAAGCTAAGGCAAGAGTGCTAGAATCCTATGAGATTGTTACTTAGCATATTATCATGTCAATTTCATTACAATCGTTCATTATTAACTCAAGTAATCATGCTCAATACATCATAAAATCAAACAATTAACACAAATGGGTTAAGTATAATCTGAATTCGATATGCTCTCTAGTTATTGACCAGGTATGTATACAGGGTGTAACAACGGCTAACCCTCCACCCAATCAACTTCCATTAAGCATATCGGTTCCCTATTATACACTAAGCCAAGCAACTAACACGAATGATTCAAGGTATAATCCGAATTCGATATGCTTTCTAGTTATTGACCGGGTATGTATACAGGGTGTACCAATGGCTAACCCTCCACCCAATCAACTTCCATTAAGCATATCGGTTCCTTATTATACTCTAAGCCATGCATGCGCAATCCATGATGTCATTAACTTGTTATAATGTTGGGCGACCATAAAAGAGTTGATCGGGTTCTTTTAGGGTTGCCACAATATTATACTAAGTTAATACCATAACTTCATTTTGCTCTAAGCATCCAACTAACATCAATCAGTAACAACAATCCATATCAATGACAATCAAATTCAATCAATGCACACATTAACCACATTGTACCATTCCACATTCATCACGTTGAATTCAAGCCATCACATAAGTGGTCTTAACTACGAACTCACAATACACTTTCTAGGGTTCACAGAATTCACGTTGCACACAAATTTCCTAACCATGCATGCTATATGAATAGTTTTAACTTAAGCCGTAGTCTAGGTCAAACCGCCTAATTCTCTACGACCACGCATGGGCCACCATTCTGTAACACCCCAAGCTAAGGCTCAAATATTACGGAAATCATATAGCACAAGGTGGAATTAATGTAGAACATGAACTATATGCAAACGAAGGATTCAGTGAATCCACACAATACGATAAACAAGTATCAAAATACACAAAGAGTAAGTCACCATCAAGGTTTACAAAACGACAACAAAAGAAGGCTAACAGTCCTAAGTACAATGCAACATAAGGCAAATGGATCCTTGATACATATAAGTCCAGTCTGGGTTCAACAGCAAGCAAACAAATCAAACTCCACGTCCTGGATAACCTGGTTACCTGAAAAGTGTACTAAGCATAGTCAACACAAGGTTGGTGAGTTCGTAGTAATGGTCCATAAGAAACCATCGTCAATAATCACAATATACAAGTAGAGGTGAAACATGACTTACAGTGAACCACGTATATAAATAGGCTATGCTTGCATGTGAACCGCGTGCGTGTGAACCGCGTATAAATATATATATTATGCTTGCGTGTGAACCGCGTACAAACACCAACCACAAATTCAACAATCATCAACCATCAATAATTAACTCAAAATAAACTACACGCACATACACTTAGGAGGATTCTACTTTCATCAAGTTCTAGATGCTTATGTATAGGGTCACCCGCAGCCTTCCCACCACATCTAGAACTCTTTGAAGGCATAACCGACTTCCATGTATGCACGTCCATCCTAAATAGTAATAATAATAATAATAATATATATATTCGCAATCCTTTACTAAAATCAATCATAACTATATTGCACATACATTTCATACGACTTTACTTTTAGGAAATCATAGATGCTTATATATAGGGTCACCCGCAGCCTTCCCACCACATCTACAACTCACTAAAGGTATCATCGTCTTCCATGTATGTACAACTATCCTAATCACAATATCAAATCACTACAAGATCATATGGAGTAAAGCAACAACGCATAATAAATGAGTACACGAATTATTAACATCAGATCATGTATCATACGTATGTAAGACCATAATGTATATCAAATGCGTATCAATAACGTCATCAATGCAACAATAAAAGTATGTTTTAGTGTGCACCGCACAAGTTGTGAAGTCCCTCACACGATGGTTTAACCCACGAGTGTAAAATAACAAGACAAGTATGAACTAGAATAGGACTAGTATTACTTCAATATAAATATGCAATAATATAAGCGAAGTAATAAATGACTTAAGCAATATTTAAACAAGTAAATAAATGGTGGAACACAAATGTAGTTTTCAAGTGTATTTTCTTTATTGATGGATAAACAAAATACAAGATCGTTGCGGAACCTAGATATTACACGTATGTAAGTATCTAAACAATCTTTGAATTACAAGTGATCTATACTTGCTAAATAAACTCCTTTGATTGATATACTTAGAGTTGTGAAGTATAACTGTTTAGATCGAGAGTATTTAAGCAAGTTCACCAATTTGCTAAAAAAGTGATTTTCTCAAAGAAATGACTTTGTATTTATAGGCAACAAAATTCACCAGTGAATTTTGTGCCGTACAAATATGGTTGCATGCATTTAATGATCCGACAAGAACATTAAATGCATTAGATAAGAATAAGGATAAAGTCACATCAAGTGCAAGTGTATCCTTTTATCCAATCACCTTAACACACGTATACTTTGGTAAAGAACAAGTGGATTGTTCTTTGGAAAGTGTGTAAAGGGAAAAGTCAATCCTTGATATCAGTGTTCAGACTTGTAGGGTCTAGAACGCCGACAATCCTCCAGTGTACAGATCTGGTAAGACTTCCAGTGGACTCCGCCATTTGTCAGTCTTCTTTATTCTTTCTTCAGTCTTTGACTTCAGTCAGAATGTCTTCAGTAGAGTTATCTGGACTGGGGTGAAGTCCAGTGAGCTAATCTGGAGAATACTCCAGATTTCCTATACAAGTATTTGCTCACTGGTCTTTCATTATTTCTGGACAAATCTTCAGAGGGACTCCAGATTCCAAGTCTGGAGTAGGTCCAGTAATATACCATTTCTGGACAGATCTTCAGTAAGGCTCCAGTAGTCGAGTCTGGAGTGAGTCCAGTAAATCTGGACCTAACAAATTCCCCCTATTTGTTTAGAAATAATGCAAGTGTTTTTCAGGCTTATAGATATACAAAATTGTATGCCTGGAAAACACTTAGTCGATTTAAGTCTAAAAAATCTAAGTTACTGGAAAACACTTTATAGATCATGAGTGTTTTCAGTTTCATCTTTTAGGTTCTAACTTAGACTAAATCTAATCATTTACTTATAAAAAATAAAAAATTGCAACTATTATTACTATCATCAACTGGAAAATAGTTACAACTTTCTTTAAACGATTAAATACAATAAGTATATGATAAAAGATTCAGGCCCTTCTTCTTGATGAATGCCCTGGTGCATCTTCAGTGGCCTTCCTCTTTGGTGATGGAGATGATGGAACAGACACTGGTGGTCTCAAACCCAACACAGCTTCCATTTGTTGTATTCTACTCCAGACCTTCTGAACTCTCTTCATAAAGGCCTTAACATCTGGAGATAGATCAGTTTTACCTTTAAAAGTCAATCCTATCTCCTTCAGTTCAGTCCATCCAAAAGCTTGGACTGTTGTATCTTTCCTTTCATCTTTAAAGTTACCCTCCCTGGTCAACTTTACATGAAATCTGGTCATTCCTTGATGATTTTCAGCCAACTTGATTTCAGCATCAACAATCTTTCTAGTATTGGCCCTGAAATTCATCATTTGATCATACTGTGCCTTCTGCTTTGCCATCTGGACCATATATTCAGTTTCCTTGGATACACCACTCTGTTGTCCTTCAGTGGACTGGAGTTTTTGGCGATTGATTCTCAGAGAGGTATCCAGGGGAATGAAGGTGCTCACATCAGCATCCTTTATTGCCTTGAGTTGTTTGGCAGTAAGCTTTGGCAGACCAGTCAATCTCTTCCTGTACTCTACTTCCAGAGCAGCAACATTTTTCCTTATCTTTCTCTGGAGGCTCACCAGTTCCTCCTTTCTCTGCCTTATCAACTCTGGAATAGAAACACCATAAATTAACGAATCATATACCTGCTCTTCTTCAGCGTAGAACGAGCGTACATGAACATCATTCAATGCATCTAGACATTGATGAACTCTGGGATCCTCTTTCATCCTCTTGAACACTTCAATATTAATGCCTAACCTTCCAGCATTGTATGAGTCCAGAGTCCCATGAGTAGCCATATCCCTATGATGGGCCAGCAGTTCTTCTCTTTGATTTTTCTTGAAGATCTCAATCATGATGCATTGTTGTTCTAACTTTCTGGCAGTTTCATCATCAGCATCTTCAATTTGTTCTTTTTCTTCACCAGACACCACTTTTTCTTTTCCTTTCACAGCCTTCAGTGTAGTTGGGATATCTGGGAAGGATTCAAATTGGGGCTCACTGGCCTCAGTACCAGTAGCTTCTTCAGTTAGCCCGACTTCAGTGCCATATGCTCTTTGTGCTGCTCTTTGAGCCAATTCTTTCAATGTCATCTGGTCTATTTGGTCACCAGATGATGGAACTGATGATTTTTCCCCCTTGGAATGATCACCAGTCCTGGACTTGAGATCATTCCACAATTCTTCCATCATATGCCTGTCCAGAGAACCAAAGGTTCTTCCAGTTGCTGGACTTGCATCAGCTACCAACTTTTTGAGTGCCTGGACTTCCTTTTGCATATTGT
>CM067169.1:127710324-127809964 GCA_034093135.1 Erigeron breviscapus | reverse complement strand
AATTCCTACTGGAATTGTTAATTAATAAAACTGGTGTTACGAATCCATATCATAGCAACAATAAAGGAAATCCACAAATGTCATCAACTACATAAATGACAAATAAGTCAACATATGGTCTTGTCTTGTAAAACCCAAGACATTACGATAATCATAATAAAGGTTCATAAGTGTCGTCTAAATAGGTGAGGTCACTAGCAAGTAGCTAAGCATCTTTAATCGTCTACCAAACCTCACATTCATATCACCAATCTTCAACCACTAATCTGGGAAACACAACGCATTTTAACGAAACAAGTGTCAGCTAATTAAAGCTGAGTAAGATAACAGGTTAGTTCGACAAAAAGTTCACCATTTAAAACATTTCATCAAATTCATCTCATCATATATAAGGCATGTCGGAATCACAAACATCTACATAATAATCAACATAAGGGATATCAAATCCTATGATGTACATATCAAGCTAAGTCATCATTTGTTGGGTCTTGTTGGGTTTTATCAAAGTCATATTATCAATATAATATCAAAGTTGTAACTCACAAACAAGAGAAAGGAAGTGGGAGAGTCGAGTGGGATGAAGAAAATGAGAAGGTTTGATCCCACGAATGTTAACCGGGGAAGGGTGATGGCGGCAGTTAAGCCGGCGAGGAGGCCTTATGTGGGACCTCATCCTTTTTGTAACAAGTGTAATAAGCATCATCCCACTAACACCCAATGTGGGGCTTGCCTCAATTGTAATCAACTTGGACATTTGGCAAGAGATTGTAGAGCACCGAAAACGGCACCGTTGAATATAGTACCTCTTCAAACCATTCATCCTCAAGGCAACTTTCCATGGGGTACGTGCTTTAAATGTGGAAGCCCTGATCACTACCGAAATAATTATCCGCAATGGATTGGACAACAAGTTGAAGTGGCGGTCCATCCGAATCAACTCCAAATTACCGGGCCGAACCAAAACCGTGGCCAACAAGGCCATCAAGTTCATCCTCGTGGCCGAGCTTTTGCGGAATTGGCAATGGAGGCCAAAATGATCCAAACGTTGGTTAAGGTACATTCTTCTTAACAGTCGTTATGTTATGACACTATTTGATATTGGAACAGACTATGATCTCGTTTATCCTAACGTTACTCCTTTGAATTACGTTCGTTCGTGTGTTTTGGAATTATATGTTTAAAATTTTTGGATGTTTAGCGACTCCATAACTAAATTTGGTCAAATACCCCGTGTATCTATCTTGACTCTAGAAAACGACTAAACTCTTCACGTACTTTGTGCTCTATGATATTAAGGTTCTTGATGATAAAGTGAGTACAATCTGAATACCAACGGTTAATACGGTTCTTAGTTGTGTAGTAGGGTTACTAATGTAGAAATATTTAACGGTAGGTTTTTAGGGTTTCATGCAAATTGTCAAACTCAAGCGTCCTTAGAGCTACCGTCTTAAGAATCTGAAAATTAACGTCATCTCTGATAATCTTGAGTCTCCCGAGGTTTCTCCGGGTGACTTACCGGGCTTGTCCCATCTCGATAACTTAAATTTCGTTATGCTTAACTTCCTAACATCGCGCGCGTAGTCAAAACCCTTATAGACTTCTGAGATGTGAATAAGCGTGTAGTGAAAGACGGGAGAGAGATTTGAAGGAAAACAAATTGTGATGGACTTCATTATGAAGTCGCCGAAGACAAGAAAGGGATTGATGTGTGGTGGAGATCGCTAGAGTTGAGGCCTAAGTACCCACATTGGTTTAACGACTAGTGTTTTGTTGAATTTCGGGACGAAATTCTTTTGACGGGGGAATAATGTAACATCCGTGAATTTTGACTCGTTGACTTTACGTGTAATATGACTAACAATATAGGTTAATGAAGTATTCGGGTCATTTTGGTGATCAAATGACAATGTGGAAGTTATTTCGGTCGTTTTGTGATTTAAATGACAATGTGTTATGTTCGGGTCGATAATATGTTTTGATCGGTGTTTGAATGTGTAACGATTGTATTTTGGCTTGAGAAGAGAAACGGGTCGGCCCGTGGGTAGTCCACGACCCACCAGCCACCCATGACCATTTCTCCCCTCCCTTATCTTTTACTTCACCCTTTCATTCATTATCTATCTATCTTTCTCTATTTCTCTCAAGCAAAAGAACCATATCTTGTTCTTCATCTTTCTTGCATCAAATTAGTGCTTTGGAACTGCCATAGTACAAGAATCATCATCGTTGTCGTCTCATAATCGTCATTACATCATAACCTTGAAGTTCATAGTTCAATTTTTACCCATTTTGACCTAATTTCGGGTTCTAGCTCAAGGAGGAGTTTTGGTAAGTCTAATTCATCTCATTGTACCTACTTATGTTTGTTTATGCATTTCTAGTCATCTTGAGCGTTTGCAAGTCTTAAATCGGCTTAAATCGTGTTTTAGGTCAAATTAGGGTTAAATTAGGGTTTGGGTGATTTGGAAGCGATTGTGATGTTTTGGTCGAATTTGTGGGTTGGGTTATGTGTATTTATGGTTATTGATGTTTAGTTATGCTTCAAAATGGGTTACAAGTTGTTGTAAATTGATTTGGGTCACATTTAGGGGTTTTGGGTATATTTTCTGAACTGCTGCTGCTGTTCGTGGGTTGCCCAGTAGGGGGCGTAACCTACGGCCCTATGGGGCGTAGGTTACGCTAGTACAATTTTGCTTGGGCGTAAGTTACGGCCCTTTGGGGCGTAGCTTACGCCGATCCCTCAATCTTTTTACTCGACCTCCTGTTTACGCCACTCCAGACGCCAAAAGTGAACTTTCTAGAGGGCCGTAGGCTACGCCTAGTTTGACCGTACCTTACGCCCGTTGTATTCTGACCACCATACCTTACGCCCCATTTGACCATACCTTACGCCTGTTGAGGATTGCATGACCGTAAGTTACGCCACTTTTGGCCGTAACTTACGCCCCTTGTTTTTCTGAAATTTCCTTGTTTGACCTAGTTTGACTTTCTGGACCTTTTTACGCGTCGAGCCTTAATCTAATTTACTTCTTATCTTATATAACATTGATTGAGAGCCTTAGAAGTCGTTTAACGTCGAGAAGCACTTTAGAAACCTAATTTGGGTTTTGCCGAATATTTAATAACTACGTATACGTGTTTATGTGTGTTGATATGAATGTTTATGATCGATATTTAGGTGTTGGACGTGAAGTGATCATTGAACGACAGTAACTTGACTTTATATCAAATTTAACTTCTTTGCCGATCAGGTGAGTTTCGTAGCTCCTACTCAATAGAGATTCGGGCTGAAAGTGTACATATACGTGTTGTGTTTGTTTGGTTGACTTGATTGCCTGTCTAGTTAATTTCTGATTGATTGTCGTTTGGTAGATAGTTATGATTGATCGAGTGATGGTTTACGAATGTGTTTGTGATATTGTAACTCTCTAGGATAGAAGTACATACATGGAGGTCGGCTTTACTTTCAAAGAGTTTAGATGTGGTGGGAAGGCTGCGGATGACCCTATATATAAGCATCTAGAACTTGATGAAAGTAGAATCCTCCTAAGTGTATGTGCGTGTAGTTTATTTTGAGTTAATTATTGATGGTTGATGATTGTTGAATTTGTGGTTGGTGTTTGTACGCGGTTCACACGCAAGCATAATATATATATTTATACGCGGTTCACACGCAAGCATAGCCTATTTATATACGCGGTTCACACGCATGTATATTCTGTTTAAGCGGTCTACACGCAGGCACATCCTATTTGGTGCATTTGTGGCATGGTTGATACGAATTTGATATACATTATGATATGCATTATGACTGTTTATGCATTTAGCACTTGTATTGATATTTACATCATTTGTGCACATTTATTACACGCTTACTTGTTTGTGTAACCTTGATTGTGGACGATATTGTGTTACTTAGAGGATCACTGTAAGTCATGTTTCACCTCTACTTGTATATTGTGATTATTGACGATGGTTCTTCATGGACCATTTCTACGAACTCACCAACCTTGTGTTGACTATGCTTAGTACACTTTTCAGGTAACCAGGTTATCCAGGACGTGGAGTTTGATTTGTTTGCTTGCTGTTGAACCCAGACTGGACTTATATGGATCAAGGATCCATTTGCCTTATGTTGCATTGTACTTAGGACAGTTAGCCTTCTTTTGTTGTCGTTTTGTAAACCTTGATGGTGACTTACTCTTTGTGTATTTTGATACTTGTTTATCGTATTGTGTGGATTCACTGAATCCTTCGTTTGCATATAGTTCATGTTCTACATTAATTCCACCTTGTGCTATATGATTTCCGTAATATTTCGAGCCTTGGCTTGGGGTGTTACACAAAGCCCTTGCATACGAATGCCTACCCCAAGAGTTCACACACATATGACTAGTATAAGAATCGAGTAAAATTGGTTTACCCAATTTTGATGCTAACATGCTAAGACCATCTTCCGTATAAGCTGCCAATGGTACATCATATAATTTGACCCACACCGGAACATTAGTCATATCCACTTTAGACAATGAAACATTAGGGTTCCATTCATTTAAGAAAATAGGTATAGACCGTATCATCCATGGTCCTTTTTCTAAAACTTGAAGCATTCCTTCTTTTGACTCAAACTGAAAGAAAAAGAAACCCGTCGTATTCATCATGACCTTTTTCAATCCAAATTTTGCCCAAGCATTCTTAACATACATTTCAACAACAGGAAAAGCCAGTCTATCTCCCAAAAAATAACCATAAAGAGAATTTGAAAATCGACTATTAACCTCAATAACGGAAGCAAGAGGGATTAATAGATCGACACCTTCTGTAGCAGAATCCACATCGATCAATCGAAAATTCACCTTTTTAACCGTCTCATTCTTCTTCACTACCGCAGCATACGACCCAGCACTAGTCATCTTCTCACCATGCATAGCTTCATTCGATTTCTCATTGTTTGCATTAACCTTAGCATTGTCAGGATGAGAATCATTCCCATGCAGATCCTTGTGAAGTGATTCAACAGCAGAACCTTGGGACGAAGGAACTGCCCCAGCTTCAGTAACATTACTCTTGCCCTCTATTGTATTAGAACTCGACTACATAGCAGCCTTAGATAAAACCCTAATCGGCTTCTTACTACTCAAACTATTCAATCTATTCAGTGAATTGCAAAAACTAGAAATATTAAAATTACAATCTCTCATTCAAACACAGCGAAACCAGATTAAAAACTAACCCATCACACCGCACAGCCACAAAACAGTATGACGAACAGCAAAACATCAAAAAACCCTAACCCTAATCGACAATTCAATCAACCAGCCAACGAAATCAATTAGAAAACCAGGTTAATTCAAAGACGCTACGTCGAAAGCAATCCAAAAGAACCTAATTCGCTAACCAATCAGTCGAACCAGCAGAAAAAAGTCGGAAGAAAAAGAAAAAAAACCCTAGAACGAAAAGATACCTCCAACACGCACTTCAACAAATCCTCAAACTCAGAAGAATTCAAGGATCTATGAGAGGGACATATTGACAAGGAGATCAAGATCGAAATAGGGTGGACAGGAGTAGGAAGAAAATCGCCATTTAGGGGAGAGAAAAGGTTTTAGTAATTAACAGTATCCATCTTCCTTAGATTAATCTTAGTGCAACGTACAGTTAAACAAGAAAAGATAGAAAACTGCCTCCATTACAATTTTACAGTATCATCATTTTGAAAAATAATAATAATAAAAAGAATAAAAGAAAAAAAAAGGATAAGAAACCATACCTGATTTTGTCTAAAGACAAAATAAATTACACATGATAAGTTTTGAGATGTATAGCGTTCCAAGCTCTTGGAACTAAAGTACCTTGCAAATCTTGAAGACAGTAAGATCCTTTTCCAGCTTCAGCCTCGATCAAATAAGGACCTTCTCATTTTGGATTTAGTTTACCATCTGGTTTGGTTAAAACTTTCTTGAGAACTAAATCACCAACTTGGAATCGTCTTAATCTTAAATTTTTGTTGTAAGATTTAGCGATTCGTTGTTGATAAGCTGCTATCTTATTCTGGTTCTTTCTCTTAGTTCATCTACAGCTTCTAGATCTTCAAGCAGCAATTCTTTATTCTTCTCACAAGTTAATAAATTAAACTCTGGCAGTAGGTAAGTCCATTTCAGTAGGTAGCACTGCCTCAGCTCCAAAAACAAGTGAAAATGGAGTTTGTCCAGTGGCACTTTTCGAAGTTGTTCGATCAGCCCATAAGACAAATGGTAGCTCTTCAGCCCATTTTCCCTTCGCTTGTCCCAGTCTTTTCTTTAAATTATTCATAATAATTTTATTGCTCGATTCTGCCTGACCATTAGCTTGTGGATGGACTGGAGTAGAAGTAATCATTTTGATGCCCCATCTCTCACAAAAGTTTGTAGTTTTCTTTCCAATAAATTGTGATCCATTATCACAAATGATCTCCGCTGGTACTCCAAATCTTGTCAATATATTCCTTTTAATGAAAGATATGACGTGAGTCTCATGGATCTTGGTGTATGCTTCAGCTTCAATCCATTTTGAGAAATAATCTGTCATAGCCAAAAAATATTTCTTCCCAGCTGAAGATTCTGTCATTGGCCCAACAATATCCATTCCCCATTTCATGAATGGCCAAGGTGATAGAACTGGATACATGGGTTCTGCTGGCTGATGATAAATGTTGCTATGCCTTTGACAAGCATCGCATTTCTTCGCATATTCTTCAGCATCTTGCTTCATTGTGGGCCAGTAATAACCTGTTCTTAAGATCTTTGAATATAAAGATCTTCCAGCTGTGTGATTTCCACATTCTCCTTCATGTATATCTTTGAGAACCTCATTGGTCTCAGGATATTCTAAGCATCTAAGATATGGTCCTGCAAGAGATTTTCTATACAAAATACCATTGATCATAGAATAATGTGTTGTTTTCATGCGAAAGGCCTTTGGGTTTTCATCTTTAGGGATTGTCCCATTATTTATATATTCTATTATTGGTGTAATCCATGAATTTGATTGTCCCTAGAATTTTCAGTTTCCTTATCTTGAATAGCTAATATATTGGTCGATTCTTTTTCTATAGCTGGGTATAATACATGAATTATAGGAATTTTAGTATCTGGTGACATCTTAAGTGTTGATCCTTGCTAAAGCATCAGCCTCGGTGTTTTCTTCCCTAGGCACTTGTTCTATATCGAATAAATCAAAATTCTCAGCTAATTTTTTCACTATTTCTAGATATTGCATCAATTTTTCACCTTTCGCAGCATATGTTCCATTAAAATGATTAGCTAAGAGTAATGAATCTACATATACCTTAAGATTTCTAATGTTCATATCTTTAGCTAATTGCATACCAGAAATTAAAGCTTCATATTCTGCTTCATTATTAGTGGCTATAAAATGACAATTTACTGCTTGGGGTATGATATCCCCCTGTGGCGATTTTAGTACGATACCTAATCCTATTCCTTTAACATTAGCTGCGCCATCAGTATATAGAATCCATTTTTCAGTGACTTCTTCTAACATTTTGACCTCTAAGTCTACTTCAGGCTGTAAATCAGTACTAAAATCAGCCACAAAATCAGCTAGAGCTTGGGATTTTATAGCAGTCCTAGGTTCATAAATTAAATTAAAAGCACTTAATTTCACAGACCATTTAGCCATTCTACCAGACACTTCAGGTTTTCTTAGCACACATTTTATAGGATAATTAGTCTTAACATGTATAGCATGCGTTTCAAAATAATGTCTAAGTTTAGTAGATGCCATAACTAATGCAAGTATAAGTTTTTCGAGATGAGAGTACCTGGTTTCAGCATCAATTAAACTTTTACTTACATAGTATATTGGTTGCTGCTGACCTTCTACTTCCTTTACTAGAACAGCGCTCACTCCATTTGATGAAACTGCCATATAGAGATATAGAGGCTCACCATCTTCAGGCTTCACCAGCAAAGGTGGAGTAGATAGATACTTCTTTAATTCTTGAAAAGCTTCTTCTTGCTTTTCTCCCCATTCGAACTTTTTATTCTTCTTTAAGATGTCGTAAAATTCTTTACATCTGTCAGAAGATCTTGATATAAACCTGTTCAAAGGTGCCAACCTCCCGGTCAACCTTTGAATATCTTTAGCATTCGATGGAGACTTCAGGTTCAAAATGGCTTTGATTTGTTCTGGGCTTGCATCAATTCCTCTTTTTGTGACCATATATCCTAGGAATTTTCCAGCGCCTACTCCAAAATTGCATTTCGCAGGATTCAGCTTCATATTGTACTTGTCCAGGATATTGAATGCCACTTCAAGATCTTTCAAATGATCTTCACCTTTCTTTGACTTGACCACCATGTTATCTATATAGACTTCCATCGTATCCCCAGTTGGTCTTTGAACATCATGTTGACTAGCCTTTGATATGTTGCACCTGCATTTTTAAGACCAAAAGGCATAGCAATATAACAATATATACATGTCGAGGTCATAAAGGCAGTAGCTTCTTGATCTTCAGGTTCCATTTGAATCTTTTGAAATCCAGAAGAAGCATCCATAAATGTGAGCATCTCATGTCCAGAAGTTGCATCGACCATGGCATCAATATGTGGCAGTGGAAATGGATCTTTCGGGCAAGCTTTATTGAGATCTGTGAAATCTACACAAACTCTCCATTTTCCATTTTTCTTTTGCACGACCACTACGTTTGTAACACCCCGACTAAGGCGGAAACACGAAGTGCCACAGAACGACATGGTACAAAAGATTTAAATATAAAACATCAACATAAAGTTTCAAATGCCATTCAAATTCAAAAGATTTCAAGTTCAAGTTGACGTTTAATAACCATTACATAACCAAATTCATAATCAAAGATCAAATGTTTGCATTACTAGTCCAACATGCAACAAGCAAACACATCATCCAAGAGGCGGTCCATAGTGCTAACTTACTGCTCTAGACCTGAAAAGCATGAAGAAAAAGTGTCAACGACGAGAGTTGAGTGAGTTCATAGGTTTATACTACCAAATATACGTACAACCGATTTAAATTATGAAGTAGTAAATGATATAGTTTCCAAGAATTTCCATCATAATATACGTACCCAAACCGTATGTTCAAAACATAATATCCATCAATAAATAATATCAAATTCCATTTAACCAAAGGAATAATTTGATGAGTAAATGTGCTTGAGCCACTACTAAGACCATTTCACGTCAAAACAATAATAATAATGATGATAATTTGCCCCGATGAATTTATGATAAAGGCACATGCTGTCAATCATGTGTAATAATTAATAATAAAGGGGGTCGTGCCATGGAGACGACCAAATATAAAGTAGATTAGAGCACCCCACGACCGACACCGTTGAAGGCGGCCAATCAACCTGTCGCCGCTGATGTGAGTGAGGGGACGAATCCTAGTTGCGCAACTCTCTAACTACAGGCCTCAATGAGTTAATAGTAGTGTACAGGGGACTACCGTTTGACAGTACTCAAGCTCATCATATAACATATAACACGTTGAACATACAATGTAATTCCCATATCATAATCATTCTTTCAATATAGCATTTTCATAAAAGAAAGTCATTTTAGTTAATCATGCTTTTTCACCCCGTAAGTAAACACATAAAAGAGTTTGAAAGGGGGCTATGACTCACTTGATTTGAGAGTGTTAGGGGCTGATCAAATGCGAGATCTTCGTCTAGTTGTGTTGCTCCCCAAGCAAGCCTAAACCATGGTATTTATATATACACAATGTAAGTGTGTGTAGCATGAACTAGTAAGCTAGATCATGAGATGTATACTAGTAAACTTGCCCATCTTTGGTTGTTATTAGATTATGGAGTTCAAGTGTATTATATTGTTCACATTATTTGGTTAGAAGATATTTGGTGGTGAAGGTCATTTCTCATTATACATTTTGTACGTTTATTGGAATTTCGGTAGTTTGGCTTTGATTTATATGATTTCCATTGTATACTTTGTTTAATCATAATATTTGGCATTAGTTACCTTATAATATTGGTGTTTATGAATATTTTCTGATTTATAATTATTTCTTTAATTTAATATTATTTAATTATTTATTCATTTTATTGATTTATTAATCAAATAATTCCTTATAATTACTTTTAAGTACCAAAGTTACTTTTAAAATTTATGAATAATTACATTTGGATTATATTCTGATTTTTATGCTTCTTATTTTATAATATTATGATTTATACATTTATTTGTGCATTATTTCCATTAATTCAATAATAGTGATTAATTAGTGATTTTTACTTACTTATTTACTTTTAAATTATATAACACTTGTTTCTTGGCTTTTAATTATTTTGCTACAGTAAGTTTAAGTTACTTTCACCATTGGTTATGTAAATTTGATCAAGTTCATGATTTACATAATTTATTTATTAATTTATATATCTTTTAATTTCCATTTAAATTCATTAAATCATAAAAATACTTAGAAATCACCACATAATCTTTTGATCAAAAATCCCAGGCCTTTTAGGCAACTTTTATCAAGGTAATTTCATATCAATTCAACCTCTCTTGTGTATAGCTCAAATTGAGGACTTTATGATTAAAAATCGTTTACCGAAATAGTGATTTTAGCCTCATTTCTTAAGCTATTAAGGTACTTCAAAATGGATTTTCATTCTTATTTCAATACTTACAGTACGTCCATCATATTTTGGTGATTCAAGTCGTGATAGTGGTGGTGGTATGGATATGTGCAATTTAGTGCTTTCGGTTAGTGATTATTTGACCCGAAAAGGTGTTTTTGAGCTTATTCTTGCCATGCATCAAGTGACTTGAGTTTTATACTTTTGAAATAACTATTTCCAGTAGGTTTATCATATTTTCTTGGTCATAAGATTATGGTGCATGTGTGTGCTCAAAATGCATTTTTGCATGTTTTCGGTTTATGATTTCTAGCTTATTTTAACATGTTTTGATTCAAGCTTTATATCCTTGATATTTTATCAATTTTTCCAGAATATTATCATCAAGATTAACATATTTTTCAGTTATGACAAGTCCATATTCATCTCATAATCCAACAAAGATCCAACCTTCTTAAATCTAACATGCATGTAATCATCTCATCATTTTAACAACAAATCTTTATCCATCTTTAATCCATCAACATAAAAACATATTTTTATGAAAAATCTCAGAAATATATTCATCAAAATATATAAAAATATAATCATCTTTCAAAGGAAAAATCACTTTAAAAGCTATTTAATCTATAACAACACTTTTGGGTCTTAAACTAGTTGAATCCTTGGATTTTTCTTCTTAGATTCGACATGCATGAGCATGGAAAGAAAGATCCTATCAACTTTGCCCTCATCAAGTGTATACTTGAAAGAAAACATGTACCTTTGATAAAACCTTTGAACATAAACAAGAACAAGATTAAATCTAGTAAAAAGGATGAAGATTTATACCCTCTAGGATTCGGTTTTGGATGGTGAAAATGAGCAGATTTTCGTGACCCTTTTTGCCTCTAATAACCCTTAATCTAAACCTAAAACAACCCTTGAACCTTAGCTTGATACAACCCTTGCTTAATCCATAACAACCCTTATTATTAATATAGTTTAAGTATGATTTTTCTTGCCTTTTCTTGTTCTTCTTTGAGCCATGACCAAGAGAGACAAAAAGAGAGAAGAGAGAGTTTTCTTGAGAAGAGAAATGCTAGTGTGTGAAGAGTGTGTAAAAGTTGTAAGTTCCAAGACTAGTATGCATGCAAAAATTTGAAATGAAAGGGTATGTGTGTGGGTATGGGGGCCGGCCTAAAGGGGGGGATAAGGAAGGGTTTTTTTTTTTAAAATGTGTGTGTATATAATTATATGTATAGGTTAAGTGTATATATATGTTGTAAGATTAATTTGTATTTATTTGTAGTGTAACTTAATTATTTATCCTAGTATACATATATGTATGTGTCGTGTATATATATATATATATACTTACATTTGCATTTTTAATTTGTTACATAACCCTTTATTTATAACTTGTATTTATTTTAGCATATACATATATATATGTGTACTTATTATTATTTAAAACTTATAAATATATTTTGAGATAGAAATTTTATTTTCATGTCCATATTTATTTTAATTAACTTAGTGGTTAAATTGTTGGACATTTATAAGGATTTTTGATGGTTATCTCAACTTGTGAGACTTACATTATTATTTATATAACTTGATTAATTAGCAATTAAATTTTGTTCAATGGTATTTCATTTGACTTAATTAAGACTAAGTAATAGCTTTAGATTGTTAATTTAGGGGCATTATCTACTAGCTTCTAATATAATTATGGCTTGCGGGATCATAGGCAACATAACTAGCACATATATATAATATTAAAAAGAGAGGGTTGTTACATCCTTACCCCCTTAGAAGAATTCCGTCTCGGAATTTGAATTTGCTTAGGGAGTAAGTGCGGATATTTCTCACGTATGAAGTCCTCGCGTTCCCACGTAAATTCGGGTCCGCGTTTCGTATCCCATCTAACTTTAACGATAGGGATCTTGCTTCTCTTAAGGCGCTTCTCATCGCGATCGAGAACTTCTATTGGCTCCTCACAAATTGGAGCTTATCTTCCACTCGTAGTTCCTCGAGTGGGACTACTTTTGAATCATCCGCTATACATTTCTTCAAGTTTGACACGTGGAATGTGTCATGAACATCTCCCAACTCTTGGGGTAATTTCAACTTATAGGCTACGGGGCCTATTCTAGCAATAATTTCGAATGGCCCAATGTATCGGGGCTCAACTTTCCTCTTTTGCCGAACCTTACGGTTCCCTTCCATGGCGACACCTTTAGTAGTACTTTGTCGCCAACTTCGAATTCTAGTGGCTTTCTTCTTTGATCCGCATAGCTCTTTTGCCGATCTCTCGCGGCCTTGAGCTTTTCTTTAATGATTGCCACCTTGTCCGTAGTTTCTTGGACGTAATCAACCCGAGTCAATCTTCTTTCACCCGTCTCTAACCAACACATGGGTGATCTACACTTGCGGCCGTACAATGCTTCAAATGGTGCACATTGTATGCTAGAGTGGTAACTATTATTGTAAGTAAATTCCGCATACGGTAAGTGTTCATCCCAACTTCCACCAAATTCTAGTGCACATGCCCTCAACATGTCTTCCAATGTTTGTATCGTACACTCACTTTGTCCATCCGTTTGCGGGTGGTAAGCCGTGCTTAAGGCTAGCGTCGTTCCCATTGCCTCTTGCACAAGACCCCAAAATCGTGAGGTAAACCTACCATCCCTATCAGAAATAATGGACAATGGCACGCCATGTAGCGTCACAATTTTCTCAACATAGATACGAGCTAAGCGTTCGGTATTCCAATCTTCTTTTATTGGAATGAAGTGGGCTGATTTTGTAAGACGGTCGACAATTACCCATATTGCATCATGGCCCTTCTTGGTGCGGGGCAGTTTCGTCACTAGATCCATTGCTATTTGCTCCCACTTCCACTCGGGAATTTCTGGTTGTGTCAAGAATCCAGAAGGCTTCTTATGCTCTGCCTTAACCATTGCACAAGTCATGCACTGGTTCACATATCGAGCTACATCACCTTTCATCCGGGCCACCAAAAATCCCTTTTTAGATCTTGGTACATCTTATCCGCTCCCGGATGGATCGAATACTTTGAATTATGGGCCTCATTCATAAGTACATCTCTTAACCCATTAATCTTTGGTACCCAAGCTCTTCCTTTAAAATACAAGATGCCTTCATCATCCCTATCAAACCTTGTTTCTATCCCGCTCAAGGTCTCTTTTTCAATATTCTTTCCTTCAAAGGCCTTTGCTTGATCTTCTAAAAATCGATCTCTCAGAGACATTCTCACTCGTAGGTGATTAATTCTCGCTCTTGGTTGTTTAGTGCTCACCTTCCTACTAAGCGCATCGGCAACGATGTTTGCCTTACCAGGGCGGTACTTGATTTCGCACTCGTAATCATTGAGTAGCTCCACCCATCTCCTTTGCCTCATATTCAGCATCTTTTGATCAAAGATGTGTTGCAAACTCTTATGGTCAGTAAATATGGTGCACTTGGTGCCATAAAGATAGTGTCGCCATATCTTCAAGGCAAACACCACGGCTCCTAGCTCCAAATCGTGTGTCGAATAATTCTTCTCATGTGGCTTCAATTGCCTAGATGCGTATGCAATGACCTTGTCTCTTTGCATCAGCACGCATCCTAGCCCTTTATTTGACGCATCACAATACACTACGAAACCTTCCATTCCATCCGACAATGCTAGTATTGGTGCCTCACACAACATGTTCTTTAGCGTTTGGAACGCTTGCTCTTGTTCTTCACCCCATACGAACTCTCTTGACTTTTGGGTCAATTGAGTTAAAGGCACCGCATCTTCGAGAATCCTTGAATAAATCTTCTATAATAGCCTGCTAGGCCTAGGAAGCTACGCACTTCCGTTGGCGTCTTGGGAGCTTCCCACTTCTTGATTGCTTCAATCTTAGATGGATCTACGTGAATTCCTTCTTCGTTCACAATATGTCCAAGAAACTGGACTTGGCGTAGCCAAAACTCACACTTAGAAAACTTAGCATATAGCTTTTCGTCTCTAAGTAACTGCAAGACCATCCTCAGATGCTTCTCATGCTCCTCCTTGCTTCTTGAATATATCAAAATATCATCGATGAATACTATCACGAATTTGTCCAAGTATGGCCTACAAATTCTATTCATCAAGTCCATGAATACGGCTGGCGCATTGGTAAGACCAAATGGCATCACTAGGAACTCATAATGCCCATAGCGAGTCCTAAAAGCCGTTTTAGGTACATCTTCTTCTCGTACCCTCAACTGATGATAGCCGGATCTAAGGTCGATCTTAGAAAAATACGACGCTCCTTGGAGTTGATCGAACAAATCATCTATTCGTGGCAGCGGATATTTGTTCTTGATGGTCAGCTTATTCAACTCTCTATAATCGATGCACATTCTCAAGGACCCATCCTTCTTTTTGACAAAGAGGATTGGCGCACCCCATGGCGATGAACTAGGTTGAATCAAACCTTTATCGAGCAATTCTTGCAATTGCTCAGAGAGTTCTCGCATTTCGGAGGGCGCTAGTCTATACGGTGCTTTAGCTACGGGGGCTGCCCCGGGAACTAAATCGATCGTAAACTCCACTTGTCTCGTAGGTGGAAGTCCAGGTAGTTCGTCAGGAAACACATCTAGGAAGTCTCTAACCACTATCACCTTGTGAGGGTCCTTACTTTTTACTCGCTTATCAACTACTTGTGCCAAGTATGTATGATATTCCTTACGTAAATACTTCCTTACTTTCATAGACGACACTAACTTGGGTTGGACTCCCGCCTTATGGCCTTGTACTATCAACACTTCACCATTATCTAAGGGAATCTTAATGATCTTTTCATGACAAATAATCTCAGCACGCACTTTCGACAACCAATCCATGCCTACTATTATATCAAAACTTCCTATTTCTATGGGAATCAAGTCAATACTATAGTTCTTATCATCTAAAGTCAGCTTGCAATCAGGGATAATTTCCTTAGTTTCATACTCATTTCCATTGGCATATTCAACATAATAAGTTTCATCAAGTTCACTAGGTTTCTTATCAATCAACTCTTTAAAATCAAAGGAAATAAAACTTCTTTCAGCTCCAGAATCAAATAACATAGATGCATAGACATTATTTAGCGGAAACGTACCTACGATGACATTAGGGTCATCACGTGCCTCATTCACGCCCATAGCATACACCCTTCCTCGAGCTTGACCTCCTTGATTCCCACGATTCCCTTGATTAACGTTGTTGCCTTGATTCCCTCTATTTGCTTGATTCCCACCATTACCTCTATTCATTTGATTCCCATTGTTGCCCCGGTTTGCTTGATTTCCGCGGTTTCCAACGTTTCTAAGGTTTCCACGGTTGTTGTTCGCATTTCCACGACCTCCTTGAGCTCTCCCCAACCTAGGACAAGCATTCCTCCAGTGATCCATACTTCCACATTCACGACATCCCCCGGGATTTCTTCAAACTCTTGCCCCACTTCGGTAATATGCAGCGAGATGCCCCATCCGGTTACAAGTCGTGCAATGTCTACACTCACCGAGATGGTTATACCCACAACGGTTACACCTTGGAGGCTGCCCACGGTTCGGGTTGGGGTTAGCTTCGGCAACACCATAGTTCCTCACAATCTTTTGCCTCTTATCAGGCCCATTCCCTTTTCGATCTCCAAATCGGTTTCCTCCTCCTTGTCTTGAGCTTGAATCACCTCGAGCATACTTTCCACTCCGAACCATGTCGTTGACCAACTTGGTTGTCAAACTTATTGCTTCTTCCAATGTGGTGGGGTTCGCGGCCGTGACCATCAATCTGACCTCAGGTACTAGTCCATAAATAAACCTTTCAACCTTCTTAGCCTCGGAGTTCACCATCTCAGGTACTAGCACACACAACTCGTGGAAGCGAATGGCATATGCCTCCAGCTCCATTCCATTCATGGTATGGCCCCAAAACTCAATTTCCAACTTTTGTACCGCTGCCCGAGGGCAATATTCTCGCCTCATTTCCTTCTTGAGTTGCTCCCAAGTCAAAGCATTCACTACGGCACCACCTCTCGTAGTGGCTTGAGGTTCCACCAAGTGAGTGCCCTTCCTTGGAGCTTGCTAGTCGCAAACTTGACACGGTCGGCTGGTGCGCAATCGATGATGTTCAAAGTGGCTTCCATGCTTTGGAACCATGTGAGCAATCCAACAGGACCTTCCGTTCCATAAAACTCCTTGGGGTTGCAAGACGTGAAAGTCTTGTAAGCATTTCTTTCATTAGCATTGCCCCCTCCATCTTGTCTCTTAGCAGTGTTAAGTGTAGCGGTCACACTCTCCGCAATTTGAGTGGCAATGGTTGGCATGACGGAGTTGATTTGTTGGGCAATCAAATTGGCCAGTTCAGTCTGTCTTCGGGCCTCTTCATATATATATATATATATATATATATATATATATATATATATATATATATATATATATATATATATATATATATATATATATATATATATATATATATATATATATATATATATATATATATATATATATATATATATATATATATATATATATATATATATATATATATATATATATATATATATATATATATATATATATATATATATATATATATATATATATATATATATATATATATATATATATATATATATATATATATATATATATATATATATATATATATATATATATATATATATATATATATATATATATATATATATATATATATATATATATATATATATATATATATATATATATATATATATATATATATATATATATATATATATATATATATATATATATATATATATATATATATATATATATATATATATATATATATATATATATATATATATATATATATATATATATATATATATATATATATATATATATATATATATATATATATATATATATATATATATATATATATATATATATATATATATATATATATATATATATATATATATATATATATATATATATATATATATATATATATATATATATATATATATATATATATATATATATATATATATATATATATATATATATATATATATATATATATATATATATATATATATATATATATATATATATATATATATATATATATATATATATATATATATATATATATATATATATATATATATATATATATATATATATATATATATATATATATATATATATATATATATATATATATATATATATATATATATATATATATATATATATATATATATATATATATATATATATATATATATATATATATATATATATATATATATATATATATATATATATATATATATATATATATATATATATATATATATATATATATATATATATATATATATATATATATATATATATATATATATATATATATATATATATATATATATATATATATATATATATATATATATATATATATATATATATATATATATATATATATATATATATATATATATATATATATATATATATATATATATATATATATATATATATATATATATATATATATATATATATATATATATATATATATATATATATATATATATATATATATATATATATATATATATATATATATATATATATATATATATATATATATATATATATATATATATATATATATATATATATATATATATATATATATATATATATATATATATATATATATATATATATATATATATATATATATATATATATATATATATATATATATATATATATATATATATATATATATATATATATATATATATATATATATATATATATATATATATATATATATATATATATATATATATATATATATATATATATATATATATATATATATATATATATATATATATATATATATATATATATATATATATATATATATATATATATATATTTTAATGGGGATAACTATAACACAAGAAAGATCACACATCATGTAACCATAGAGAGGCATTAAGCATACATATATATCATCCAAGATAAGTTTACAAAATTTGCCATATGCCAAATACATCGTGACCATCGTCACATACAAATAGAAATGTTCAAGAAACGGAAACAAGACATAGTAGTTCATACATTAAGATAGGTCCATAAATAAAAATAAAAATCCCTAGGCTCATGTCCTAAGTATGAGAGAAATCACAAGAACGCATACGGCAGTAAGCACACATCCCATCACTAGAAGCACCTCATTAATCCTACGGACATCCGCTATAGCCATTCCCGCATAACCCGCCGATCGATCCATTATCCCCATAGCCCTTCCATCATAATCTCTTGATGCCTAACCTTGTACCCTCGTCCCTCAATCCATTAGCTATACCCCATACTCGGTCTCTTTCTTCTCGAGTCATGCTATGGGCGGTGGAGGGGGTACTCCATAAACAGGACGATGTGGTTCCTCTCCCTGACGCCTATGTCCAAGATGGTATAAGGGATGATCACGAGGAAGGCGCGGTGGAAAGTATGGGTCTCGATCGGGGAAGCGCCCATCACTAAGGTTCAAGGCGACATTTCGCCTTGGAGGGGTGGGTGCTCGAGGGGCTGGTGGTGATGGTGGTGGCGAGGGCGAGCGGCGTCCGGGTTGGCTTGAAGCAACACTCCTAGCATCATCGCTCTCCGGTGGGTCCTCCGTTGGCTCGGTTTCTTCTTCTTCCTCTTCATGGAGTGGTTGTGGCGGTTGCTCTTGCTCTTGTCGTCTCCTTTCTTCCTCTTCCATTCGGTCCACAAATCCATACAAATTCCTTGGTCTAGGGGCTGATCCGGAAGTTCCACTAGCTTGCGACATGATGTTCCTACACAAGTTACACAAGGTGTGAGATGACGACTCGACTTGACGCTTAGACGACCATGGACGACCGACTTGACCATTGACGACCCGCGTGACAACTTGCGGACAGCAAAACGACTTGACGGACCACGTGACGACCTTAACCATTCGAAAACAACTAACCAACTAGACCGACGACTCACAAGCTTGACAACCGAACCGTAACATGACGACCCACGACCAACGTAAGCGACAACAACCAACGCGACTACCATCAACCAAACTTGACTCTCAACGGCCAAATACCACCATTTATAATCGACGTAATAACTAGAAATTGACTTGTGAATAACTCTCATGCATTATATCTATATGGACAAGGTAATACTAGCCAAGTGGGGGTAGTAACTAAGGGTTCTAATAAGTAATGCAAACATTGGATTTGGTTATGCGTCTTTTGCACCAAGAATCGTTTTAAAGCTTATTTTCAAAAGACTCATTTGAACATTTATTAGAGAACCAATCCGACCATTCCATATTGATCCTTAGTTAGGCGTAGGTGATCACGCTCCGCGTAACTAAGGTAAGAATACTTCTTGATCGGATCGTTTCTTTAAGAGATGTTCGACTCGTTTTGAAAATACGTAGGTTATAGTAAAAATTCTCTATAACCTTGGCTCTGATACCATTTTTCTGTAACACCCCGACTAAGGCGGAAACACGAAGTGCCACAGAACGACATGGTACAAAAGATTTAAATATAAAACATCAACATAAAGTTTCAAATGCCATTCAAATTCAAAAGATTTCAAGTTCAAGTTGACGTTTAATAACCATTACATAACCAAATTCATAATCAAAGATCAAATGTTTGCATTACTAGTCCAACATGCAACAAGCAAACACATCATCCAAGAGGCGGTCCATAGTGCTAACTTACTGCTCTAGACCTGAAAAGCATGAAGAAAAAGTGTCAACTACGAGAGTTGAGTGAGTTCATAGGTTTATACTACCAAATATACGTACAACCGATTCAAATTATGAAGTAGTAAATGATATAGTTTCCAAGAATTTCCATCATAATATACGTACCCAAACCGTATGTTCAAAACATAATATCCATCCATAAATAATATCAATTTCCATTTAACCAAAGGCATAATTTGATGAGTAAATGCTTGAGCCACTACTAAGACCATTTCACGTCAAAACAATAATAATAATGATGATAATTTGCCCCGATGAATTTATGATAAAGGCACATGCTGTCAATCATGTGTAATAATTAATAATAAAGGGGTCGTGCCATGGAGACGACCAAATATAAAGTAGATTAGAGCACCCCATGACCGACACCGTTGAAGGCGGCCACGTAGGCGGCCAATCAACCTGTCGCCGCTGATGTGAGTGAGGGGACGAATCCTAGTTGCGCAACTCTCTAACTACAGGCCTCAATGAGTTAATAGTAGTGTACAGGGGACCACCGTTTGACAGTACTGAAGCTCATCATATAACATATAACACGTTGAACATACAATGTAATTCCCATATCATAATCATTCTTTCAATATAGCATTTTCATAAAAGAAAGTCATTTTAGTTAATCATGCTTTTCACCCCGTAAGTAAAACACATAAAAGAGTTTGAAAGGGGGCTATGACTCACTGATTTGAGAGTGTTAGGGGCTGATCAAATTCGAGATCTTGGTCTAGTTGTGTTGCTCCCCAAGCAAGCCTAAACCAAGGTATTTATATATACACAACGTAAGTGTGTGTAGCATGAACTAGTAAGCTAGATCATGAGATGTATACTAGTAAACTTGCCATCTTTGGTTGTTATTAGATTATGGAGTTCAAGTGGATTATATTGTTCACATTATTTGGTTAGAAGATATTTGGTGGTGAAGGTCATTTCTCATTATACATTTTGTACGTTTATTGGAATTTCGGTAGTTTGGCTTTGATTTATATGATTTCCATTGTATACTTTGTTTAATCATAATATTTGGCATTAGTTACCTTATAATATTGGTGTTTATGAATATTTTCTGATTTATAATTATTTCTTTAATTTAATATTATTTAATTATTTATTCATTTTATTGATTTATTAATCAAATAATTCCTTATAATTACTTTTAAGTACCAAAGTTACTTTTAAAATTTATGAATAATTACATTTGGATTATATTCTGATTTTTATGCTTTTTATTTTATAATATTATGATTTATACATTTATTTGTGCATTATTTCTATTAATTCAATAATAGTGATTAATTAGTGATTTTTACTTAATTATTTACCTTTAAATTATATAACACTTGTTTCTTGGCTTTTAATTATTTTGCTACAGTAAGTTTAAGTTACTTTCACCATTGGTTATGTAAATTTGATCAAGTTCATGATTTACATAATTTATTTATTAATTTATATATCTTTTAATTTCCATTTAAATTCATTAATTCATAAAAATACTTAGAAATCACCACATAATATTTTGATCAAAAATCCCAGGCCTTTTAGGCAACTTTTATCAAGGTTATTTTCATATCAATTCAACCTCTCTTGTGTATAGCTCAAATTGAGGACTTTATGATTAAAAATCGTTTACCGAAATAGTGATTTTAGCCTCATTTCTTAAGCTATAAAGGTACTTCAAAATGGATTTTCATTCTTATTTCAATATTTACAGTAAGTCCATCATATTTTGGTGATTCAATTCATGATAGTGGTGGTGGTGTGATATGTGCAATTTAGTGCTTTCGGTTAGTGATTATTTGACCCGAAAAGGTGATTTTTGAGCTTATTCTTGCCATGCATCAAGTGACTTGAGTTTATACTTTTGAAATAACTTATTTCCAGTAGGTTTATCATATTTTCTTGGTCATAAGATTATGGTGCATGTGTGTGCTCAAAATAGCATTTTTGCATGTTTTCGGTTTGTGATTTCAAGCTTATTTTTACTAGTTTTGGTCCAAGCTTTGTCTCTTTATTTTATCAATTTTTCCAGAATAATATCATCAAGATCAACATATTTTTCAATTATGACAAGTCCATATTCATCCCATAATCCAACAAAAGATCCAACTTTCTTAAATCTAACATGCATGTAATCATCTCATCATTTTAACAACAAATATTTATCCATCTTTAATCCATCAACATAAAAACATATTTTTATGAAAAATTCAGAAATATATTCATCAAAATATATAAAAATATAATCATCTTTCAAAGGAAAAATCACTTTAAAAGCTATTTAATCTATAACAACACTTTTGGTCTTAAACTAGTTGAATCCTTGGATTTTTCTTCTTAGATTCGACATGCATGAGCATGGAAAGAAAGATCCTATCAAATTTGCCCTCATCAAGTGTATATTGAAAGAAAACATGTACCTTTGATAAAACATTTGAACATAAACAAGAACAAGATTAAATCTAATAAAAAGGATGAAGATTTATACCCTCTAGGATTCGGTTTTGGATGGTGAAAATGAGCAGATTTTCGTGACCCTTTTTGCCTCTAATAACCCTTAATCTAAACCTAAAACAACCCTTGAACCTTAGCTTGATACAACCCTTGCTTAATCCATAACAACCCTTATTATTAATATAGTTTAAGTATGATTTTTCTTGCCTTTTCTTGTTCTTCTTTGAGCCATGACCAAGAGAGACAAAAAGAGAGAAGAGAGAGTTTTCTTGAGAAGAGAAATGCTAGTGTGTGAAGAGTGTGTAAAAGTTGTAAGTTCCAAGACTAGTATGCATGCAAAAATTTGAAATGAAAGTGTATGTGTGTGGGTATGGGGGCCGGCCTAAAGGGGGGATAAGGAAGGGTTTTTTACCTTTTTTTTTTTAAAATGTGTGTGTATATAATTATATGTATAGGTTAAGTGTATATATATGTTGTAAGATTAATTTGTATTTATTTGTAGTGTAACTTAATTATTTATCCTAGTATACATATATGTATGTGTCGTGTATATATATATATATATATACTTACATTTGCATTTTTAATTTGTTACATAAGCCTTCATTTATAAATTTGAATGTATTTTAGCATATATTATATATATGTTATTATTATTTAAACATTTTTATGTACATATAAATTTATTAATATATTTTGAGATAGAAATTCTATTTTCATGTCCATATTTATTTTAATTAACTTAGTGGTTAAATTGTTGGACATTTATAAGGATTTTTTATGGTTATCTCAACTTGTGAGACTTGCATTATTATTTATATAACTTGATTAATTAGCAATTAAATTTTTTTTTGTTCAATGGTATTTCATTTGATTTAATTAAGACTAAATAATAGCTTTAGATTGCTAATTTAGGGGCATTATCTACTAGCTTCTAATATAACTATGGCTTGCGGGATCATAGGCAACATAACTAGCACATATATATAATATTAAAAAGAGAGGGTTGTTACAACGTTAGCTAACCATTCAGGGAATTTTACTTCCCTTATCATTTTAGCTTTTAATAATCTTTCGACATCTTCTTGAATAATAGCGTTTCTTTCTGGAGCGAATTTCCTTCTTTTTTGTTGAATCGGCTTGAAACTTTTATCAATTCCAAGCTTGTGTGTAATAACATCTTCTTCAAAGGAGACAAAATCTGAATCTGAAATTGATGCTTTCTTCACGCTCTTTTCTCCTTTATTTGTTTTACTTTGCTTAGCAAATCTTTTGGCTGCTGAATATGTTGTCCCACATACTTCTGACCCGCCAGAAATAGTATTGATTACTCTTGCATCTGGTGGGGGAGAATCTGCTTTTTGAGTTGGCTTAGGGTTTGAGAAGTCCATGCCCTCAACATCCTTAGCCTTCTTTCTTCCAAGGAGTTTGTTGAGACCCTTTCGTTAGAAGAGTGAAATCTCCCTTCATAACATCTTGCAATCTTCAGTGAAGTGGCCAAAGTCTTCATGATAAGCGCACCATTGGCTAGGATCCTTCTTTTTGAAATAAGAATCATTTTTCTTCTGTGGCCATCTTACTTTGTCTCCAAGATCTCTAAGCGCCATTATAATGCCAGGTGTTGATACTGAAAAGCAGTATGTTGAAAGGGCAGGATATTCAACCCCGTCATCTTCTTCAACTGCATTGACTTGATTATCGACATGTCTTGTATAAGGTTTGTTTCTTGGCTTGAACACTGGAGTTTCTGCCTTCCGATTTGGACGATCATACGATAAAGCTTCCAATTTTGAAGAAGTTAATTCATTTTCTTCAAGCCTTATAAATCTTGCAGCCCTTGCTATTGCTTCGTCCAGATTTATGCGTGGCGTCATTATAAGATCTTCTTGGAATTTGGATCCTTTTTGGAGACCTCTCTGCAAAGCTTGAATAGCGGTCAACATATCTAATTTAGGAATATTCAGAGATTCTTTTGTAAAAGTCATAAAATCTCTAAGTGATTCATGAGTTTTTTGAGTAACTTTATAAAGATCATCAGTCAATTTTTCAAAAGTCCTACTAAAGAAAATTGACTATAAAATAAATTAGTTAAATCAGCAAAAGAGTTAATAGATAAAGGAGGCAAACTCTGCAGCCATTTTAAGGCTGATCCAGAAAGTGTAGATCCAAAGCTTCTACATAAGCAAGCTTCTTTAGGTTGGAGGGAATGGGCACAGTCTCCATCTTCTCCAGATATAATGTTATATGCTCTTGAGGATCTGTAGTTCCATCGTATGGCTTCATGTTTGGAACTTGAAACTTCTTTGGGATCTCTACGTTTGCGATCCTGTCACCATATCTTTTGATAAGATACGATGCAGGGTTGACCCCTGGAATTGGATTTAAAAATCCAGGAACACTAGAGATCATATCTTTAAGCCTCTGAAACTCCCTTGCGATATACTCGTTTGGTCCTTGACCCTGCGATGGATTAGTAAAACCAAATGAACAGTAAAATTATTAGAATTATGTAAACCTGCACCCATGGTCGAGATATCCCAGCAACCTGAGTATTTTGAGGAATATTGCTCCCAAAATTCGGAGTTGCAGTTGGGAATGATGTGCTTTACGGCAGATCCAGGGGCTGCAGATGCTCCTGGAGTTGAAAATAAATTCCTTGGAGTGAAGGATGGTCCATTTTCTGAAATCCTGGACTCCAAGATCTTAAACTGAGCCTGATTAAATTCCTGATTTGATTTGATCGTATCATTGAGTTTCTGCAAAATAGTAAATAGGTCAGGAATTTCATTAGAATTAATATTTTGAGCAGCATCTCTAGATCCGATATTAAATGGGTCTGGATAACCCTCAGAATTATAAAAGCTTGATCGTTCTGCTCGGCCAGATCCAGTGTTCAATTGAGATGGGTTTCCCTCAAGAACGTCTCTAGCAGCATTGAAATCATTGGCTGATCAGCAGGTCCCTATCTCTGTTTTGATTCGGGATTCGAGTCGTGTTATTCCTGTTCCTTCGATACGAATTATTTCATGCAGAATGATCCATCATAGAAGAGGAAACAGCATGAGCAGTTTGCGAAGAGTTAGTTGGTTGAATCGACATTCTCGGAATTAATTTCGAAAAATTGGTTTTCTTTGATAAAAATTGAAAATTCTTTGATTGGTGAAAGCACCTTTTGCCCCACGGTGGGCGCCAAATTGTTTTGGTCAAAAATTTACCTAAGATAATCTACGATGAAGACTTAGATCAATAATGTAACCAAACTTTCGTTCGTGAGGTTAAGGGCTTGTAAAATATGTTCAGTGTCAAAGATGCGTTTAGTAGAAAAGATTTTGATGAAAGATTATGTCGACTAAACAAGGAATCAAAGAGCAAAATGTAATCGCAAACTATAAATGTAAAGATGCAAATATAATGATAAGAACAGAATATAATGCTAATTATAGATATAGTAATTAACAAGATAAAAGTAAAGAGTAAAGGACAAGAACACCGAGATTTGTTATCGAGGAAAAGCCCTTAATCCTTATGGATCGCCGGCATAAAAACCCAGGGAGGAAGCAATCGTCCCTGCCTTTGTTTTCTTATTAATTATTGTTAAAATGATTACAATGGTGGAATTTGGTTGATCGATATAGCTAAGTGTGAGAACAAGATGAAAGAATTGAGAGTAGTGTGTGAATACAAGTGAGTAGTAAGTAAGTAATAAGTGAGCCAGAGATATCCTAAATCGATCAGCCTCCTTCATTTATATAGACCTAAGATCTAACTAACTATCCGAAATTGTAGGGATCTTCCAGGTCTTCGTTGATTGAACGTTGGAGCGTATCTTGCCTAGTCAAGTGAACGTTGAGGTATTCTCCTTATGCTGAAATCAACTTGAAGTCTGATTATGTTGGGAGACTGGGTCTTCTTTGCGTGTTGATGATTAATCCCATGTGTAAATTCCTTTGTTTACCGTTGTAGATATTTTCCTTGGCTTCATATCGAATATTCTGGAATCTGCATGCTTAACTCATGTGGAAACAATAATAATAATCATAACATAACGTTAGCATGATACTAACAAGTTATCAGAATATTCAACTATATCAAGATCCTGATATGTCAAGATATTGGACTCTCAAGATATTGGTACTTGAAATTTCACTCATAACAGTTACCCCTACCAGCGCCGCTGGTAGTAATATAGAAGCACCTAGCGCCGCTGGGAGTCCCTTCCCAGCGCCGCTGGGCGACCCACGACCAGAATCGACTTTGAAGCCTATAAATGGAAGAATAAACCCTCAAACCCTAAAAAGAGCATATTTTCAGCCACCAGACGCCACACTTCAACCCTAGGTCGAATTTTGCAGGTATCTAAGAGGATTTGGAGCTACAAACACCTCTTGATTGTGACAATCGTCAATTTTCGATAAACAAAAATTTTAAATCTTTTCTTAATTTAGATTTAATCTAAAAATATTAAGAAATATTAAGTATTAAGCTTTATATTAAATAGAAATTGGTCTATTTAATATAATACTTTATGAACAACTAAAATAGTTGGAAAAATAAAGATATTTAATTTAAAGTAAAGGACGCCAAATCTTAAGGTATTATGTCTAAAGCCTTAATAAGATTACATTTAAATTTTGGCGATTAACAAACAACTATTTAGACTAAATCACGGACTAAACATCTGGCGAATAATGGTTTATATCTATCTATTTTAAATAAATATCAACTGCCCCCACATGCACGTTGATGTCCTTTCTTTCTTATCTCCCGCACACAGCCATCCCCCCTTGCAAGTTATATTGTATTATAAACCCACATGCAATTCAATCTTTCTTTTTCTTGTTCTTCTAGATCGACCATCCCCTTGTAATATATTTAACAAGTTCTATTATTTCTTCCTTCTTGTTTCATTCACAGCTGCGCCCCCTTGTATTAATATAATTAGATATAAGATATAGATATGCATGGATCCATTTTGATCTTCTTCTTATCCCTTCTTATTATCTCTCGTCGACTCCCACATATAGATATAGATAGAAATATCTTTGATTCTTCTTCTTATCCCTTCTTATTATCTCTCGTCGACTCCCAACCCATTTACTATATATATAGAACATGCAGATATAGATATTGGAAATGGAGAAACCAACTTCTTTCTTTCCTCTCATCTAGTTTCTCTCGGCCAAAACATCACCGGTCTCCACCACCTTTCTTCTACTCTCGGCATTCTACCTCCAAACCTCCAACACCACATATACATATATATATACATATTGATGCATAGATATAAAGATAGATGTCACGTGGGTCGTAGAAATTCACCATCAAACAAACCTCACGGCTCATACCACCCACCATGAATGACCCAACTGAAATATATATACATATACATAAACGGTATAAACCATATATATGTATATGTGTGTGTAGTGTGTCTGCGTGGTTATATATATATATACGTACAGATATATATAGATATAGTAGAACATCATCAACCATCGCCACCTTTTAACCACCACCATACTACTCTGAAACTATTGCTACTCGTTCGTAGCTACTCCTACTCGTAACTGCTATTGCTTCGTTAATACTATTACTCGAAATACCAAGCTGCTCCTCAACATAGGTTGTTGTTGCTGCTCGTTTGTAGCTATTGTTGCTGCCTTCATTGTTGCTGTTTTGCTGCGGTTCGAAAAGCCATCGCCACCACCAAACTGCCACCTGCCATCACCGTGTACCCTATTGCTACCACCATTACCGAACCACTACAACCCTCTTCAAACTGCTGCTGCTGTTATTATTATATTACTACCACTGTTTCTGTTCGGTTATGGTTACACCAAGAAACCACCACCACGAACGGCAAACACCACCACTTTTCGCTCACCGGAGACTAATACATTTGGACTATTCGGGTACATTTCAGACCGTTACATATCTCGTACTATTGACAGGCGTTTCAGGTGAGACTCATAGCCCCATTATTAACTGTTTTAAAATATGGGCTGAGAATACATTGTCTAAATTGTTTTATACTGAAATGCAATTATTTTGAGGAAACGTTATATACAAATTGAATATCATTTTATTTATATATTATGGGAATATTTCATAAAAATTAACTTATATATGAATACACGGGTTAAATCGAAAGAATAAATATGTTAGACTTATATTCGGATTCAAAGACCTGGTATGTTCTATTATAATTTAATATGCTCAGATTCGATAAAATGATATATGATTGTGATATTGTGAGTTTCGTAGCCCCTACCTTTGTGAACTTTGGGGGTGAAAAGTGTACTTATACTTTATGTGCTTATACTAAGTGTACTTATTTGTTTATACGTCTACATAAATATGTGTGTGCTTATGGGAAATGAACCATGTATTGTGTTGTACTAGTTATGGTTTGTTTGATTGTATATGTTAATGAATGAATGATCGTTTGGAGAAACTAAGCTGATAGAGAAATCTGTGAAACTAAGCTGATAGAGAAATCTGTGAAACTAAGCTGATAGAGAAATATGATCGACCAAATTGATAGAGAAAGCTGAGAAACTAGGTTGGCCTAGCTGGCAACCTATGTGAATCTTAGTTTAATCTATGGTAACCCAAGCTGTGTGTAACAGCAAGATTAAGACGTTATGACGTATTAGTGTACTAGAGGTTGATAAGATTGATATGAATACTTATGTGATTACATGATCTTCTTTCAACTATGTTACGTCTATTTGGCATAATCAAAGAGCTGTGAATCAGCAAGATAATCATTTGGCATAATCATGAGTTGTGACTCAAATCATTTGCATAATCATTTGCATAATCATATGATCTATGACCCAAATCAATTGCATGTATAAACATACTTTCTCTACATTTAGCATTGTGTTTGATCAATAGCTACCCGATATTTGAGCTTTATAGCAGATATAATATCGGGGACATACCTATATCTAGCATTGTGTTTGATCAATGGCTACCCGATATTTGAGCTTTATAGCAGATATAATATCAGGGAAATCTGTGAAACTAAGCTGATAGAGAAATCTGTGAAACTAAGCTGATAGAGAAATCTGTGAAACTAAGCTGATAGAGAAATATGATCGACCAAATTGATAGAGAAAGCTGAGAAACTAGGTTGGCCTAGCTGGCAACCTATGTGAATCTTAGTTTAATCTATGGTAACCCAAGTTGTGTGTAACAGCAAGATTAAGACGTTATGACGTATTAGTGTACTAGAGGTTGATAAGATTGATATGAATACTTATGTGATTACATGATCTTCTTTCAACTATGTTACGTCTATTTGGCATAATCAAAGAGCTGTGAATCAGCAAGATAATCATTTGGCATAATCATGAGTTGTGACTCAAATCATTTGCATAATCATTTGCATAATCATATGATCTATGACCCAAATCAATTGCATGTATAAACATACTTTCTCTACATTTAGCATTGTGTTTGATCAATAGCTACCCGATATTTGAGCTTTATAGCAGATATAATATCGGGGACATACCTATATCTAGCATTGTGTTTGATCAATGGCTACCCGATATTTGAGCTTTATAGCAGATATAATATCAGGGAGGTACTTATTTACGCGAGTGACGACTCGGTAAAGTTACATATATTGAGCTTTTAAGCAAATATGATTACTTGATACATATATTGAGCTTTTAAGCAGGTATTATATCAGAGTAAAGTTACATGTTATGAGTTGTGTCTCAGGTACTTATTTACGCGAGCGATGACTCGGTAAAGTTACATATTATGAGCTGTGTCTCAGGTGCATATTTACGCGAGCTATGACTCGGTAAAGTTGCATTCTGCTATAGGATCTCAAAGTAGCGAGGACTATATGCAAGATCTACTCATATAGGAGACCTCGAGTAGAGGGGACTATATGTACATTAGCTATGATTTACTCACAGATTATCTTGAGTAGAGGGGGCTAGTTGCAATAGTTATTTATAGAGAGACCTATAAGTGATGTTTACTAATGTTCGCAAATACTCGTTAAGGTTCTGTGATGACAGTTAAACCCTTTATATTATTAAGATATGAATTATCTGTTAAGTTTATGTATATATTGTATTGTGTGAATTATCTGTTAAGCTTATGTATTAATAGTTTAACTATGGATATTTATGGTATAAATATCAATTAAGTTTTCATTACGATAGAAGACCTATCTATATTTATATTATGATTATCTATTTTGGAATTGTATTTCCAAAAGTATTTCGGATTGATGATCAAAGAGATCACTGGGATTATACAGGTGAGGGTATCACTAAAAGCTTATTATTCATCACACTATATTTTATGATCTCACCAACTTTATGTTGACGTCTCTTTAAAAATGTATTTCTCAGGTACTTGAGCTATTTGATGCATATACGTGATGCATACTATTTGGAGTCACAAACATTTGGAGGTGTCTTAGCTTGTTGATATTTGTAGTCATTCTATCTTTTGTAAATATCTCAACAAGTATTATGTATAAAAGTTTATCAAAACGTCTCATTATAGAGGTCGTTTATTATAATATGTGTTTGTGATTTCCATGATTGTTCACCCCTGTTTTCCGCAAATTAAATATTTTGGGGGTGTGACATTGATCTTCATCTTCAACCTAGATCCTCATCTTTCTTTAATATTATTGTTGGTAAACAATGTCTTTTATCTTTTCAGACTTTGTGATTCCTTTAATAATGTCTGGCTAGTAGGCTGAATACTTGTTTGGATTGATGTGATCATGTAGACTTTTATTTATCTTGTTTATTTGTTAGATCTGTTGGATTCTGATTACTGTTTGTCGTAGATCCATGGTTAATGAGTTCTTCATATTGTTCTTGGTTCTATATCTTGATATATTAGTTTATTTTTGATGATCGGTCTATAATCATTCACTAGAACTAATATACTTAGGATGGAAAACACTAATCGGTCTATAATTAGTTGTAAAAGGTGATTCAGTTCTAGCGGACGGATCCAGAACTATAACAATTAGAATAAGTTGAACATGAAGCTTAACAATGTCAGACGCGATCTAGTGACATGGAAACGTGCACTATGACCACCGAAGAGAATTAATACACAGTTATGGCTTAAGAGCTTTGAGTATAGTTAAAGATGAATCAGTAACACAAACTTAGATAATAATGCTTAAACAGTGAATCTAGCGAGAATCTGTTTAAAGGGTAGTGTGAGTCTAGCGACAGCACTACTAAATAGGAAAAGTGAATCTAGGGAGAATCTGAACCGTGAATAAGTTTTCCAACAGACTAGCAATATATAGGATAATAATTGTCATATTACATGTGATCGGAGATGCCAAACAAGTATTTGTTTTAAATTAACTGTTTCTGCTTTCAATTTTATTTGCTAGACTAAAAGAGGCTTCTCGCTAGACCAAGCGGTTGCGACCTTCTATTTACTTTTAATTGTTTTTAGTAGTTTAAATAGGAAATCGTGACAACCCACAACCGCTAGAATTACACACATTATTAGACTAGGTAGTGCAAGAGTCCCTGCGAACGATCCTGTACTTATCACTTACTATACTGCACCTAACCGGGTCCACTGCCCGTAAGTGTGTTGTTAGTTTGAGATAATTACTTGTACAACTCTTTTTTATGAATTTAAAACTAGTGTTTTATTTCATTTTAAAAATCATTTTTGTTTTTCGTAAACTGGAACAACAACCAACATCAACCATCATATTGAAACATACAAGATATGGTTCAAGATGATCCAACGTAACTTCATCCCTTTATGGATAAATGTAAGTCCCAAATATAGATGGTTAATTAAACCCGACTGGCAAGTACAACTGATCTTGATGGACAAGTTCAGTTTACGATCCAGATATGGATAACAAGAAACAATTGACTTAAAGTAGAATGTAAGAACAATTGGCAGAAACTATATAAAGATATATATATAAAGTAATCAAGTATGTAGCATTGAGACACGTTGTTTCTTTTCTAATGTATTTGATTTATTGATATATAAACAAATACAAGGATTGTTGCGGAACAAAGATAAACACCCAAGTGTAAGTATCTAAACAATCCTGAAAAACAAGTGATCTAAATAACTTGGAAATACTCGTAAGTTTACTTAGAGTATATCTCACAAGTTGCAATGCTAAAGTTTCTAAGCGCTTTGCAAGTTGTGAGAAGACTTTGTATTTATAGACCAAGTTCATGATGACATGGACAAGATCGTATAAAAGTGGTTGTGAGCATTTAAGAAATTAAACCTAATTCCTTACATGCTTGTACTAGGAAGAGTATATAAGTCAGTTGATGTGACTTATAGTACTATGTTCCAAACCTATACTTTTACCTTGTACCTTTTATTAATATATAAATCTATTAACTGGGTAAAGGTATGTAAAGTAAAAAGTCTTCCTCGTAATCAGTGTAAAGTGTTGTAAATACTTTACACTGAGAAGCTTCAGTCTTCGATCTGGTAGAATCACTCTTTGCTCGCTTCTGAGATGATTCTCTTCTTCATACTTCAGTCTTTGACTTCAGAATGAATGCTTCAGATTTGTCTCGATCTGAACTGAAGTGAAGCTTCAGTGAAGGAATTCTGAGACATCTCAGAATTCTGTACAAATGTCTTCACTAAACTTCAAGCTATTTCTGGACAAATTATACTTGGTCGATTTCCGACCTAACAAATTCCCCCTATTTGTTCTGAAATAGTGCATGCATCTCAGACTTCTATCTATACATGTTTGTAAGTCTGAAATACAAGTTTTTGTTTTAAGTTGTAAAAATTTTCTAAGTACATCTTATAGATCATTGATGTCTCAGAAATTTACTTGTGGTTTTTCTAACTTAAACTTATCATCTACTTATTGGTTACAAGTTGCAACATATATATACAAACTGAAATGAATGTTACAAATGTAAATATATTACAAGTAAATGATAAACTGAAAAAGGAAACTACTTCTTGGCAGGCCTTGAACCAGAAGGTGCTTCAGTAGGTTTCCTCTTCAGTGGAGAATGATCCTTTTTACCAAACAATCTGCTTTCAATTTCTACCTTGGCTTGTGTAACACCCGTCGTTTAAAAATATGGGTTTTCAAAACTTTTCACCTAACGGTGTTAATTGCGGAAGTAAAGACTGTAAAAGTCAAAACCGATAAAAACATTTCGGTTGCTGCATTTATTTGGTGTTACATGCCATATCAAACAATAGTTCAAATGAAAACCCAACGGTTGCCCAACATAAAACAACCGTTCACATGTCACAACATAAATTCGACATTAAGTACGAAATGTAAATAAATGTCTAAGCAAAGAATCGTCTATGGATAACTAAGGCTCCTTCAATGAATCTACCCAAGCTCACACATCCTTCGTCTAATTCCATCAAGCTAAACCTGAGGGAACAACCACATTAAAGAAACAAGTGTTAGCTATAAGAATAGCTAAGTAAGATAACACTTAATTAAAAGTATTTGTCCAATTAAAACAATCTTCATTATTAGACAAGTTTTATTAGGCACAACACACATCACACGTTCACACATATACTACATTTCGACTTCATATTAATTAGGATAATCATCCTAAATGTGCCTATCCTGCATTAGTTCACACATTGTCACACGTATCTTTGTTAACTGCATATAAGTGTGCCCTGCATCACACCCGACTGGATGATCAGTCAAAAGACTACTCATCTTACGTCGTTAAGGAGTGGCAAGCCAATCCAAGAGTAATCCGTATGTGGAGGTTGGTCAAACCTCTCGTATTACTCGCCCTGCGTTATAAAGACCATGTTGCGAGGAGCCACCCAAGCAACAACTGCATCAACGCACTCATCCGGCTAAGACAAGTACGGGTTAAGCTTAACACTTTCCCTGCATTAGTTTTATGAGCTCAATTTCACACATATAGATTGGGTCCCTGCATTCCCAAACATTCACACACATATAGTCTAGGTAACACACATTCCTAGACATTCACACACTTTAACTTCATTACGTTTGGATCCTTAGACGTGCAAGTGACATAGTAACCTAGCAAGTCTAGTGAACTAGGCGTACAAGTCAAGCATGCATATCACACATCAACTTCATTTCTATATATCATGCATATCAAGATACTTCATTAAACTACATCAACTGCATAGCTACATACTACATTAAGCAATACTACATTACACTACAATAGGGACTGCATCTCAGGTCTCATGGTCAACTGCATAACCCATAATACCTCCCAAGTAACCCATATGCCCACATGCAATATAAAGATACCGAATGGAAGTGTTTACGATTTGAAACCAGCTTTTAGTTGATCCCCCAGCGTGTCAAAGTAGTGTATCTTACCTGGTAGTAGTGTACGCGCGCAAACAAATAGCTAATAATGCTTATCAGTAATCCCCGACACCTATCGTACATTAACATATGAAATATAAGTCATTTGGGACTCAAACGAACTTAACAAACCTCACGAACTTAGTCTGGAAAATCCTTCTTACGAACTTAGCTACAGTTCTAACGAAGATTATCTTCGTTCTTACGAAGATAAAGGTTATCTTCGTTCTTACGAAGATAAAGGTTATCTTCGTTCAAAGATAGTTTGTTCTTACGAAGATAAAGGTTATCTTCGTTCTTACGAAGATAAAGGTTATCTTCGTTCGAAGTGCAGAAACGTGTTTTTCGACCTTTTTCCAGAAAATGACCCCAAAACTCTTTAAGTACCGATCGAATTGACACAAAAACATTACTCTTTGATCATCAAAACATCTCTTATCAATCCAAATCGTTAAAACATCGTTTACAATCGTTTTAGGCCAAATACTTGATTAAAACACACATAAATTAACCAAGAACACAATGAAACCCTAATTCCTTTACAAACCCCTTTTCAATCAGATTTGATTCAACACACACGACTCATGATCTGAAAATACAATCAATGAATTGATTATTACCTGCAAATGACAAATAGAATGCAAATACTCTTGACAATGACCACCAATTCACACACAAAACGACTTTTCGGCTTGAGATTTGATGAGAGAAGACTATGGAATGACTTAGGATCAGTTAGGGCTTGTTAGAAGAAGTGAGATCTGCAAATAACCTCCTAATGACAGCCTCTAAGCTACTAATCCCGTTTTTGACTTTCCACACATGTCAAAACTAGTCCCTAGGCTTCCTAATCCTTCATTTTTGGTCACAAACTTCTTTATTGACCATATATAACATTAACCCTTCATTAAATGTCACTACATAGACATAATTCTTCATATTTCACACATTTATACTACATTAACATTTAGGTTTTCAAACCTCACACATTAACTACGTATATGCATATATTCACACTAGACTTAACGACACACATGAGGTTGACTTAACAGCGTTAGTCAAATCTTAAAGAAAAGTTCGGGATGTTACAGCTTGCATCTTTTGTTGTATTCTTGCTAACCATGCACCAGTCAAGGAAGATTTTGGTTTCCCCCTCAGAATCTGGATCATCTCCCTATGCTCTGAAATCCCAAATTCGTGAACTGAAACTTGATTGTATTCTTCAGCTGCCCTACCTTCTCTTTTTACAATCAAGTCAAACAACTTCAATCCATCAGCCTTTGTAACTTCCATATCAATGATTTTGGCTGGATGCGATCGATGGTTCATATAATGATCATACTGGTCCTTTTCATGTTTCCTTTGGATCTGAGCAGCATCATCAGATATTGGTTTGAGAGAAGTAAAGACAACATCACGAGAATCTTTCTTTGCAGTCCTTGTTCCAGTTCTGGGCTTTGTGGGTGGTCTGGACAACTCTTTTTCTACCTTTAGAACTTCAGCCAGAATCTCTTTCTTCTTTATGGCCATTTCTTTTTCTCTATTTTTCACCAAGTCCTCAATGGACATTTTGAAAGTGAGTTGGTCCAACTTTTGTTCTAAGGGAGAGTAGTTTACCCCATATTCATATTCGAGCATATCGACAACAGCCTTCTGCACTCTTGGATCATTTTTGATTTTCTGATATCTTTCTAGTGAGACACCAAGAGCTGCAGCATCAATGTGATCAAGGGTTCCCATTTTCTGGTGTTGAACCCTTTCTCTTTCCTTATTTTCTCCCCACATGATAAATTGATTAGAAACTTGCTTCTGCAAAGTCTCTAATTTCTTGCTATCAGCATTTGGATCATGAAGTGGATAGCCTTGTTTATCAACGTTTTCACCAACAACCAAACCAGAACCCTTAGCATTTTTCTTTGTTGGTTCTGCCATCACTTGGGCCTTGCCCTTATCTTTCTTTCCAGCTTCAGATTCAGGTTTCTGAACTTGTTCCCCCTGAACTGAGGTACTACCAGATGGTCCCTCAGTTTGCTTCTTGGTTGCTTCAATCATTTCTTGAGTACTAGCCAGCAAACCAATAGGCACACTTCCCCCTTTGGGAATCTCTGAAGGCATTTTAGCATAAAGATCAATTGAAGTTTTAATTGCCTTCAGTGGTTCCCAACTTTGTTGTTCTAGGCAATCACATATACCCTTTGCCATTGTAGCAAACTGAGCCCTTAATCTGAATGATGAATTAAGGTTCAGTGCTTCTTGGTCCTTTAAGTCCTTCAACATTTTTCTATCTTCTTCAGTGAAAGAAGCAGGGGGAGGAGGAGCAACAACTGTTTCTTTCTTCAGAAGAGTTAGAATTTCATCTAACTGTTTTGACTGGTTCTTGACTGAAGTATCAAGGGCTGAGATAGATGTATGAATTTCTTCAACAACTTTGTCAACCTTCTTGTTTGTATCTTTATCAGCCTCTTCAACCATCAATCTAATCTTCTGTTCAACCTTCTCAGAAACTGAAGCAGAAATCTGAGCAATCCAATCCTGAGATAGCTCAGCCTTCAATTTCTCAACCAAACCAGCACTTAGAGAAGTCCCAAGTTCTTTTTCATTAACACTTGGCTTCTTAACCAACTCATGTACTTCTCTTCCAACATCCATAAACTCTTGCTTTATAAGCTCAACACTAGATGTCAAGTTTGCAACCACTGACGCTTGCACATCTCTTTTGGTTAGCTTGAAGGCTTCTCTGATTGCAGAGCTCACCTTGTTGCAAGTCATTACCAGCTCATTCAGCTTCCCAACTACTAGTCCTTCATTTCCAGCAACTTTGGTTAACTCAGTTCCAAGAAACATCTGAGCACCTTTCATTTCAGCAACTGAACTAGTATTGGCAGTTAGAGACTTGGTTAAATCCTCCACCCTAAGAATAAGGCTTTGGACTTCGGTTTGGGTTTTCTCTAACTGTGCTTCTGTATTTAAAGGAGGTGGGGGTTGTGCAGAAGCAGGAGCAACAAATGGTAATTTACCAAGCCCTTTAAGTATATTATTTAGTTGTGTATCAGTTGGACTCTCAGATTCTATTTCAGAATCCAAGTCCGTTATGATTGGGGCATCATAGTTGATAGGTGGTGTATTCGGTGAATTTGGGGGTGAAGAAATTGAAGTGATGGAGTGAAAGATGGATCGGTGACATAAGAGGAGTAGTGCCTGGTGGAAAAATTGGATTTTGATGAGAAGGAGGTGGTGGAACATAAGGCTCATTATCTTGTTCTTGTTGGATTTCTGGGGGAGGAGGAGGGGCGTTTGCGAGGATGGTGGCTGGCTCAGAATCGGATTGATTCGCCTCCAATAAGCCCTCGTCAAACTCAAAGTCAGCAAGAGAATCAAGATTCTCCTGAGGTAGCTCATCGTCATCCCAGAAAGCATTCACTTTTGCAATCTAGTCAGATATGCCCTGGTTTGGGTCACTAGTACCCTCACCAGATTCTGGTTCAACAGCTGCAGAAGCAGTTGCATCGTCACCAGTTTCAACGATTGGCTCAACCGTAGTATCATCGCCAGGGACAATAGATACAGGTGCTGGAGCCTTGATAATGCTCAACAACTTATCTCTAGGTCGTCTAACGGGTCCTACATTCTTTTGTAGCCCACTTAGCGACCTTTCTGAACCAGCTAGTGTGGCTGAAACAGTTTTATTGAATACCTGAAGCATTGCAGAGGAGAGTTCAGGCTCATTTTCAGCAGTAGATGCCTTTGAGAAATCTCTGCCATATTCAGGTACAGAAGCTTCAGGTCCAGCTTCATTATAAGCTTCTCCAAGTATAGCCATAAAACACAAGCTTAGAAACCTTGGAAAGGCGATATGCAGGCTTCTTTTTCCTTTTAATTTTGTAATTAGCTGAGAGAAAAGAATCTCAGCAAAGTCTGCCTGTATCCCATTCCAAATATAATACCCCATCTCAACTTGGGGTAATGAAAGTTGGTCCAACCCTCCATGGTTGCCACCAAGACTTTCCACTATCTGGGTCCAGAAGAACCTCCAGCAATTGCCAAATCCAGACAAGAAAATGTGTCCAGAGGTCTTCAGATTACCATCAGCATCCTCCATATCGCCATGACCAGTGGCGACTAGAACCTCCCTGAAATTGACTCCTTTGAGTCTTTTAGCAAACACCTGGGAAGGCTCGAGGTAGTTCAGATGAAGGGAATTTCTGAACCCCTCAAGAGTGATAACACACTGCTTGGTCCCCTCATTGAGAGTGAAGAAGATAAATTGTTCGTCTTTGCTCACCACAGCAGTATACCAGAATTCAAGCAAGTATCGATGATACATTGCCTGAGGATTAGCAGTCAACGCATAATGGAATGGGGATTGCTCCCAGAAATTATTGATTCTTCCCATTAGCGTTTTGGATTTCACATTTAATTGAGCCAAGAAATTGCTCATGTTAAAACGAATTTGAGAAGGTGTGAAATCCTTTGGCCATGTGGCAGATGTTTTCACATCACTCGATGGAGTATATTCAAAATTGATGAGTGATTTGTGTGAAGAAGAAGATGATGATTTAGACATTTTTAAGAATCGAAAGATGAAAGTGAAAGGAATATGAAGAGTTAAGGAATTTGAGAGTAAATATGAGAGAGATTGATGATTGGTGCGAAGTAAATGAAAAACGAAGTAAATGAAAGAATGAAAAAGGAATTTGTATTTAAGATGGAATACAAAGGATTTTCCAACTAAAACCAATTTAAAAATAATTTTTGAATTTCAAAACCCGAGACACACAAAATATTTTATATTTGAAATTGATTTCGATTGGGTTTGAGATCCCAAAACAATTTCTGGGGTCAAGTCAGCATTAAATGCAAAGACGTTTGTGTGACCCCACCCTGCAACATTTTTTCAGAAAAAGTACTCATTTCTTTCCCTTTTACGGCGCAACTTGTGTGACACATAAGCATGACCAACGTAAGTTAAAACATAGTATGCAGTAGGTCACGTGTACACACAATTGACCAAGTATCAAAAATATCTTGAAAAGATTGTTGTATTTCAGTGATTACAAAACAAATTCTGAGCATGGTCAGTTCCAAAGAGATCTGAACCATCTCAGTTAATAAAATTCAACTGAAATAATTTTGATATTCTGAAGTGCTTTAGTTAAATACATTTTTCTGAGCAAAAAGTTTCCCCTCAAAAATGAAGGTTTATTTTAAAGTTTGAAAAATATTTAACATTCCCCCTGAAGTGATGATCCATGAATTAATAAGTGCCAAGATAGTATCACAAAGGCGTTCGATAGCTAGGCGAGCAAAAATCACATGGATCGCTCAGACTGGTGAACCAGATCAGTGTCACTGAGGTGTTCATAACAAGATTACCAGTCTAAGGATTTAACATACCCAACTCACTGACTAGATGTTTAAAGGTTTTGACATCTAAAGGTTTTGTAAAAATGTCAGCGAGTTGCTTATCAGTGGGAATAAAGTGCAATTCAATATCTCCTTTCAGAATATGATCACGAATGAAATGATACCTGAGATCGATGTGCTTGGTTTTCGAGTGCATTACAGGATTGTGAGATATGGCAATGGCACTAGTGTTATTACAAAAGATTGGAGTCTTTGTGTAAGTAACACCATAATCAGTCAGCTGGTTTTTCATCCATAGAATCTGAGCACAACAACTTGCTGCAGAAATATACTCAGCTTTTGCAGTGGATAGTGATACTGCAGTCTGCTTCTTACTGGTCCAGCTTACTAATTTCCCACCAAGGAAATGACACCCACCTGTGGTACTTTTCCTGTCTATCTTACAACCCGCATGATCAGAATCTGAATAACCCATTAGATCTAGACTTGAGCCTTTGGGATACCAAAGACCCAGTCTGGGGACACCTTTAAGGTATCTGAAGATCCTTTTAACAGCATTTGCATGTGCTTCTCTGGGATCAGACTGAAATCTAGCACAAAGGCATGTTGCAAACATTATGTCTGGTCTACTTGCAGTTAAATACATCAGTGAACCAACCATACCACGATATTTTGTATGGTCCAATGGTTTTCCATGTGGATCAGAATCCAAAGTTAATGGAGCAGAAATAGGAGTATCTTTTGATGAGACTGAATCAAATTGATATTTCTTTAATAAATCTCTGACATATTTTTCTTGGTTTATGAAAATACCATCTTCAGTTTGTTTTACTTGAAGTCCCATAAAATATGTCAGTTCACCCATCATACTCATTTCATACTCAGAAGACATGATTTTAGAAAAATTTTCACACATCTTCTCATTTGTAGAACCAAACACAATATCATCAACATAAATTTGTACTAAGAGGATATCACTTTTATCATGCAATATGAACAAAGTTTTATCTATTGCACCACGTTTAAAACCATTTTTAAGAAGGTGTTTAGTAAGAGTATCATACCAGGCTCTGGGTGCTTGTCTCAGACCATATAAGGCTTTGTTCAGTCTGTACACCCAATGTGGTTTTTGTTCATTGATGAATCCTGGTGGTTGATACACATAAACGACTTCTTCCAGTTCTCCATTCAGGAAAGCACTTTTGACATCCATTTGATAGACTTTAAACTGATGATGAGCTGCAAAAGCTAAGAATATTCTGATAGCTTCTAGTCTAGCAACTGGTGCAAAAGTTTCATCAAAATCTATTCCCTCTTCTTGTGCATATCCTTTTGCAACAAGTCTTGCTTTGTTTCTGATGATGTGACCATCTTCATCCATCTTGTTTCTGAAGACCCATCTTGTCCCAATTGGTTCCTTCTTCTGGTTACTGGGACAAGGAACGAGTTCCCATACATCGTTTCTTTTAAACTGGTTGAGCTCATCTTGCATGGCTTCAACCCAGCTTGGGTCTTGCATAGCCTCGTCAATCTTCTTGGGTTCAATTAGAGATAAGAAGCTGACGTTTAAGCATTGATCGCTTGTGGCTCTTCTGGTCTGAACCCCTCTACTGGAGTCTCCAATAATTTGCTCGATTGGATGTGCTTTTGTCCATTTAGAGTATTGACCAGGATGAACAATGATATCAGTGCAAGAGCTTCTCTGAGTAACTTTAGGAGGAGCCTCAGAAAATTCATCTTCAGCTTCTTCTTCTTCCTGCAGATCATGACTTGCATCATGAAATTCTTCAGATTGAGGTTGCTCAGTGGAGCCTGATATCATAGGAGAAACAGCATATACATCTGATCCAATAGTCAGTTCAGAAGGTAGTTTGAAATTGACTGGAGGATAAAATGGAATGTTGCTATGCTTGTTTATTATTGGTTCTGAACGGAGATGTTCAGAAGCAGGTTCAGGTGACTGATCAGTTTCAGCAATAGGATCAGAATCACCAAAACTTATTGGACTTTCTGAGGGTGGTACAGGAATGGAATTTTTAAAGATTGCAGAATTGGATTCATTAAAGGTAACATGAATTGACTCATCAACCTTTTCAAGTCTCTTGTTAAAGACTCTAAAGGCTTTGCGATTTGATGAATATCCTAGGAAGTATCCTTCATCAGCTTTTGCATCGAATTTTCCAAGCTGATTTGAATTATTCAGAATGTATACTGGATATCCAAATACATGGAAGTATCCAATATTAGGCTTTCTATTTCTGAGTACTTCATAGGAGGTCTTCTTGTGTCTTTTGACATAAACAGATTTGTTCTGAGTGTAGCAGGCAGTTGCAACAGCTTCAGCCCAGAATTCTTGGGAAGACCAGATTCATTCAACATACTTCTAGCAGCTTCAATCAGCGTACGATTCTTTCTTTCTACAACACCATTCTGTTCTGGTGTGTGGGGCTGAGGAGAAGTTCTGAGATATGCCAGTTTCAGTGCAGAAGGACTCCAGAGTGGCATTTCTGAATTCAGTGCCATTATCACTTCTGAGCTGACAAACTTTTCGCTTGTATTTGAGCTCAATTTGTTTGATGAGAGCAATGATTTCAGCAGCAGCTTCACTTTTGGATCTGAGGAAAATCACCCAGCAGTATCTTGAATATTCATCAACAATAACAAGGGTATACTTCTTTCCTGCTCTGGTCTGAACATTCACTGGTCCAAAAAGGTCCATGTGAAGCATGTGAAGAGGTTCAGTTATACTAAAGCTTTGTTTTGTCTTGAATGAAGCTCTTTTCTGCTTACCCATTTCACAACCTGGACATGGCTTGTCTTTATTGAAAGACATAGAAGGTATCCCATCAACAAGTTGTTTTCTAGACAACTTATTAATATTTTTAAAGTTCAGATGGGATAATCTCTTGTGCCACAACCAGTTTGTTTCTTCATCTGCCTTTGAGTAGAAACATTGTTCAGTGGTAGAAGGATTCATATCAATGACATAAATGTTTCCTTTCCTTGGTGCAATCAATACCACCTTTCCATCTCTGTTGAATATGGTGCCTTGTGAAATATCGAATAAAACCTTGAAGCCATCATCACACAATTGACTGACACTGATCAGGTTATATTCAAACCATTCACATATGCAACTCGTGTGAATTTGACTTGACCATTATTCACCACACCATATCCCTCAGTTTTTCCATTACCATCATTTCCAAAAACTATTGAGGGCCCCTCTTGCACCCTATATTCCTCTAGCAGGGTCTGATAACCAGTCATGGTTCGGCCAGCAGCACTGTCCAGAAACCATATATTCTTCTTTCGGTCTCCCTGCACACAAACAAAGATTTGTTCTTTTTGGGAACCCATCTTTGGATGGGTTCACTAGACTCTCCCTTAGCAGTCTCAGATTTCTTTGGTTTATAAGGAACAGAAGGATCAAAGGGGATTTCAGTCATTATTTCAGATGACACAAAAGTAGTTGGTTTGATGGGGTTTTCAACCTTTTTCTTTTCAGATTTCTGCTTGACTAGCTTAGAAAAAGGTTTTGTATTTTGTTTAGGTTGAAGAGGAGGAGTTTCAACATTTTTTAAACGTGCATTACAACTCTGCACTTGTCTAGCCAATAGTTGAAATTGATTTTCTAACCTTAACAAAATTGATTCTTCATTAGACACCTGAGCCTTACCAGAATCTGAGGTAGATGGCTCAGTAGGGGAGAAGTTTTTGTTTTTCTTCTTCTTTAGGTCTTTAGGAACCTTAGATGAAGTCTGAGGGGAAGGCTTTTTGGATTTAGCCTTCTTTTCTGAAACAGTTGTCTGAGCTGTTTCAGATTTATCCTCAGATTGTTCCTTGGCTTTATTAGTTGCAGTTTTCTGCTTGCCAACTTTAGGAAAAATGATTTCAGGTTTTATTTCCTTTGGAAGTGCATCTAAATCAGTGATTATGGATGCCAAGTGAAGATCACCAGACTCATATGCTGCTCTTTGTGATGCAAAAGTATTTTTAATTACAGCATCTGGCCTTGGTGCTTTCATCCAAGATTTGATAATAGCTTGTTCTTTTTCAAGGATGGATTTTAATTCTTCCTTTTCCAATTCTAAAGTTGCAACCATAGACTGATAACTTTTTAGATCCAAATGAACATCTTTCAGTTCTTTCAATCTGGCATGACTGGCGTTCAGTTCAGAAGAAAACATTTTTAGGCTGTGAAAGAGTAAAGAGAACGGGGGGAATAAAAAAAAATTAATAGAAGGAGGAAAGAAAAAAAATGAAGGGAAAAGAAGGAATAAAGGAAGAAAGAGAAAAAAGAAGAAAAAAAGGGGAAAAAAAAGAAGAAGGAAATCAGAGAAGATAACGAGGGAAAAGAGGAAGGAGAAGAACAATCAAAAAAAGAAAAGAGAAAAGAAAAGAGAAAGAAAAATAAAAAAGAAAGGAAGAGAAGGAAGAAACAAAGGAAGAGAGGAGGAGGAAAAAAGAGAGAATAAAAAGCAAAGAAACGAAAAAGAAAGAACAGAATAAAAAAAAAGAAAAAAAAAAAAAGAAAAACGCCAAGATAAGAAAGGAGAAAAAGAAAACGAACGAAAGAAAGAAAGCAAGGACAAAAAGCCACAACAGAACAAAAAGCAAAAAGCCAAAAGGAAAAAAAAATCGAAAAAAACAGGAAGAAAAGCAGGGAACAAAAGGAGAAAAAAAATGTCCAGAAGCATTATTTTCAAACATTTTTAGGCTTTCTGAACGCACTGTCTCAACAAATGAGATGTCAGCCTCTAAAAGAACCAAAAGGTCCAGTTTGTGTTCCTCATTTTTTTCAAAGCCAAAATTACTGACCTTTTTCATTACAATATCCACCCAGCGACCAGATTCAACATCGGATTTGACCAAATGACCTTGATCTTCTTGTGCCATGAAGCACATGTCCCTAACTTCTTCATCATCATCAGATGATTCATCAGATTCTTCCCATTTTTCAGTTTTGGCAATCATACAACTGTTGCTTGAGTTGTCTTGTGCCAAAAGAGCCATATGTGCCTTTAACTTCTTGTATTTGGCCTTATAGCTGTCATCAGATTTTTGAAAAATAGAATGGTTAGGAGCAGATTGTGATGATGATGGTTGACTAGATCTGCATTCCTTAATGAAATGTCCTTTCTTGCCACATTTAAAGCATTCAAGATTAGACTTGTCAATAGAAGCGCTGGAAGCAAAAGGTTTGCCAGATCGATTTGATTTGGCCTTAAAATGATTGAACGTTTTAGCCAGCATGGCAACCAGATCATCATTGTCATTCTCATCACAATCATGAGTAACATTACCAGAGACACCAGTTTTAACATTTCAGAAACCATCTTCTTCATTGAGTCAGAAATGTCACTCTCAGAAGATAGTAGAGCAGTACTATGTGGTTCAGAATACTGAACCATACCAGAACTGGTAGAAACATGATTCTTGGCATCTTGCTCAGCCATAGCTCTCTCAGCTTTGTTCTCTTCAGTATATCTGAAGGCTCCATAAAGGGAAGCAAGAGTGTGACTGTGCAAAGTTTTGCCTTGTCTCAAGACCAAGATTAAATTTTCCCATTTAGAAGGTAAAATATCACAAAATTTTCCAACAAAATTTCTTTGTCTTTGGTTATACCTAGGGCTTTCAGTTGATTGACCAGATTTGTAAATCTGATGTAAGTCTGAGTTAAAGTTTCCCCAGGTACAGCAAAGAAAGACTCATATCTTTTGTTTAAAGCAACTTTTCTTGTGACAATTGTCTCATTTGTGCCTTCAAACTGTGTCATTAGTTCTTCCCACATTAATTTGGAATTTTCAAGTAAAACAAGAGTGGGCATAAGGGTTTCAAGAACTGCATATAAAATCATATTTTGTAACTTAGTGTCAAGGTCTACAAGTCTATGATCTTCCTCAGACCAATGATCCTTCTCCTTAGGTGACTGCCTAGGAGTCCCATCGGTATTTCTGACAACAGTAGAAGCATTCATGGGGACAAAGGGTCCTTCTTTTAAGATATCTGGTAAATGTCTTTCAACACCAGCAATATACTTTAACATGCATGCTTTCCATGTTTGAAAATTTCACTGTTCCCATCAAACTTGGGAACAGGATTATTTGGAAAGTGTACGTGTACATTATGTGATGGTATATTGTTGTTGATGACAGGGGTGGAGTAGTGTTATTAGGGTCAGGTCGTTCTTGTTCAAAGTCAGCCATCTATGCAGATCAAAGGTTAGGAATTGATATAATTCAACCTTGCTGCTCTGATACCAATTGTAAGTCCCAAATATAGATGGTTAATTAAACCCGACTGGCAAGTACAACTGATCTTGATGGACAAGTTCAGTTTACGATCCAGATATGGATAACAAGAAACAATTGACTTATAGTAGAATGTAAGAACAATTGGCAGAAACTATATAAAGATATATATATAAGTAATCAAGTATGTAGCATTGAGACACGTTGTTTCTTTCTAATGTATTTGATTTATTGATATATAAACAAATACAAGGATTGTTGCGGAACAAAGATAAACACCCAAGTGTAAGTATCTAAACAATCCTGAAAAACAAGTGATCTAAATAACTTGGAAATACTCGTAAGTTTACTTAGAGTATATCTCACAAGTTGCAATGCTAAAGTTTCTAAGCGCTTTGCAAGTTGTGAGAAGACTTTGTATTTATAAACCAAGTTCATGATGACATGGACAAGATCGTATAAAAGTGGTTGTGAGCATTTAAGGAATTAAACCTAATTCCTTACATGCTTGTACTAGGAAGAGTATATAAGTCAGTTGATGTGACTTATAGTACTATGTTCCAAACCTATACTTTTACCTTGTACCTTTTATTAATAGATAAATCTATTAACTGGGTAAAGGTATGTAAAGTAAAAAGTCTTCCTCGTAATCAGTGTAAAGTGTTGTAAATACTTTACACTGAGAAGCTTTAGTCTTCGATCTGGTAGAATCACTCTTTGCTCGCTTCTGAGATGATTCTCTTCTTCATACTTCAGTCTTTGACTTCAGAATGAATGCTTCAGATTTGTCTCGATCTGAACTGAAGTGAAGCTTCAGTGAAGGAATTCTAAGACATCTCAGAATTCTGTACAAATGTCTTCACTAAACTTCAAGTTATTTCTGGACAAATTATACTTGGTCGATTTCCGACCTAACAATAAACCTTAATTTAAGTTGTAGAAGGTTATATGTTATCGCTCAAATGAGAGTTAGACTTAATTGAAAACATCTTCATGGTCTCCACGATTAGTGAACACTTATCAAAATCAAGGGTTTCTAGAATTCTTAGATTCAGTAGGAGCGATGTTGATCTTGAAAGGTTTCAAGAGACACGAATCACAACCTTCTTGAGGTGTTAGCCATTACGCGTGGTGAGCCTTTGAGTGTAAGCTCAGAGGCGCAAATTAATGAGGTTGGTCAACCAAATATCTACATGTTAGATTAGTAGGTGATAATTGAAAGATCCATATGAATGTTGATTAAAAGCTTGAAAAGTTTCAATGCATTCGAAGTCAATAAGAATGATTTTAGAATCCAGCTTGAGGCTAGTCTTGAAGTAACAAGATACTTATTGCCACAATCTCATACATTATCTATGAGTTTTCGACAATGAAGGTCACCTTAGCGAGGACGATACATGGTACAACCTAAAGGTTATTTCAAAACCTTTACATAGTATCTTGAGATGTGATGAAAACTTTTGGACATCAACATTCAAGTTATGTTCTTTAATAGCATAATGGTTTGACGCATTTATGTTGGTTAATACAAACACAATTAAGCTTACATAGTTCTATATTTGCATGTTTAAACCAATCCATGGGTCATACGGATGATTCTAAAACATTGCCCATTATCGCTCATTGATTACGGATGTAATAATGAATAAAGGTAATTGTGAGAGATGATAATTATTTGCATTATGTAAATAATGTGTATAGAGGTACAATCATTTCACAAGTATTCAAGAGAGAGAGTTGAATATTGGTATAAGACCCATTCCTCAAGTTATCATGTGGATCATGTTGACATGCATGAGTCTTGGGCAGTGGTAGTGTCTATTTGTCCTTCGACTTGAGACACATAGGCGTGTCCCGGAGTACGTAGTCTCATGCTTTAATTCAGTCTCGAACCTGGAACTTAACCGACAGTAATATGGGTTGTTTTGGGTGTGAGGTGAAATATGGAAGGGACGTTTGTAGTCAATACAAAATTTATTCGTCAAAGTGTTGGAAAGATATCACGCGTCCACTCGATGAAAAGAAATTACCCCGAGTACATTACTAGAATGTGTTTCCAAGTAATGGTATTTTGGATTGTATCACTTCATTTCAAGAAGATCGAGCAACATGTCGAGTTTATATGAGCGACACTTGATCCGTGTCTCATGGCTCGATGTGATATCGGAAACATATAGGGACTATTAGACATTGTACCAAAACATTAAAAGAGTTTAATGTACAACATCTAGAAGCTGATGTTGGTTCCCGTCACGGAAACTATATTCATACATATTTGGGGGCATCGTCGTGTTGCTAGATGAACGTTCGGTGTCAGTATACTTTGAAGTATATTGGAAATATCCTCAAGTAGGAGTGCTGAAAACATGAGAATATTTCAATATATTTATACGATCATTTATCTATGAACATTTAGGGTCGCACACGAAGAAAGGAGAGGGCTTAGTTGAACTTCATATAAATAACAATAGATTCATTAAAATGAGAATAACTAAAAGTTTCCAAAAATAGATTTGAAAATGAGGAGCAGGTCAAACCGGGTCGGGCACCATCACACCATGGACCGATCCATTCAACCATGGGGGCCGAAAGGTCGACCCATGGGGACTTAGTGAGGTCAACGGTCAAGGAGAAAAAGGGAGGAAGGAAAAAACTATTTTTGGAATGTTTTTTCCATCCCACAATGAAACTTTTATGGAATTTTGTGCCATCCTATTCCTTATAAATATAGGCTAAAATCCCTTGTTTCAAGAACAATTATCTTCTCTCTTTTTGAGGCTAGGGTCGAATTTGACCCCCATTAGTGGAGGAATTCGACTAAGCCTTTCTAGTTATTTTTTTCGATAAAAGGCCGTCACCCCTAGTTAGCTTTATAAATAATCAAATGAGTAACAGGCATACTGACTGAATGCCAATACGACTTAATACAAAACCAAGTAAGAACTACTAAACTAGATCATGAACCAGTGACATACCACTTTCATGATCACCCACAAGACCTAAGCATAACAGCTAGACACAAATTGAACGAAAACAAAAATCACAATGAATCTAAACAAAGCGACTTAGGTAACTTCCAGGTACTCAAAATGCCATCCACGCTAGCCTTCTTCTTGAATTTGAAAGAAAGGAGCTTCAAACGCACTGTAGATCTAATCACCTCAATCAACTGTTGTGGAGATCTCTTTGTTTGTTGAAATAACCTATTATCTCTTTCTTGCCACACAAAATACGTAGTTGCTGCGAGCACCAACTTAGCAATAATAAACTCTGCTTTCCTACTCTTGCAAACTGAATAACATTTGCCATAATAATATTCCAATGAGCTGAAAAGAAAGCAAGACCAACACTAGTGCAAATGCCTTTCCAAACTTCCCAAGCAAATTGACATTCAAAAAACAGATGATCGTGAGAATCCGATACAAGACCACATAAAGAACACAAATGTGGAGTAGACGAACTCATGTGTACATCCCATGATCTTAACATATCTTGAGTCTTCAACTTGCGTTTTATAACCAACCATAGATGAATAGCATGTTTTGGAATACAATGAGTAAACCAAACAGCCTTAAACCAGGGAACCTCTAGATCTCTAGGACGAATAGTTTCCCAAACATTAGCAAATGAAAAATCGTGATCAACATTATCATACCTCAAGCAAAGCTTATCACATTTGTCCTCAACAAGAACAGGGGGTGCAATATGCTTGAGCTGATCACTAATCGGCAACTCGCAATTTCCATCAACCACAATATCTGACACCTTTGAATTGAGTTGAAACCTGCAGAAGATATTACACGAAAAGAAAATAGATTAGATAGTGGACCGAGGTCACACCAATTATCGAACCATGTTGAAGCTGATCCACCATTCCCAATTTGATGCCAGAAAAGTCGACGTATAGTAGGTCTGATTTGAAGAATTTTCCTCCAACTCCAAGACATATTACCACGATAAGGAATCTCCCAAAAGTTTTTGTCTTTTATTTTGTACATATGATCCACCGCACCCAGAGAGACTCTTTTCTAGATAAAAGATTCCAAACATGCACAGATAACTCTTTTCTAGTTATTTTTATATATGGTGGGTATTTTGTTATAACGTGAAGTTACAGCAAACACGTAGTTATTTTTATATATGGTTGAGAGTCAAATCGGGGTAATTATAACTCTTCAACAGTGAACTGAAAAGACTTTTTTAGAAAAGTTAATATTTTGTGAAAAACGATTCGCGATCCCAACGGTTAGCTTTAATACCATTCTACAATCGTATTGAACAAATATATCATAGAAATAGTCTCCTGACATTTCAAAGAAAATAAAATACAATGAACTAAAAGAAATAACAATACTAAAAACATAACCCATTGGGGGCATTATTATTGCCACATAACATACCAAACCGTTTATAAAAATTACATGACCAAACAAGCATTAAAGATCATCAACATGTAGTGTCCTCACTACTATTCAACTAAGATCCTGTCTTCATCATTCTTCAAGGATCCACTTCCTTCCCCTGACTTTCTTTTGCGCCTCTTGCTCACAGACTTTTCAGATTGAGTCAAAAGAATATCTTCACTCACCTCTTTAACAATTAACCCAGCCAAAGTATTTTCCCATGCTTTGATATCCCAACCTGCCGGTTCACAACCCATTTCCTTTGCAACCTTAGCCATCTCGATTCTGTTTTGAAGAATTGTTATAGACGCACTTAGGATAGACTCTTCCTTCTGAACTTTGAGTTTCTTATCCTCTTCCTTTTTGAGTTCTCTAAGTTCGTAACCCATTTTAGCAATTTTTGTGTTTAAACCCTCAATCTCAGCCAACAAGTCATCCTTCTTACCTTTCTATAGAAGTAACTCTGAAAAATCCTCTCTACCTCTGGTGATTTTTCCCTCTTTTATTTTCGATCCTAATTATATCCTAAATCGATCCAATATCTAGAGTATTGTTGATGTTTTAGTCTTCTGATTATTCATCTTCGATTTCTCTATTTCTTGTTCTTGGTTTTTGGTAGATTAGGGTTTTCTTCTCTTTTTTCGCTGTGGGTTTTTTTAGGGTTTTCTTTTATCTTTCTTTGAGTATCTGTTTAGTGCTTTTGGTCTTTGTTTGCATGGGTAGAGGTGTTGATTGATACATCCCAAGGTGTATCAATATACCAAAGTATATTGTACACATAACAGTTGTAGAGGGAGGTGAATACAACTTTCCTTAACTTTACAAACTTTTAAACAAAGGTTTTAAGATTCAATTTATATATAATAAGTAAAGAACATGAATCATTAAAACAGTAAAGCAGTAAATAGAGTGAAACATTCTTAGACACAGATTGTTTTTCAAATGTAATCCTTTATTAAGAAATAATCTATACAAAGAATTACAGGGTTGTTGCGGAATAAAGATAGCCTATAGATATCTAAACAACCCTATGAAATGACAAACTATAATCAATAAGTTTCAGCTCAAGAGAATCAGCCCAAGCTGATCTCGTACAGACTAAGTTGTGTCTAAGAGCAGAGAAACTTGTGTGAAGAATGATTCTCAGGAATGCCACACATATGCAATCAAGGAATGAAGCTTTTATAGGCGAAAGCTCTTCTTCTCTTGGTATCCAATTCAGCCACGTATTCTTCTTTCACTGGATGATAAAGGAATAATCAATCGTGCCTTCACCTCATACTTGTGGTCCCCCACGTACAGCTGCACATTCTTCATCGTCCAATAAGAGTATGGATATGCATATGCATATCTAACCACCAACCTGGATCCTAGGAATCTTCCTAGTCACGTCATATGTCCTTATCTACAATCCAGGTTGTTATCTTCACTTGATTGTCAGACACAAATTGGGCGGTTTGTCAAGGCACCAATCTGTCTAAGTGTTTCCAAGCTGACTGTTAATCCCAAGCTGCCTTCCACTACCAGCTTGGTCTTCTATCTTCAATCCTCCTCTTCTACTTGGATTGAATGCTTTAACAATGTTGATGCAGCTTGAATAACACTTGCTTCCATAAGATATAACATTACAAAGTATGAAGCCTGATCTGGGTCAGTTACAGATCGCAAGCTGTGTCAGCTCAGTCTGACCCAGATCAGATTACAAGAACCAAAAGATTACTAAGTGTTTATAGATCAGATTTGTCATCTTTAAATTTACAATAGACAATGGGACTCAACAATCTCCCCCTATTTGATGATGACAAAACCAACCACACTTCTAACTATCAGCTTACAAAGAATCAAAGTAAAATATGACTAACAGCTTGTGACCCTTTGAATCTTTTGGGTTCTTTTCAATCTGATATGAAGTTCTAACAAGACAACTGAATTTGTACCAATACTTGCATATATTGAGAAAAATAAAGTGTTACAATAAAGAGTTAGCTCCCAATAATTTATACAGTTTCTTGTTTAACTTCAAATGATGGAGCAACTGTTACATCTACTTTTCTATCTAACCCTTCTTCCACAAGGAACTGCTCATACCCATTACCTTGTTCACTATAAGACACACAGAATCTGTATAAGGTAAATAGGTGCATAGTTGGTACCTCTTTTAGTTCAGCAGTCCTTTGGAAGACAAGTTGCCCTCTTGCATTCACAAAATACATTCCATGCTCAGGATCAGTGATGTGCATCCCACTCTTTGCATTAGGCACACCGGCAGGCAGAGACAGATTGAGATGACTAAGAATCTTGTCAAGAGCTTCAGGAGCCAATTGTTCAAGTAGCTCTGAAGGATTCAAGTTCTTGATGAAATCTGCATGATCACCTTCAGGACCATCAAGCTTGACATGTCTTCTCCTTTTCTTTTTGAGAGGCTCTTCAGACTCATCTTCATCATCCATATCATAAGCTTTGGGTCTTGGAAGGCCAGTGATATCAATCTTGTGTTTTCACAATGATAGCCAACTTCTTTTCAAGGGCCTTCAAGACTGTCTCTTTATGAATGCCAGTCATACCATAAACTATGTTATGCAACTCAACCCACTCAGAGTAACCTAGATCAAACAGCTTATCTAGATCATGAGTTTCCCAGTTATTTTCATAGCCTTCTCTTGTAAATCTTATACTGGGAATGGGCTGCCCTCTTCTTCTTTTCAAGTTCACTTGGGTGATTGGCTCTGGATGCCTTCTATAATTCAAACTTTCTTTTACTTTTCTTATTTCCAGAGCTTCCCACCCAACATGAGCTTCTTTGCTTTTCTTAACATCTTGAAGCTTTTGAGAGGGTTTAGAATACACCACCACTTTCTTCTTATTCTTCCTTTTGGATCCAATAGCTGCAAGGTCTTCTTCTTCCTTTTCCTTGTTAAATGTTTCTTGAAGAACCTTGGCAACTTCAGGATCTGATTGCAATTCTGCAATCTTCTCTCTTTCTAGTCTGTCTTCCACCACCAGTTTGTATGCCTCTTTAACTGACATTTTAAGAGCAGGTGCTTGTTGGACTGCCAGCTCCCAATCTTTCTCTTATTGTGTCAAGATCTTCACCACTTGACCCAGCTTCAGTTTTTCTTTTCTTTAATTTGAACTGAGACAAAGTGACTGTAATATCACTTGAAGAAGATTCAATATTAATTTCCTTGGGAGTTGTGTCAGCTTTGGAGGACACAGCTTGCAGTGGCACAACTTGCACAGGGTCAGCTTGGACATACTTTTCTTTATCCACAACTTTTTCACCATCTTTTCCCCCAACAACTTCTTTTTCAACTTCAAAAACATTTTCAATTCCAACATCCTTCCTTATATCTCCCAAAACACCATCAGTGGTCTTCCCCTCAATTGTATCACTCTCCTTCTCAGCCTCTTCATTCAAATTTCCATCCTTTACACCACCAGACTCAGACTCTGGTATTTTTATCTCATCTTCCTTCTCACCTTCCACCATTGAACCATAAACAACCATCCTCCTGTCAGCCTTATTCTGTCTTTCTCTCAACTTTTCAAAGTAATCTGCAATCTCCTTGTCAACCTCAGTTCTTTGCCTTTCATACTCTTGTTCAATTTCAGCCTCACTCATAGCACTCTTCTTTTTAGAAGAGCCCTTCTCCCCTTTTTTGTCATCATCACCTGGGAAAGAGCTTACTGGAGTGGCAAAGAGGCCTTTTAGTTGATGGTCGATCACATCAATCTTTACATTTGTAAGACAGCAGGCCCTCCTTAATTCAACATAGTCTTCATGGAGGAGTGCAACCTTAGATTTAAGACTTTTTGAGGCTTCAATCACATCTTTCTTGAAATCTGCTTGTGACTTGTTAGCAGATTGAAGCTCAATAGTCACTTCCCTTGTAAATTTGGTTACTGCTTTCTCAATCTGACTCAGAGTACCCTTGTTACTTTCCTTTTCTTCATTTATTGCCTTTGTAAGACCATCAAGGGAATCTGTCAGTTTCCTCTGGTTCTGCTGCATCAAATCAACTGCTTTCAATACACTTTCTTTCAGTGCAGTCTGATCTTGACACAGCTAGTTCACCTTCTTATCCGTCAAATCCTGATCCTTTTGGATCTTTTCCAAGCATTCAGTCAGCTTTGAGCTCTCAACCTTGTGAGTTGAAATGAACTCAGTGAGCTGACCCACCACATCTGAAAATGAGATAGTGGCAGCTTGGGAAGAACTTGCAGTTGGCTTAAAAGCCACTGACTCTAGAAAGAGCAGCCTGCAATCCTTAATATCAGGGTCATTGGGCATATATAGAAGGGGGTGGAGGCTAAGGGAGTTTTGGTGCATTTGCTCATGAGAGTGAGTCTCATGAGTGGATTTTTCAGAAATGATGATGAGTTGATCAGCCTGAGAAAGATTAACGTTTGATTCAGGCTGATGGCCAGTGGGAATGTGTTGATCTAGATGTTGATCAACTCCTCCACTGGCATCTTCCATCAAAGCATCCCTTGAGGATGGATGGGAAACTCATCATCGAATGAAGAGTCACTTCCGGAGATAGTGACTATATTCTCATTGACATCATGAGGACCATCAATGGTTCCCTTTGCTGCACAAAGGGCTGACATAACTGCCTTAAAGACAACCATGTAACCTATAGAATCCCTCTGTCCAAGGACAGATGCAGACACAGACTCTGCAGGTGTAATGTTTTGTGTAATTGATTGCCCTTCAACAGAGGTGTGTTGTTGCACCAAAGTATCCTTAGGGAGAATTGAGACCTGTACCCCTCCTTGTGATCTAGAAGGGACATTGGCAGTCTGTGCAGACTCAGAGTGTAAGAAAGAAGGAGTTTGATCAGCTTGGGGAGGAGAAGCAGTGTCACAAATACGTTCGATACTTCTCTCCTTTGGCTGACCATCCTCAGCTTGGATGTGCGTAGACTCTGACTCATTTTGGATCTGGGCTAGATCCACTGTTGTCCCTTTAATGATATCATCAACCTTTTGGGAGGCTGATGATGGCGATATAGGTGCAGACACAGTATGACCTTGGGATGAGGTCTTTATTTCAATACCTTCACCCTGTTTGGAGGGTTGGGTAGAAGTAGTTGTTCCCTTTATCTCGTCTACACTCTTTTGGAGAGTGTAGATGGGCGTGGTGTAATCGGCTTGTCAGCTTGGGTGACATGGACAACTTTGGAACGTTCCTTAGCTTCCACTGCACCTTGGGGGACTTCCAATGGTTTTGGAGTTGCAATGTCAACCCCAGAAGCTGGCACAGATTTCCTTTGCGATCTTTTCTTTTTGGCACTGTGAGGCACTAAGTCCTCAACAATGGGTCTTTTTGGAGCGGATTTGAATTAAATGGATGAGGGTGTGGCTAGGGTGGCTGATGTTTTGGCCAACCCTTCACCCTCTTTTGAAGGAGAAGAAGAATGAGTAGATTGAGAAGAGGTAGAAGGTTTAGAAACATGAGTACCTTGGTCCCCTGATTGGCAGATTAAGTGTCAGACTTAGATCGCGTCGAAGAAGGGACAGCTTCCTCAAGTTCTTCTTGTTCCCTCTCTCTTTGCCTGCAAAAATCAAGGTAAATCTGCATTGCTCGGGTTAGACCCTGCACAGTTACCTTGGGACTGTTGAAAATGTTATTGTTAATGGACTTGCATTCCACAGTCTGACCAGTTGCCAGACTGTAATCATTGTCAAGTATTGCTTCAATGATCAGACCAAGAATCCTACCATAAGGTATGGTAAGGCTCTTCTTATTAACACGATCAACAAGGTCCTTAAAAATTAAGCCAGCATAATCTACTCTGGTCATAGTGACCATTGAATGAAAAATCTGCAACTCTAAGACATTAGGTTGATCAAAGCTGCCTGTCTTTACTTGTAAAGTTTTAGAAATTGTGCTCAGTAAATAATTCCAAATGCCATTTAAATATTTCATTTTAACTACTGAAGCCAGTGGACCAGAATACCCAACTTCTTGTAAAATATTTTTGGCTTCAGTATGAGACACAACATTTTCATAATCATCTTCAGGCATATAAGACAGCTTAAATGCAGACCTAATCCTCTCTAAAGAAATATAAACTCTTTTCTTACCGTTGAGGATTGTACCATAGATTGCAGCATCTCCTTTCTTGTTAGGTTTCACAAAACAGCTCGCCCAGAATTCACACAGGAGATCTTGAAACACCCAGTCTGGCTTCTCAATCATCACTTTGCCAAAAGGATGATACCATAAGAAGCCACAATCTTCATCGTATCCTTTAGCCCATGAAGAAGGATGAATATTGGCATAAACCAGACTGCCAATCTTGATTTTACCAGTATCAAGATCAGCCGGACAACTACAACATCACTACCCACTACATAAGGTGAAAGCTTATTAGCGCTTATCGGAGATGGGTATTGATTTTCAGATTCAGTTAAAGAATTAGTTTTATAATTATTAGAATTAAGAGAAACAGATGATGATGATGATGCCATTTAAAATATAAAACAAAAGATTTTTATAAGAAGAAATTAAAAAGCAATAAAACAGTTTTCAGATTAGAGATAAAAAGAGATTGATTTTTGAGAAAATGAAGAAGTGATTTATGATTTAGGTTAAAATTGATAATATATACATTATTCAAATTAACCATTTTAAAAAGTGAGAGAGAGAAAGAATATGATTGGAGGATCAACAAGTAGAGAGGGTACTTTTTCAGTAACCGTATGTTACCACCACACGTGTCACTCTCCAATAGGATCAATAAATAAACTAAATAAAATAATATAAGTAATAAAACGCACTGAGATATTTAATAACAAAAATCACCACGAAGCTGGGTCAGACTCAGCTTACCCACTTTTACTTGATAAATCACCAAGTATAAAAGGGTAGTCTGTGTCAGACACAACTTGCCCTCAAATTTGAGAAAAATTTAAAGGGGTCAGATTTGTTATTACTTAGCTCACTGCCTTTTACAATTAAGCATACCTAGCTTACTTATGAGATAGTTGAACCTTGATTCATCCAATGGCTTTGTAAACAAGTCAGCAAGCTGATTATCTGTTGGAATGAAATGGAGTTCAACATCTTCTTTCATCACATGATCCCTAATGAAATGATATCTTATATCAATGTGCTTGGTCCTTGAATGAAGTACAGGATTGTTTGAGATTGCTATGGCACTGGTGCTGTCACAAAAGATTGGAGTTTTTGATGCAGTGACACCATAGTCTTGAAGCTGATATTGCATCTAAAGGATTTGTGAGCAACAACTTCCTGCAGCAACATACTCAGCATCTGCAGTAGAAATAGGAACTGAATGCTGCTTCTTGCTGGACCAGCTTACAAGTCTATTGCCAAGCAATTGACAAGCTCCTGATGTGCTTTTTCTATCAATCTTACAGCCTGCAAAGTCTGAATCTGAATAACCAATTAGATCAAATCCAGAGTCTTTGGGATACCAAAGACCCAGATTGGGGCTACCTTTAAGGTATCTAAAGATTCTCTTCACAGCTTTAAGATGTGATTCTTTAGGACTAGCTTGATATCTTGCACAGAGACATGTAGCAAACATAATATCAGGTCTACTAGCAGTCAAGTAAAGTAATGAACCTATCATACCCCTATAAGCTGTAATGTCAACAGATTTGCCATTTTTATCTTCACACAGCTTATCACCAGTTCCCATAGGAGTTTTCATAGGTGAGCAATCACTAAAACCAAATTTGTTTAAGAGATCTTTAACATATTTTCCTTGGTTTATGAAAATTCCATTTTTAGTCTGTTTAACTTGTAACCCCAGAAAATAGTTTAGTTCTCCCATCATGCTCATTTCATACTTTTTAGACATTAATTCAGAAATTTTTTTGCAAAGTCTTTCACTGCTAGACCCAAATATTATATCATCTACATAAATTTGTACAAGCAAAATATCACCATTATACTTTCTCACAAACAAAGTCTTGTCAACATTACCTCTTTTGAATTTGTTATCCAAAAGAAATTTAGACAAAGTATCATACCATGCCCTTGGAGCTTGTTTCAACCCATAGAGAGCTTTGTCAAGCTTAAATACATGGTCAGGAAACTTTGAACTTTCAAAACCTGGAGGTTGTTCAACATAGACTTCTTCTTCCAATTTTCCATTAAGAAATGCACTCTTCACATCCATTTGATAGACTTTGAAACCTTTGTGTGCAGAAAAGGCCAAGAACATTCTGATTGCCTCTAATCTAGCCACTGGTGCAAAAGTCTCATCATAATCAATTCCATCCTCTTATATGTAACCAAGAGCTACCAATCTTGCTTTGTTTCTGGTCACAACTCCCCTTTCATCCATTTTATTTCTGTAGACCCACTTGGTTCCAATCACAGTCTTGTGATGAGGTCTTGGAACAAGTTCCCAAACCTTGTTTCTTTCAAACTGTGTGAGTTCATCTTGCATTGCATTTCCCCAAGATGGATCTGCCAGAGCTTCATTAACCTCAGTTGGTTCAACCTTACTTACAAAATTAACAAACATGCAAAAGTTGCCTGTTGCTTTCCTTCTTGTTTTCACACCAGTAAGAGGATCACCAATAATTTGGTTAATTGGATGACATTTTGTCCATTTTGTCACATGAGTTGGATTATTTTCAACTGGGACTGTAGGCTGATTCAGATTAGAAGGTCCAGCATGATCTGCTTGTGGAAGAGACTGATCAATATGGACTGTAGTTGTAGAATCTGAGCCAGCTTGAGCATCATTTGATGGATTAAGAACAATTTCTTCAGTAGGAGTTGGAACAGCTTGCTCGTTTTCAAAGATTGGAACACCTTCTTCTTCTTCAATTAGTTGCTCCCCCTGAGTTTGAGCATTATCAGTTCCAACTGGAGGATTAGTTGGAGGCTCATTCTCAGGTATAGCCAGTTCTTCAAAATTGAAATCTTCATCTTCAGGAGGAGAGCAATCTAGCTTGGGACAAGCTTCTTCTATGCTTACATTTATAGATTTCTCAATTGTTTTAGTTCTTTTGTTGTACACTCTGTAGGCCTTCATCATTGTTGCATATCCAAGAAGGATACCTTCATCTGCTTTTTCATTAAACTTTCCAAGATGGTCTTTCTTGATTTACAATGTATCAAGGACTTCCAAACATTCTTAGGAAACCAATTTCTGGTTTTCTCCCCCTAAGAAGTTCATATGCAGTCTTCTGGTGTCTTTTCACAATAAGGGATCTGTTCTGGGTAAAGCAAGTTGTGTGAACTGCTTCAGCCCAGAAATGAGACTTGACATTGTTTTGAGCCATCATGGATCTGGCAGCTTCAATAAGAGTTCTGTTTCTTTTTTCTGCAACACCATTCTGTTGAGGAGTTCTGGCAGCTAAGTAGACTTGTGAAATTCCCTTTTCACTGCAGAATGAGTTAAGAGTGATATTCTTGAATTCAGTACCATTATCACTCCTTAACTGCCTTACAGGCCTTTTGTATAGAATTTCAGCTTGCTTGATGAAATGAATTATGCTGTCAGCAGCTTCACTCTTGTGCTTGAGAAAGAAAACCCAGGTGTATCTTGAATATTCATCAACTATGACCAAAGAGTATCTCATTCCAGTGAATGAAGGAGTACTAATTGGTCCAAAGAGATCCATATGAAGCAAATCCAAACAATTATCAATGGTTGAGCATGTTTTAGACTTAAAAGTAGCTTTGTGTTGTTTGCCTTTCTCACAAGCACCACACAGCTTGTCCTTCTCATAATTTATCACTGGAAGACCAGACACCAACTCTTTCTTGCACAGCTTGTTGATGTCTTTGAAGTTCATATGAGACAACCTTTTATGCCACAACCAGTTCAGCTGATCTTGAGTCTTTGACATCAAACAGAGTTCCCTAGTCACAGTTGGATTTCTCATGTCAAAAGAATACAAAGACTCATCCCTCTTTGTAATAAGAACCACATTGCCTTCCAAATCAAGAACAATACCCTTATCAGATCTGAATCTCACTTCATAACCAGCATCACACAACTGACTCACACTGATCAAATTGTGCTTCAAACCATTTACATATGAGACCCTTCTGAATGTAAGGGGACCATTTGAAAGTATACCAAATCCTTCTGTCTTTCCTTGAGAGTCATCTCCAAAAGTAACATTAGGACCAGCGCGAATCCTAAAGCTACATAGCAGGGACTTACATCCGGTCATATGCTTGGAACACCCACTGTCCAAGTGCCAGGTATTATCATCATGACTGCCCTGCATTTTCAATAAGAGATTAGTTCTTTTTGGGAACCCATCCAAAGATGGGTTCACCAGAGCTGACCTTCTGGTCTGACTCACACTGGGACACTGAACTTAAACTCTTATCACATTTGGACACCCATTGTTGCTTGATCTGTCCTTTACCAGATTTGAAATTCTTTTTAGCAACATTTAGAGTTTCCTTTTTAACAAAACCTTTTCCTAATCCAGATTTTTTACATTCAGCTCTTAACTTTCCTTGATCAACAACATTTGGATCAGACACGGTATTCAGAAAGATATCATTTGAAACATCACCTTTTCTGGACTCAACATAATTGGAAATCATTTTGTCAGAGTCAGATTTGGTGGTATTTGAAACATTCTCAGATTTTGTTTGTGACTTATTTCCTTGAGAACCAGACTTCTCATTCTTTAAAAGCTTAATTTTCTCTTTAGGAACACTATGATCTCTAACCTTTCTTTTATTTTTCTTTGAAGTACCCTTGTTAGTTTTAGACACTGAATCTGACACAGATTGGGTAATGGTCAGCTTGGATAAGTCAAGACTTTCTTCAGGTTTTAACTCAACAACCTTATCAGCCTCAGACACAGCTTCAGCAATGGTTTGGCCAATAGTTTCAGGATCATTAAACCCAATACCAGATTTCTGAACCAACTTAATTGGTTTAGAATTCTTTCCTTTGGTTTGGACTTTGGGTGGTGAAGGAGGCTGATAACAAGGCTCCATAGCACATACTTCAGCAATGGCTATGGCCCTATCATAATCACCATCAAAAATAGCTTGGATCTGATGAGGTATTTGGTCATTTACACACTTAGCAACTCTTTTGGAACATATACACCATGATTCAGTTATTTGTTTAACTTTTAAAAACTTTTCTTCTGCAGTTTTAGCTTCTTTAACCAAAATGGAGTTTAATTGTTTTTGAGCTTTAACTTCAGATTCAAGTTTTTCAATAGTGTGACTTTTAGAGCTGACATCAAGCTTCAAAACATGAATTTCCTTTTTAAGTTCTTGATTAAAGTGTTTTTGTAAAAGAACCTCATCACCCAGTCTATTTAGTCTAGACAGTTTTTCATTATCAGACAGATTGGAAAAAGAAATTACCTCAGGTGGAGCAGTCTGACTGGTAGATGCCTGGTGAGCTGACTCAGATTGCTGTTGCATTTTCTTCAAATCTTCAGCAAACTTTTGAGTAGCTTCTTTAGCATTGAAACACTTGTCATCTTTGTACAGCTCATCATCAGATGAAGTGGCACTTTCAGCCCAGTCTTTGGCTACCAGACTCTTCTCACTTTTGTTCACCTTCTCAGTCAGCTCAGCTACTTGTGCTTTCAAGCTTTGTATTTAGTCTTCAGCTTTGAGTATTTATCACTTCTTCCACCTTTGGTAAATGATTTAGCTGCTGTAGGTGTATCAATATACCAAAGTATATTGTACACAGAACAGTTGTAGAGGGGGTGAATACAACTTTTCCTCGAACTTTACAAACTTTTAAACAAAACGTTTTAAGACTCAGTTTATATATATAATAAGTAAAGAACAGGAATCATTAAAACAGTAAAGCAATAAAGAAAAGAGTGAAACATTCTTAAACACAGATTGTTTTTCAAATGTAATCCTTTATTAAGAAATAATCTATACAAAGAATTACAGGGTTGTTGCGGAATAAAGATAGCCTATAGATATCTAAACAACCCTATGAAATGACAAACTACAATCAATAAGTTTCAGCTCAAGAGAATCAGCCCAAGCTGATCTCGTACAGACTAAGCTGTGTCTAAGAGCAGAGAAACTTGTGTGAAGAATGATTCTCAGGAATGCCACACATATGCAATCAAGGAATGAAGCTTTTATAGGCGAAAGCTCTTCTTCTCTTGGTATCCAATTCAGCCACGTATTCTTCTTTCACTGGATGATAAAGGAATAATCAATCGTGCCTTCACCTCGTACTTGTGGTCCCCCACGTACAGCTGCACATTCTTCATCGTCCAATAAGAGTATGGACACGCATATGCATATCTAACCACCAACCTGGATCCTAGGAATCTTCCTAGTCACGTCATATGTCCTTATCTTCAATCCAGGTTGTTATCTTCACTTGATTGTCAGACACAAATTGGGCGGTTTGTCAAGGCACCAATCTGTCTAAGTGTTTCCAAGCTGACTGTTAATCCCAAGCTGCCTTCCACTACCAGCTTGGTCTTCTATCTTCAATCCTCCTCTTCGACTTGGATTGAATGCTTTAACCATGTTGATGCAGCTTGAATAACACTTGCTTCATAAGATATAACATTACAAAGTATGAAGCCTGATCTGGGTCAGTTACAGATCGCAAGCTGTGTCAGCTCAGTCTGACCCAGATCAGATTACAAGAACTAAAAGATTACTAAATGTTTATAGATCAGATTTATCATCATTAAATTTACAATAGACAATGGGACTCAACATTGATGAAGAGAGCTGACGATCCTTTTGATCTAGATCTTTTACGTAAATGTTTTGATAGAATTCGTAATCTTTGTAGCATTCTAGGATAGGTTGATGTGCATGTTTGAGGTAACCTCGGTTCCCTTGTAAATATGTCCCTCTCACTTGTCTTTGTATTGGTTGATGTGCATGTTTGAGGTTGCCTATCTCACTCATTTGGTCTCGTTGTAATAGCCTTGGTTTTAGTTATTGCTTGGTTTTGCTTCTTGTATGGCTAGGATAGCTTGTTCACCCTATATGGCATGTCATATAGGGAACTAATGTGGCATTCAGCCTCATTACTTGCGATGTACTGTTAATTGTTGTTGGTATAAAAGTTTAAACAGGGTAATCCCTTTTACCCAAAAGACTAAAGCGAAAAAAGGTAGGGTGATGAATTCACCTTCTCCGAAAAAGAAATCTGTGTCGTCTTCTAACTCACCTGGTGGGGGCGAGGGTAAAGGTTCTTCATTGACTACAAAAGAGATGAAGAAGGAACAGGTTGTTAATGATGGGATTACAGAGATTAAGACACCCATTCTGGACGATTCGACAAAGGAATTGGAGGGTGATAAATCAGAAGTTAACGATGTTAAGGCGACGAATACGTACAGAACTTATGTTAACTCTGATGGGGAAGAAGAAATTGAGATTATTGAGGAGGACGATTGTAAAATCCCTACAGCTCCGACTAATTCAAACAGCACTTTGGAAGATATATTACCTGCTGATAATGAAGGACAGATTCAGATCGAGAATGGTTAGGCTAATAAATTGAAAATGATAAACAAAAGATGCCTTTTTCTTATGCTCGTGTTGTGCAATCTAAAAATACTAATAAGAAGAAGGTGAATTTTCGTACATTGGCTGTTAATTCAAATATTGATGGTTTGGATTTGTTGCTTCCAAAGGAATCTGTTGTTGAGGTAAATAATAGGTTTGAGAACACTTTGTTTAGTTATTTTCTAGGAAAAAGACTTGCATTCCCTATTGTTGAAAATTATGTTAAGAACACTTGGGCGAAGTTTGGTTTGAAAAGAATTATGATGAATGCCTCGGGTTTTTTGTGTTTCAAATTTGAAACGAAATCGGAATGGAGAAGGTTATTGAACAGGGTCCATGGTTAATCCGTTATGTTCCTATTTTTCTGAATATTTGGACCCCTGCGTCGAGTCTAAGTAAACTGGAAATTACAAAGGTTCCTGTATGGGTAAAACTTCATAATGTTCCTATTGTTGCTTTTACGGAGGATGGTCTGAGTATGATTGCTACTAAGATTGGTACACCGATCATGTTGGATGCTTTTACTAGTTCTATGTGTGTTGAATCTTGGGGGCGTAGTAGTTATGCTCAAGCTCTTATTGAACTGGATGCATGGAATGAAATCAAGAGGGAATTAAGTGTGGGAATTCCGAGTTTAGATGGGGATGGCTTCTCGAAGGAAATACTACAAGTGGAATACAAATGGCAGCCTCCTCGTTGTTCTCATTGCAAAGTTTTTAATCATTCGGATGATCAATGCCCAAAACAAGTTAAACAGGTATAAAAGGTGCAGGATGTAAAAGATGGGGATTTTACTAAGGTTGTCAATAAGAAAAACAAGGGTGTAGTCAACAAAGGAAAACATATTGAAGGTGTCAAGTTATCAAAGCCAAAACCTAACTTTGTGTACCGAGTAAAACAACCAGTGGCTGCTCAAAATAGGGGAAGGCAAATTTAAATGGAGCATCGTCCAGTAATGTGAATTCTAGTGGCGTTTCAACAAAAAATTCTTATGATATTCTAGCTGGGGCTGATGATGAGGTGCTTATGGAGAATGATCATGGAACGGCTAGTAATGTGAAATCTCATCTACAGAATACTCATGATGAAGTCGATGATGACATTGAGGAGGTGTATGATGAAATGGCAGATTTTATGACAAAACCTGAGGGGGCAAGCACTCCCGGTGAGGAATGTCCTCATGTATAGTGTCGCATCTTGGAATATTAGGGGTTTGAACTTCTCCCCAAAACAAAATGAGGTTCGGCAGGTAATCAATGAGAATAAATTATCTGTCTGTGCTATTCTCGAATCACATGTTTCTGTTTCGCAATTGGATAGTCTTTGTAATAGGGTACTTCAAGATTGGCTCTGGACTTCGAATGCTATTTTGTGTGAAAAGAATTCTCGCATTATATTAGGGTGGGATCCAAATGTCGTGGATTTGATGGTTGTATCTCAATCAGACCAAGTTATCCATACTCAAATTATTTTTAAAGGTGACAAAAAGGTGATGTTTGGTTCTTTTGTTTATGCGCATAATTATTATGTTCATAGGCGAAAGCTGTGGCATGATTTAATCATTCATAAAGCCTTTGTTAATGATAAACCTTGGGTTCTATTTGGAGATTTAAATGCTGCGCTTTTCCTTGTGGACAACGATGTGGGTCCATCAAAGATCGATGTGTCTATGACTGAATTTAAGGAATGTGTTGATGTTCTTGAAGTTGTTGATGTGAATAGATCTGGATTGCAATTTACATGGAACCAAAAACCAAAAGGAAAGCATGGAGTTTTGAAAAAACTAGATAGGATCATGGCGAATGAGGCTTTTCTTTCAGATTTTGTTGGGGCGCATGCAATGTTTAAACCTTATAGATTATCTGATCATGCTCCAGCTGTTCTTTGTTTTCCTAAGGTTTCTAAATTCCTTCCGAAACCGTTTAAATTTTCTAACCTTCTGGTTCATCATGAAAAGTTTAAACAGGTGGTGGCTGATTCTTGGAAAATTCATATTGAGGATTTTCATATGTTCCAACTTGTGAACAAGTTAAAGACACTAATACTTCCATTTCATAAACTTCTTTATGATAAAGGGAATCTTCATGCTAAAGTGTCAACGTTAAGGCAGGATCTGGATAAAGTTCAGAAGGCAATTGATGGTGATCCGTTCAATATTGAACTTCGGGAGGAACAAGCTGCATGTTTGAGTCAGTTCAATGATGCAATATTAGATGAAGAGAGATTTTTGAAGCAAAAAGCGAAAGTAAATTGGTTGCGTGTTGGTGATTCAAACTCTGCATATTTCCATAAGGTTGTTAAAGCTCGTAAAGCTAGGAATCGTATGGATTAAATTGTTGATGGTTCCAGTGTAAGTCCCCCGGGTCTTACCGAACCGAGATTGACTTAAGGATATGTCGAGGTGCGGAATTCCTCGAGATAACCCACGGTTTCTATATCTACCTTTTATGATATATATATATATATATATATATATATATATATATCTTTTTGCGTGAATATAACACCCGTATTTGGTTATATAGTGACACGGCTCTCCGGACAAACCTAAGTCTACAAGCCGTCCAAACCGGGTGTGTGTTTGCGGTTCGTGCGTGATTCGAGTACCCACAAGATCAACCGTGCGTGTTCTTGGTTTTCTCTCTCTAGGTTTTGCTCGTTTCTCTCACTACACTCTTGTTGGAACATGCATGAACACACACCCATATATATAGGCAAGGGCTGGAACACGCAAATCCCAAGGGTTTGCGTGTTTCAGGAACACACAAAACCCAATGGGTTTGCATGTTTCTTTGGCCCAAGCCCATTAGGGTTTTGGCCGTTTGCGTGTTTCCCTGAACACACAAACTGTTTGAGAGTTCTTGTGGTCAAGCATACTTTTGCTTGTTTCCACAGAAACTCTCAAACCATTTGAGAGTTCTTATGAACAAGCAAACTTTTGCTTGTTCTCAGAAACTCTCAAATTCATTTGAGTGTTCTTATTTTGAACAAGCATACTTTTGCTTGTTCCTAAGAACCCTCAAATAACACTTAGGATATATTGAGTTAATGTCTTTACTGCTGTCAAGACGCAGAACCGACATTAACTCAGCCAATGTTTAAACTGCTGTAAATATACGTAGAACCAATCATTAGCTAACGACAATGTTTCTACTGCTGTGGATACGCAGAAACAACATTGTCTATATTACTTATTGGAAGTATTCACTAAGTTACTGTTTCTCCTGCTGTAAATACGCAGAAACACAGTTAACTTAACTTCCCTTTGGAAGTACATTAAGTTAATATTTCAACTGTTGTTAAACGCAGAAACAATATTAACTTAATGACTCTTTATGATAACAAATAATAAAACACATAAACATAAATGGATCCCAATATGATCAACAATATATGCCAAGGTAATATTATTGACAAACGGTAATTACAAGATAAATTACAAGACTTGAATATATGAAAATATATGTAACACATCTAGAATGCTTTTGTCACCGAGAAACATGCACTAACAGTCTCCCCCTTGACACTAGTATCCAACTCCCGATTTGAGTCTAACACTGATTGATTCCCTACCCCAACCTTGCCCTCCCCACCGGTTGCTTGTAGAGATAGCTCATTTGATCCCTTTGCATTTGGATCAAGTAGATCAAGCATTGCATTAAGATACGAACACTTGTCTTGAGCTGAAGAGACTAATGGATCTTCAAACATGCTCCCATACTCATCAAAATTGAAGTACGCAGTAATGTCGTCCAGGAGTTCACTCCCAACTTCTTCCTCAGTAGTTGGTCTGACCTGAATGCCGACTCCTACTCCTCCAGTCGGTTGTTCCTGGATACCAGCCACTTCCTCTACGGCCGGTTGATTAGATGAAGGAGCACCAGCTTGGCCAGATTGACCTTGTTGACCTTGCTCCCCCTGAGCTGCATTGACGTTTGAGGTCGGAAATCTCTGAATCTCCTCCTGTTATCTGGAACCGCTTGGATCCTCATCCTCATCATTCCTTCGATGATGTTTGAGAGTGTCCTCCTTGCATCCAGACTTCTCCTCCTGAGATTCAAGATTTTTGATCTTGTTGTGCAGCTCAGCAGACCTCTTACCTAAGCTCTCGAGATGAATAGCCTGACCTTTCAGCAATCTGTGGTGCACCCCAATGGAATCAACAATCCCAGTGACAGAGCTGATTGTTGCTTCCTGGGCTTCTTGTATGTCATATTGGCTATTCTCTAGCTCTAGGTGACTTTTCTTATGAGGTCAGCATCCCTTCGGTGTGACTCTTCTTTACCTTTAAGCTTGTCAGACAAGCCTGCAACTAGAGCTTTCATCCGCTGGATGTCCTCAGCTAACTTGGATACTCTCTCCTTGTTAATCTGAGCAGCTCCTTGCTGTGAAGAAGTCACTGATGGTCTTGTTGTAGACGGTGGAGTCATCGACGAAGACATGATTGGTGTGATTATAGAGCTGCTAGGTCTTGCAGTCATCAAGACTGGTCTATCTCCAATCTTGATTCCCAAAAGTCTGACAATCTTTGGGGTTGACTGGTCATCTTCTGCACTAACCAGTGATATCATAGCTGGTTTGATGACAGGCGGACTGACATGAACTTGAGGAGTTGATGGTGCTGCTGAACTTGAGGAAGATGCACCCATCAATCCTTTACCTCTATCTTCAGAATGGAGAGGTCCTTCAGTCATAACTTCCGTCAAGTCCTGCACAGGCTCTTGAACAATCGTTGTCGGTTCATCCACATCTCGTCTTGTCTCTTACACCTCAGAAAAATATGTCTCCGCAATGAGTCCGAAAGACTCATTTGCATTAGACACCTCGGTGTCCTGACGTTGTCTCTTTCGGCTGAGACTTCGCCCTGACCTAGAGGGATCTTCTTTTTCTATAACTGGTGCAACAGGAGGTTGTGGAGGGATCGGCTGTGGAGCAGCAGCAAAATCACCTTCAACATCAGAGTCCTCATGCGCAAATCCATTATGTTCTGGAGCAACATAAGCAGGATTAACAAGCGCACCAAAGAGGTTTCTGTCCCTCGGTCGAGCCTGTTGTGGAAGATTTCCACGGTATCTATAACTGTCATTAAAGATACGATTAGGCATCGTAGTCACCGATTCAGTAGGACCCTCCGGAACAAGATTGGGTAGTCGAGCATTTATGATCAGCATCACGAACCTCGGATACATCAGAAATCTCTCATCATCCCTTGCCCTTATTTGCCTGCTCATCTCATTAAAGATATAACGAGAGAAGCTATAAGGCTTGTTCAGCACCAAGGATATCACTTGTGATTGGGTTTCGACATTCAATGAATCGTAACCCGATTTCTTATTGCCCAAAGCAACAAGAATCACATGTGAAAAGAACTTCCACCTGCCCATCAAACAATTCTTCTGAAATGTGTTCCGATTTGCAGGACCGACATACCCCATTCTTCTGAATGCTCCCATTCTAAGTGCTTGGGGATATGTGGTTGGACCGTTCACTCCTCCCTCTTGGTCTTCAGTCCCCAAGTCAAGAATACCAATCAAGTCAGAGGCAGTGAACTGGAGGGTCTGATTGTTCACCCTCGCTTCAATACTTGGGATAGCACCGGGTAACAACCTTGCAGATTCCCAGAATTGACTTAAGAAAGTCAGATAGATAACTGGGTCAGCTGTGAGAACATGTCTGATTCTTGATTGCTGCAGAAACTCAAGAATCCTGATCTCTCAGCATTAGGCTGATTCACATCCAAATTAATCAAGTAGTTATGAGTTCTGTGAAAGTGTCTCTCAGCCATCTGCACAAAGATACAAACATCAACCAAACAAAAGATTAGCAACAACAAATAAGGTCGAACTTTAAAGCTCTTAACATTTTCTAAACCCCTGAAACTCTTAGTTCCATCGGTTCCAAGAATGTTATCAACTTTAACAATCGACAAATAAGTTGAACGATAAAATTCTTAACATTTTCTAGGATAGCGAAACCATTTGTTTCATAATCCTCCAAAACGTCACCAATTTTATCGAATCAACAAGTCGATATTAAAACATCTAATGTTTTCCAAGGTCGCGAAACCATTTGTTTCATAACCTTCCAAAACATTTAGTTTTAATAAACGACACTTTGAACTTTACAAAATTTAATCAAAACCATTTGTTTCAGTTAAATTTTAAAGTTCAAAATTATAAGGCAAATCGCACTTTCTAATTTGACTCTTTTGATAATTTTCCCATTTTGAAAATTATCCGAAGTCCTAGAACATACAAATTCCTTATACACACACATATGGTGACACTATACACACATATGGTGTCGGGTTTGACTGGATAATACGTGTTTTGTTTCATATTTTACTTATTTTAAAAATTTTCAAATTAAAAATTTTACAAGTCATGAAACACGCAAATGAGTAACAACACGCAAATGGTGACTAAAATGCGCAAATGGTGTATTTTACTTAAACACGCATATCTGGTCATTTGCGAGTTCTTTATGATGACGTCATCATAAACACGCAAAAACTGGAAACGTTTGAAGATGAACTGGTTCATATGAACACGCATATGGTGAAGAACACGCATATGACTGTTCATCATCCAAAACTTAATCCAGTTGATTTGAACCCTAAAACTCTTAAATCTGGTACGAATAGCATCTTATAAGTCCGATTTATCAGTTTTTCGGTTCCATTTCTTCATCCATTTCATGTTACTAGTCCCATTTATTGATTTTATTTTCGAAAAAATAAAACCCTAAATATTTGGTCATTCAAACATGAAATCTGGACTTAGAAATCATATTAATCATATACCTTTGTTCGGAAAGTGTTAATGTAAGTGTTTCTTATGTTTATAACACTTAAAGATCAAGTCTTATGAATCGAAGAAGATGAACAGTGCACGGGTACAAGAACACGCAAATGTGGGAGGCCTTTTAAAAGAACACGCAAATAAATTTTAAAAGATAAAATTAAATGCGAGGTGTCAGCCTTTTATATCCACAAGAACGCGCAAACCCTAATGTGTCACTAGAACACGCATATGAAGCCCAGTTGGCAAAACACGCATATTAGGCCCAACAGTGAAACACGCATATTAAGCCCACTTAACTCAAACACGCATACTTAACCCATTTGGCAGAACACGCATATGTAGTTCACTTGGCAAAACACGCATATTTTACTTAACCTATTTTTCGATTCATGTGAACCTTGACTTACCAAAAGTCAACTTTCATAAATTGATTAACACTTTGAAAATTCACACAGAATTTTCTTGAACCCGATATGATTAACGAAGAGAATTCTTTAGAGAACACGATAAAGACAAATACAAACCCTTTTTGTATTATTATTTATCGTATTTTTCTCATTCAAGAAATTCATGAAAACTGTCACAACTTAATCAAACTTACAATGTACGATCATTAATTTAAGACCCGATATGTCACTAATTAATGAATTACAAAGTACCATTGCTAAGTATTTGACATTAACAGACATTGGACATAATTAATGCTGTTTAAATTCAAATATAACAAAAATAAAGACATAAGATCGATTAACACGATAAACAATCTCTCTATCTATATCTTTGTCTTCGTTTGAAGTTAGCTGAGTTATTGACGTGTAAGTATATTCTGCTTCCATTTTAAGCTTGAGTTTTCTCCATTCCGGACTGGATAGACCCAATTTTCATACACTTTGGAGATCCTTTATCTTAATGGTTGACACACTCCCAATTTAGATAAATAATTCTGCGACCACATCAGCAAACTCATGAGATCTATACAACACATGTATCCATCTCTATTGAAAATAATTGACCTTGAGAATACTTAAATCGATATGTAACTGATAAACAATGGCTGAGTCTCCCAAGTAAGATTAGACTCAAAGCCTTTATCCTGTTAGCTCACACATTAAGCATCTTTGAATCAATTATTTGATATAAATTGCAAATCAAAATATCTGTCAAATACGTCAACTTAGTGACTCCGTTTGACCTATTTTGACCGAAACCTTAAGTATTTCACTTAACCTTTCGAGCAATTTATATACAAGACCTAATTCGAGGCGTACTAAACACACTCAAATTTGTCTTTATATACACTACACCCTTATCACGATACACATTTATTCAGTGTTCACACAGAACACAGCTAACTCCCCCTGGAAACCAGATACCCTAATGGCGATTTCTCATTCCAGTCAACTGGACTAGCCAACATAAATATGATCGATCAAAGTCCTTAGTGTAATAAACATGACTAAATCAACTTTGCTCATTCATCATATGATAACAACCATTATATGAATAATCATGTTATCTCAAATGATTTATTAACAAGCATAATATAAAGTGACACCTTATACATACTCGTTTTTCCCAAATATGTTCCTTTATAAACAAATTATAAATAACATACATAGGACTAGCACAATGATTTATAATGAAGTAAAAACCATATACGTATGATAACCCACTATGTTATCTAAAGTAAATGTGCCTAGGACTCAGTCACCGATCACCGAAAATACATGGTCTTCCTTAACTGTGTCCTCCGCACGAAAGATAAGCGCTTAGTTGCAAATCGGTATCCAAGCCTCTGTAGACTTGAATTTACCGTCTTTATCTTTCACAGAGACATTTGTCCAATATCCATCATCCTTAGTTGGAGTTCTAGATTTTGAAGTCTGTCTCTTGTTTCTTGGCATCCTCCCAGGAGATAACTCAATCTTTCTCTTGCGACTATGCTTCTGAAACATTGAGGAACGACCAGTCTTTACCGTTCCTGTGAAACGATCATAGAAACATGTATCATCTTCACTAACACGATTAAAGACTCCTCGTTTTGGAGTGGGATTCCTCTTAGGTGTCTTGCTCCGAGCATGGTTACCATTTGAAGGTTTCTTAGGAGATACACTTCTTGGTTTTCCATGTTCCTTAGCAACGTAACTTGAGGGATTTCTAGAAACATAATCTTCATAGTATTTCTTCTTATAATCCCTCATAAAGTTGGATTTGAAGTACTAACTTGATTATTTCTAGGCGAACCACTCCGTGCTGGTGAGTTCCTTTGAGAAAATCTTTTAGGTGAAACACTCGTTGACCTATCTTCAACTTGTTTACCCTTGTTCTTTCTCAACTGAACATCTATGTCTTCAACATCTCTGTCTTCTGAGTCATTAGACTGCCTTGGTCTGCTGGATTTACTCTTTTGTGGACACAAACTTGCCACATGTCCCTTTTCTCTGCAAATGAAGCAAGAAATTTTATCAGGATTTTTCATTTTCTTTCTTTTATCCTTTGCATGATAAGGTGAATGCACATCTTCATCAGACAAAGTTTGAGAATTTTGATCCTTTGATGTTATCTCTTGTAGCTTCAATTTTGCAGATTATTCGGGAGCAACTTCTGACTGAGCAGTAGGATCTATTCCTGATTTTAGAAAGTGAGGATGTCTCATGGTTTTCATTGATGACCATCTTCTTGGACTCAAATTTCTGACTTGTCTATTTTGTTGCTCAAAATCAGCTACATCAACTTCCCAAACTTTATCAATTAAGTTTGGTTCAATACTATCCAAAGAATACTCCTTTTCAGTGAACACTTTCCCACTACCTTTTAGTGTGTAGTGAGTGATTGAACCCTTGATACATGTATTTGGTTTGATTAGAAGATTCTGGCCTCTTATGTTGTTCTTTTAGATCGTCAGAAGAGACCTTTTTGTCATCATCACTCACTTTAACTATAGGATCATATATATGATTGATAGGAGGAGGAATCTCAACATTATGGTTCTTTTTATTTGAGAAATCTTCAACATTATGACAATTTCCGTTTTTAATACTTTCATAGGCATGACTTGTCATAATTCGTATATCTCTCATTTTGTCAATTCGGAATTGTAAGTTTGTAATCTCAGATTGAGCAGAGAGCAGCTCCTTTTGTAGAGAAGTGTACTCACTACTCAGTTTCTCATGATTTTCTTGTCCCAATTGTTTTCTGATAGTGATTTCCCTCAACTCATTTCTTATACAATCATTCTCCTTGTTATTAAGTTTAATCTTGTCAGAGAGATCCTTTTCTCTTCTAGTCAAGATGTTCACTTGCTGTCTCAAGAGAGATTTTTCTTCTTGATCCTCATCAACCTTCTTTTGTAAATCATCAACCCTTAGATATAACTCACATGCAGTTTGAGATATTTTAAAATTATCTTTACAGACATCAATTAATGAATGCAAAGAAAAATCTATTCACTGCTCAGGAGCATGTAAGTCTATCATAAAGGTAACTAGATCCTTTACTCCCAAGTTTTCTGGAATCTTTACACTATCAGCCTTTGACGTATCCCCCTTTGAACAAGTATCACCATCTTTTATACTTGATGTTTCAACATTTGAGGATGATCTCTCAAGTGAGGTGAAAGGAACATTCTCATGAGTAGGGTTTGTCGATTCTTGAGAAGATGTCTCGTCCAAAAGAACAGTACTACTTCCTGAATCAACCTCTGCGACATAAGCATTATCTTCTTCATTGACTTTTAAACTCCAGTCATATGATCCGTCTTGTTGTTGGACAACCAAAGCTCTTGAATTACTTCGATTAACTGGGCTTTGGATTCCACTAGACCCATCATAGTATGACTTTTGTCTAGCGATGTTAGAAGATGAAGGCATTGTTCCACCTTGATTGAAGTTCTGACTAGTCACAATAGACCTGTCATCCTTCTTAGGTCTCTGGCATTCCCTAGCAAAGTGTCCAAAGCCTTCGCAATTGTAACACTTTATCTTTGACTTATCAAAGCCAAGATTGGAACCCACGACCTTTCGCCCTGTTCTTGATAGGAACCGTTTAGCCCGAAGAGTTAGCATAGCCATTTGCCATTGCAGATCCATCTCTTCTAAGTCCAAAGGATCAATCTGCTCGTAGTCTTCATCTATAAGACTAGGATCTTGAACCTTTCCTTGGATAAACTGTTCATATGATGTCACAAATGACGCAAGAACGGATAAGTGACTTTCCGCACATTTGACACTTATAGGCATGGTGGAACTAGCACTAGAGGTAGGATATCCACGATTGCCTACATTGTCGCTCTGACTTGAAACAAGACATATGTTCCCCTCAGAGTCAAACAAGATCTTTTGTAAGTCAACATCTTCACTCAGGAATGCTCTTGTGCTTCCATCAGGGGAACCTGGACTTACATTGATCGTAGGCCTACCGTAATAAAGCTCGGGAATCTGAGCATTATTATATCCTGCTTCCCTTCTTTTTAGTTTCATTTCTTGTCCCCTAAACTTAGCAACTATCTGAGTCAAAGACATATCAGAGAAATCTGCTTTTTCCTGCAAAGTGGTGATGTAATTGCTCCACTTTTCCGGCAAGGAACTCAAAAATTTCTCGACTTTTTCTTCCTCAGAGTAGGTTACATCAAATGCTTGCAATTCAGCTAACAAATGATAATACCTTGTAATTAGTTGATCTAAGTTTTCACTCCTTAACCCATTAAATACATTATACTGATGCTTTAGAAGGTCTCTACGATTCTTTTTAAGTGTTTCATCCCCTTCACAGTGATTTTTTAATGCTAACCAAAGTTCTTTTGATGTATTGAATCCATTAAATAAATGTAATATTTCTTGTGGCAATGACATTTTTAAACATGATAGTGCCTTTTTCTCTGCCTCATATAATTTTTTATTAGATTCAGTCATATCTTGGTAAGCATAAACTTTGTTAACACCACTGTCCTCATATGTTGGGGCACTATATCCTTCAGTCATACATGTCCACATTCTAATGTCCGTGAATTGCATAAAGGATTCGAATCGACCTTTCCAAGAAAAGTATTGGTCAATGATCATTAGCTTGGGTGGTGAATTACCCTTACCAGTCTCATGGTCCATAAGTATTAATTGGTTAAGATAGTTTGCGGCCATTGTGTATTATGTTCAAAATGAAAACACGCAAAGTACAGGAACACGCACACAAGAACACGCAAATGGGAAACGCGCAAATGAAACACGCAAGAGGTAGGAACACGCAAATCCTCAAGAACTCTCAAAACCTCAAGAACTCTCAAATCCACAAGAACTCTCAAAGCCTCAAGAACTCTCAAAAAGAACAAGCAAACCAAGAAACACACAAATTGCCTTGTTATTAACGAAACACGCAAAAAGGTACAGTACCAGAAACGCGCAAATGGTACTGTACAAGAACACGCAAAAACACAATTTCTCACAATTTCTTAGATCCCGAACTCGATATTGTTCCTTGATCAATGAAATCTTGAGAAAATGATCTTAGGAATGAGATATGTCTTATTTTGGCGTCAAGTTTGAAACTTTATTTCAAAACGCGCCCGAAAACACTTCTCCACCTAAGAACACGCAAAAACGGGATACCCAAACCGTGATCAATCTCGAACCAAGGTTGTAATAACCTGTGGCTCTGATACCAGTTGTAAGTCCCCCGGGTCTTACCAAACCGAGATTGACTTAAGGATATGTCGAGGTGCGGAATTCCTCGAGATAACCCACGGTTTCTATATCTACCTTTTATGATATATATATATATATATATATATATATATATATATATATATATATCTTTTGCGTGAATATAACACCCGTATTTGGTTATATAGTGAAACGGCTCTCCGGACAAACCTTACCAACCAACGTGGTAACCTAAGTCTACAAGCCGTCCAAACCGGGTGTGTGTTTGCGGTTCGTGCGTGATTCGAGTACCCACAAGATCAACCGTGCGTGTTCTTGGTTTTCTCTCTCTAGGTTTTGCTCGTTTCTCTCACTACACTCTTGTTGGAACACGCATGAACACACACCCATATATATAGGCAAGGGCTGGAACACGCAAATCCCAAGGGTTTGCGTGTTTCAGGAACACGCAAAACCCAATGGGTTTGCGTGTTTCTTAAGGCCCAAGCCTATTAGGGTTTTGGCCGGTTTGCGTGTTTCCCTGAACACACAAACTGTTTGAGAGTTCTTGTAGTCAAGCATACTTTTGCTTGTTTCCACAGAAACTCTCAAACCATTTGAGAGTTCTTATGAACAAGCAACTTTTGCTTGTTCTCAGAAACTCTCAAATTCATTTGAGTGTTCTTATTTTGAACAAGCATACTTTTGCTTGTTCCTAAGAACCCTCAAATAACACTTAGGATATATTGAGTTAATGTCTTTACTGCTGTCAAGACGCAGAACCGACATTACACTCAGAGTTAATGTCTTTACTGCTGTCATGACGCATAACCGACATTAACTCAGCCAATGTTTAAACTGCTGTAAATATACGTAGAACCAATCATTAGCTAACGACAATGCTTCTACTGCTGTGGATACGCAGAAACAACATTGTCTATATTACCTATTGGAAGTGTTCACTAAGTTACTGTTTCTCCTGCTGTAAATACGCAGAAACACAGTTAACTTAACTTCCCTTTGGAAGTACATTAAGTTAATATTTCAACTGCTGTTAAACGCAGAAACAATATTAACTCAATGACTCTTTACATGTTATGTCTAGAACCTGCAAAATACAAATAATAAACAAACATATAAACATAAATGGATCCCAATAAGATCAACAATATATGCCAAGGTAATATTATTGACAAACGGTAATTACAAGATAAATTACAAGACTTGAATATATGAAAATATATGTAACACATCTAGAATGCTTTTGTCACCGAGAAACATGCACCAACATCCAGGAACCGTTGTGATGGGGATGGTGCGCTGCAGCTTTTGTAGCACATTACAAAGCGTTTCTTGGTTCCGGGTATGGTTTTTGATTTTGATGCGGATAGATTATTCTCTAATAAACTGACAGCCGATCAATCTAATCATATGGTGCGAACAGTAACTAGTGAAGAAGTTAAGCAGGCTGTTTTTGAAATGGGGGATGATAAGGCACCGGGTCCTGATGGGTTTAATGCTGCATTCTTTAAGCATTCATGGGATATTATCGGGCCAGATGTAATGGCGGCTGTACTTGATTTCTTTAAAAGTGGAAGGCTGCTGAAAGAGGTTAATCATACTATTATTTCTCTTTATGTAATGTGATATTCAAGTGCATAACAAAAATCATTGCAAATAGGATCAAAGACTGTTTATCTAGTCTAGCGGGGATTAATCAATCTGCTTTTATCCCTGGAAGAAGCATATCTGATTACATTTTATTAACACAAGAATTAATGCATAACTATCATTTAGATCGTGGTGTCCCTAGGTGTGCTTTTAAGGTGGATAATCAGAAAGCGTATGATACAGTGGATTGGCGATTCTTAGAGAGTTTGGTTTTCATCCGCAAATAATTCACTGGATAATGACATGTGTGGCTACATCATCTTTTTCAATTAGTTTAAATGGATCGTTGCATGGTTTTGTTCCTGGCAAGTGGGGTTTGAGGCAGGGTGATCCTTTATCTCCTTATCTTTTCACTCTTGTTATGGAGATTTTAACCTTAATGTTACGAAGAAGAGTCCATCAATCTGGAGATTTCACTTTCCATCCTCAGAGTGAAGCACTTGATATTATTAACCTCTGTTTTGCAGATGATCTTATTATATTTTTACATGCGGATGTTTCTTCAACAAAGGTTATAATGGAGTCTTTGGAAGACTTTAAAAGTGCATCCAGGTTGGCGCCTAGTCTTCCCAAAAGTACGACTTATTTTTGTAATGTACTCAATCATGTTAAATTAGCTATTCTATCCATGCTACCATTTGAGGAAGGCAAATTACCGGTTAAGTATTTGGGTGTCCCATTAGTGTCTACTAGACTGGTTTTTAATGATTGTCGTGAACTGGTGGAAAGAGTACGTAGTCGTGTGACTGATTGGAAGAACAAATTTTATCTTTTGCGGGTAGACTCCAATTGGTTCAATCTGTTTTGTCATCCATGCATGTTTATTGGAGTACGATGTTTATGTTACCAGCGAGAGTTATTCAAGAAATAGAACAGATTATGCGTAGTTTTTTGTGGTCTCAAGGAAGCTTACAAAAAGGTAAATCTAAAGTTGCATGGAAGGTGGTATGTCTTCCGAAAGATGAGGGAGGATTGGGAATTCGTAGGCTTCATGATTTTAATGTGGCATTGATGGCGGTACATGTATGGAATCTGATTACCGTAAGGAATCATTATGGGTTCGATGGATACATATGTACAAAATAAGGAACAAAAGCTTTTGGAAAATTCCGATTCGGGGGAATATGTCATGGAGCTGGAGAAAGATGCTACAAATTAGGCATGTCATTCGACAATATTTCTGGTCTCGCATTGGAGATGGGATGAATATTTCAGCTTGGTTTGATAATTGGAGTGAGTTGAGCCCCTTATATAATCATTTGTCTCCTCGTCTTATTTCACAAGCAGGTTATACTCTTACAGCTATTGTTTCGGATCTTATTTCAAATGGTTAATGGACCTGGCCGATGGAATGGAACAGCAGATTGCATAATCTTACAGTCCCTTTATTGTCCCAAGCTCTCCCTGATGAGATTGTTTGGAGCGATATAAATGGGTCTGTGCAAGTTTTTTATGTTCAAGAAGTTTGGAATGCTCTTCGACCTCGTGATATTGTGGTTCCTTGGTATGATGTTGTTTGGATTACACAATGTATTCCTAAACACGCTTTTCATCTTTGGTTAGTGGTGAAACAGAAGCTCAAGACTCGGGATATGTTAAAGCCATGGGATGTTCACCCGTCATCTAACAGTCCTCTATTGTGCTCATTGTGTTGTAGCCAGCCTGATTCACATGGACACTTGATTTTTACGTGTTCTTTCTCCTCGGAGGTATGGAAAGGGATATGTACTCACAATAAACTTGATTACTACTCTGACGACTGGAATGCCATCTTGTCCAATTTTATTTCATTCGCTAAGAAGAAAACAACAAAGATTATTATAGCAAAATTGGTGCTTGCTGCGTCCGCTTACTTTGTTTGGCAAGAGAGAAATGCTCATTTATTCAAGCAACAGAAGCAATCTGTTTTACAACTAATCGAGGTGATCACATCAAATGTCAGGTTGTTAGGTCCAGATTTACTGGACTCACTCCAGACTCGACTACTGGAGCCTTACTGAAGATCTGTCCAGTATCTGACCTACTCCAGACTTGGAATCTGGAGTCCCATATGAAGATTTGTCCAGAAATAATTGAAGATCAGTGAGCATATACTTATATAGGAAATCTGGAGTATTCTCCAGATTAGCTCACTGGACTTCACCCCAGTCCAGATCTACTCTACTAAAGACATTCTGACTGAAGTCAAAGACTGAAGGAAGAATAAAGAAGACTGACAAATGGCGGAGTCCACTGGAAGTCTTACCAGATCTGCACACTGGAGGATTGTTAGTGTTCTAGATCCTGCAAGTCTGAACACTGATATCGAGGATTGACTTTTGCCTTTACACACTTTCCAAAGAACAATCCACTTGTTCTTTACCAAAGAATATACGTGTGTTAAGGTGGTTGGATAATAGGATACACTTGCACTTGATGTGACTTTATCCTTATTCCTTATCCAATACATTTAATGTTCTTGTCGGATCATTAAATGTATGCCAACCATTGTACGGCACAAAATTCACTGGTGAATTTTGTTGCCTATAAATACAAAGTCATTTCCTTGACAAAAAACTTTTAAGCATTCATTTTGCATTGAAGTGAAATTGTCCAAATACTCTCGATCTTAAACAGGGATACTTCACAACTTTAAGTATCTCGATCCTAAAGAGTTATTTGACAAATATAGATCATTTGTAACTCATAGGTTGTTAGGATACATACTTATTGTATTATCTTGATTCCGCAACAACCTTGTATTTTATTTAAACATCATAAATAAAATACCCATGAAACAATACATAATGTTCCACTTTATTTGTTTATTGCTTTAAGTCTTGTATTACTTTATTTATATACTTGCATTTATATTTAAGTAATACTAGTCCTTTTCTAGTGATTATTAGACTTGTTGTATTCACACATTCTTGGGTTAACCATTGAACTTAAGGGACTCACATTTGGTATCAGAGCAGAAGGCTAAACATTGCCTAGATCTGTTTCTTGATGGCTAACCAAGAAAATACACAAGGTTTTAGTCTTGGTCCTGATCCTAATGCAAACATTAATGATCAAAATGAACCACCAATTGTCAATAACACTAATCCTCCACCTCCCCCTCCTACTCCTGCTTCTCCACACGTGCATGTGCACTACTCAAATAATCCTGTTCCTAAATTCAGTGGGAACAGTGATGAATTTGGTACGTGGAAGGCTAGGATGGTTTTGCATGTCACTGGTATTGAGAGGAATATGATGAAAATTTTAAACGAAGGTCCTTATGTACCAACATCACCTCTCAATCCCCTTCTTGATCCTTCTGGATCTAGAAGAGGAAGGGAAAAGAGGGAGGAACATTGGTCTGAAGAGGAGAGGAGATTGGTGAATCTAGACACCCTTTCTCAAAAACATGATCCTCGGGGCTGTTCCAGAAACCCTAATTCCCACACTAGTTCTTTTTCCTAGTGCTAAAAACATGTGGGATGAACTTTTAAACCAACATGAAGGAGGAGATGACACCATTGTCACCAGAAAGGTCTCCTTAAACAAGAGGTATGAGTCATTTTTTGCTCAACCTAACGAGTCTCTCACTGGTACTTACACCAGATTTATGAGTATCATAAACCAATTGAGAGGTCTTGGGGTTGAGAAGGACAAGGATATAATTCTGGAGAAATTTTGTGATATTCTACCCACCAAATGGTCTCACATGATCCTGGTCTTACGACAAGGAAAAACTCTGCACACACACTCTCTCAACTCTTTATGGAGCTTTCAGGTACACTGAAGAAAATCAAGCTCAGAGAGTGGTGGCAGAACAAGATGCCTTTAACCATGCCTCCAGTAGTTCTAATGTGATCAGTCATACTGAACCACAAGGTACAGCACTGATATCTTCTGAGAATGTATTTTCTATGAAGAAGATGGTGTCTGAACTCATGGATTCTGGAGAATCCAGTCAAGTTTCTCCAGACTGTTGTGATGAAACTGAAGATGATGATCTTATTGCAATGATTGCTAAAACGTTTAACCGTTTCAAAGCAAGAGCAAATAGGCCATCTGGACAATTTTCATCCAGTTCTTCCACTGACAAGACCAATTTGACATGCTTTAAGTGTGGCAAAAAGGGTCATTTCATGAAAGAGTGCAGGTCCAACCAGTTTGCATCCAAGCCTGGTCCATTCTCTTCTAATAATAAGCCTAATGATAGCTATAAAATGAAATATAAAAAGCTTAAGGCCCAAATTGCTCTCATGGCACAACAAATTGAAACCAATAATAAGTGCATTGATTGCAACGACTGAAGAGAAGTGGGTTCCTTCTGATGACTCATCTGTTGATGAAGAAGAGAGAAAGAGATTGCTGTTACATGGCTCTGGCAGACGAAGAGCACCTGGTGAAGGAAGATGTCACATCTGGACGATGGGTGGACATTGTTATCAAGAAGGTTAGTGATTATGATAATGCAACTGACCAAGAACTAAAACTGGACATTGCTGAAGCTTTAAATTCTGATTTGATTTTTGTAGAAACTGTTAGATCTGATTGTGTAAATGGTCTAGAAACAGACTCTTCTGAAATAAATGCTTTAAAATCAAAATTAAAAGAACTTCAAGACATTGAACTGGCATTTCAAGCCCAGGTTCTGGTAACTGAACAATTGATCCAAGAAAAACAAGATCTTGAGATCATTTTAGAAAAAGAAAAACTGGTAATTAAGTCATGGCTAGAAACCAAAAAGCCATATGATGCTGGAGTAAATCAATTTCCTACTCAAAAACGTGCATATTTAGATGGAAATACTCAGGTAGCATCATTAATACCAGTAATCGATCGATTACCAGAGGGATTCAGGCCCACCACTGTTTATGATGAGCCTGTAACTCCCAAGGCCAATACTTCCCCAGTTCTTTGCCCAGAGGTTAAGACTGGAGCTGTCCAGATGACTGCTCCAGTTAAAAAGGTTAAGCAGAATAGACCTTTGCCTCAGAACAATCCCCTACCTAAGCCAACAACTGGAAAGGCTAAGGTATCATCTGAAGAATGTTTTGTCCAGGTTAGAGAGCCAGATTCAAATTCTGACTCGTCAATCACAAAGTTTTAATGCAAGATTAAACTTTATTGAGGGTAATTCATCTGGCCCTAGACAAAACACAAAACCTTTAAGAAAGACAAATTTATTTCTCCAGTTGAGAAAAAGAAAAAGGTTTCAAAACTATCAACTCCAGTAGTGTTTTCAACAAAAACTACTGTTGAAGAAAGTGAACTAGCCCAGATTGCCCCAGGGACCTATAAGGGAGGGTCCAGTGAACCCATCAGTCGATGGGTTCCCAAATCTAACTGATAAATATCTGGTGTATGTGTAGGGCGATCGAAAGAAGTATATCTGGTATCTTGACAGTGCAGCTGGCAGGACTATGACCGGATGTAAGACCCTACTGGAGGAGTTCACCATTTCTGATGGACCCTCCATTCACTTTTGGAAATGATGGTTGTGGAAAGACTGAGGGCTATGGTGTTCTGAACAATGGACAAGTCAAGTTCAGACGTGTTGCATTTGTGAATGGTTTGAAATATAACTTGATCAGTGTAAGTCAACTGTGTGACGATGGCTATCAAGGTCTTATTCAATGTTGCTCAGGGCATCGTATTCAACAAGGACTGGAAGGTAGTGTTGATTGCTCCCAGAAAAGGGAATGTGTAAGTGATGGATATGGAAAGCTCTCCTTCAGAGCAGTGTTTCTATACTCAAGCTGATGAAGACACAAACTGGTTATGCATAAAAGGTTATCCCATTTAAATTTCAAAAACATTAACAAGTTGTCCAGAAAACAACTTGCAGATGGGATACCTTCAGTTTCCTTCAAAAAGGAAAGGCCATGTCCAGGAGGTGAGATGGGTAAGCAAAAGCGTACCAGTTTCAAGACCAGACAGAATTTCAGCATTTCTGAACCTCTTCATATGCTTTATATGGACCTATTTGGTCCAGTGAACGTTCAGACTCGTGCTGGTAAAAGATACACCCTGGTGATCGTAGATGAATTCTCCAGATATTGTTGGGTGATCTTTCTAAGGTCTAAAAATGAAGCTGCTGCTGAAATCATCAGTCTTATCAAGCAAATTGAGCTCAAGTACAGTCGAAAAATGTGTCAGTTAAGAAGTGACAATGGAACAGAATTCCAGAATGCAACTCTGGAGTCATTCTGTACTGACACTGGCATCTCCCAGAATTTCTCATCAGCCGCTGTCTCCAGAACAAAATGGAGTGGTGGAAAGGAAAAATAACGCTGATAGAAGCTGCCAGGAGTATGCTTGCTGAATCTGGTCTGTCTACCAGTTTCTGGGCGGAAGCAATTGCTACTGCTTGCCACACCCAGAATCGATCAGTGTACATCAAAAGACACAAAAAGACAGCCTATGAAGTCTTAAGAAATAGAAAACCATACATTGGTAATTTTCACGTTTTTGGATGTCCAGTTTACATCCTGAACGACTCCAGTCAGCTAGGCAAATTTGATGCCAAAGCTGATGAAGGGTATTTCTTAGGCTATTCAGCCATTCGCAAGGCCTTCAGAGTCTACAACAAAAGACTGGAGAAGGTCCATGAGTCAATCCTTGTACTCCCCCAGTAAGTCCTCATCAGCCTTGGTATAGAAACATTGCTCTTTTGGAGCGGGTTCCATATCCATGATGTACACATTTCCTTTTCTTGGTGCAACCATCACCACTTTCCAATCCTTGTTAAATATGGTGCCTTGAGCAATATCGAACAAAACTCTGAAGCCATCATCACAAAGTTGGCTGACACTGATCCAGGTTGTATTTCAAACCATTCACAAATGCAACTCTTTTGAATTCGACTTGTCCATTATTGAGCACACCATATCCTTCAGTCTTTCCAGATGATCATTACCAAACGTCACTGTCGGTCCATCTTGGACAGTGAACTCTTCCAGTAGGGGCTTACATCCGGTGATAGTCCGGCCAGCAGCGCTGTCCAAATACCATATATTTTTTCGATCGCCCTGCACACACACAAAAATCATTAGTTATTTTTGTGACCCCATCTTTTCTTGATGGGTTCACTGGACTTCTCTACAGAAGTCACAGTAGATTGTTGTGGTGTTGAACTGGAGGCTGCATCTGGAGCTTTTTCACCAGCTCCAGGTGTAGGAGTAAAAACGATTGGTACTTGATACTTACTCCCTTTATTTTTACCAGATTTTGTTCCAGATGGAACATTCTTTTGATTAGGTTTTGAAGGGAGTGGATTAATATTTTGTTTGAAAACTGGAGGTAATGAACCTCCTTCCAGATTTTTAATCCGGGCAGTACAACTCTGAACCTGTCGAGACAAAAGTTGGAGTTGACTTTCCAGATTAACCAAAATATTATTTTCATCAGGCAACTGAACCTTGGACCTTGGTTCAGCTGGAGTTTTAGTCTGTCGGGTCTTGGGCACCTTAGACTTTTGAGGTAAAGGCTTGGTACCAATGGCCTTTTTGACTGGAGCTTTAGCCTGTTTGGCTCCAGTTTTAACCTCAATGGGGGTGGTCTCAATGGGTTCAGTTTCAACAGCTTCAGGTTGATCATAAGAGTTTCAACCTTGAGAGCTGGAGGCAATGAATGAAGATCTGGTATGAGAGCTGCCATCTCCAGATCTCCAGATTTCCATGCATTCTTCTGGGCATCGATAGTTCTAGAAAATGCATCATAGTTTTTACCATGACTTGATAATCTTTTGTTCTTTTTCAAGATCAGAAACTAGTTTTGATTATCAAGTTCTAAAGCCTCAATCTTTAAAACTGACTCCTTGAGAGCCAACTGGACACTTTGTAAATCATTCAGTTGTGGTTTAACATTGTTCAGTTCAAGTAAGATAGTGTCAAGATATCTTTCACTATCAGCTCTAACAGTTTCCACAAAAGCTAAATCACCACTTAATGATTCAGCCAGGTCCAGTTTTAGTTCAGGGTCAACCTGGTTATCATTAGTCACATACCTTTTTCAAAATGATGTCCACCCATCTTCCAGTGATGACATCTTCTTTGCCACATGCTGTTGTTGATCTTCCAAGGCCATGAAACACATGTCCCTTTCCTCTTCTTCATCAGCTGATGAGTCATCAGAGTACTCCCATTTTCCCTCACTTTGTGCCATTAAGCACTGATCCTTTTTCCTTTTCCATGGACAGGAGGGCAATCTGGGCCTTAAGCTTCTTGTATTTAGCTTTGTAGCTATCATCAGGCCGATTGAAATTAGGGACAAGGGGGCCAGTTTGGTTGTTCAACTGACTAGATTTGCATTCCTTCATAAAGTGACCTTTCTTAGCCACACTTATAGCATGTAAGATTGGTTTTATCCAGAGAGCTGGAGCTGGAAGCTTTGTTGGGGCCATTAAATCTTTTAGATTTATGCTTAAACCTATTAAAGGTTTTAGCAATCATGGCGACCAGATCATCATTGTCAGTTTCATTACAACCATCACTGTTTTCAGTGGTCAGGCCAGAGTTCAAGAAACTGTTTAACATCTCCTTCATTGAGTGTGCCAGGACACTCTCTGCAGACATTAAGGCAGCACAAGGTCGCTCAGGTACACTAGCAACCTTGGAACTCTGGGCATGGTTCATGGCATCTTGCTCAGCCACCAGTCTTGCAGCATTATTATCTTCAGTGAATATGAAGGCTCCATAGAGCGATGCAAGAGTATGGCTGTGCAAGGTTTTACCTTGTCTCAAGACAAGAACCATGTTTTCCCATTTGGAAGGAAGAATATCACAAAACTTCTCAAGAAGAATATCCTTATCCTTCTCTACACCCAACCTCTCAGCTGATTAATGAGGCTAGAAAATCTGGTGTATGTACGAGTTAGACTTTCATTGGGCAGAGCAAAGAAGGATTCATACTTCTTGTTCAAGGCAACTTTTCTGGTGACAATAGTGTCATCACCTCCTTCAAACTGAATAACTAATTCATCCCACATTGACTTGGCACTGGGGAACAACACAAGTGTTGGAATTAGATCTTCAGGGACAGCTCCAAGGGTCATGTTCTTGAGTCTGGTGTCCAGATCTACAAGTCTACGATCCTCATCAGACCAATGGTATTCGAGCTTTTCTCTTGAACCTCTTCTTCCAGTTGGATCAGAAGAGGACTTACCCCAATGGACATGGGTATATATGGTCCATCCTTAAGGATTTTCAACATATACCTTTCAATCCCACCAAAATGCAAAAGCATTCTAGCTTTCCATGTACCAAAAGTCTCACTGTTTCCATCGAATTTGGGAACAGGAGTGTTAGAATAATGTACATGGACGTGATTTGGGGCAGTAGGAGGAGGAGGGTTAGTATTTACATTTTGAACAGGTTGGGCATTAGTATTCAAGGGGGTTTCACCTGAACCAGAACCATCTCCACCTTCAGTAGTGTTCATCTTAGCAGATCTAGGCAAGTTTATTAGCCTTCTGCTCTGATACCACTTGTAAGTCCCAACTTTAGATGGTACTACTGAAGACACCTCTATGTCGATGGTGGAGTTACTTTGCAATATATCCACTGAACTGGAGACGACCAGTTGCAGTGTGTATATACCAAGTTCTAGATAGATTACTTATAATGACAATAAGTAAAGAACAATGCAATAATAAAAATAACTTGTAAAATAAATTGATGAGACAATATGTAATTTTCAAGTGTAATTTATTTATTAATGTTAAATAAATTACAAGGTTGTTGCGGAACCAAGATAATACAAGAATGTAAATATCCTAACAACCTATGAAATACAATTGATCTACACTCGGAATTTCTCTAAACAATCGAAACACTTAAAGTTGTGAAATGTTCCTTTTAGCGATTGAGAGAATATTGCACAAGTTCACCAAGAATATTGCAGGTATGCAAAGTGTGAATTCTATCGAAGTGTATTCGAAGAAGTAAATATTCTTGTTGTGCAATGACTTGTATTTATAGGCAAAGTTAACATTGGGATGTTAACTTTGGCCGTACAAATGTGGTTGAGATCATTTAAGGAATAGCATTTAATTCCTTAAAAAGCAGTGTAAAGTCGCATGATAAAGCAACTTTACTCAACCACCTTTATGTACCTTTTGCAATTAAATAATAAGATAAATCTTATTATCCGGGTAAAGGTACATAAAGCATAAAAGTCAATTCCTCGTAATCAGTGTAAAGCTTTGTAAGAGCTTTCCACTGATGGTCTCCAGTTTGTAAATGACTAGAATGTCAACTGGGCTTCGCTGCCATTGCCATTCTCTATCTTCCATTGTTGTCTTCGACTTCAACTGGAATGATTCTTCAACTTGTCAGTTCTCAACTGGAGGAAGTCTTCAGTTGCGTTGACTGTACGGTGCAACTGGACTTCAATATATTTCTGGACAAATCTTCTGGGTCTCCAGTTTCACTGGGTCTCCAGGGGCAACTGGAGACTGGCCAGTTTACCAGTAAACTGGTCCTAACAATCATATGAGTTGTTACTAGTGATGAGGTGAAACAAGCTATGTTTGATATGGGAGATGACAAAGCACCAGGTCCAGATGGTTTTTCCGCTGCTTTTTGCAAAAAATCTTGGGAAATTGTTGGTCCAAATGTGGTAGAGGCGGTCCTGGATTTTTTCGAGAGTGGGAAACTTTTGAAAGAGGTAAACCATATGATTATATCTTTATTGCCAAAAGTTGTTGCTCCATCTAGGATTTCTGATTTCCGGCCCATCTCGCTATGTAATGTAATTTTTAAATGCATTACCAAAATAATAGCGATGTGCTCTAAAGATTGATATCCAAAAGGCTTATGATACTGTAGATTGGAGATTCATGAAGCGAATTTTGATTGAATTTGTGTTCCACCCACAAATGGTTCATTGGATTATGGTTTATGTGGCCACGTCTTCATATTCCATTTGTATTAATGGTTCTCTTCATGGTTTTTTCCCGGGCAAAAGGGGTTTGAGACAGGGTGATCCATTATCTCCATATCTCTTCACACTTGTTATGGAGATTTTGACACTTATGCTTAAACGAAGAATTCACAATTCTGAATATTTTATATATCATCCAAGGTGTGATGTTTTAGATATTATTAACCTTTGTTTTGCAGATGATTATTATATTTTTACATGCGGATGTGGCTTCTGCAACGGTTATTATGGACACTTTGGAGGAGTTTAAACAAGCATCAGGTTTGGCGCCTAGTTTACCCAAGAGCACGGCATACTTCTGCAATGTACTTAATCATGTAAAGATTTCTATACTATTTGTGCTGCCTTTTGAAGAAGGAACTTTGCCTGTAAAGTACCTTGGGGTGCCTCTTGTTTCCATTCGATTGGCTTACCAAGACTGTAGAGAGTTGGTTGAAAGAGTCCAAACCCGCATCTCTGATTGGAAAAATAAGTTCCTCACTTTGGCGGGACGACTTCAGTTGATCCAGTCCGTTCTCTCTTCAATGCATGTTTATTGGGGAACCATGTTTATGTTACCGGTGTTTGGGGTAGAATTTTCACTACCAAGATCCTGAACAAAATTTACACTTTAGTCCTTCAGTAATAAACACTTAATAATGTGTAGTCTTGAAGGATCCTTGATCCCGGTTAGTTTATTAGTTCAGACTATGTTATGTTATTATCCTAATATAACAGGATCTTGATATCTTCAGGATCTATGATTTTACTAATGAATATATGTCTAGTATAGTAGATATTATATGCAGGATCGAAGTAAAAGCGTGTTACATAAAGAAAACGTGTTTCAACGGATAGTTTACCACTTCAACCACAAGAATCGGGATTCATAACAGATTTACCATGTGAAGAATAACACTCAACGGTCATCTATGCCATTTCTTCAGCGTAAGGAGCAAGTCCAGAAAGATCCCAGATATTTCGGAGATATGGTTCAACGTCTAGCTCTATAAATAGAAGGAAATCTCATTCAGAAGAAGCAGGACACCACTTAGAGAACACATACTACACACCATCAACTATCATACAAGCAATCGTCCATTCAACAACAACAAATTAGTCACTTAGTAATTATTAGTTGTATCATTCATTCATTAGTTCATTCATTCATTTCATTGTAATCATTCACAAACAAAAGTAATAATAAAGGAACAACTGGAGGGTCGATTGCATCCTCCCGGGGTTTTTTACCTAAGATCATTTAACTGGATCAAGGGTTTTTCCTCGTCAACAAAATTCTGGTGTCATTATCCTTTACCGTATTTTCTTTAAGATCTTAGTGTTAATTTATAGTACTTTGCTTTTATCTTCAACAGTTTTCTTAATTACTCGAAGTATTTCTGTCTCAAAGTCTTTCTTAAAACTCCTTTTAGTCAAAACTCTTAATTTTAATCATTATTGTTAAGAAAACTTTCCTTTTAATTGAAGATCCTTGAACACCAAACCCCACTTACAAATCGTCGGTTCTTGAGTTGTCTAAAATCCTTTCTAAAATTATCTTAGGTAATTTTTGACCGAAACAATTTGGCGCCCACCGTGGGGCAAAAAGGTGTTTCTTGCAAATAAGTTCAGTCTCTCACGAAAAACATTTTCCAACAAAATCATGTCTGAGCAATCTCAAAATCCTTTTTCTTCTGATTTGGTTTACGATTATCCTTATGTGAAAGAGAGCTTAAGAAACCCTCCTGAAAATGCAAGATTCCTAGCCGAGCAAACTCTGAAAGGAAAAACTGAAGGAATACCTTCAGTAGATCCATATTTGGCTATGATAAGGAAAAGGTATTTCGATCGACTCGATGAATCGACTTCTGGAGCAGAAACTGAAGAACTGATTCAAGGATCAGATGAGTCGGTGAAAAGCTATGTGGAGAGATTTGAACGCAAAAAGGAATCAACATTGAAGATCAAGAAGAATATCCTGAAGATCAAATCACTTAACAAGATCCAAAAGGATTCAGGTATGGCCAACAAAGGTAAGAGTGATAAGAAATATTTACAATTTTCTGATTATCATTTTACCACTGATATGTGTGGACTTCTCAATATTATGAAAAGTCTGGGGGACAAGGTTAATTGGCCAGAAACATTACCTAGAAAATTTTATACTAAAAGAACTAAATGGTGTGTTTTTCATGGTATTTTTGGTCACGAAACTAAAGAATGTGCAGCATTTAATTATGAACTATGGAGATTAATACATGAAGGTTTATTGGATGAAATACTTCCTAATAAAAATTGGATATTAGCAAAAAAGTAATTTTTGAAATAAAAGTCAGTAGTTATATTATAATGCTAACCTAAGCGAATGAGTCATGTTGGCCATAAGGGCTGACATGAACCATTAGCATGTGTTTTGTCTTGTGTTCTTGATGCAGGATTGTCACATTTAGGATCTTGATGGATGAAGATCACAAGCTATTATCCAAGGTACAGATCCTGAATCAGAACAGTTTCTCCTAAGTTTAAATCCTACAAACGGATTTCAGTGGATTGAACTAAAACTTCAATCCTAGGTTGAAGGGATCACCTTCTCGAACGCCGAGGTTAACATTAACACCTCATTTCGCCCGGGACGCACGTCATAACAAATTCTTAATTGTGGGTAGACCCTCATGGTTAGGAATTTTCAAAGGGTTGTTGATTTAATTTTTTGCAATCAACTCATTTGGTTAATGACCACAAGTAATAAAAACGGTCATAAAAAAGAATAGGGATAATCTCTCTATTAAGATACAAACGATTGACAAAAGAATTGGCCAAAATACTAACAATTAAATTGTTTAATTATCATTTGCTGTGATTTATGCATTTGAACAGGAAATAAAGACGAAGAAGAATGCAAAAGATTTATCTAAGGATCAATCGGAATAAAGGTATGAAATAAAAGTCTTTAATCAATAGCATAAACATAAAAATTAAAACTAGAATTAAGGGATAGGCCTCCTATTATTGCGGTTATGGGAAGGTGGCTTGCTATTGATCCCCAACTTGCTTTCTTCAACTGCTTCATTTTCCCCAAATATCTGAGGATATTTGACTTTTAGCCACCCTAAAAAGCTTTTCAAATTGTTAACTTCTGCCTTTGTATCACTAGTTCCTTTCAAACTTGCCATCTCTTTTAAAGTTTGATTTCTGGTATCCATGACTGAATTTAGAAGGCGATTAGCGCTCTTGATAGTTTAATTTTTGTACACGATTTCTGCTTCATAGGCATCAGATAATTTTTTGATGATCTACAAAATAAAAACAAAAAGTTTTAGAAACTAAAAATTACATTAAAGTAAAAAACTTACTGAAATAGATAGCTCTCTAAGTCTTTTACTCCTATTTCTAGATGATGATTCACCCTCCATAGGATTATTATAAATGTTGATAGAAAAAGAGATGATGATTTTAATATATTCTTTAGGCATGAAAATGTATGTGTGAAACTTTGATATCTTGAGTATAAATAAGTTAGTTAGGGGAAAGTAAATCAACAAAGTGAGTGTTCACTGTCAAATCATGGCGCGTAAAGAACATTAATTGAACATCGGGATACTAACATTAGCGATTAGATTTTTCGTGGAAGATATGTTTTAAATGCAGGTTCTTAAGAGATGCAAGGATTAAATGCCTTGATTGATTAAGGATCAAATGTTATTCCCAAGAAGGATAAAACAAAGTTTCTAGAATAAGAAATAAACTTGTCAAGATATTAGAAGATCAAATAAAGAACATAAGAAATTGGAAAAAGAAGATCCAGAGTGATCTTCCTAAAAGACATCAAAAAGGTACGCAAATTCATTGAACTAAAACATTCGTTTCCGAAATAAAAAAGTACGAAACGATTAAAGGATTAATCTGCCAAGTAGAGCTAGGATAACTAATTTCCATTAGTCTCGTTAATCTTTGGGTGTAGTCTTTTGTATTTAGAAACCACTGCTTGTAGAACCAACACATTCCCTTTGGCCTTTCGGAGTTCTTCTTGAACGTCGTCTAGATTTCCATAGGCCTCGATTAGTTCTTCTCTTAGGGTTAACTTGTCTTTTCCCCATCTGCCGATAGCCTCTAGGGTTAGTCCTTGGTGATCATTGACAGATCTGTTCTGAAAGTGATAAACACTCCCCTAGATCCTTAAAAAGTTTGTCATGTTTCTTGGCTAGTTCTTCAGATAACTGCTTAAATCTTTCAGAAGCCTATATAAAAAGAAGAAAATGCATAACTAAAATAAGAAATATGTATGTATAATATATACACGAATAAAATCAGTAAATAATCACCTGGGTTGAGACATTTGACATAATGCTGGAAAGAGAGAAAAGTGATTTTCAAAGAAAGGAATGATAATCTAAAAGAGGGGATCGGTAGAGAATAAATAGGGAAAGAAGGAGAATTAATTGCTGGGTAGTTAAAAGTCTAATCCGAACAGTCGCAACTTTTCACGCTTAAAAAAAATGCTTCTCGAAGAAATAAACGAAATAAAAAATAAAACCTAAAGATCAATTTTATCACACATAATATGTTACATGAAATAGTCTCCTGACATTTCAAAAATAAAAATACCATCACGAAATTAAAACATTGTCCATTGAGGGCATAAACATTAAACAGAGTCAATAAAGTTCATAAAAGATACATAACCAAACAAACATTAAGGATGTGTAAAAAGTAGTGCCCTCACTACTATTTAACCAGGATCATGTCCTCATCATCCTCTAGAGATCCATTCCCTCCTGCAGTATTCCTCTTGCGCCTTTTGTTTACGGACTTCTCGGTTGGGTAGATAAAATATCATCAGTAACCTCTTTAATGACCAACCCAGCCAAAGTTTTTTCCCATGCCTTAATGTTCCAACCTGCCGGTTCACAACCCATGTCCTTAGCAATTTTTGCCATTTCAATTCTGTTTCTGAGAATTGCAATAGATTCACTTGAAATAGACTCTTCTTTCTGAGTTTTGAGTTTCTTCTCCTCCTCCTTTTTGAATTCCCTAAGCTCATAATTCAACTTAGCAATTTTTGTATTCAAACCTTCAACTTCTGCCAACAAATCATCATTCTTTGCTTTTTCAATATTAACCAACTCCTTCTGAACTTCAACATCCAACTCCCACTCATTCAATGACCTTCCAAAACTTAAAATCAAATGTTCGATGGCCTAAGAATAGTGAATCAAAATATTAGACTTAAAAATGCTAAACAAAATTTCATTACAAAACTTAATTATTAAGCAATAATTGGTACCGTAGAAATATCCTTGACTGAACTCCCAAATGTAACATTTTCCGGTAATCGGGAAACTAATTCAGTAAATAGAGCTTTGGCCGGAATTTTCAACAACTTAATAAGTTTCCTAACATTCACTGAACGCTTCTTTCTCTTTCTTAGTTTCCTTATCCATATCTAAGGAAATATCAAAAATAAACTTAATAACATTGGGAAAGAAGCCGAGAAGTAAAAATCAAGCTAATTAAGGGTTTGATACACAAACAATCAGGTGAACCTACCAAATATAAATTCCTACATCAAAAACATACGTTATACAAATAATTAAAAGAAAAAAGAAAATCAATCTCAGATCTGGTTTTTTAATTGAAAATGTAAGAATAGAAAACTAACCTTCTCTGAGATAAGTCTGGACTGCAAAAGTAAATAAAAGGGAGCATAAGAATGAAAACCTAAAAATCGATAGCAGCTTCTGTTTATAAGATTTTAGTGGCCGACAATGACTTGGAAAACTATCTTTATTTGCAATGAAATATAAGTTTTGGGGACAATTGTTTGGGGTAGAATTTTCGCTACTAGGATCCTGAATAGAATTTACACTTTAGTCCTTCAGTAATAAACACTTAATAATGTGTAGTCTTAAAGGATCCTTGATCCCGGTTAGTTTATTCAGACTATGTTATGTTATTATCCTAATATAACAGGATCTTGATATCTTCAGGATCTATGATTTTACTAACGAATATATGTCTAGTATAGTAGATATTATATGCAGGATCGAAGTAAAAGCGTGTTACATAAAGAAAACGTGTTTCAACGGATAGTTTACCACTTCAACCACAAGAATCGGGATTGATAACAGATTCACCATGTGAAGAATAACTCTCAACGGTCATCTATGCCATTTCTTCAGTGTAAGGAGCAAGTCCAGGAAGATCCCAGATATTTCGGAGATATGGTTCAACGTCTAGCTCTATAAATAGAAGGAAATCTCATTCAGAAGAAGCAGGACACCACTTAGAGAACACATACTACACACCATCAATTATCATACAAGCAATCGTCCACTCAACAACAACAAATTAGTCACTTAGTAATTATTAGTTGTATCATTCATTCATTAGTTCATTCATTCATTTCATTGTAATCATTCACAAACAAAAGTAATAATAAAGGAACAACTGGAGGGTCGATTGCATCCTCCCGGGGTTTTTTACCTAAGATCACTTAACTGGATCAAGGGTTTTTCCTCGTCAACAAAATTCTGGTGTCATTATCCTTTACCGTATTTTCTTTAAGATCTTAGTGTTAATTTATAGTACTTTGCTTTTATCTTCAACAGTTTTCTTAATTACTCAAAGTATTTCTGTCTCAAAGTCTTTCTTAAACCTCCTTTTAGTCAAAACTCTTAATTTTAATCATTATTGTTAAGAAAACTTTCCTTTTAATTGAAGATCCTTGAAACCAAACCCCACTTACAAATCTTCGGTTCTTGAGTTGTCTAAAATCCTTTCTAAAATTATCTTAGGTAATTTTTGACCGAAACAACGGAGAGTTGTACATGAGATAGAACCATTATGCGTGGTTCTTATGGTCACAAGGCAGTTTAACGAGGCAAATCCAAAGTCGCTTGGGAGGTTGTTTGCCTTCCCAAAACTGAGGGGGGTTTAGGAGTTAAGAGATTGCATCATTTTAATGTTGCTTTGATGGCGGTACATGTGTGGAATCTCTTATCCAGAAAGGAATCCCTATGGGTTAAATGGATACATGTTTAAAAGATAAAGAATAACAATTTTTGGGAGATTCCTTGTAGAGGTAATTTATCATGGAGTTGGAGAAAAATGCTACAAATCAGGCCGTTGATTCGTGATTTCTTTCGAGTTCGGGTTGGAAATGGGCTTAACACTTCTGCTTGGTTCGATTACTGGAGCGACTGAGTCCTCTTCTAACTTTTATCATCTCGTGTTATTCATAATGCAGGTTATCAACTTAATGCATCTGTTTCTGACTTGATATTTGAAGATGGTTGGACATGGCCAACTGAGTGGGCTACCAAGTTCCCAAATATTGAATTTCCTATGCTTATTCAAGATCGACCAGATGAGCTGTACTGGAGGGACAGAAACGGTATCATACAAGACTTCTCTGTTCACCAGGTTTGGGATGCAATTCACCCAAAGGATAATGAGAATATTTGGTATCATCTTGTTTGGTTCACCCACTATCCAAAACATGCGTTCCATTTGTGGCTTATTATGAAATGAAAGTTGAAGACTCAGGATACTTTAAGACCATGGGATGTTGCATCGGGCACTCCTATGGTATGCTCGCTTTGTGAAACTCAGGCCGACTCGCATACACACCTATTTTTTGAATGCCATTATTCTTCGCAGGTTTGGAAAGGAATTTGTGCACGGTCTGCCATTTCTTCATTCTCTAATGAATGGAGTTCTATCACGGGCTCTTTCATGTGTTTTGCAGAGAAGAAGAATGCAATGGCTATTATCTCTAAAATAGTTCTTGCGGCGACGACTTATTTTATATGGCAGGAACGTAATATGAGATTATTTCAGAAGCAGAAGAGATCGTCACAACAATTAATTGAGGTCATTATTGCCACTGTGCGGATGAAGTTGCTTTCGTTCAGATTCAAGCAAAGAGGAAGCATTGGTAAGATATTTGACTTTTGGAAGTTGCCTGGATCGCTTGTTCTTCAAAACTAATTCAGGAAACTTTCCTTTATATTTGTGTTTGATTCTCCTAGCTTTCTTGTTGTTGCTAGGGTGCTTTGGTTTAGCATGAAAGTGGTCTGTCATTTTCATGGTATAGGTTAGTGCATTCTTGATGCTCGTTCATGTAATAAGTCGTATTGATATCTTCGGTCAATACGCCTGAACTTTCAATTGATGATATATAAGTCTAACAAGGGGTGACGGCCTTTTACCAGGAAAAAAAAGATTCGTCAGAGATCTTTGAGTTAGGATCCTAATTATGAATTATGACCATAAACAATTGTCCCCAAAATTTATATCTTAGCTAAGATATAGCTAAGATATAGTGTCTGGTATCATCTAGATTGCGTTTATCGCTTGACTCACATATGTATGGCATATCATGCATATGAACTAGTATGGTACCTCAACCATACTACTTGTTTTGTAATGTTTGGTTATGGTATAAAATTCACAGGGATATCCCATTAACCAAAACAGTTGTCCCCAAAATTTATATTCATTAGTGCATAAATGACATATAAATTTTAAGTTTTTTAGGTGTTAGGTGGGCGATGATAGATATATATGAAAAGGCTTGAGCCCACTATTCTAGGTTTGACTCTTTTGAAAGTAGCTACTGTACATGTAATGGGATCTATAAGAATCCTAGTAGGCTACTGTTTCCTGATGGTGAATAAAATAAGCTTGTTATTTTGTTTTTTCAAGTATACGTACCTTTCATTCCTTGTCAAAAGCAAATCCTGCAATATTCCAAAAAGATTCAGGATTTCGAATGACATACCTTGATGATGACTGTCAGTAACATTTTTAATTCTTGATTTCCTGTTTTAAGAAAATACACTAGAGAAAGAAATCTGTTTGTTAATCGGTTGTGAATAATAGAGAGATTATCCCTATTCTTTTTGACGACAGCGTAACTGTCAAACCAGTTGAGTTGATTGAAAAATCAACAACCATTTGAATATTCCCAATCATGAGGGCTACCCACAACCAGAAATTTTTATGACGTACGACCCGGGCGGAAATGAGGTGTTAGTGTTAACCTCGACGTTCAAGAAGGTGGTCCCTTTAACCTAGGATTGAAGTTTTATCTTATAACTGTATTATCTTATAACATGATCTTGAGATCGTCAAGATCAATGTAATCACTAACGAACATATATCTAGTACGAAGAGATATTGTATGCAGGAACGATTATGATTAAAGAACATTTACAACGTGAGGAAACAAGCTTCAACGGATAGTTTACCACTTCAACCATAAGAATCGGGATTGATAACAGTTTTACCATGAATGGAAAAGTCTCTCAAACGGTCATCTTCACTAATTCTTCAACGTAGCGAGCAAGTTCAGGGAAGATCCCAGATATTACGGATAATTCTGTTCAACAATCAGCTCTATAAATAATGAGGCATCTTCAACGAAAGGAGGGACCACGACACAACGATCAACACACAACAACTTTACTTATTACGTTCATTACTTGTTAACCATTCACTTTTTTCTTTCAATCATTGTATTGTAATCGAAAACAAATAATAATAAAAGAACATAGGTAGGATCGATTGAATCCTAGTACAAATATATTGTATGCAGGAACGATTATGATTAAAGAACATTTACAACGTGAGGAAACAAGCTTCAACGGATAGTTTACCACTTCAACCATAAGAATCGGGATTGATAACAGTTTTACCATGAATGGAAAAGTCTCTCAAACGGTCATCTTCACTAATTCTTCAACGTAGCGAGCAAGTTCAGGGAAGATCCCAGATATTACGGATAATTCTGTTCAACAATCAGCTCTATAAATAACGAGGCATCTTCAATGGAAAGGAGGGACCACGA